>JAWDJE010000004.1:193189441-194389441 GCA_035047345.1 Bradypodion ventrale
CAGCTTCCTACGGGGGGTTTCAGCCATGGGGGGTGGTTGGGTTCCCTGCCCTGGCAGGGCATGCACCCGGCCCCTCAAGGGCCGGGCCTGGGCTCTTGGCCGTATTCGGGCCCCGGGGTCCTGGGACCTGGACCGGCGCCTGCAACCTGCAGGCCGACCGCCCCTTTGCCCCCTCTGGGCACCGGGGGCTATGTCAATGTCGAGGTGCTTCTGGCCCGCGTAGCGGCCCTCGAGGCATCGCTCGCGA
Organism: Bradypodion ventrale; assembly: GCA_035047345.1. Lineage (NCBI taxonomy): Eukaryota > Metazoa > Chordata > Lepidosauria > Squamata > Chamaeleonidae > Bradypodion > Bradypodion ventrale. The sequence goes on from JAWDJE010000004.1 coordinate 193,189,689, forward strand.
GGGTCAACAACCCAGGGGCGCCCTTTGGTTTGCAGGTTGATGCTTCGTCTGCCGGGCAGCGGCAGGCGGAGGTACGGGTCGAGCTGCCCGAGGCACGTGGGCCGGCGGCGGCCACTGCCTCGCAGCTCCCCACGCAACAGGTGCAGCGGACTGGTGCTGCTCAGGCCCCATCGACGAGCTCAGTTGCGATCGTGAGCTCCGACGGCCCCGGTGGGCCGGAACCCCCGGTGGGGGCGGCCCATGGGGGTGCACCAGGTGAGTATGCGGTTCAATCTAGTGCACCCACACACCTAGCTACATTGGGGGGAGCATTTCAGTGGCCGTGGCCTCGCACGGGTGGCGCGACGGTTCAGCCGTCACCGGCCCACCCGGCGACTTCACCCCTGACCCAGGGCCCCGTCTGGGGTGGTGCCTCCTACTCAGTTGGGAACGTGCTAGGGGTGACGGGGTTGGTACAGGCTCCTTTTAATATGCCCACGTTGCCCACCGTGCCGGTCTCGGCGTTGCCGACGGCGGGGTATTCTTTGCCCCTTGGGGATCACCTGGCCATGTCTACCAAGGAGAAGATCTGGCGTGGGGAGTATGTGGACATCTTCTCCCTTCTTAACAGAGAGCCCACCAAGGAAGAGAGGGAGGGGCAGGATGAGAAGGATAAGGAACAGGCACGTCGTCGTAAGCCGCCACGCACGTGGGCCAACTGGTTGCCAGCGTACCTCATATACATGGCGGTTTACCTCAGGGCCAGGCTGGATCTGGCCATCCCGATGGTCCAGTATTTGGACAACATATACCGGGCGATGGTTGATTTCCCGGGCACGTCGTGGTTGGCTTACGACGAGGAATTCCATATGCGAATTCCCCTGCACCCTGAGATGAGGTGGGATGAGCCCTGCCAGAAGCTGTGGCTTCTGTACATGACTCCCACGCGCCCTGCGCCCGGGGAGAGGTACCATTGTGGACATGCTGTCCAGCGAGCGGCCCCAGCGCAGGCACCCCGCCAGGTGGCGGGGCAGGGGGTTCCAGCCCGCTTGCTGTGCTGGACCTTCTCGTCCAATGGCTCCTGCAATAGGAAGAATTGCAAGTACAGGCATGAGTGTCCCTCTTGTGCTGGCCCCCATGCTGCCTCCGCCTGCCCCAGGCCTGGAGGGATGCGGGGCAGGGGTAGGGGTGGACAAGGGGCCGGCAAGTCTGCCGCGGAGGGAGCTGGTCCACCGAAAGGCCCCCTCCCCAATTAAGGTCGACATGTTGGAGCGTTGGCTCGCATCGTACCCGAGGAGGGCGGACGCAGCTTACCTGCTTCAAGGCTTTCAAATGGGGTTTCGTATTCCTTTCACGGGGGATAGGTCCCCCCAAGATGCACCCAACCTTTTGTCACTTAGGGGACGGGAGGAGGTGGCTGCTGTCAGCATTACTAAGGAGGTTGATGCGGGCAGAGTCGCTGGCCCTTTCCCTGCACTCCCGTTCCCCAACCTTAAGGTCTCCCCCTTGGGCTTAGTGCCCAAGAAGTCACCGGGCGAGTTCCGCCTGATTCATCACTTGTCCTACCCAGCCAGTCGATCGGTCAATGATGCTATCCCTGATGACCTTTGCTCGGTCAGGTATACATCCTTTGACCAGGCGCTGCGCATGGTGCGCTCATGTGGCCCGGGTGCGCTGTTAGCCAAGTGCGACATTAAGTCTGCCTTTTGTCTCCTGCCGGTGCACCCGGGTGACTTTGAGTTGCTGGGTTTCAAGTTCCAGGGTGAATATTATTTCGATAAGGCCATGCCTTTTGGCTGTTCCATCTCATGCTCGGCCTTCGAGCGTTTCAGTACCTTTCTACAGTGGGCTTTTGTCCGCAGGTCAGGGTCTCGGTCTGTAGCCCATTACCTGGATGATTTTTTATTCGGGGGTGAACGGGGCTGGGACACTGCACACGTCTACTCAACTCATTTCAGACGCTAATGGAGGAACTTGGTGTCCCTTTAGCGCCCGAAAAGACCGAGGGCCCATCTACTAAGCTAGTATTCTTGGGGGTGGAGATTGACACGGTAGCGCAGGCTTCTAGGTTACCAGGCGAAAAGGTGTCAAGGATAGTCGCCCTCATCTCGGACTTGCTTGCTAAACACAAGGCATCCCTTCGGGAACTGCAGGTGTTACATGGTCACCTTAATTTCGCTTGCAGGGTGGTCGCACCTGGCAGGGCATTTGCTCGGCGCTTGTGCGACGCCATGAAAGGCTTATCCAGGCCCCACCATAGGGTAAGACTGACCCGGGGCATCAGGGCAGATATGCTTATATGGCTCCAGTTCCTGAGGGAGTTCAATGGGGTCTCATTTTGGAGGTCTGACCTCCTGGCTTCACCTCATTTCCAGATACAGTCTGATGCCTCTGGATCCCTGGGTTATGGGATGTACTTCAATGGGAAGTGGGCCTATGGTGGGAGGCCGCCAGCCTGGTCGGGCACGGGTCGCCTGAGAGATCTCACGTACCTGGAATTTTTTCCCATTCTGGGGGCTTTGATGCTATGGGGTGAGGAGTGGGCCAACTCGGTGGTGCATTTCTGGTGTGACAATGCGGCCGTTGTCCACATTGTCAACTCACTGACTTCTAAATCACCCAGGGTCATGGACCTGGTGCGTCCGTTTGTATTGCGCAGCCTGCGCCTCAATGTACTGTTCAGGGCCAGGCATATCCCAGGGGTCAATAACGATATTGCTGACGCTTTGTCCCGCCTGCAGATCTCCCGGTTCCGTGCCTTGGCCCCGGATGCGGAGGAATTTCCCTCACCACTCCCAGAAGAGATATGGATCCTTAGCAAGGAGAGGTGAACCGGGCGATCGGCATGTCACTGGCGCCACGCACGCGTAAGGCGTATCACCACGCATTCATTTCCTTCCAGGCATTCTGTGCCCAATTCCGGCTGCCAGACACCTGGCCAATCCCAGTGGCCCATCTCCTCCGATTCATGGTTTACCTGCATGCCCAGGGCCTTGCGCCCCGCACCATAGCATCCAGGCTGTCAGCGCTAGCTTTTATGGCCAAGGTGGGCGGTCATGTGGACAGTACCGCTGACTTCCGTGTGAGACACGTTTTGGAGGGGTGGGTGCGGGAGCGTGGGCGTAGCCCGGACGACCGCCACCCAATTTCCCCAGGGGTACTTACCCAACTGGCACGGGGCTGGCATGACCTATGTTTTGATAGGTATGAGGCAGCCGTTTCATGCGGCTACAACGGTGGCCTTTTTCGGAGCGCTCCGCATCAGCGAGCTTGTGATGCTGTCTAAGGCGGATGCAAGTCATAGGGCACTGGAACTCGAAGATGTCTATGTATGCAATGATTGGGCTCAGTTGAGGATACGCTCCTCTAAAACGGGTCAGCACGGCGTAGGCAGTGGAGTAAGACTGCTACGATGTTCCTTGGCAGACATCTGTCCGGTTGGTGCCCTACAGGAGTTTCTTGCACTGCGTGGCACGCACCATGGCCCGTTTTTCTGTCACCAGGATGGGTCTCCCCTCACTAAATTTCAATTTTGGAAGGTGACCGGGAAGGCACTAGCCAATGTGGGCCTTCCAGGGGCCCGTTACGGCACCCATTCATTTAGGATAGGGGCGGCTTCTACTGCGGCTGCTTATGGGTACTCCGGGGCTGAAATACGCCGCATGGGAAGGTGGGGATCACAGTCTTTTCAGTTTTATGTCCGCCCTCTTCCGATGTGAGTACCAGTTGAGTCACCGCATATTTTCTCCTCCCCTTGTTTTTTCCTTGACAGACCCTGGGTGTCGTATTACACCGGTGACAGTATGGCTGGTGGGCCATAGCTACGTGCACAGGGCAGCGCGTTACGCTGCGGCGACAGAGTGGGGACCCCGACTGGGACTGGGTGCATACGCAAGTCTTACATGGTATGGTAAGCCCGGTATGTTATGGCGGGAACTGTTGCCATTCCTTTTCTCGGGCCGGAATGCTGACCCGCCTGACATTCTGATCATACACCTTGGGGGCAATGATTTAGGACAGGTCACCGGCCTATCGCTGAAGCATGCGATCTGCGGGGACCTCGCCTACCTACATTACATATGGCCCGCCACAACCCTTGTTTGGTCAGACATGGTGCCGCGGCACGCTTATAGGGGAGGGTTCGACCTCCAGGCCCTTGACCGGGCTAGGCGCATGGTGAACAGGGCGGTTGCCCGGTTCCTTTTCGGCAAGGGTTGGGGGCGTGTCAGTCGTCACCCCGACATTAGTCTGCAAAATTACGAACTCTACGCAGGGGATGGGGTCCATCTGTCGCGAGCAGGTATGGACCTCCTGTTAGGTGATTGGCGGGCAGGCCTGTCGACCGAGCTGACGGTCTGGGGGGGGGGGCGTCGAGCCTTTATTGAAGCCTCTCCGTGTGGCGGGTAGCACTGGTAAGGTAAACATTTATGACCCACAGGTATCCGGCAGGTTCGCAATTGACTGGACAACACTAGACAGGCATAAGTTGGTTAAACGTTGTCCGGTCAACGACGAACCAGGCGACGGGGTGATGGCTACAGCTAGACAGCATGCATCACCCCGTGATTTTACGGATACGCGTCAGAGGGTGGGGTCATTAGTTAGATATTGACTACGGTCAACAATTTGTTTGTTGTCAACCAACAAATTGATACAAATAGATACATTGTAACAATTGTCGTTGGCAATTTTGGGTGGTACCTTACCAGTGTTACTTCGGCCTGCTTGCCTTAAGAATTATAATTGGTCAATTACCAATAGAAATTTATAATTCGGACTAGGGCATGAATCAATAAATGTGGCCCAATGCCGTTATCCACTTTCACTTGTGTCTGAGTCCTTTATTGGGGGGGTGCGCCTGCAATGCAAGCGCAGCGCCAAAATGGCTACCGCGCTCTTTACGGGCCCCCCCCACCGGACGAAGGCATCCGGGTAGTTAGGGGGCGTGGCCAGCACCCTTATAAAAGGGGTGGCCACGAGGCAGCCGAGCTGCCATTTTGCGAAGCGACGGAGTGGAGAAGTTTTTCCCCTCCACCCCCTCCCTAGTTAACAGTGTGCTATTTTGGTCGCTTCGGGGCCGGGTGGGAATTTTTGGCTGGGACTCACAATTGGCTCTGGGGTCCTGGCTTTTTTGCCCATCCCACACTGTTGCTATGGTTTGATATAGGGGTTTTCTGTTGCTGCTGTTGACTTTGGTCACATGGGCGGGTAGCACTGGTAAGGTAAACATTTATGACCCACAGGTATCCAGCAGGTTCGCAATTGACTGGACAACACTAGACAGGCATAAGTTGGTTAAACGTTGTCCGGTCAACGATGAACCAGGCGACGGGGTGATGGCTACAGCTAGACAGCATGCATCACCCCGTGATTTTACGGATACGCGTCAGAGGGTGGGGTCATTAGTTAGATATTGACTACGGTCAACAATTTGTTTGTTGTCAACAAACAAATTGATACAAATAGATATATTGTAACAATTGCCGTTGGCAATTTTGGGTGGTACCTTACCAGTGTTACTTCGGCCTGCTTGCCTTAAGAATTATAATTGGTCAATTACCAATAGAAATTTATAATTCGGACTAGGGCATGAATCAATAAATGTGGCCCAATGCCGTTATCCACTTTCACTTGTGTCTGAGTCCTTTATTGGGGGGGTGCGCCTGCAATGAGGAGCGTATAGCTAAAAATACTCAGAGAAATAACAAAGACTTCTTTAAGTACATTAGAAGTAAGAACCCAACTAGGAAGGCCGTTGGACCATTAGATGACAATGGAAGGCAAGGGGTTATTCAAGAGGAAACAGAGATTGCAGAGAGACTCAATGAATTCTTTGCTTCAGTATTCACTGAAGAAGACAGAGACCACATGCCCAAAACAAAGCCTATCTTCGTAGGGAGGGAAACCGAAGAATTAAGCCAGATAGAAATAACCAGGGAGGAGGTCCTTGCATGTCTTGTTAAACTAAACACTAACAAATCACCAGGACCAGATGGCATCCATCCACGAGTTCTCAGGGAACTTAAAAATGAAATTGCTGATCTCCTAGCCAAAATATATAATCTTTCCCTCAAATCAGGCTTTGTGCCTGATGACTGGAAGGTAGCGAATGTAACACCAATTTTCAAAAAAGGATCCAGGGGTGATACAGGAAATTACCGACCTGTCAGTTTGACATGTGTCCCAGGTAAAGTGATGGAAACCATCCTAAAAGATAGAATTAATAGGCACATAGAAGAGAAGGCGCTGCTAAAGGAGAGCCAACATGGCTTTTACAAGGGCAAATCATGCCTCACTAATCTGTTGGAATTTTTTGAGAGTGTCAGCAAGCATGTGGATAAGGGGGATCCAGTTGACATTGTTTATCTGGACTTTCAGAAGGCTTTTGACACGGTCCCACACCAAAGGCTCTTGAATAAACTTACCAGTCATGGAATAAAGGGACAGGTCTTGTCCTGGATCAGCAACTGGTTAAGGGACAGGAAACAGAGGGTAGCACTAAAAGGACACTTCTCCAAGTGGAGGGAAGTAAAGAGTGGGGTCCCCCAAGGTTCAGTACTGGGACCCCTGCTTTTCAACCCCTTCATAAATGATCTAGAGGTAGGAGTAAAAAGCAAGGTAGCCAGATTTGCTGACGACACTAAATTATACAGGGTAGTGAAAACTGTGAGAGATTGTGAGGAGCTCCAGAGGGATCTCTTGACACTGGGGGAGTGGGCAAAACAGTGGCAAATGAGTTTCAACAGAGTGATGCATGTTGGGGCAAAGAACCCGAATTACATTTATAAACTGATGGGGTCTGAACTCTGCGACAAACCAGGAAAGGGACCTTGGTGTCCTGGTCGACAACTCAATGAAGGTGTCAACCCAGTGTGCCTCAGCAGTGAAAAAAGCAAACTCAATGCTAGGGATCATTAGGAAGGGTATAGAAAATAAGTCAGCAAGTGTCATTTTGCCTCTTTATAAATCTATGGTGAGGCCCCATCTGGAATACTGTGTACAATTCTGGTCGCCATACCTCCAGAAGGATATTATGGAGCTGGAAAAAGTGCAGAGGAGGGCAACCAGAATGATTAGGGGACTGGAGCACCTTCCTTACCATCTGAGGCTGCAACGGTTGGGCCTCTTCACTCTTGAACGACGACGTCTAAGAGGTGACCTGATTGAAGTTTATAAAATCATGCACGGTGTGGACAAAGTAGATAAGGAAAAACTGTTTTCCCTATCGCACAACACTAGAACTAGGGGACACTCGATGAAACTTTTGGGTACTAGTTCTCAAACAAATAAGAGAAAGTACTTTTTCACCCAGAGGATTACTGGTCTATGGAACTCCCTGCCAGATGAAGTGGAGACAGCTGTCAGTCTTGACAGCTTTAAGAAAGGATTAGACAAGTTCATGGAGGACAAGAGTATCAATGGCTATAATTATGGATACTTAAGGACAACCTCCGGGTTGGAGAGATAGGCAGGATATCTCTCAATGCCATTTCCAGGGAATCCTAAGCAGGTGAAGGCATCTCCTTGGGAATACCCTGAAGGAAATGGTGAGCCACTGTGTGAGACAGAATGCTGGACTGGATGGGCTGTGGCCTGTTCCAGCAAGGCTGTTCTTATGTTCTTATGTTCTTATGTACTGTGATTACCTGTTTTATGTCTAAAAAGTGGGAAACGAAGTACCGTAACTAATGGCAATGTCCACAAAATTTATCTGAGATTTTCAGCATTTAGTTCTCAGTGTTGTAATGTATCAGATTCTGAAGACTCACTGTCCCCAGGGTCCTGATCCCTGAGAATTCTTGTGCCTATGACTACCAGCACACAGACACAATTGAAGGATAAAGATAGCATCAGGTATGACAGATTAAAAGCCAAAGCACATCCCATCCCATGAAATCCTGACATATTTAATATACAGACACATGTTGTAAAAATGTGAGACACCACTGTTACCAAAGTTTTGTCATAATGTCTTATAAAGTTTATACCTTTAGGCTAGGATTCCAGTTGGCTCAGTTAATATTTCTAAACTCCTCTGCAAGTGGAAAACCTCCATACTACTTCAAATATGAAGTCCTGAAAAAGTCAGAAGGAAATCCAATGCTTCATATTGTGAGTCATGAGGGGCACTGTCAATGCATGAGTTGAAATCCTCTACACTGACATGCATGGACCCCACTTACCATCCTGCTTTGTGCATGATGCTTTTGTACATATCTAATACTGTACTACATTTTGTGCTCTGTAAATACTGTATTCCTTTATAAATCTTTTCAACTTAATTTAATTATGCCTTGAATTTGATAGGATTGTGATGTCCTGTAGGTATTGTGTAAGATGCATGAAGCTGTTTCTTTAAGAGATCCTTCAGCACAGCACCCAGCTATAACCACTGAGTGGGTGACTGAGCAAATTGTCAAGTAGGTTGGACTTTGCTGTGAGTACTTTGACTGAGACTCAGACCTTGAAAGTACTGCTTACAAAGACTTACAAACTGTTTACCTGACTTTACTTTCATAGAGAGGAATCTAATGTTTTTGTGTTTACATTAAGAACTGACTTGCTGAAGTAAAAGCTGTCCTTCCTGAAGCATTGACTTCTTACCAAGATTCACTGCTGAGAGGATATGCAGCTGGATTCATACATCGAAGCATAATATTTTACATCGAAGCAGTAAACTACACTTTCTCTCTTTAAATCTACAGTTCAGCAGAGCAGATGGATGGATGGATTTGCAAATGCATGCATCAACATGGTGTGTGTCTTCATGGATGTGTATTAATAGCAATAATTTGATTTTCTCTGAAATCAAAACCCTTGAATTGACTTTCTTTCTTGAATAATTTCCTATACCAATTCCTTTAAAAAAAATTCCTGCTGTGCTTGCATCTTTAATAATAATTACATGCCATCCAGTTGATTCCCTCTTATGACAACCCTTTCCTGGACTTTCTAGAGATACTGTAGAGCACTCAGAAATGATTTGCCATTGCCATCTTCCAAGAGCACTCAAGGTAGCTGTTCTCCTTGGATGCAAAGAGGAGAACTGAACTTCCAAACTCTGGGCCAGCAGCCAGATGCCCACATAACTGAACTATGCTCATGGTCACTCACGCTCTGGTCACCTCCAGATTGGATTATTGTAATGCACTCTACATGGGGCTGCCCTTGGGGACCATTTGGAGGCTTCAGCTGGTCCAGAATGCAGCTGCCCGGGTTGTGATGGGGTGCGGGCGTTATCCTTGAGCCTCACCACTTCTCCAGGAGCTGCACTGGTTGCCGGTGTGCCTCCGGGTGCAATTCAAGGTGCTGGTTTTGACCTTTAAAGCCCTTCATGGCATTGGACCAGGCTACTTAAGAGACCGCGTCGCCACAAGGAATTTAGCCCGTCCTACTAGGGCAGACAGGAGGGGCTCACTGGTGGTCCCATCAGTGAAAGAAGTACATCTTATTGGGACCAGGAAAAGAGCCTTTTCCATGTCTGCCCCAGCCCTGTGGAACCTCTTACCACCTGAGTTGCGTCTCCAGATAGAACTACTCCCCTTTAGAAAGATGCTGAAGACATGGCTCTTTCAGCAGGTTTGGGGCATGCTTGACTCTACCAGTCAAGCTCAGTGGCTGATTTAGCCTATGTGAGGGGCTGCCCCCCGGCTTGGTTATTCTGTTTTAACGGGGGTAGGGTGGGGGTGGGTTGTTTTTTAATGATGATTTGTTTGTGTTTTTAATGCTGGTTTTAATTGGGGTCGTTAGGTTTGTTTTAGCTATTGTTGCTGAATTGTTTTTACTGTAATTTTTATTATGTTGTTAGCTGCCCTGAGTGGTGTACCCACCAGGAGGGAGGGATATAAATGTGCAAAAATAAATAAATTAACTATACATCCAGCTGCTTGCAACTTTACATCAGGTACATTCCTCCAACACCATCATGCAGGTGTTATGTTTACTCACTGAAAATTATACTACATCCTGTACTCAAAGTCATCACAAAGTAAGATCTTGAGAAGCCATCCTTTTATTGCCAAGGAAATAATTTGCATGAATGTATGTTAGTTGACCAGGGTACACTGTGATATGTACAAGGTGTTTTTACAGTTTTCCCACTCATTAATTAAACCACTAGCTACAGAAATACTTATCTACAGACAGCTCCTGAAAGTCAGACAGACTGTAACAATATGATGAATTCTGAAATCAAAGACAAGAGAATGAAGCGTTTGTCCAGAGCCCCACACACACACACACAAAGATGAGCAGTAAGAGCTTCAACAATGTGGACAGAGAAAGGAATGTCTTATTTTTGAAGCAAGAAGACAGTTTAAGGTACAAAATCCTGTTCAAATGTTTCATTCTAGAAATACTGCAGAAAAGATGGCCATAGCAGCAAGGTGAAGGCAGATTTTCCATCTCCATCACTGCTTATTCATGCCACAGCTGTACTGTTTAACACGGCTTAGAAAAGGTCACAGTTTGATTTGCTATCACAATTGCAATCAATGCATAGTTGTATTCTAGCATTTTTCCCTGTCCCAGAACCAATTCTAATCAGTGCTATTGAACTGTTTCCAAATTCAAACTGAAACCAACACCAACACTGTACGACCGAACATATTAACATACAATAATAAATTCTCCCTATTCCTGCCACTTCTCCCGCTATCAGAAAACATAGTGGGTACTTTCTGGCATCACACTAGGAAGAACTACCAGGAAGGCTGTTCAGAACACTAAGTACCTTATTACAGAATTGCTACTCACCTTTCGAACTATTGTTGCTCTTGAAATGTGACAGTATGCTCACATCCCCTGATTACTACTATACATGACCACACTGTCAGTGGAACCCATGTTATTTAAATAGTTGGCATTCTGAAGAGTGGACTGCCACAACAATATCTATGTGATCATGGATATATGCAAGCATGATTTCCCCCACACACCTTCAGCATCACTGGCCATAGAATTATTAGTTAACACACCACAAAAGTGGAAAGACTGTTCACATGTGAACTACAATCAAGACCAATTTTCCAGCACGAGACAGCTCTTAAGACTTACAGCTGACAGAAACGACAAGCATTTTTTTCAGTAGAAAACCCTCGGACCCCATTATGTTGAGTACCTAGGCTTACTCAGCAGTCACCATTAATCAGGTTGTCCTCTTAGCAACTACACAGTTTCTCACAGTCAAAATTAGTTATAACTCCGCTGTGTGGTTTAATAAACTAAAAAATGCTTTGGAATGGTACTGTTTATGTGCACAGTAAGTCTGGTAGTTAAAATGAGAACTTGATAGTTAAGTTAAAATGAGCATGCATTTTCTCTAAACCCAATCCTTCACTATTATGCCTAACCCTTAATGTAATAACAATATTGCCCAGATATGATTAATGGCGAGAAAAGGGCTTAGATTTTTATAACTCCCTAATAGTTAGCCTGCATCAGTACCAGTAATGATTCTAAATGAGGGGAAAATTTTTTTAACAGTTAATGCTTATATTGTTACTTCTAAACTAAATCCACAATTTTTGTTTCATTTTACCAAAATTGAATTTCTTCACTGAACTGAAGCTATATGTAAATATTGCTGGATAAATCCTTTGTTGCTGAAATGTCTGTGGAGAAAGGGATGTAATCCCACCAGATGTTGATCATCAGAGATTCGTAATGATTGAGAACTAGTTAGAGCAGATGGTTTGCACAATCAGAATTCTACAGAATATTTATTCAATTAGTGGTTCCTGTCTAAAGTAGATCTGTTTGTTTCAACTGAAAAACAAATACTGTACCAGACTTTCCACCTACATATACATATAAAACGTTCTTTTAAAAATTAGGGAAACCGTCATGCTGCCTTACAAAAATAACTACAACATACTCCCACATGAGAGAAGAGGGATTATAGTTTCTGGGATTAATAAAAAAGTATGTCAACCGAAAGGTTGTTTTAAATCTAAAAATGTATTTTTTTCCCCATAAAAATTGCTTTTTATACCTACACCATGGTTGTTGGGGTTTTTTTTTTAAAAAAAAGGCTTAGTATGCTGTGGCCTATAATTTGGTTAGACTGTAAAAAATGCTGGCTCATCTTTCTATCCTTCTTCTTAGATAACACAAAAGAATTTATACTAAAAATGTTGGGAAGGGTAACAAGAGACAAAGAATGGAACAGGGAAATCTCTAGTATGTCCTACTGAACAAAATAAAAGAAGTAACAAGAGCATTAGTTTTTTTAATAAACTTTCATAAGATGATTACAAATAAATGACATAAAACATATAAAAAAGGAAATGTGAAGAGGTTTTTAAATATAATAATAAACAAAAAATATAGAATAACATTTATATTTATATGAAATGCAAATATAATCATCAACCAGCAATTGTTCATGAGTTACTGAAACAAGGATGATTGGGAGGAGGGATTGTTCTACACATGGTCAATGAAATCTACAGAAGTTGAATACACACTCCAGAATATTTTTTAAGTGTTTTAAATGCACTATTCAATGCCAAAACACCAGGCACACAGATTACAAGTAGAAGGATCAGTATGCAGCTGGGTATTTCTCTTTCTATCTGACAGAAAGTACCTTTGAAGAGTTCTCTGACAACACCTTTGAAGTTCACTGTTCTATTTAAAGAGAGGCTTGCAAACAAGAAGAAATGTGAAAATATTATAAAATAATAGACTAGTATTTTGGAATCCAATCAGTGAAAGCACTACTTAAACCATATGCAGCATTAACCAATGTCTATAGCTAAGTCCTGATATGGGGTTGTTCATTTAATTTTACAGAGAGGAAAGATTTAACAATGAGCATTCCTGAATCTCTGATACATATCAGAAAAAAGATTGGTGAAGCCAGGAAGACTGATACTTAAAAATCTCCTTTTATTTTTACTTCTCCCACTTTCCCTTAAAAACAAACAAACCTCAAAATAGAAAACATGTTCATCCCAGTCCAGACTTCCAAGAAAGCAACAACCAGGCTTTGACAATTCCTTCACTTCACTCTTACTATCAGAAAGAAAAAAATACTGCTGTAATTAAGAGAGACCCTTTTTGTTGTGTTGTAAGGACCAGGTTGTGATGCATGCTTGGCTATGGAGTATAAACATATGAAACAGGATTAAACCCACACTAGGCAATGATACTTATCTAATGGCCTTAAGTTCACACTTCAGGGCACATTGGGCTCAGGAAGCTCTAACCCTGCCATGCTTGTGAGGAGAGAAAAAGGCAGTCAGCTCCAAACACTACAAAGACTGGCCTCCTTGTTGACTCCCAATTTTGCAGGCATACTGGAGATGGGGTGCTCCGACACTAGCACTTCTATGGAATGGGGAGGAAGCTGAAGTAAGTGTCTCTGGCCTTATCACAAAAAGGGAAATTGCAAAGGATGAGGGATTACAACTCACTGTCTGACTCCAAAGTGTTAGACTCTCTATTTCAGATGGTGAACCTTGGCACTCCAGGTGTTTTTGGACTTCAATTCCCAGAAGCCCAAGTCGGTACACCTGCTGATCAGGGCTTCTGGGAATTGAAGTTCAAGAACATCTGGAGTGCCAAGGTTCACCATCACTGCAAGATGTTCTTGGACTTCAATTCCCTGAAGCCCTGATCAGCAGGTGTACTGACTTGGGCTTCTGGGAATTGAAGTCCAAGAACACCTGGAAAGCCCAGTTTGAGGAACCCTGTGCTAGACAATCTTGGAAACAGCACAAGACAACTTCCATGAATTATTTTCAGCACCATGGTCAGCTCCCTGGTTGAGAGGACAAAATCCTTCATTTGGAACGTCATGTCTAGGCCAGACATGAAACTGCCAAAATGAAGGCACCTTTCAGTCATTTCATTCTGTAGTTCCTTTCGCCTGACCTAATATGAGAAAGATTAGCTGGAACATGGAGATTCATTTTTGTTTAACTTTCTGTATATATCACTAGGAAAATGAAAACCTCATGTTATTATAAATAGTATCTAAAGTGTTACAAAGTCTACAACAGAAAATTATAATGACAAATCATTTTGAAGTGCTCTGACATATGTCTATGATTTAAAACTGCCCCTTGTCAAAAGCTATAACTACATCTTATATACATATTAGCATAGTTTGCCTGGCCTTGCCGGGCAGTTTTTATTTGTGTGTTGTTGTTGTTTTCGTTTTTTTTTGTTTTGTTTTGTTAGGGGTGGTTTGGGTGGTGGTGTTTTGAATTTGTGGTTTTTGAATTTATTTGATTTATTTTATTTTATTTATTTGTCATTTTGATTTTTTTACATATTTTGACTGTTTTTACTCTTCCGGCCTCTAAGGTGGGGCTGTTATTAAGATTACTGCAATTTTCCTTTCTTTGTTCAGTTTAGTTCCGGAGGCATGGAGGGAGGACATGTTTGGTAAGTGCTCTTGATTGTTTATTCTATTTGCATTTTGTTTTGATTTTGTGGTGTTGGGTTGAGGGGGTTAAGTAGAGAGTTTCTACTTAAACCCACCAAAGTGTTTCTTGATTGTTTATTCTGTTTTTATTTTGTTTTTATTTTGTGGTGTTGGGCTGGGGGGTTTAAGTAGAGAGTTTCTACTTAAACCCCCCCAAAGGGTTTCGGCTTGTTTGTTTGTATTGTGGGTTTTAGATGTGTTTAAGTGTTTTAATTATTTCTGGTTGTTATTATTTTTTTGATTTTTCCATATTTATTTGTTTAATTTGTGATATTGTTTGTTGAGTTAGGTATTTTCGTGTTGTAGATAGGTGTTTTTAGTATGCTTTTATTGTTTTTTTGTTAGCTTTTGGTATTTTGGGTGCTTTTTTGTTGATTTTGTTGTTTATTGTTTTGCTGTTTAATGGGTTTATTTTAATTATTTGGTTATTTATTTGTGTTTTATTAATTTTGGTGCTTGGCATTTTGGTTGGTTTGGTTTGTTGTTGTTGTGTTTTGTTGTGTGAAGAACAGCCTGTCTGTTGTTTCCTCTTTTCCCCATTGCTGCTTTGAAATTAGGTTTCGATGCAGTGATGGAGAAAAGGAAGAGCCGGCAGTCAGATCGCTCTTTGTCCGGTAATGTTTGTTAGGTTGGTCAGGTGAAAAGGAGGCAGAGATGAGCTATCTTCTTCATGATGGTTCTCTCCTCTCTGCTCCTTTTCCCCTGGCTTACCTAATGGTAGATCGGCAGGCAACAATCCGTAAGGGGTGGTGCTCTTCCTTGCGGATTGCTGGCTGCTGCTTTTCTATTACCTCTACCGCTGTTTCGTGCTAGTTCTCGAAATAGCAGTGTAGGTAGTAGAAAGGCAGCATCCAGTCATTCGCCAGGAAGTGTGCTTCCCCTGATGAATTCCTGCCTGCTGCTTTTTTTCCCCACCCTGGTTCAACTTACCTTGAGGCCGGTGGTGGTCTTGTCGTGTCTTCGGCAGGGTCGTGGGGAGGAGAGGGAGTCCCTCTTCTCCCCATTGCTCCGGGAAAGAAGGCCGGCGGTTGTCTCGTCATGGTTTTTTGCGGGTTTTTGTTTGCAAGGCCATGAGGCGCTGCGTCCACCTGCGGCGGCCTTGCGCTCCCATTGTGTGAGACTTTTTTTTCGTGTGCCAGCTTTTTCAGCGTTCTGCACGCTCGCACCCTTCAGCCTGATTGGCTGAAGTGCTCATGGCATGTAGGATGCTGGGACTTGAAGTTTAGTATATTTTGTTTGCATTTGTGTGGCGGTTTTTTTCTGCAGCTCGGTTTCTATTGGGCACACCACCTTTCCCAACGTTCTGCTTGCTCTCACCTGTCAGCCTGATTGGCTGAGTGGCGGTGCGGTGCAGAGGACATTGGGAATTGAAGTTGTTTTGTTTTGTTGGGGTTCGTGGGTCTGTTGCTCCACTGCCAACTGCGGGACCCTTGTGGCGCTCTGTGGGCTGGGTAAAGGAGAGTGTAGCCAGCTCAATACGGGATACTATGGATGGGTGCGGGCATGTATGCCAGAGTCCAATGGTTAACATCCCTCCTTATAGTTAAAGATAAAGTTTTCAAATTCCCTCCTTCTGGAAAATGGTGGGAGAGTGGCAGATTTCATAAGACATTTAAAGAAAAGAAAGCAATCAAAATACAATTTCAGCTTAGATGCTAGCAACTGTGCAGTTCAGTCTAATTACGTTCAATGTTCTGAGTGCTCCGACTTTGATGGATATTCAGTATTTCAAATGCTGTAGCCCTAAAATGTCAACAAGGATGTTGGTACAGTGCAGTCAACCACATTACTGAAAGTTGGTTACATTACAATTTCAGATGCTCGAAGATTTAAAGTGATTGTCTTCAAACACTTTTATCTGGTTATACATGTGGATTAAGGATGTAAGCTAGTTTGTTTAATCTGCTGAATGAAAGCGCGGCGCCAAAATGGCCACCGCGCTCTTTGTGGGCACCCCACCCGGACTCAGACATCCGGGTAGTTAGGGGGCGTGGCCATCCCTCTTTAAAAGGGGTGGCCACGAGGCAGCCGAGCTGCCATTTTGCGAAAGCGACGGAGAGGAGAAGTTTTTACTCCGTCGCTTTTCGCCTCGTTGGGAAGCTCCTTTTTGGCTGCGGCACGCTTAGCGCGCCCTTCGCCTCTTTTCTTCCGCTTCCCATCCTTTTGATTTCTGATAGAGATCGCCTCGCTATGCCTCCTAAGAAGAAGGCTATGGCGACTTCGGCTCGCCCTGCAAGGAGGCTGTAGTCGGGTCGGAGGACTGCGACTGCGCCCCCCCAACAGGCCCCCTTAGCGGAGGCACCCACCGGGACCGGTGGGATGGGGCACATCAGGCCATGGCCCGCAGTTAGCCAGCCCCAGGCCGGCCCTACAGGGGCTCCAGCCCCTGGCCCGCAATTGCTGGCCATGGGCTTGGATCAAGGGGGTGGGCATGGCGTGACCGGGCCTACGGCCCCCGGCCCGCATTCCCCGGCCATGGGTTCCAACCGGGGGGAGGACTCTCACAGCAGGGCCTGCCCCCGGCACCTCATGGGCCAGATTTTTGGGCATGGCCCTACTCGGGCCCAGGCACTATAGCAGTGGGCCCTGGACCATTACCCGGCGGGCCGTCCGGCCCGCCTGGCCCCCTATATGCAGGGGGCTCAGTGACAGTGGATGCTCTACTGGCCCGCATGGCGGCACTAGAGGCATCCCTGGGGATAACCAATTAACCCGTCGGGGGGGGGTCTCCGTTGCCACCTGGGCCGCCTTTTTGCCAACAGGTGACCGTCGCAGCCGCCACCCTTCAGCAGGCGGCCGGGCGGGTTGAGCTGCTTGAGGCGCACAGGCCTGTGCCTGCCGCGGCCTCGCAGCTCCCCGCACAGCAGGCACTACCGTCAGGCAGTGGTCGGATGGATCCTCAGAGCTCGATTTCGGTCGCGAGCTCCGACGCCCACTGTGGGCCGGAACCCCCAGTGGGGGCGGCCCAGGGGGGTGCACCCTGTGAGTATCAGGTTCAAGCTAATGTCCCCACACCACGATCCACTTCGGGGGAGGGTTTACAGTGGCCATGGCCTCGTTACGTCGGGGCGGGGGGGCAGCAGTTCCTGGCTTACCCGGGTGCAGCTTGGTCTCATACAGGTACTCCATTGGGTGGGGGGGTTTACGCCCCAGGGACTGCACCGGGTGTCACAGGGACAGTCCAGGCCCCTTTATTGCCGCCCCGTATCGCTACCGTGCCGGTGTCGCCATTGCCAACAGCCGGGTATTCTTTGGCCCTCGGGGATCATTTGGCGCAGGCCACAAGGGAGAAGATTTGGCGGGGAGAGTACGTAGATATTTTCTCCCTATAAAACAGGGAACCCACCAAGGAAGAGAGGGAGGGGCAGGATGAGAAGGATAAAGAGCAATCCCGCCGTCGCAAGCCACCACGCACGTGGGCCAACTGGTTACCCGCATATCTTATATACATGGCGGTGTATCTCAGGGCCCGGCCTGACCTGGCCATTCCTATGGTCCAATATTTGGACAATATATACAGGGCAATGGTAGATTTCCCTGGCCCATCGTGGTTGGCTTACGATGAGGAATTTCGAATGAGAGTGCCCCTACACCCAGAGATGAGGTGGGATGAGCCCTGTCAGAAGCTGTGGCTTCTGTACATGACCCCCACGTGCCCAGCGCCTGGGGAGAGGTACCATTGTGGACATGCGGTCCAGCGAGCCGCTCCAACGCAGGCCCCCTCCAGGTGACGGGGCAGGGGGTTCCAGCCCGCCTGCTGTGTTGGAGCTTCTCGGCCAATGGTGCGTGCAATAGAAAACTGTGCCAATACAAGCATGAGTGTCCCTCTTGCGCTGGCCCCCACGCCGCCGCTGCGTGTCCACGAGCAGGTGGGCCACGGGGCAGAGGTAGAGGTGGACAAGGAGCAGGCAGACCTGCCGCTGATGGAGCTGGTCACTCTAAAGGCCCCCTCCCCGGTTAATGTGGTCATGTTGGAGCGGTGGCTCTCAGTGTACCCAAGGAGGGAAGATGCTGGCTACCTTTTCGAGGGTTTCCAGCGGGGGTTTCGCATTCCATTTAAAGGGGAGAGGTGCCCTCAAAATGCCCCTAATTTACTTTCCCTTAAGGGCAGGGAGGAGGTGGCCGCCCTAAGTATTGCTAAGGAGGTTAATGCAGGTAGGGTTGCTGGCCCCTTTCACGTCCCGCCCTTCCCCAATCTGAAGGTTTCCCCTTTAGGGTTAGTGCCCAAAAAGACACCTGGGGAGTTTCGTTTAATTCACCATCTGTCATACCCGGCTGGCCATTCGGTCAATGATGCCATTCCTGATGACCTTTGTTCGGTAAGGTATACATCATTTGACCAGGCTCTGCGCATGGTGCGCTCTTGTGGCCCGGGTGCACTTTTGGCGAAGTGTGACATTAAGTCTGCATTCCGGCTCTTGCCGGTGCACCCGAGCGACTTTGAGTTATTGGGCTTTAAATTCCAGGGAAAATTCTATGTGGATAAAGCCATGCCTTTTGGCTGCTCCATCTCCTGTTCAGCATTTGAACGTTTCAGCACTTTTCTCCAGTGGGCCTTTGTCCGCAGGTCTGGCTCTCGGTCTGTAGCCCTCTACCTCGATGATTTTTTGTTCGGGGGTGAACGGGGCTCGGACACGTGCACGCGTCTCCTTGACACATTTCAGACGCTAATGAAGGAACTCGGAGTCCCTTTAGCACCCGAAAAGACCGAGGGCCCATCAACCAAGCTCACATTTCTGGGTATTGAAATTGACACGGTTTCGCAGGCATCCAGGTTACCCATGGATAAGGTTTCCCGGATCACTGCGTTGATTTTGGCCTTACTGGCCAAACACAAGGTGTCACTTCGTGAGCTCCAGGTTCTACATGGTTACCTTAACTTCGCCTGCAGGGTGGTCGCACCTGGCCGAGCTTTTGCTCGACGCTTGTGCGACGCCATGGCTGGCCTATCCAGGCGCTATCATAGAGTCCGACTGAACAAGGGCATGAGGGCTGACATGTTAATTTGGCTCAAGTTCCTTAAAGACTTCAATGGGGTGTCATTTTGGAGATCTGACCTTTTGGTTTCCCCTAGGTTCCAGGTTCAGTCGGATGCTTCGGGGTCCCTGGGTTATGGGATTTACTTCGAGGGGAGGTGGGCCTACGGCCGATGGCCTCCAACTTGGAGGGGCACGGATCGTTTACGCGATCTTACGTTCCTCGAGTTCTTTCCGATACTGGGAGCTTTGATGCTATGGGGTGCGGAGTGGGCCAATTCAGTGGTCCATTTCGGGTGTGACAATGCTGCGGTAGTGCACATTGTCAATTCCCAGACATCTAAATCGCCCAGGGTCATGGAGTTAGTGCGCCAGTTTGTTTTGCGCACCCTGCGCCTTAATATCCTATTCAGGGCCAGACATGTACCAGGTATTAATAACGATATTGCTGATGCTTTATCCCACCTGCAGATCCCCCGGTTCCGCGCCTTGGCTCCGGACGCAGAGGAATTTCCCTCGCCGCTCCCGGACGAGATTTGGATGTTTGGCAAGGAGAGGTGAACCGGGCGATCGGCATGTTGCTGGCGCCCCGCACACGTAAGGCGTATCACCATGCATTCAATCAATTCCAGGCCTTTTGTGCACAATTCCGGTTGCCCAAGATTTGGCCCATTCCAGTGGCACATGTTCTTCAATTTATGGTTTACCTACACACTCAGGGCCTAGCTCCCCGCACCATAGCATCCAGGCTGTCAGCACTGGCATTCATGGCCAAGGTGGGGGGTTATGCTGACAGCACAACTGACTTCCTTATACGGCATGTTTTGGAGGGGTGGACACGGGAACGTGGACGCCGCCCGGACAATCGCCACCCAATTTCTCCAGGGGTCCTTACACACCTTGCACGAGGCTGGCATGACCTGTGTTTTGACAGGTATGAGGCAGCTCTGTTTCATGCGGCTACCACGGTGGCCTTTTTTGGAGCGCTCCGCATCAGTGAGCTGGTGCTACTGTCTAAGGCGGATGCGATGCGTAGGGCACTGGAACTCGAAGATGTCTATGTCTCCAATGAATGGGCTCAGTTGAGGATACGTTCCTCAAAGGTCGATCAGCACGGTGTAGGCAGTGGTGTAAGACTGCTACGTTGTTCCATTGCAGACATCTGTCCGGTTGGTGCCCTAGAAGAGTTCCTTGCACTGCGTGGCACGCACCCTGGCCCGTTTTTCTGCCACCAATATGGGTCTCCCCTTACTAAATTTCAATTTTGGAGGGTGACCGGTAAGGCACTGTCCGGTGTTGGCCTCCCCGGGGCTCGTTACTGCACCCATTCTTTTAGAATAGGAGCTGCTTCTACTGCGGCTGCATTTGGGTACTCTGGGGCTGACATACGCCGTATGGGGAGGTGGGGTTCGAAGTGTTTCGAATTATACGTTCGCCCTCTTCAATTATGAGTACCAGTTAAGTCACTGTCCTGTTTCCTTTTTTCCTTTACAGACCCTGTGTGTCGACGCACACCGGTGGCAGTATGGCTGGTGGGCCATAGCTACGTGCACTGGGCAGCGCAGTACGCTGCGGTGACAGAGTGGGGACCCCAGCTGGGACTAAGTGCATCCGCATGTCTCAGGTGGTACGGTAAGCGCGGAATGTTATGGCGGGAACTGTTGCCATTCCTTTTCTCAATCAGGGATGCTCAACCGCCTGATGTCCTGGTGCTGCACCTTGGGGGCAATGATTTAGGCCAGGTCACGGGCCTTTCGTTAAAACATACGATCTGCAGTGACCTGGCTTATTTGCATTATGTGTGGCCTGCCACAACCCTCCTATGGTTGGACATAATACCGCGTCACGCTTACAGGGGAGGTATTAACCTCCAGGCCCTTGACCGCGCTCGCCACTCGGTGAAAAGGGCAGTAGCCCGGTTCTTTGCTGACAAGGGTTTGGGGCAGGTCATCCGACACCCCACCATTAGTCTCCAAAATTGTGATCTTACACAGGGGATGGGGTCCATCTGTCGCCTAGAGGTATGCACCTCTTTCTGGAAGATTTGCAAGCAGGCCTGTTGACCGAGCTGACGGTCTGGGGGGGGGGGCGGTGAGTCTTTATTAGCCTCCCCGTGTGGCAGGTAGCACTGGTAAGGTAAATATTTATTACCCACAGGTATCCGGCAGGTTCGCAATTGACTGGCCAACACTAGATAGGCACAAGTTGGTTAACGTTGTCCGGTCAACGACGAACCAGGCAATGGGGTGATGGCACGAGCTATTCAGCATGCATCACCCCGTTATTTTACGGATACGCGTCAGAGGGTGGGGTCACTAGTTAGTTTATTGACTACGGTCAACAATTTGTTTGTTGTAAACAAACAAATGGATACAAATGGATACATTGTAGCCAATTGCCATTGGCAATTTTGGGAGGAACCTTACCAGTGTTACTGCGGCCTGCTTGCCTTAAGAATTATAATTGTCTGAGTACCAATTGAAATTTATAATTCGGACTAGGGCATGAATCAATAAATGTGGCCCAATGCCGTTATCCACTTATACCGGTGTCTGAGTCCTTCTTTGGGGGGTGCGCCTGCAATGAAAGTGCGGCGCCAAAATGGCCGCCGCGCTCTTTGCGGGGCCCCCCCACCCGGACTCAGACATCCGGGTAGTTAGGGGGCGTGGCCATCCCTCTTTAAAAGGGGTGGCCACGAGGCAGCCGAGCTGCCATTTTGCGAAAGCGACGGAGAGGAGAAGTTTTTCCCTCCACCCCCTCCCTAGTGAACAGTGTGATATTTGGTCGCTTCAGGGCCGGGTGGGAATTTTTGGCTGGAACCTACAATTGGCTCTTGGGTTCTGGCTTTTTTGCCCATCCCACACTGTTGCTATGGTTTGATATAGGGGTTTGTTTGCTCTTGACTTTGGTCACATGGGCGGGTAGCACTGGTAAGGTAAATATTTATGACCCACAGGTATCCGGCAGGTTCGCAATTGACTGGCCAACACTAGATAGGCACAAGTTGGTTAACGTTGTCTGGTCAACGACGAACCAGGCAATGGGGTGATGGCACGAGCTATTCAGCATGCATCACCCCGTTATTTTACGGATACGCGTCAGAGGGTGGGGTCACTAGTTAGTTTATTGACTATGGTCAACAATTTGTTTGTTGTAAACAAACAAATTGATACAAATGGATACATTGTAGCCAATTGCCATTGGCAATTTTGGGAGGAACCTTACCAGTGTTACTGCGGCCTGCTTGCCTTAAGAATTATAATTGTCTGAGTACCAATTGAAATTTATAATTCGGACTAGGGCATGAATCAATAAATGTGGCCCAATGCCGTTATCCACTTATACCGGTGTCTGAGTCCTTCTTTGGGGGGTGCGCCTGCAATGACCTGTGCAAGAAGAAGGAGAGAAACAACATGATCTGACTTGTTTTCCTCAACTATCTGGTAGTTTTCAGTACTATCTCCTGTGGTCTCCTTCTGGATAAATTGTTTTGTTTGTCAATAGTATAGTTGATTCCAATAGTCAGGCCTAGGGATTCTTATTCATACCTAGGGCATTTAGGTTATATAGCCTTTGAATGGGAAAAAAGGCATCCTCTGATACGAGTTGCAGTCGATGATGATCATTTTGTTTGTCATGCTTTTTAGCATGTTAATGAACCTGCTGAACCAAGTTGTTCAGGAATGCAACATCACAAGATATTGATCTGTAGTTCTTAAATTTAGAAAAGCAGTGGAAATGCTGAACTGAGGACTGTGAAGAAAAATGGACTAGATAAGGGCCAATAAAGTGAAGGCCAGTCTAAAAAAGATAAGGGCTATGTTGAGTAATTCACACTAAGGGCTTTAGTATACTTGAGCAAGAGCCTAGATTCACCTTTATCACTGAAGGCTCAAGTGAGATCTATGACATCTATCTTTCATCAGCTTATGCTGGTCAATCAGCTGTGTCTTTTCCTATCCAAAAATAAACTTTTCACACATTTATTTATTTATTTATTCCCACTTGTATGCTGCCCTGCTCGCAGAGCGACTCCAGGCAGCTGACAAAGTATCACAAAATATCACAAAATATAAATTTAAACAATAAAACACATTTACACCCAATGTGTTGAATGTGGATGGCCCTTTAAAGACTTGCTAGAAATTCCAGTAAGTTTTTTTAAAAATGCTGCTGCCTGTTTACAGATTGGCACTAAGGACTACACTTCATCACCCATGTATTGGTACAAGAGAATGACTTCACTTGATTTCAGTAGTAGTAATAATAATAATAATAATAATAATAATAATAATAATAATAATAATAATAATAATAATAATAATAATAATAATAATAATAATAATAGTTGTGTACCTAAAACAGACATAAACTCTCAAAGTTTTGTTCTATTAACCAATTTAGGTGTTAGAAAAATGAAACAGAAATACATGCACAAATAAAGAAAAATGACCCATCTCCTGACCATCCTCTCCATGGGGCAAAAAGAAAAGATATAGAGTTCAAAAATGAGGAAATTTCTGAAGAATACAATATGTATAAAGGGACAATGCATGATAAAAACCTGGTACCCTGGCACATAGTTAAAAATGGTTCAAAGAAACTTTTATGTGAAGGAAGCCAAGCATACAGTACTGACAAAGACATGCTTCTGGAATGCAGCAATAAAGAACCCTTCGTAAAAGTTAAACTATAATTAGATACCAAAAAAAGGGAATTCGAGGGGTAGCTTGTTACACAATAGGGGTGGAAAGGTAAAGTATCTAAGAAGCAGGAAGTCTGTAGAGCAAAAGGTGACTCATACATTGCCAGAGCAGCATGGGATCTGTTTGCATGCAATTGGGTCCCATGCCACTCTGTATTTCTTTTAAGAACTGATCAGTTTGTGTTCTCACCACTCAAGGGATACACGGAGAGGAAAAGCCATTACCTGCCTGGTTCATATGGTTCCTTCATATGCCTATTACTGCAATAGCATGGAACAGAAATGTACTGTTATAGCAAGCTACTTCATTACTGGTATTTGCTGACCTTAATAACTTTCTAACGAACATTGGTAGACAGCAGATGACTAGTTTAAACTGTATTGAGGGCCTCTGATAAATCATGGCTACCACAAGCTAATGACCTTCCAAAACCACTCACCTGCCTGAAGCAACTGCAAGAAACAACTCAGATAGCTGGAAAAAGAAACAGGACCACATGTGGAATATTGTGCATGCTTCTCATCTCCGCAGCTGAACAAAATATTGTGAAACTAGAAAAGATGCAGAAAAGGGGTAACCAATATGCTAATACAGCTTTTTAAAAACCATCATCTAGTGGGCACTGCAGTGCAACACATCAAGAGGGTGCCATACTAGGAAACGCTACTTCATCTACTAATTCCAATATAAATCTGGCATTTTGGTGATTTTTTTTAAGGCAATTTAAGTGGCTCATCCTTCTTGAAACATTCCTGAGGATTTTAGTTTGTGGAAGGTAACAATACTGCTTGTTGAAAACTTGAAGTTCCTCCTTTTTCAGCTACTCTCAGAATTTCACTTCCCACGGTGTGCTGGAGGAAGAGAATAACTATAAAAGCAATTCATATCTGTATTCTAGTTGTCCCGTGAATGTCATTAAGGATGCATATCCTTTCAGCAAAGTAAGTACCAATGAACAAAGTGGTGCCTAATTATAACTGAAGGTTTTTAAGATGAGGATCCAAGATGAAAAGGTGATGAAGGAAAAGAAGCTTTTAATTATACAGAAATTTTGCTCATTCCAATTAGTGTAATATCCAATGTGAGTGCTTTTACACTTGGATCCATTTTCCTTTTTTAATTACTGATTATTCTCTCTCTGTGATGATGATTAGTGGTCAAGTACAAAGAACTTACCTTGTTATCTGTTATTCTTCCTACAGTTCGGATCTTGTTCAGTTTCAGTGAGGCTATTATTTAAAAGAGACACAAATTGCAATCCCCTTGATTGAAGTAGTGTTTAATTTAGGACAGGCTATAATAAGAGACATTTTAATTTTTTTTTAAACTATGCCTATTATCAATATTTTTAGACTAGAATCTATATAATGGTAATCATGTACAGTAGCAATGGTTTTATCCCCATGCTAAGGAAAGGCTTCACAAAGCAGCCATACTGTGGTCCAGCACGTTCCCAGCATGGCTTAGTATGCTTGCCCACCTATGCTGGGTTTCTGTTAAAACACATCAAGAATCTCAAGCCCATGTCTGTTCACAACAGGGCTCAGATACTATCCCCTCTTCTGCTTGGTTTTGGAAAGAGTTGCAGATCTGGTATGTTCTATACTGCAGTCCTATCATCACAGAAGACACTACTGGTACCCAATCAGCAAGGACGTAGACCAACGGGGTTTCATCCGATTATATAAAGCTATTGACTTTACTATAGCTCCTCAAATTGAGCAAGCATCTCTTAGACCAGGGGTTCTCAACCTATGGCCCATGGGCCAGACTCGGTACACAGCACCATTTCATGTGTCCCGTGTCAGCGGGATATAAATAAAACTTTGATTGATTGATTGATTGTTGCCTCTGCTAGTGGTAGAGGAAGTGGACACATTTACAACAGCCGTAAATGCAGCTGCGGCTGCCATAAACTTTTTTATGACAGCCATGGATGCATTTTACAGCAGTGTTTATGGCGGAGGGAGCCACCAGTCCAGCCCACTCAGCTGTCTGAGGGGGCATGGTCAGACCTGCAGTGTGAAAATTGTGAGAACCTCTGTCTTAGAGGTAAAAGGAGATGTTCTTGAACTGGGCCTGCCTGAGCACATACTTGCTTCTACCTTCAATAGATGCATTGCAGAACAGCTTCATGGAAGACGAAAAGTGCAATCAACCTCTGGATTTCAGCACTACTAACACAGGAGAGAAAGAACTTTTCTGATTGACATAATTCACTCAGGACTATCAATGGTGAGTACATACAGAGTTGTAGCCCAAAATATTTGGAGTGCCAGAAGTTCACCATTTTTCTGCACACTCTTGTTGAGATTATTCACCTCTGAAAAGCACAGATAATTCATTTGGTGACAAAACAGAGCCTTTACCCAGACCCTCTTTGTTCATAAACAGCTAATATTTATTCTGTCAAAACTGATTGCTCCAAACATTTGTTCACCATATGCAATTTCTCTTCAACAACAAAGGACCATAACTAAAGATCTTTATCCTGGTCAATAGAATAGTATTTACCTGACTCATTATAAAAGACAATATTAAATTAAATAAAACAAAGCTGTAAATTCTTTGCATGCTTGTTTTGTACTCTAACTAACTAACTAACTAACTAATATTAACATTCACAACTAAACACACCATTATCAGAGGTTTCATGTACCTTTCATGCATCTCATTAATTCCATGCATCTCATGTACTTTTCATGCATCTCGTTATGATTATCTGATCAGTGATGATAATAAAGATAGATAGATTTGTAACTGAGGGTAGGGAATCTTTTACAGTCTAAGAACCAAGTATTAATCTTGTGAGGTGGTTTAGTTGTTTTTAAATAATGAAACATCAACAAAGAAATGTTTAAATAAAATGGAATCTAACTATTCCCTTTTTAAACACAAAATTTTATGTCCTATGTAATTTTTTGAAAAAAATTAAATGCATTGCCTTTATTAATAATAATAATTTCATGTCAGAAATTATTCGGATTGAAAGGATTTTTTTGGGGGAGAAACTCCACTAAGGGAATGCCCAAATGAGGCTCCTTTCATATCCCCAAGAGCTGAGACAGAGATGGGCACTCAATCCACCATGCAGTACCCGGGTTTCAAACTGCCATTAAGTCTGCAGAAAGAAAATAATCTCACTGTAGTGATTACATTCATTAACAATAATAAAGTATAATCATGTTGGCCTGAAAAATAAACTTTTTCTCTGACCCTATGCAAATTTGTTGATCCCTTCTCATCCTAATTTTAGGGCAAGTAAGCCAGAGGCAGATGCCTTGGTTAATCTGCTATTCTTGTTATGACAGACAAGTTGTCCTGAAGAATCTCTGAAAATGAAACTGATGTTGATAGAGAACACCATGGGGAAGTAACGAACACAAGTACCACTTCTGCACATTGTAGTAAGCTTTTTAAAAGTGATGCAATGGCTAGTTAAGCAGTTTCGAGTCTCTTGGGGAACTAGTACAAAGATAACCAACAACCTTTCTACATTTTCCTTATTTTAAAAAAAAATCATGTCAGAAGCACACAAAGGTGCTTTCTAGGTTGTAAGGATATTTGCTGGAGAAACTCCACTCAGAGGACACCCAAATGAGGCTCCTTCCATGTCCCCAAGATATTTTCCCACCAAAGTGGTCCCTATTTATCTATTTGCAATTTTTTGCTTTTGAACTGCTAGGTTGGCAGGAGCTGGGACAGAAACAGGCACTCGTTCCATCATGCAGTACTCAGGTCTTGAACTGCCAGCTTGCCGACCTTCCAGCTAACAAGGTGAGCTCCTTAACCACTGAGCCATGGCAGTCCCTATTTTCTTTCTGTCAAACTATTATATAACTTTTTATATTACAAGCAAATTAATTGTTTTCTAGGCTACCAAGAGAATAATTAAGAAATTTAAATTATCCCCTCTAAACTCAAGTTAAAAGGAAGAAATAAGGGAGCAACATGATTGAAAGCTAAATCATGATGAACCATTCAGTCATGTCTTACTATATAATCATTTCATGTCAGAAATTATTCTGGGTTGAAAGGATTTTTGCTGGAGAAACCCCGCTCAGTGGATGCCCGAGTGAGGCTCATTTCATGTCCCCAAAATCTTTTCCCACCAAAGCGGTCCCTATTTATCTTCTTTACTTTCAAACTGCTAGGTTGGCAGGAGCTGGGACAGAGACGGGTGCTCGAACCATCATGCAGTACCCAAGTCCTAAACTGCTGACTTGTCGGCCTTCCAGCTAACAAGGTGAGCTTCTTAACCACTGAGCCACCGTAGCCCCACGTCTTACTGTACCTCAGTATATAGTGTAGCTCCTATTGTCAAATCAGGACAACCTGGTATACATTGAGCAAACTTCTGTCACTTTGGTTCACAAAATAAATAAATCACAATAAAGTCAATGATAATAATAAACTGGCATGTGCTGCTGTCCAGAGAAAATTAATGATTACTTAGGCCAACTGAACTCCCTCCCCTCCTTAACTGGGTTTGGCTAAACATCGCCTTAACCAACCTAAATCTGCTCAGCCAGCCTAAAGTCAGTCTAGCTAGTTAAGATTATGCCCATAGTTGGCAATATAGTAACAGAAGATGGCACTGAACATGTGACAAAATAAATTATTTCTCTGACTATAAAATGTGTTAATAAAGTGTCAAAACTTTAAAGACTGGCATCATTTCAGGCAAAGCATTTGTATTACATTATCTATTTAGTCTGAACTGATAATATGTAAAGTAACAAGCAATCAAAGCTTGAAAAGTTACCTTATTTTACTACAACTCCCAGAATGTCTCCCTCGAACCACAATGGCGAACCTTGGAACTCCAGGTGTTTTTGCACTTCAACTCCCAGAAGCACAAGTCAGCACTCCTGGGAATTGAAGTTCAAGAACACATGGAGTGCCAAGAATTGCCATCATTACCCTAGAAAATATGGCCACTCTAGGATGTCTGTGGATTTACTGGAATCATAATCCCAAAATTAACTTCTTTCATACTTTGGAAGCAGTGCTTCTCACCATGTTAGGTTCTACCAAGACAACAACACAAGCTACTGAATAGATACCTGTCAGCTAAGACACCACAAATTATAAACATGTTTCACATACATAATTGTGCCATCAGCCAGGGGGGCTCGCCTCTCTGGCACAAGGAGGAGGGCCTTTTCCGTGTCCGCACCGGCCCTTTGGAACCTCCTGCCTGTGGAACTGCATCTCCAGACAGAGTTGTTGCCCTTTAGGAAAAAACTAAAGACCTGGCTGGCGGGCCAAGTATGGGGTGTGGGTGGGGATGGGGGTACCGTTGGTGGTTGGTATAGAGAAGTGTGCCTTCCCCCAAGGTCCCTTCGGTACTTGAGCACCTTTTAGGGGTGGTTTTTTTAACTTTTAACTTTGTTTTATCATGTGACTTTTTATGTATTTACTGTCTGCTATGTAAACTGCCCTGAGTTGGGTTGTACCTGAGTGGGCGGTATATAAGCATGAAAAATAAATAAATAAATACGAGTGCTGTCTTAGCCTATTTTAATACAAACTAGCAGGGGTGCCCAGCTTCACCCAGGTGGTCCAAACCCAACTAGCTGAGTGCCAGTATTGCCCAGGAAACCCACTGGCCAGGGGTGGGCCTGTGATGTGAAGCCCCATGGGCTTCGGGACCCTGACAGTGGCCTGCTCATGTGCAAAAGGTATGTGTGTGCCGAATCTCATAGGGTTTGGTCAAGGGGTGTGGCAGCCCATTCCAGACACTGAACCCACACCTTTGTTTTATAGGTATAGATAATAATAATAACTATAATGTGTGATAAGCTCTTAGTATATACACTATAAATGGTAATACCACTTTCTTTTCTTGAAAGCTCTTGAAAGCAGAACATTTCTACTCTAGCTCTAGTTTTATATTTCTTGAAATATGGATTTCTACATGTAGTTTCAGGTTAAAACATGAACATATGTGTTTATTAGGCCCTGAAACTGAGGCCTAATAAACAGTATAGAATAAAATGAAATTTTCATGACTTTTTCTACTTTAAAACTAAGCATAAAACTCAAACAATTAAATATAGATTTTAATTATCACTTAATAATTTATAGTATTTGTCTCTCACTTGACAATCAAATCTGTAGGTGAACTACATTACAATGCACATCTAACATAATATTAAAAATATAATTTGAAATGTAAATGTAAATATTGTGAAGGCACAGATTTTCTAGAGCCCTTTGCAGCAGCATATGTAAAAGCCACATTTCTTTATTTTATTTTTTTAAAAAAGCAAGCTGAAGCTAAATAATGTATTTCTTTTCCTCAACAAAGTTAATCAGATTTCTCCATGACCTACATGTACCGTGTGTGACCTGAGTCTACCTAGGATCTCTCGGACTATACTGATGATATTTGTTCTCATGCAGTCTATCAGGTGTACTAGCTGTGCTAGTATACTGCAGGGGGGAAATGAAGAATCTTGTAGCGCCTTATAGAACAAGGAGAAGAAGCAACCTTGGAAACACCAACTTTCATAGGTCAACAACATACTGTCCAATAAGCAGCAAGAGCCATGTGATCCATACATACTGTCCAGTAACTGCACCTCTCTGCTTACCACATGGACGGATTCTGTGTTTGCATGTGCAACTTAAAAATCTATCGGGAACTAAACCTTTTTTTAAAAAAAGAGCATATAAAGTCTCTAGAAAGGGGCTGTTCATCCATACCACAAGTTGTTGCAACAACATAACTGCATATGAAAGCTGTAAGGATAAGAAGATTGTGTGAGTCAGGGGCCATTCAACAATTACGTGATCCTCAAAGGGGGGAGGGGGTCTGCCATCTGAATTATGGAAAATTACATGGGGGCGGGGCTCAGATCAAAGATTACATAATCCATTTGGAGCAGTTTTGTTTTCAAAACATGGTGCTTTTTTAGGTTTAAAAATGATCTCTGGGAATTTTGATCCGATTTGAGATTATTGAATTGCTTGTGCAGTCTATTTCTATTTCACCCATAGTGAAAAGCTCTAAAAATTAGAGTTTTAATACAAAAGCTCTGGATTATGTAATTTTAAAGGGAGGGGAGGTTAGAAGAGAAAATTACGGTCGGATTACATGGGGGAGGGGGTCAATTTTCCCCAAAAAATGGATCACGTAATTGTTGCATGACCCCTCAGCTGCAAATACTGCCCAGCCCTGGGAGCCCACACCATTGGCTCTGGGGTCCTTGGGCAGGTGGGAGCCGCCACCGTCACAGCTGTTCCTGCTCTCCAGGCCTCGTGATCCTGGAGAGCAGAAAAGGAGGAGCCGCCGACACCGCTGCAGCCTTGCATGCTCCCTGCCCACCCCCAGGAGCCCACGCCATGGGCTCCGGGGTCCTCAGGCAGGTGGGAGCTGCTGCCCCCGCAGAGGTTTCCTCTTCCAAACTTTTCTGGGTTCTATGCTCCGCTCATAGACATTGGACTCTGGGTTTGTTGCCAGATTTTTTGGGGGACATTACAGTTTGTTATGTTTACGTTTTTTCATTGTATATTTTGATATGAATAATGTATTGATTGTATTACATTTTTTGAACTTTGTATTGCTGTATATTTGTATTGTGTGCTTATTTGTTCTTTGTATTGTTGTTGTGTTTCTTTCGTTTTATTTTTCTGCTGCTGTCTGCTGTGCAGACAGCACGCATGGGTGTAAACCGCTTTGAGTTGCCTTCGGGCCGAGTAAAGCGGTATATAAATAAAAGGTGAAATGAAATGAAATGAAACTGTTATTGTAAATATATTGATATACTGTAGTCTGGTTTTGATTTGCTTTTTTTAAGCTAACAATTTCCAGTTGCTTTGCCCTATTACAAACAGCTTGAGGTGTAAATCAAATCCTGTCTTCCTTCTTCACAGGGATTAGCCCTGGGAACAACATTTCTATAATTTAAATTGGGCCCACAGAGAGATTTGTGAACTTTCCCAGAGTTTTCAAATTAAGCTCTCAAGGTGCACAGGAAGGCCAATTACCCTTGCAGAAATTCAAGTACAGTATATATAAACATAGACATGGAATGGATCATTATGTGGGTCATTTGAAGTGTGGTTTATGGTTTCAAAATGTCATTACTATTATCAACTGGTGCCATTTCACACACAATATAGGCTTCTCTCTTTAGTTATTTGACTTGTATAACTATTAAAAAATCAAACATTTGATTGTTTTTACTATTTTAGATGCGTTAAAACATCTGGGAAACTGAGGTAGGGAACCACTGCCTTAGAAGAAATTCAAACATCTCACCAGTGCTGACAGAGCTGCACTGGCTGCCCGTTACATTCTGTATCAGGTTCAATGTGTTAGTTCTGACTTTTAAAGCCCTAAATGGTTTGGGACCTTCCTACTTGGCGGAGCACCTACTTCTTAGAACATCATCCCGCACCACACGATCCTCCCAGATGGGTCAGCTTTGCATGGCGATGCCGAAAATGGCAAGAAAGGCCATGACTCACAAAAGATCCTTTTCTGTGGTGGCCCCAACCCTATGGATCTCTCTCCTGGTGGAATTGCTTGCTTACTGACATTTAAAAAGCAACTAAAATGCCTTCTGTTTAGGGAGGCATTTGAAAAGGGGGTGTCATCAGCATAGTCTGAGGCTTCTCGCTGCCGCCTCCCCTGTTGTTAATTTAGGCCCGGATATTTTTTTAAATTGTATGCTTTTAAGATGTCATTTTATGATTTTGTGAATTTTAAGATGTTTTTAATATACTGTTGGTAGCCACCCAGAGTGGGGATGGGTATAAGTGAAATTTTTAAAAAAAGAAGAATATACTGAAATCAAGACAGAACCTGGGCCTACCAAGTTGCTACATTTGCTATGAAGACATATTGGCAAAGTTTGGATTAGTTTCTGCCTTTCAGCACTTATAAGCATAGAGATTGAATGAATATATTTGTTTTTTAACTATAAATTTGGTATTATATTATTAGAAGAAATGAATTACTAAGGGATGAGGTTTTTGTTTATGACAAAATATTTCAGCAGGTGTCATTCAGTGAAATATTTGGCGAATGAATTGCAGTATCAGGAACAAACCATGGCTTAAGTGACATCTCATTGACTTTTGACTAAGATTTACTTCTACATTAATTTAGTGTGTCATATTTTGCCTTAGACTAGACTGTTCTGTTGCCAAAGATCTGTGTGATTTTTAAATCAGAAAAAAAACTACACAGAATGCCAATATCTTCAGCAATGCATAATAATGCTTTCACTGTTCAGCATTCCTTGTAAAGATGATACAGATAGACAGACAGACAGAATTTTATTAGATGAGGGATCAAGATACCATCATCTTCTATGTATAAGTGTCCTAAAATATTCCACTACATTGTTTGACTTTTTAAAGACTACAGCACTATTAAAAATATTGAGACAATGCAAGCGCGGCGCCAAAATGGCCGCCGCGCTCTTTGCGGGGGCCCCCACCACCGGACGAAGGCATCCGGGTAGTTAGGGGCGTAGCCAGCACCCTTATAAAAGGGGCGGCCACGAGGCAGCCGAGCTGCCATTTTGCAAAGCGAACGGAGACGAGAAGTTTTTTCCTTAGCTCCGTCGCTCTTGCCTTTCGCAGGGAAGCCTCTTTGGCGCAGCGGTTTTTCTTCCTTCTTCCTTCGGCTTCCCAGCAAGTTGAAGCAATGCCCTCTAAGAAGAAGGCAACGGCGAACGCAGTTCGCGCTGCACGGAGGCGGCAGCCGGGTCGGAGGACCACGACTGCGCCTCCCCAGCAGCCTCCCTTGCCGGGAGAGCCCACCGGGACCGGTGGGATGGGGTCGATTGCCCCTTGGCCCGAGCCGGGGCGTCCGCGTACTGGCCCGGCAGGGGCTGCGGGCCCCGGCCCGCAATCGATGGCCACTGCCCCTGGCCTGGTTCATACTACGGGGCCTTCTCCCCTTGGTCCGCAGCTTCCTGCGGTGGGCTTCAGCCATGGGGGGTGGTTGGGTTCTATTCCCTGGCAGGGCATGCCTCCGGCCCCCCAGGGGGCGGGACTGGGCCCGTGGCCGTATTCGGGCCCCGCGGTCCAGAGACCTGGACCGGCACCTGCCACCAGTGGGCCGGCTGGCCCTTTGCCCCCCCTTAGCGTTGGGGGCTATGTGAATGTGGATGCCCTTCTGGCCCACGTAGCGGCCCTCGAGGCATCGCTCGGGATGGTCAACCCCTCAGGGGCGCCTTTTGGATCCCAGGTCGACGCATCGTCTGCCGGGCAGCGGCAGGCGGCAGGACGGGTCGAGCTGCCCGAGGCGCATGGGCCGGCGTCAGCCACTGCCTCGCAGCTCCCCATACAACAGGCGCCGCAGCCGGGTGCTGACCAGGCCCCATCGATGAGCTCAGTTCCGATCGTGAGCTCCGACGCCCACAGTGGGGCGGAACCCCCGGTGGGGGCGGCCCATGGGGGTGCAGCGTGTGAGTATACGGTTCAATCTAGTGCACCCACACCATTAACTACATTGGGGGGAGCATTCCAGTGGCCGTGGCCTCGCACGGGTGGCGTGGCGGTTCAGACCCCGCCGGCCCACCCGGCGACTACACCTCTAAACCAGGGCCCTACTTGGGGTGGTGCCTCCTATTCTGTCGGGAACTTATTAGGGGTTACGGGGTTGGTTCAGGCTCCTTTTACTATGCCCACCGTTCCCACCGTGCCGGTGTTGGCATTGCCGACAGCAGGGTATTCCTTGCCCCTTGGGGATCATCTGGCCCAGTCTACCAAAGAGAAGATCTGGCGGGGGGAGTATGTGGACATCTTCTCCCTTCTGAACAGAGAGCCCACCAAGGAGGAGAGGGAGGGGCAGGACGAGAAGGATAAGGAACAGGCACGTCGTCGTAAGCCGCCACGCACGTGGGCCAACTGGTTGCCAGCGTACCTCATATACATGGCGGTTTACCTCAGGGCCCGGCCGGATCTGGCCATCCCGATGGTCCAGTATTTGGACAACATCTACCGGGCGATGGTTGACTTCCCGGGCCCGTCGTGGTTGGCTTACAACAAAGAATTCCGTATGCGGGTGCCCCTGCACCCAGAGATGAGGTGGGACGAGCCCTGCCAGAAGCTGTGGCTTCTGTACATGACCCCCACGCGCCACGCGCCTGGGGAGAGATACCATTGTGGTCATGCAGTCCAGCGAGCGGCTCCAGCACAGGCACCCCGCCAGGTGGCGGGGCAGGGGGTTCCAGCCCGCCTGCTGTGCTGGACCTTCTCGTCCAATGGTTCCTGCAGTAGGAGGAATTGCCGGTACAAGCACGAGTGTCCCTCTTGCGCTGGCCCCCATGCCGCTTCCGCCTGTCCCAGGCCGGGAGGGATGCGGGGCCGAGGTAGGGGTGGACAAGGGGCCGGCAAGACTGCCGCAGAGGGAGCTGGTCCAGCGAAAGGCCCCCTCCCCAATCAATGTGGACATGTTGGAGCGTTGGCTCACATTGTACCCAAGGAGGGCGGACGCAGCTTACCTGCTCCAAGGTTTTCGAATGGGTTTTCGCATTCCTTTCACGGGGGACAGGTCTCCCCAAGATGCACCCAACCTTTTGTCACTCAGGGGAAGGGAGGAGGTGGCTGCCGTGAGCATTACTAAGGAGGTTGATGCGGGCAGGGTCGCCGGCCCTTTCCCTGCACCCCCGTTTCCCAATCTTAAAGTTTCCCCCTTGGGCTTAGTGCCCAAGAAGGCACCGGCGAGTTTTGCCTAATACATCACTTGTCCTACCCAGCCGGCCGATCGGTCAATGATGCTATCCCTGATGACCTTTGCTCGGTCAGGTATACGTCTTTTGACCAGGCGCTGCGCATGGTGCGCTCATGTGGCCCGGGTGCGCTGTTAGCTAAGTGCGACATTAAGTCCGCCTTCCGTCTCCTGCCGGTGCACCTGGGCGACTTTGAGTTGCTGGGTTTCAAGTTCCGGGGTGCATATTATTTCGATAAAGCCATGCCTTTTGGCTGTTCCATCTCATGCTCGGCCTTCGAGCGTTTCAGTACCTTCCTACAGTGGGCTTTTGTTCGCAGGTCAGGGTCTCGGTCTGTAGCCCATTACCTGGATGATTTCTTATTCGGGGGTGAATGGGGCTGGGACACGTGCACACGTCTCCTACACACATTTCAGACGCTAATGGAGGAACTTGGTGTCCCTTTAGCGCCTGAAAAGACCGAGGGCCTATCTACTAAGCTCACATTCCTGGGGGTGGAGATTGACACGGTAGCGCAAGCATCTAGGTTGCCGGGGATTAAGGTGTCAAGGATCGTGGCCCTCATATCGGACTTGCTTGCTAAACGCAAGGCATCCCTTCGTGAGCTGCAGGTGCTGCATGGTCACCTTAATTTCGCTTGCAGGGTGGTCGCACCTGGCAGGGCATTTGCTCGGCGCTTGTGCGACGCCATGACAGGCTTGTCCAGACCCCACCATAGGGTAAGACTCGCCGGGGGCATTAGGGCAGATATGCTTATCTGGCTCCAGTTCTTGAGAGAGTTCAATGGGGTATCATTTTGGAGGTCCGATCTTCTGGCTTCTCCTCGTTTCCAGATACAGTCTGATGCCTCTGGGTCCCTGGGTTATGGGATGTACTTCAATGGGAAGTGGGCCTACGGTGGGTGGCCGCCAGCCTGGTCGGGCACAGGTCGCCTGCGCGATCTCACGTATCTGGAATTTTTTCCCATTCTGGGGGCTTTGATGCTATGGGGTGAGGAGTGGGCCAATTTGGTGGTACATTTCTGGTGTGACAATGCGGCTGTTGTCCACATTGTCAACTCACAGACGTCTAAATCTCCCAGGGTCATGGACCTGGTGCGCCAGTTCGTTTTGCGCAGCCTGTGCCTCAATGTGCTATTTAGGGCCAGGCATGTCCCAGGTATCAATAACGATATTGCTGACGCTTTGTCCCGCCTGCAGATCTCCCGGTTCCGCGCCTTGGCCCCGGATGCAGAGGAATTTCCCTCGCCACTCCCGAACAAGATATGGACGCTTGGCAAGGAGAGGTGAACCGGGCGATCGGCATGTCGCTGGCGCCACGCATGCGTAAGGCGTATCACCACGCATTCATTTCCTTCCAGGCCTTCTGTGCCCAATTTCGGCTACCCGAGACTTGGCCTATCCCAGTGGCCCACGTCCTCCGATTCATGGTTTACCTGCATGCACAGGGCCTTGCACCTCGCACCATAGCATCCAGGCTGTCAGCACTGGCATTTATGGCCAAAGTGGGCGGTTATGTGGACAGTACTACTGATTTCCGTGTGAGACATGTTTTGGAGGGGTGGGCGCGGGAGCGTGGGCGTAGCCCGGACGACCGCCACCCAATTTCCCCAGGGGTACTTACCCACCTGGCACGGGGCTGGCATGACCTCTGTGTTGACAGGTATGAGGCAGCCCTGTTTCATGCGGCTACCACAGTGGCCTTTTTTGGAGCGCTCCGCATCAGCGAGCTTGTGATGCTGTCTAAGGCGGATGCAAGTCGTAGGGCACTGGAACTTGACGATGTCTATGTCTGCAATGATTGGGCTCAGTTGAGTATTCGATCCTCTAAAACGGATCAGCACGGCGTAGGCAGTGGAGTAAGACTGCTACGATGTTCCTTGGCAGACATATGTCCAGTTGGTGCCCTACAGGACTTTCTTGCACTGCGTGGCACGCACCATGGCCCGTTTTTCTGTCACCAAGATGGGTCTCCCCTTACTAAGTTTCAATTTTGGAAGGTGACCTACCAGCATTGGCCAGTGTTGGCCTCCCTGGGGCCCGTTACAGCACCCATTCCTTCAGGATCGGGGCGGCTTCTACTGCGGCTGCTTTTGGGTACTCCGGGGCTGAAATACGCCGTATGGGGAGGTGGGGATCACAATGTTTTCAGTTTTATGTCCGCCCTCTTCCGCCGTGAGTACCAGTTTAGTCACCGCACCTTTTCTCCCCCCTTTTTTTCCTTGACAGACCCTGGGTGTCATGTCACACCGGTGGCAGTATGGCTGGTGGGCCATAGCTACGTGCACAGGGCAGCGCGTTACGCTGCGGCGACAGAGTGGGGACCCCGACTGGGACTGGGTGCATACGCAAGTCTCACATGGTATGGTAAGCCCGGTATGTTATGGCGGGAACTGTTGCCATTCCTTTTCTCAGGCTGGCATGCCGACCCGCCTGATATTCTGATCATACACCTCGGGGGCAATGATTTAGGACAGGTCACTGCCTATCGCTGAAGCACGCGATTTGCGGTGATCTCACCTACTTACATTATGTGTGGCCTGCCACAACCCTCGTTTGGTCAGACATGGTACCGCGGCACGCTTACAGGGGAGGGTTCGACCTCCAGGCCCTTGACCGTGCTCGGCACATGGTGAACAGGGCTGTTGCCCGGTTCCTTATCGACAAGGGCTGGGGGCGCGTCATTCGGCACCCCACCATCAGTTTGCAAAATTATGAGCTTTATTCAGGGGATGGGGTCCATCTGTCGCAGGGAGGTATGGACCTCCTGTTAGGTGATTGGCGAGCAGGCCTGTTGACCGAGCTGACGGTCGGGGGGGGGCGTCGAGCCTTTATTGAAGCCTCTCCGTGTGGCGGGTAGCACTGGTAAGGTAAACATTTATGACCCACAGGTATCCGGCAGGTTCGCAATTGACTGGACAACACTAGACAGGCATAAGTTGGTTAAACGTTGTCCGGTCAACGACGAACCAGGCGACGGGGTGATGGCTACAGCTAGACAGCATGCATCACCCCGTGATTTTACGGATACGCGTCAGAGGGTGGGGTCATTAGTTAGATATTGACTACGGTCAACAATTTGTTTGTTGTCAACAAACAAATTGATACAAATAGATACATTGTAACAATTGCCGTTGGCAATTTTGGGTGGTACCTTACCAGTGTTACTTCGGCCTGCTTGCCTTAAGAATTATAATTGATCAAATACCAATAGAAATTTATAATTCGGACTAGGGCATGAATCAATAAATGTGGCCCAATGCCGTTATCCACTTTCACCAGTGTCTGAGTCCTTTATTGGGGGGTGCACCTGCAATGCCTTTTGACTGTTAGTACTAGAAGCTAACCATCTGGAAGCAACCCCGGTAGCAAAATCTGACTGGCTATCAAGTCTTGTGCCAATTCTTATCCCACTGCTCTGTTTGATGTACACATCTGAGAATGAGTTATATCATACATGTACTTAATCCAGGAAGCAGTAGCAGGATGGAGGGAATAGTAATGAATGTTGTAAATGCAGCACAACAGCATTCAACAAAGAGAAAATAAGGGTGGACATACACTGTTTAGTGTAGGGAATCCTTCTTGCTTAAATAATATTTTATATGCAGATATGGGAGAACACTACTACCACTACCACCCAAATAATGAAAGAACTATGAAAAATTCCAGGTGTCCATTGGGAGATAACAGTACCTTAACAGTTTATGGAACAGAGTGTTCATAAAATGAACACTCTGGAAACACCATTAGATTGCTTCTGACATGAACAAAGAAGAAGAGGAAGACCTGACAAAGCTTTAATTCAGATAAAGGTGTTAATTTTAGACTTCTTCCATCTTCTGTCATGGCTACCCTTGCAATGGAGGCAACAGCCCTAGAGATTAAATGCACAGTCTGACACTTTGATATATTATTTCAAAGCCCACAAAAGACTTAACCAGTGTTGAGTTCCACTCTCCTGTAGTAAGTTCTACTACTCCAATACTTTCCCATTTTGGACTACAGTTTTTGGACTATAATTTTCAGAATCCATGCTGACCATGGGATTCTAAAAACTGTTGTCCCCAAAATACCCCATGTTTCCTATGTTTGCCACTCAAGAACAAGTCACAAGCATGAAGGGGGGGAATCTTGATTGATCCTTATGCAAAATCTAAAATGAATGCTTGGAAATACACTAAAATGACCACTATAATACTAAA
Organism: Bradypodion ventrale; assembly: GCA_035047345.1. Lineage (NCBI taxonomy): Eukaryota > Metazoa > Chordata > Lepidosauria > Squamata > Chamaeleonidae > Bradypodion > Bradypodion ventrale. Next base: position 193,229,684 of record JAWDJE010000004.1, read on the forward strand.
GACAGGTGAGTTTTTGAGTCATACAACTCAGGCTGCAACTGATCACATGGTGATTTCTTTTTTTTATAAAATTTATAAAGATAAATGCACATTACAAAAATTAATAAGACAATAAACAACCAAATAAACAACAAAAACACTATGCAATATACAGAAATACTATGTGCTCTCTTCACCCAGCAGAACAATACATTTTCTTTTTCTTTTTCTTTATTCTGTCATTTCTTAATTTGTAATTTATCCCTCTTTCCAAAATGACATGTGTTCTTGGTCTGGTTTGTTTCCTTTTCCTTTTGTCAATACATAGTCAAGAAACCCTCCCCATATTTCTTTAAAATTTGATTTCTTTAAAATTCCTTTTTTTACTTTTAATTCTAGTGTTAAATTATCTTTCTTTTCTCTCTTTATTTTTATATCTCCAAAATTCACCAATAGAGCTACCCTAGGACACCATTGCAAAGGTATTAAAATGATTTGTCCAATTTCTGTGAATACTCTTGACAATTTCTTTTATTAAGGTACAATCCCACCATAAATGTAGATAAGTTCCCATTTCTTTCTTGCACCTCCAACGTTTCATGTCATAGTTTGAATTACAATACCTTAATTGTATTGGGGTCAAATACCACTTCCATATTTTCATAAAGGAATTCTCTTTAATCCTATCTGACATATCTTTCATTATTATTTTTATTCCAAATGCAATTCCATTCTTCTTCTTTAATTTTTGTCTTTAATCCTTCTTCCCACATTGATCTTAAATTATTTTGTGGTTGGTAACTCTGAAGTACAATATGTTATACTAACTAACCTTTTTGATGTAATTTTCTTCTTCTTCAAATCTATAACTAATTCTTCAAATCGTGTTAGTTCCCTGCATTCTCCATGTTGATTTACCAATATTTTGTCCATTTTTCCTATTGTAATCTTTTATACCAAGGTAATTTTAGCTCTTGTAGTATTTTTTCCCTTTCTTTCTTTTTGGAACACTTTTCCATCCATTCCTTTACTCTTAATACAGTACCTCCTTTCTTTCTAAATCCTTACGGAGTTTTTCCCTAAAGTCTTCTGGGAATTTGCCCAAATTTGCTACATATGATATCAGGAATATTTCTGGACTAAGAATTGTTGTTGTTGTTGTTCAGTCGCACAGTCGATTCCGACTCTTTGCGACCCTATGGACCATCGCTCTCCAGGCACCTCTGTCCTCCACCATCCTCCTTAGTCCACACAGCCCCGTGCCCATTGTGTCTACAATACCATCTAGCCATCTCATCTTTGGCCGTCCCCTTCTTCTTTTGCCCTCCACCTTCCCCAGCATCAAGGCCTTCTCAAGTGAATCCTCTCTTCTCATTTGATGTCCAAAATACTTCAACTTCATCTTTGTTATTTGTCCTTCTAAGGAGCACTCAGGGCTAATCTCTTCTAATATTGACCTATTTGTTCTCCTCGCTGTCCAGGGGACTCTCAAAACTCTCCTCCAGCACCACATCTCAAAGGCATCTATTTTTCTTCGCTCAGAATTATTTTACTTTTACTAAGAATTATTTTAATTTTATACCAAATTTCTAATGTAGTTCTGCAAAAGAGATTTATGGTGATTTCTTAACTTGGGGCAAGTAACCTCCAAAGGCTGTCCCATCTATGCTATGCTAGAGCAATCCCTTAAGAGGATTTAGATCACAATGTTACACAGTGTTCATAAATTACCACCACCATACCCTAATTTACTAAGCAATTCCTCAGAAGACAGTGGCAAAGACAGTAGTGCTACAAATGCATGTTTGTAATCTCCAAACAGCAAGTGAACAGATTGCTCAGTTGTTTTCTTTTTTTCTTTTTTTGTCATCTGCCCTGGATCAGGAAATGATGAGATGTTTACAGAGTTCATACAGATACAGGATTGGAGGTAAGGTGAGGCTCAAGACAGGTTTGTTTTTAGTCTGGGGAAAACAGACAATAGATGAGACTTGGGATGAACCTCTGAGGATGTTAAGACAATGGATTCAGAGGGAGGGGGAAGTAGAAAGTGGAGATAGGCCTGAGGAAGGATGATTTATTTCTATGGTTGTCTCCTATGTGATGAATTTGAAAAAAGAAACAAAACTGTTGTTCAGAAGAAGGGGATCTGTTTCATAACTGCTTCCTTATTAAATACTGTACATTCTGTAAGAGCAGTAATAAGGTTTTGTGCTTATCTTCGAAATAGGAACAAGTACAATCCTCTATGTTTGTTGAGCAGCAGTAGAGATCATAAATTGTGCTGTGAGACAGAAACTACCTCACTGAGGCCTGTTCCCATATATTCCACTGCTAGTGTCCTCTTTTCCCCTCTTCATTGAAATGATCTATTTCGTTCAACAGTCTAAAGACCAGTTGAGAACCTAACAGAGCCACTTATATATCTATAATGTCACTTCTATAACCACAGAATTTTCTACTTCTGTTTCTTCTTTGCCCCACAGCATTAGTGTCTGTATACTCACATGAAACTGAATGTGAAAAGAGGGGGATGTCTTTCATTATTCTGTGATAATGGAACACCATGAGATGAGCAGAAAATCTATGTAAGCAAAGCATCATATAGTTTTTCCATATAAATGTGGGTCTGAGAAAGCACTGAGATTTTTTTTAAACACTTTCCCACCTAACACAGTACTAAAATTCAATTCAGTACTATATACACAGGCAGAAAATACCTTGTATAAACCCTTGGCATCCCTCCCTCTCCCTCTCTCCCTCTCCCTCTCCCTCTCTCTCTCTCTCTCTCTCACACACACACACACACACACACAAATCAATTCTCCTGATCTGGGAAAATAAACTAAAATTCAGTTTCTAATTTAGCAGATTACAGGCTTCTTTTATGTACACATCAGGAACAGTAGTTCTTTTTTAAAAAACAATCTAGGCTAAACAAGACAACAAATAGCCCTGAATAATTTAACAAACCAAAGCCCACTTCAAGCCACAATTTGTGGCTCACATGGAATAACAATCAAGAAACCTGCTGAAGCAGAACTGAATTCTGCTCTATTTCTCTACTTGGTCCTGTGGAAGAAGAAGAGGCAAGGCATGAACCTGCTGCTTTATGTAGGCTTTTGTTGTTCAGTCACACAGTCAATTCTGACCCTTTATGGACCATTGCCCGCCAGGCACCTCTGTCCTCCACCATCTTCCTCAGCCCGCCCATCTCTGTGCCCATTGCATCTACAATACCATCTAGCCATCTCATTTTTGGCCGCCCCCACTCTTCTTTTGCCCTCCACCTTTCCCAGCATCAAGGCTTTCTCAAGGCAATCATCTCTTCTCATTTGATGTCCAAAGTACTTTAGCTTCATTTTTACTATTTGATCTTCTAAGGAGCAGTCAGGGTTGATTTCTTTTAGGATCGACTTTTTTGTTCTCCTCGCTGTCCAGGGTACTCTCAAAACTCTCCTCCAATACCACATTTCAAAGGTGTCTATTCTTCTGCACTCAGCTTTCCTAATGGTCCAGCTCTCACAACCATACATTACCACTGGGAATACCATTGCTTTAACTATGCGAATTTTTGTTTGCAAGGTGATGTCTCTACTTTTAACTATGTTCCCCAGGTTTCTCATTGCTTGTCTCCCAAGCATCAGTTGCCTTTTTATTTCATGGCTGCAAACTCCATCTGCAGTGATGTCGGAGCCTAAGAAGGTAAAGTATGTTACTGCTTCTACCTCTTCCCCATCTATTTTCCAGGAACTGATAGGGCCTGTTGACATTACAGTATCTTGGTTTTCTTGATGTTGAGTCTTAAGCCAGCTTTTACACTCTCTTCTTTCAACCTAAGCAGGAGCTTCTTTACGTCTACTTACAGATAAATCAGGATTCAACATTATGCAAAAATGCTCCCTTTAAGTACTCCACTTAAGAACTACTTCAATATACACAATTTAAATTGTTTCTTTTTAGAGAAATTACAAACTTCTTGAAGCAAAGCTGAAAACAATTGCAGGTTTCCTGAATTAAGCATATGGAGCTATTTAGCTAACTATATTAGATAAAAGGAAGCCAACTCTATGTACAACTTAATCAAATGTGACTAATCTCTATTTGTCCCATGCATGAATGGAATCACATCAAGTCAGATATTTAGAGGCACTTAAATACTACAAAGAAATATAAAATAACTTGGGGAAGAGTAGTATTACTCTGTGTAATTCAAGGAGGATCAGGTTTATTAACAGTCCATAAACTTTCAAACTGAAAAGCCTCCTTGAATCATCAAATGTTCAGCTATAACTAGTTTTGGGACCTTGTGTATAAATGAATTACACAAATTGATAAACTGTTTTTGCATCTTTAAGTGTCTTTATAATTGTGTGTTTAAGTTTGTTTAACATCTAACCAGTGTAAAGTACAATAATATGCAATGTAGACATAGTATTTTTGTTTCCTTGTCAAGTTCTGTTTTCCTACATATATCTCACAATCCTTTGTTTTGCTGTAGGTGTTCTAAGGCTCTTGCCAATTCCCCACAGAGTCTCCAGCTGCCTGAAAAGAAATTATTCAGTATAATACCAAGAACAAAAAAATGATACAAAAGAATGTGAACCATAATTTTAAATGACAGATATAGATAGAGGAAGCCAGAAACACTGAATTTTCACTGAAAGCCCTCATCTACATCCCTGAGAGTGAACACCAAGCTCCCACGTATATGGATGAGTGTGGATATCACACACTAGTAGGAGGTTTCTTATGAACCCCCAAACCTTTAAGGCAGAGGCATAAAGATATCTGTGACCCAAATAACTTAGAATTTCATTGCCACTTGTGAACTGCACAAAAGCCTTACTAATTTAGCCAAAATCCAAGGTCAACCTTTTTAAGCCAGGTTTTAGTATATGTGCTGCCGAAGCGAGGACAATGCTCACAGATTAGCACTTGACTGTCATTGAGTATGTTTGTAGGGCATAGAAATAATAACCCTTGAATTTCTGGTTGCACATAATCTAGCAATTGTGATTTTGTGACTGTTTTATTAGGTTGCCTCGTTTGTGTTAAGCTGCTTAAATTTGTGATACTGTAATACTGGCCTTGGGCTGTAACAATAAAGAATTTTAATTTTTAAGCCAGGGGCCGAGTCATGCTTCCACAGACAGCTTTGGGGGCCAGATGGCCATTTTGCCCTTCCTACATCACATGGCACTTCCTGGTGTGGTGGAGGTGGTGGGAGCCATATTAAATGGTGCCACAGACGATATCCGGCCCATGGGCTGCTGGTTGAGAATCCGTAGTCTAGACTAGAACTTGTTGAGGCAACATTGTTTAATGTTGGAGAAACATGGTATAAAATAACATTGTCTAAAATGGGCAAGTGAAATTGACACCAGGGCAGTGATGGCAAACCTTGGCACTCCAGCTGTTCTTGGACTTCAACTCCCAGAAGCCCAAGTCTCTGTGAATCCACACAAATGGGTATACCCATTCGTGTGGGTTCACAGAGACTTGGGCTTCTGAGAATTGAAGTCCAAGAACTTCTGGAGTGCCAAGGTTCACCATCACTGCACTAGGGTAATATCATTTCCTGCTTTTGTGGAGCAAATTGTTATCTAAGAGATATATTCTATCCTGTTCATCTTAACAGGATACAATGTATGCAAACCTAACAGGATACAATGTATCTGACAGAATCCAATTTATAGTTGGCTGTGTACGTGAAAGCATGAATTCCAGGTGATAATTTCAAGTAAGCGTATTTCAAGATGTTTGAAAATGCCCAACTGAATCATCCTTTTTCTTACCCTGTCCCTGAATCTTACTCATTTTTCTGAGAGTAGAAAGGATTTCCCAAATTAGCCTGTAGCATCAAAAACAACAAAATCAAGAATGACAATATTTATGTGAACCTTCTTTAGCTGCACCTTCTGTGCCCCAGTATCTTGACAACCAATTCTAAGTACAGAGATTATGATCTGGCTATTTTATAGCAACAAGAAAAAACATTTTCATTTCAGTCCAAAAAAACAGAAAAGAACAAATTATAAGATTGTTTCTAATATGCATTACTTCATGCAGACTATTTTGGCCTGCAATCCAAATATTCATCTCCTGAAAAGAAAACAAACAATTCAATGTATGCTTAAATTTAGCACAAAACAGAAAAGGCTAGTTTAAAAACCTTTTTGACAAAAATGATGTCCGTGAACCAGGACTAGTTTTTAAAACAAATCGTAAAGTTTTCAAGTATTAAATGCCCCTCTTGCATTCTGGAACAAAATAATTATAGGAAAAACTAGCATACTGTATATGGGATTTTTCTGCTGGTATGAGCCCACCTTCATGGAGATTCTTTGTCCAATACAGGTTTCTAAAAATCCTGTGAAAACAGCATATAACCTTTGCAAACACTTATAATATAAAACATTATGCAGATCTTACCTCAGAAAATCTTTGTATATCTTGAGTCAGAGTCCCCACCCTTTTCCATTTAAAATGTTTGAGCAATTTCAGAATTGCAGGATTCACAGCATTATCGGATGGCACCGTCCGGAAGAAATAAGGATACTTTTTCTTATCAGCTAACTCTGGTGTTGTTGCAGCAAATGAGAGCTGTAAAACAAAAGTCATTTTTTAAAAAAAATCTTGTTTAGCTTAGTTGTACAGTCTTTAAGATACCAGTGTATATTAACATTTAAAAATAGAAAAACAGATTATGTGTACTTCTGTATCTTTTCCTCTTATGTAAAAAAAATTAAACAATGCCAGTGGTATGTCATATACAAGTGCTGATGACCAAATATCATACTATAAATGGCCAACTGCCACTGTACAATTAAATTTTGAATCCACAAAGCATGACTCCGAGAGGATTGAAAACTGGAAATTTGCCCATCATCATGCACAGATAGATGAGACAGAGCACTGCTAAGCAGAGTTTAGTAATCAGTAAAGTAATCTCCATTCATGGACTTTTATAGGACCAGTGCCAATTTTGAGGGAACCCTGTGCAAAATGTCCTTCAAAGCCCTACCTAGCACCACCCCACACATTCATAGGGACACATGTGCACACGAGACAAAAAATGATGGCAGCAGCCATTCTCTATGGCAAAGAAACCATGGACAAAAGTGTGACATAAGAAAGCAAAATATTTAGAAACAGGTATCGGAGAAGATTTCATTTCCCCCAAACATTCCTTCATTGCTTTTAGAGTAGTGTTGTTTGAATGTATGCAATGTATGAAATGGTTAATTTCTTGTGTGTCCTGCAACGTCCTTCTAAACATTTCATCTACCTGCTTAGAAGCCTTGTGTGAATAATTACACATGGATGCCCATTAATGCAAATGCTCAGATCTTGGCAGGGATCCTGAGTTTGCACCTGCTGGTAAGATACTCCCGCCAGCATTAAATGGAGAAATAGCTTTGCCTAACACAAACTCACTGTGAGGCTAACTTTATAGAAAGGTGTAGAAAATTCTTTGTTTGATTTGCTCTGGACTTATGATACACTGACTTCCACTGGCACTAATCAGGTCGTTTACACAGACTGCATTCTCCTGTAAACATTTTATTAACTATTCCTTTCAAACCGTTATTCAGGGGTTTACAGTTTAAAAATTATCTGAATTATTATTTGAGACTCTTCAAAACATTTTGTTTTGTCTGCCCCCAAAAGAACAATTCTCTCTCACCCACATGTTCAACATGAGACTCTTGGACTTCCATCTCCATCTTTCCTGTCTTTTTCCTTACATCTCCTCTCCTTTGGCTCTGCAGGCAGTTGGAGAATCAGGTCTCTTTTGGCAAAGGAATTTGGATCCCAACCATTGTCCCTTCTCTGGTCAATAGCTGGGGCTGGTCTCTCCTTCCCCTTAACATAGAGCTCTTGCTTCTTTGGTAAAAGACGGTACAACCTTTCAATGATCTCCAGGCCCCATTGCAGCAACAACAATTTTGTTAAAAATCCAGCACATGACATAGTGGTTATTCTTTCATATGCTTGTTCACTTTTGAAAATCTGGTTCAAATATAATTGCAGTGGCTTCGGCTTAACCCAAATTTAGAAGCTACACAGAGTTCCTCGAGTGGCTAAATGGAAAAGTAAAATGTATGAATGTGCAGCTATATCAAAGCTTATAAACATAGTATAATTGTGTACCAGTGAATCAATTCCAACTTAGCCCTTTCCAGGATTTTCTAGATAAAGAACACTGAGATGTGGTTTGACATTCCCTTTTTCAGGGGACACTCTTGGACTTTGTAGCTTGTCCAATGCCACACAGCCTGGCTTTTCTCCCAGGAGGCATTGAAATGAATCAAACTTCTAGTTACACTGCCAGGTACTCCTACGCATTGAGCTATCCAGCCAGCTTCGTATAAAATATGGCAAAGGTTTTTCCCTGACTTGGTCAGTGTTTATTAAAACTGGAAGAAACACAATTATATTAATCATTTGATACTAGTTATGTGAGGAAAAAAATCAGATTTAATTTAAACCAGATTTTATTCAGTTCAGGTGTTTAAATTTTCTTCTTAAAAATGTTTTGTCTATATTCTGTTCTGGTCTTTGACTGTGATTGATTGATTGATTGATTGATCTGCAGTAGGTTAATTGAATCCTTGGAGTTTATGGAAGAGTTGACCTACCAAATTTTAATTTAATTTAATTTAATTTAATTGTCAAATTTATATACCGCCCACTCGGCCAAGGCTGACTCAGGGTGGTTCACAATCACAATTTTAAAAACATGTTAGAAACAGTTAAAACTACCCACCCCCTAAAACAAGGAGTGCATGATCCAAAGGCAGCATGGGGAGGAGTTCCTCTACACCAGCCACCCAATGGAGGTTACCCTTCCACCAACACCCCACACTTGGCCCACCAGCCAGGTTTTAAGTTCTTTTCTGAAAGGCAGCAATTCCATCTGGAGAGGTAGCTCTGTTGGCAGGAGGTTCCAGAGGGCCGGCGCAGACACGGAGAAGGCTCTCCTCCTTGTGCCAGAGAGGCGAGCCCCTCTGGCTGATGGAACGATTAGAGAGCCCCTCTGGTCCGCTCTGGTTGGATGGACAGACATCCTCAGGGTGATGCGGTCTCTTAGGTATCCTGGCCCACTACCATATAGAGCTTTAAAGGTCAAAACCAGCACCTTAAATTGCACCCGGAGACAAACTGGCAACCAGGGCAGCTCCCGGAGCAGTGGCGAAGCGCGGGCATAACAGCGGGCAAATCCTCGCTGTTTTAATAGGCCTACTCTAGCTGTCATTTACTAACCCCAGCAACAGGTTTTCAGACATTATATTAATATTATCTTTCAAAATGGCATTTTATAGATAGGGTCCACCAGTTCTTTGATTAGAACTTCAATTGATTAGAACTTCTACAGGCTTCTGTAAAGATTATTTTGGTTAATCTTTCACCTAATCTTTCTGCTAATACTCAGTCTAGCAGCTATCAAAAACATTTGCAGTTCACAAAATGTGTTTTGTCTCGCAAGGTTCATACTTGTTAACAGCAATATATGGGGGGATGAGGTGTAAAAGACTAGATCAACTTCATTTCTTGCTCTAACTATTTTTTCTTTCCTTCTCAACATGACACTGGAAGTGTGAATGAATAGCAAATGGTTGGAGGTAGATAGACCCACAGGGGTAGTTCATTAGGAGAAGTCTTCAATAGAGCCTAGTGAAGATTAATGTTAGTCTGTCTGAGCAGTGATTTAAAGCATTTTTTTTAAATTATGATTTCAATCAGATTTACCAAGTATACTTTTAATACTGTCTGAAATTGTCAATGTTTAATTTTATTTGTGTTTTTTATATCATGTGATATTTCTTAGAAGAAATAGGAGGTTCTTTTTTAATGTCAAATGCCTTTTTATGAAAGCAAATAAAGCACTTAAAATAAAAATCATGAAGAAATGTTACCAAATGTGTTTGCAATGTTTCAAGAATAATCCAAGGTGCATCTCAGTGAAAAAACTTTATTAGTTGGCTGCTGTCAGTTCTTTGACAGTTGTTTTAGCAAATTAAGAATTTATGCAAGGGAGCCTTTAAGATTAATTTGTTTCATTTACAGCAATGTTTCCCAACCTTTAGTTTTTTGACTTCAATTCCCAGAAGCCTAAGTCAATTCCCCAAAGCACTGATCAGCTAATGTACTGACTTAGGCTTCTGGGAATTAAAGTCCCCCTGTGGGGCATGGGCCCCACATTGGGAACCACTGATTTAAAGACAAGGAAGAGAAAAGCTGAACATACTGGTCCAGGACAAATGAAAGCGCGGTGCCAAAATGGCCGCCGTGCTCTTTGCAGGGCCACACACACACACACACACACACACACACACACACAGACTCAGACATCCGGGTGAGTTAGGGGGCATGGCCACCCCTCTATAAAAGGGGTGGCCACGAGGCAGGCGAGCTGCCATTTTAGAAATGCGACGGAGCGGAGAAGTTTTCTCTGCCGCATTTCTGCTTCTTCGCCCTTCGTACCTTTGCCTTGAACGGAGTTCGCTCCTCTTCATTACTGCAGTACTCAGGGCACAGGAACTGATCCCTGGCCAGGGATCCGTCGCTTCTTTGGGAGCCATGGCTCCCAAGCGCAAGGCCCCGGCGGTCTAGCGGCGTGTGCAACAAGCATCAGTGTCATTTCCGGCACGAGTGTCTCTCTTGCTCTGGCCCTCACGCCGCCTCTGCATGCCCGCAGGCTGGTGGGTCACAAGGCAGAGGTAGGGGTGGGCAGGGGGCGGTCAGAGCTCCCTCTGATGGTGCTGGCCAAGCAAAAGGCCCCCTCCCCAATTAATATTCCCATGTTAGGACAATGGCTTTCCGCTTATCCTAGACGGGATGATGTGAGGTACCTGCTTGAAGGCTTCCAGTTTGGCTTTCATATACCATTTAGGGGTGTTCGGGGACTGCAGGACGCCCCGAACTTACTTTCACTAAAGGGCAATGAGGAGGTCGCTGCACAAAGCATAGCTAAGGAGTTGCAGGCTATGAGAGTTGCAGGGCCCTTTAATGAACCACCATTCCCTAACTTGAAGGTCTCCCCTCTGGGGCTAGTCCCAAAAAAGACCCCAGGTGAATTTCGCCTAATCCACCATCTTTCCTACCCTGCGGGTTCCTCAGTCAATGATGCTATTCCTGATGACCTTTGCTCAGTCAGGTATACATCATTTGATCAGGCCCTACAGATGGTATGCGCCTGTGGTCCCGGGGCCCTCCTGGCAAAGTGTGATATTAAATCGGCATTCCGATTACTGCCAGTGCACCCCGAGGACTTTGAGCTGTTGGGTTTCCGTTTTAGGGGGAAATTCTATGTAGATAAGGTCATGCCTTTTGGCTGCTCTATTTCATGTTCAGCATTCGAATGATTTAGCACTTTCCTTCAATGGGCCTTTGTTCAAAGGTCAGGGTCCCAGTCTGTAGCCCATTACCTCGATGACTTTTTGTTCGGGGGTGAACGGGGCTCGGACACGTGTACGCGTCTCCTTACTACATTTCAGGCCCTTATGCGGGAACTGGGTGTCCCCTTAGCGCCTGAAAAGACCGAGGGCCCAGCCACCAAGCTCACCTTTTTAGGCATCGAAATTGACACTGTCGCACAGGCATCCAGGTTACTCGTGGACAAGGTGGCACAGATCTCTGCGGCGATTCGGGCACTGATTTCTAAACATAAGGTGTCCCTTCGTGAGCTACAGGTACTGCACGGCCACCTCAACTTTGCCTGCCAGGTGGTGACACCGGGCAGAGCTTTTGCCAGGCATCTGTGTGTTGCCATGGCTGGCCTATTAAAACGCCACCACAGGGTCTGGCTCACCAGGGGTATACGGGCAGACCTTTCGGTTTGGCTCACATTCCTACAGGAATTTAACGGGGTTTCTTTTTGGAGATCGGACCTTATGGTCTGCCCTAAATTTCAAGTACAGTCAGATGCCTCTGGCTCTCTGGGTTATGGGATCTATTTCGAAGGGAGGTGGGCATATGGCCAATGGCCTCACGCATGGCAGGGCACGGATCATCTCCGCGATCTTACTTTCCTGGAATTTTTTCCCATTTTGGGGGCACTAATGCTATGGGGCGATAAGTGGGCCAACTCAGTGGTCCATTTTTGGTGTGACAATGCTGCAGTGGTCCACATTGTTAACGCTCAGATGTCCAAATCCCCTAGGGTCATGGCATTGGTCCGTCAATTTGTCTTGAGAAGCCTACGCCTTAATGTGCTGTTCAAGGCCAGACATGTACCGGGCATTAATAATGATATTGCTGATGCTTTATCCCGCCTGCAGATCTCCCGGTTCCGAGCCTTCGCTCCCGAAGTAGAGGAATTCCCCTCGCCACTCCCGGCCGAGATTTGGACGTTTGGCTAGGAGAGGCGAACCAGGCGATCGGCATGTCTTTGGTACCTCGCATGTGTAAGGCGTATCAACATGCTTTCATACAATTTAGAACCTTTTGTGGGCAACTACGGTTACCCGAAGTGTGGCCAATACCTGTGGACCAGATTTTGCAATACATAGTTTATCTTCACGGTCATGGGCTGGCCCCCCGTACTATAGCCTCTAGGCTTTCGGCACTGGCATTTATGGCCAAGGTGCGGGGCTTCGCTGACTGCGTGAATGATTTCTGCATACGTCATGTTTTGGAAGGGTGGACACATGAACGTGGCCGCCGCCAGGACACACGTCACCCGATTTCACCAGAGGTTCTTACCCACCTTGCACGAGGCTGGCATAACTTATGCTATGATAGGTATGAGGTGGCTCGTTTTCACGCAGCTACCACTGTAGCCTTCTTTGGAGCGCTCCGCATCAGTGAGTTGGTACCACTGTCTAAGGCGGATGCGTCTTGTAGGGCACTGGAACTCGATGATGTCTATGTTACACAAGAGTGGGCTCAGTTGAGGATACGGTCCTCAAAGGTTGATCAGCAAGGCGTAGGCAGTGGAGTTAGACTGCTACGATGTTCCATTGAAGACATCTGTCCGGTTGGTGCCCTACATGAGTTTTTGGCAGTGCGTTGTACGCACCCTGGCCCGTTTTTCTGCCACCAGGATGGGTCTCCCCTTACTAAATTCCAGTTTTGGAGGGTGACCGGGATGGCACTTACCAGTGTGGGCCTCCCTGGGGCTCGTTACGGCACCCATTCATTTAGGATAGGCGCCGCTTCTACTGCGGCTGCGTTTGGGTACTCTGAGGCTCATATACGCAGGATGGGCAGGTGGGGATCCATGCGCTTTGCATTGTACGTACGCCCCCTCCATGTATGAGTACCAGTTATGTCATTATTCCTTTTTTCCTTCTTTTACAGACCCTGTGTGTCCCCGCACACCGGTGGCAGTATGGCTGGTGGGCCACAGTTACATGCACTGGGCAGCGCAGTATGCTGCGGTGACAGAATGGGGACCCCATCTCGGGCTACGTGCAACCGCACGTTTGCGATGGTACGGTAAGCGCGGTATGAAATGGCGGGAACCTTGCCCAGGTCACTGGCCTCTCTTTAAAGTTCATGATTTGCAGGGACCTAACCTATTTGCATTACGTATGGCCGTCCACATGGCTGCTATGGTCGGACATGGTGCTTACATAGGAGGTCTTGACCTCCGTGCCCTTGACCACGCTCGGCGCTCAGTGAACAGGGCTGTTGCCCGGTTCCTGGCAGACAAAGGCTTGGGGACAGCCATCCGGCACCCTAGGATAGGCTTGCAGGATTATGATCTCTATGCAGGAGATGGGGTCCACTTGTCGGCCAGAGGTATGAACCTCTTTCTTGAGGATATGCAAGCAGGCCTGGTGACCGAGCTGACGGTCGGGGGGGGGGGTGAGTCATCATGAACACCTCCCCGTGTGGCGGGTAGCACTGGTAAGGTAAAGATTTATGACCCATAGGTATCCGGCAGGTTCGCAATTGACTGGCCAACACGTAGACAGGTACAGGGGAAATAGGTTTGGCCGGTCAAGGGCGAACCAGGCAAGGGGTGATGGCAGGAGCTTTACAGCCTGCATCACCTTGATATTTAACGGATACACGTCATAGGGTGGGGTCAGTAGATAGTTTATTGACTCCGGTCAACAATTTGTTTGTGTCAACAAACAAATTGATACAAATAGTTACATGTAGCCAATTGCCATTGGCATTTTGGGAGGAACCTTACCAGTGTTACTGCAGCCTGCTTGCCTTAAAGAATTACAATTGGATGATTACACCAATTGAACGTTATAATTCGGATTAGGGCATTATTCAATAAAAATGGCCTGATGCCTTTATCCATATACCGGTGTCTGAGTCTTTCTTTGGGGGGTGTGCCTGCAAAGTATTTAATGCTTCTAGTGTATTTTCTCCATGTTCTACTCCTACTTACATGTACAGAATTATTCTATTCTAGAGACACTTCATTGTCACAATCCACACATTAGACATTGGTTAGCTCATAGCTTCAATCCAAATTGTTTTAACCTGGGGTTCCCAATTTATGGCCCATGGATCAGACCGGGCCCACAGCACCATTTCATCTGGCCCATTGCTGTCACACCCAGAAGTGTAAGAGGATGCATTTATGTCAGCCGTAAAATGCACCTGCGCATGCGTGAACACACCCATGGCTTTTGTAAATGCGGAAGTATGTGCATTTACGGCTGCCATAAACTTGCCTGCTTCCACTTCTGGGGGGCATGGTCAAGGTATTTGGGGTGTGTGGTCAGGCCCACAGCGTCAAAAGGTTGGGAACCCCTAGTTTAAATACCCTGTACAGTCATGCTTCTGAGCCTACAGAACTTATCAAACAATGCCATTAGAAAATGACTGCCAATCTGTGATTACTTTGGTTGGTGCTTCAGCTAGCTTAAAAATTTAAAACAAAAGGCAGATAAAAGCAATTAATAGATTTTGAAAATAGATAAAGAATTGTTTGTCCAAGGGGTGTGTGAGTAAATTTGATAATGACAATTACGACGACGACGACAACAACAACAACAACAATGTTCCAAATAGTTTATGATCTGTGTACACATTTGTACTTCATCATCATCATCATCACCATCTTAGAACTGCAGAGCTAGAAGGGACCCTATGGCTCATCAAATCCAGCCCCTGTCAAAGTGGTATTGTGATATCTCTGACTACAGAGACCAATACCTAAACCACTGATTTATTCAATTAGACAATATGTCAAGTGATATTAAAGGCATTTGGAAAAGTCTTCCTTGGGCTGAGACTGGGAGAGTAAAAAAGTTATGCATAGAATCGCAAGTTTATTGGTGAGGAGAGGTTAGGTTTGGATAGTTTTCAGTCGTTTAGCTTACTGGTAACAGTATGTCAGGCTTGGCTAGCTTGAGCTAGGCATTTCCTTTGCTGATTCTCAGCCCCTGAATCTGAATCCAAGCGACTGCATAGGTCCACATTTTTTTGGTACCTGTGCAAGGTTTGCAAAAAGTGCTGTAGTCCATTGCAGTTAATTGCCTGGTCATGCAACTGATAATGCAACCCAAATGCACCCTGCTCCTAATCAGTTGGCTTGAATTAGCCATGGCAACTTTACTCAAATGCTAATAGGATTCTGGTCATGTTTTAAACCATTTTTGAACCACAATCAGGTGTCCTCTGGTAACGGCAACCTTGTGTTGTTGGTTAATCTTTCTCACACTATGTCAGGCGGAGGAATCTGCAGAATGAACTCACTAGGGGGTGCCTTCATTTTGGCAATTTCACATCTGGCCTAGACATAGAAGAAGAACTGCATTTTATATTAAATTTAAGAATATATATTAGGTCTAACCCAATGCAAGTGATGTAAGTGATAAGTTAAATTGCCCCTAAATCTGCTTTCTCAGTCTCAGTTGTTGTTCTTAACACTCACATTTAATGTTATACATTGGAATCAGCTATAGAGCACAAAACTTGCAACTGTGAAAACAGCTGTAACAGTAACTGTTTTATAACCACAACAAGGCTGTCATGTCAGCTTTGCATTTCTAATTTGTTTTAAGCCTCTACAGACTGCAGATTTTAAAAGATCACATTCAAAAAATGAGTAATCAACAGCATTGCAATGTACCATAAAACAGCAACTGAAAATTATCTTCTTGATAACATAACATGCATTCATTTTCAATGTCAAATCCTTCTCATTAAGATCTTGTTTGGAAGAAAGTTTTTGTACAGAATTTTAAAAACATATTATTGTTTAAACAGTGGGAAGTGGTGCAGTTCATAGTCATGTTACAGGATGAAGAGCAACCATACCACAGAACTGTCATTTATATAGAACAAGGATCAAGTGTAACTGTCAGAAATTGACCAATTAATTTTTCTCCTTCCCGCGGATTTTTAAAATCAAATACGGAGGGGAGGGGAAAGTTTCACTTAGGTTTCCACCAGTAGCACAGCGGTTAAGCAGATCTTCACGAGAACGAAATGCTAGCAATCCTAACGCTTGTAATTAAAGACCAAGTACTGAATTATCCCTCTGCAAAGAAAAGCAAAATGTGTATTGGATGGGTCTGTGCCAAACCTAACACAACAAAACACTTTGTAGAACGGCAAGTATAACAATCTCTAGTCTCCGAGAACAGACCTACATCTCATTTCAAAGCAAATAAAACAGGGTAACATGGTAGGTGGCATCCATATCTGAAATTTCTGCAGAATGTAGTGGTGCTTTGAGAAGGAACTACTAGATTGAGGCAATGTGAACTCTGCACTCTTTTGCCACTGAGACAGAGTCAAAGAAGGATTTCAGCCCATTCTGTTTTCTTCAAACCTGCATCACAGGCCACGTACATAACAATTCCATCTTCTAGGAAATTATTATCAACGACTCTACTTTTCCTTACATATTTTCACCTCATATCTGATCAGGTAATAAGCCTCAGAAGAGTATTTTTGAGATTCACATGTGGGGTGCCGCAGGGCTCAGTACTCTTGCCCCTCCTGTTCAACATCTACATGAAGCCACTGGGTGAAATCATCCGTTCCCATGGGGTGAAGTATCATTAGTATGCTGATGATACTCAATTGTACATCTCAGCCCGTGGTGATTCAAGCAATGCGGTCAAAGTCCTATCCAGGTGCCTGGAGGTGGTGATGGTCTGGATGGGGGATAACAGGCTACAACTGAATCCCGGCAAGACTGAGTAGTTGTGGTTAAGGGGCCCGGGGTTTCTAAGGAATTACCAACTTTAGCACAGGACGGGGCTTTTTTGTCCCAGACAGACACGGTGCATAATTTGGGAGTCCTCCTGGACTCATGACTCCTGCTCAAGGAGCAGGTGGCAGTCGTGGCTAGAAGGGCTTTTGCTCAAGTTTGAGTGATTTGCCAGTTATGCCCATCCTGGACCAGGACTCCTTGCTCATGGTCACTCATGCGCTGGTCACCTCCCGGTTAGATTATTGCAATGCATTCTACATGGGGCTACCCTTAATGGCCATTCGGAGGCTGCAGCTGGTACAGAATGCGCCGGCTCACATGATGATGGGGTGTGGTCACTATGACCATGCCTCACCCTTTGCTGTGGGAGCTGCATTGGCTACCTGTATGCCTCCGGATGCAATTCAATGTGCTGGTTATTACCTTTAAAGCCCTAAATGGTAGTGGACCAGGTTACTTAAGAGACCACGTCACCCTGAGGATATTAGCCCATCCCACTAGAGTGGACCGGAGGGACTCGCTAAGGGTACCAACTGCTCAAGAGGCTCACCTCTCTAGCACCAGATGGAGGGCCTTTTCAGTGGCCGCTCCAGCCTTTTGGAACCTCCTGCCACCTGACCTCCACCTCCAATCAGAATTGCTAGCATTCAGGAAAGGCCTGAAGACCTGGCTGGCCCAGTGGGTGTGGGGTGCCACGATGGCTCATATGACTACTCTAAATAACTCACCATCTGGGGACCTTTGCTTAACTGTCCAAGGATGTTTTTAATAAGATGTATTTTAGTAGTCTGAGTTGCTGACTTTGGTTGTAGTGTTGTGACTCGATTATACTGTGATTGTTGTTTTTGTTGACTGTAAGCCGCACTGAGTCACCATGATGAGCGGGCAGTGATGTAAGTTTAAATAATAAATAAATAAATGTATCAGTTTAACTTAACTAAAAGCATTTCCAGGCAGGGCGTATAGCTCACTAGTTGGAACTCTTTGGGTTCACTCAAAGTTGTGGTGCCTACAACATTTGGATACTGGAGTGCTCCAATTCTCCCCGGAAGTGCTGCTTTGTGAACCCCCATCTGGAGTTTCTACTATTTTGACACATTCAGTTTTAGACCCTTCCTAGCACCTGTGAATGCTGAGAACAGACTAAAAGTGAGCCCTGCAGCTATCAAAGCTGCTTCTGGAATACACGTCTGGTATCCTGAACTAGAGTTTGAGCCACTATAGTGGAAGTTGAATATTTCCTGTTATTGTCTACAAAAGTTCAGGGGAACTGAGATATATATGTTTATTATGTTTGCTAGATCATCACCATAGCAATGTGTCACATTGTTTAAAAAATTATTTTTTTATTATTAATTGAAAATATGGTTTCAATCAGCAGCACACAGACATGCAAAGAAAAATATTTTTTAATTTAAACAACTTGATGAATTGCTTCAGTGATCACCTAGCAATATATATATTTCCCCTGATTGTTCCCAACAAATGTGATCATGTCCAATTCAATCAAAGGGTTACTTCTCCTTCAGATGGGAGAAGCACAACAAATGGAATATTGCTTCTCTCCCACAAATGGGGCTCAACACTTTTCCAGGTGATCCAGCCATGTAGTCTTTGTGGCTGCAGTGATCGTCTACTGAATTCAGCTTGCCCTTCTAATAGTCTTGAATGTCATCTTAGCCTTTCATGCTAAGGGTTGCAAGATAAGTACAGTACCTGGGAATTTGGGTACCGTACTTGCAACTTGCCAAATGAACAGCAAGTAATACAAGTAGTATACTGTATATTGCTCAAAATGTGAGTGATCCATATTTTGCAATATTCACAACATGATGCCACTGCTGATTATATTGGTTGCTGTAAACAGTATGTTTTGGACTACCTCCTCTGGAAAAAAGTTTATTTTATTCAACAAGAACAAGGCCTGCATACAAAATGTTAATTGGTATATATACCAGTATGCCATGGGATGGAATGGGCTATACACTAGCCTTTCCAAATTAGTGTCAACATGTTTGGAAAACATCAGATTGGGGGATGCTAACTTATATGTTAAATTAAGTAAATATATGTCAAGTTTGTATACTGGTCTAATAGTACCTAAATGCAGAACAGCAAGAGCATATACATTCCCCTCCCAAGTTCAGCAAAACTGGTTGAATGGTCAGTCTCGCAACAGAATGAGAGGAGGTATGCAACAAAATGCCGGTTCTTCCATTCTGTGTTTAGGCAATAGGATACTGGTATAAAATATTCAACTTAAAGAATAAGCCTACTCTAGGTATTTCATATTACATATTTATAATTTGTATTCTTGACACTATGTACTGCCTTTGTAAACAATGCTGACCACAAATTGTCAGCATTTAGGAATTTACCATCTTGAAGAATAAGCAGCAGCGTAGCATTCATATTAATGTGAATCAGATTCCAAAAATGCTATGAAGCTAATATAATTCAGAAAGACTGTGGTATACTAATGTTTTCCAGCCTCATTGCTGTGGTTTTCCAAACTCCATTTTAGCAGCACTTTGCAAGGTGGGGTTATTTTCATTTCACTGAGTGGTAGACAATTTAAAGGAAATTGACACATCAGACTCCCCAACCTGTGGCTGGGCTCCGTCCATTAGCCAACTGTGGAGAACTAGACAACTAATAACAACAATCAATCATCAGGTTGTTTCTTTACCAACGTAATCAGAATCTCTCTGCCATTTCTGTCCTAGTCTCTATCAATTCAAATGTAACAGTCTATTTAAAAGTGACTTCTTTGAGGATTTTTTTTCCATTTCTGTAGTGCTTCTTTCTGAGAATACAGTCAGTCGTTTACAGAAACTTAATTAAATTCACCTATCTTCTTATAATATGTTTCCACATCAGCAAACAGTATCTCTACCTATATATAAGAGGGATAAAATGACACCAAAATAGTAACCTCTTGTTGACAAAATCAAAAACATCTTTCTGCTCCTACACTGTTCTCTAAGCTGGTTCTTAGTTCTATATTCTACACAGGCATTGTTTTTTTTAAAAAAAGATGACTTACTTCCAAACAATGTGTCTGTAGTAAAATCATATGCAGGAAAATTTAAAGAGAACCTGTAGAGAAGTCTGCCCTCCAAACATTTCCTTGTATATGTACTGTAAATCATGAGATATCCATTAATGTATGGACAAACTGACTAGCAGACTTTTTGAGTGGGCTAGTAAGTTTTCCCTGTGTGTCCTTATGTAATAGTAGTGAACATTTGGAGGCCATTCAAGTAGGAGTGCCTCTTATCAAAGTGATTCTTATCATTTGGTCAAAAAGTTCAGGATGTGACCAAACTATTAAAGTAGCAGAATTGATTACATTCTGATTTCTCCAAAGATTATGTTTCTTTGGCACTTTTATTAGTGTGACTGCTCTCTAACATTTGTGGATGATTCAGAATACATCTGGAAACCTTACATATACTGTATAGGCTTTTAATGATGATTAACAATTTCCGGTACCATGCCAGAGAGAGAATGGTTTTCTATAGGTAAAAAATGTTAACTAAGGGTGAATTTTATCCCCCCAATCAGTTTGATCTGTATGGAGAACATATCATATGGGAAGTCAAAGAGTGAATATTGGGGGAAGAAAGATCAACAATTTGACAGTATATTTGGCAGATGACAGTAATCACATGAAATGACTTTTAATGAAAGTGAAAGAACTCGCAAAGGGAGGGTAGCTAAAAACAAGAATCATGACTGCAGAAGAACCACACAATTTTGATGCTGACTATGAAGAAATAGAAATAGTGAAAGATTGTGTATACCTAGGCTCAATCATCAACTCAAATGGGGACCACAGCCAAGAAATCAGAAGAAGACTGAGACTAGGAAGGACAGCAATGAAGGAATTAGAAAAGCTTATCAAGTGTAATGTGTCACTGGAGGTCATCCATACTATTGTATTCCCGATTCATACGTGTGCGTGTGAAAGCTGGACGATGATGAAAACTAATAGGAAAAAATGATTCATTTGCAATATGATGCTAAAGGATAGCTTTGCAGATGTTGTGGATTACCAGAAAGATGAATAAGTAAGCCAATCAACCCTGAACTGTCTCTGTAGACAAAAAGGATGAAACTGAGGCTGTCATCATGAGAAAGCAAGATTCTCTTTAAAAAGACAAAAAAAGCTGGGAATGGTTGAAGGCAGCAGGAAATAAAGAAGACCAAATGTAAGATATATTGACTCCCTAAAGGACACAACAGACTTGAGTTTACAATTGCTGAGTTACAGCTGTTGAGCACAAGACATTTTGGAGATCCCTCCTTCATAGGGTTGCCGAAAGTTGAAGGCAACTTAATGACACATAACGACAACATCAAAATGGTCTAATAACTCAGTTTATTTCTAGACTGCTAAAAGATTGGAAATTTACTGTACAAAACTAGTCCTACATTTATATTGCTTGGCAAGCATATTGGTGGGCAGCAAGTGACACCCTGTCATTCATTGCTCATAGTTATATAGCACATACTTGACTTTTAGGCAGAGGTTGTGGAGTTTTCTCCACAACAATACAATGCAAGTGAAAAAGAAATCACTACTATTTTTCTTCTCAGCATGGGAGCAAAACTAACAGTAGCAGAAATAGTTTAATCCCTGTTGAAGCGACAAGGTGACTGGCACAGAAATTGGTAGAGGGAGGAGAAGGACATACAGTAGGACTGCTTCAAAAAGAAATAGCAAGGCACTAGTTTCACAGAGTGGATGCTACCATTTTTTCCTTTGTAAGAAAATAGAAGTCTTTCAATGGATCTGCACCTGAGCAATCTTTTATAGCTATACAGAGCAAAGGACATTTATTTTAGAATGCCACTTTGGGAATGGGAAGGTTTGAAAACAAGATAACAGAAACATTGTTCAGCATTTGTCCCTGAACCAATGCCTGAAATCCAGGAGCACAAAGTTGTGCTGCATAGGACTGATGATGTCTTCAGCCACAGTCATATTTTGGTCATTAAAATTTTTCCACAACCCATATACACATACTGTACAAAGAAAGACTGCAATGCTCCTTTAGTATTCCTTCATTCCTGAGGAAGACTTTGGAGAACAGTGCGATGGGGCAGGAAATCTTAAATTCTGAAAATTGCCACTACTGATCCTGCTGTAACTATTGATCCCCCCCATGGCTATCAGTCTTGGCAATGACAATTTTCAGATATTTAAGACTACCTGCCCCTGCCCTGCAATTTCCAAAGGCTTCCTCAGAACCAAAGAAATCCTAAAGAAGCCTGGGAATATTGGGGGTGGGGGGTGGGGGGTGTCAGAAACTTTTAATTATGTGGCTGAAGACATAATCAGGCATAAGCTGCATAACTTTAGGGTACTGGATTTCAGCCATAGAGTTGTAGAGCCACAAAGGACCCAAAGGGATCATTGATTATAATCCCATGACAAAACTGGAAATCCATAACTCACCCATCCCAGATAGATAGTTTTTCAACCTCTATTTTAAAAGCTTTTAATGAAAGACAGGCTGCCACCACTTTCCAAGGTAACCTGTTCCGTTGTTGAACAGTTCTTACTGTCAAGATGTAGTACCAAATATTTAGGTGAAATCTTTTTTTTTCTTGCAATTTGAATCCATTATTTTACATCCCACCTCAGAAGAGAAGCTTGGTCCTTTTTCCATGTAGTGGTGCTTCAAATATCACCTCTCACCCTTCTTTTCCAGGCTAAATATATCTGGCTCCCTCAACTGTTCTTCAGAGGTCTTAGCTTTTACTATTTTTAACTGAACATGTTCTAGATTGTCCTTCTCAATGGCAAAAATACTGTTGTTTAGCATAATAAATAATGTTAGAGTAGGCCCATCAAATTGCCATGGGGATTGGAGTCAATTTTTCCATAGGTTCTACTGATTCAAATGGGCTTATTCTAACTACAACTTAATTTACTATAGTAAGGTGTAGCTAGAGTAGAGCCATTTGAATCAATGAAATTTACATAGGAGTTCACTCACCAAATTATCATTGATTCAGTAGGCCTACTGTAGCACAATATACTATACTAAACAACAACATTCTAACCCTTGTGTTACTTCCATTGATACCTGGATGCTATACATCTGCTAAGGCATTTGCTTTTTTTTTTGCACTGCAACAAAAACATTTTTATTTCTTTTAAGATACTCAGATTCTTTACAAGTGCACTGCTGCCAAACTTGCTGCCATAATTCCTGTATTTCTCCATCTGATTTTTCCTCACTAAATTTATCTTTACTTATAAGAAGAGGGTTGGACCGTGCGTGTCCAGCATATGTGGCCACACCCGGCCCAACCATCCTGTACTGAGCCAGCCACACTTATCTTAAGACCCTGCGAGCATCGCTGCAAGGTTCCAGAAACTGAGAGTGGGACCAATGCCCCACAAACCCGAACAAAAAAACCTACGCTTCCCAGCATCCTCCGTGCCATGCCACATCTCAGCCAATCAGGCTGAAGGACACAAGCGCAGAGGAGGTGGGTCAAGTGGCACGCGCTTTTAAAAATGGCCGACACATCCAGGAGATGTAGGCCAACAATGGCGCTTTGTTCTTGGCCTTCCTCTCCTGGAGGTAAGCCATTGTATTCTATGGAGGGCAGGGCCAAAACTTTCAGCCCCCGCCCACCGAGGAAAATGAACCGCTTCCCTCCGGGAGACGAAGGCCGAGAACAGTGGTCTGTTCTCGGCCTTCACCTCCCGGAGGTAAACCATCACCTTCCACAGAGGGCAGTGGCTGCAATCTTCGGCCCCCACACTCCATGGAAGGCGATGACTTCCGTCTGGGAGACAAAGGCCGAGAACAGCGCTCCATTCTCGGCCTTCATCTCCCAGAGGGAAACCATTGCCTTCCATGGAGGGCAGAAGGTGGAGGCCGAAAGCTTCGGCCCCTGCCCACCAAGGAAAATGAACTGCTTCTCTCCAGGAAACAAAAGCCAAGAACGGTGCCCTGTTCTTGGCCTTTGTCTCCCAGAGGGAAACCATCACCTTCTACAGAGGGCGGAGGCCAAAAGCTTCGGCCCCAACCCTCCATGGAAGGCGGTGGCTTCCCTCCGGGAGACAAAGGCTGAGAATGGAATGCCGTTCTTGACCTTTATCTCCCAGAGGGAAGCCATCCCCGCAGCCCCGGGGACGAAGGCAGGCGCCAGCCTCAACTTGGCTTCGGTGGGGTAGCAAGGAGGAGGGGGAGCCCCTCTTCTCCCCACGGCCCCAGCAACAAAGGCCTGTGCCGGCCTCGCCACAGCTTCGGTGGGGAGGAGGGGAGTGAAATGAACCGCTTCCCTCTGGGAGACAAAGGATGAGAATGGTGCTCTGTTCTCAGCCTTTGTATCCTGGAGGGAAGCCATCACCTTCCATGGTGGGCAGGGGCCAAAGCTTGTGCCCTCCGCCCTCCATGGAAGATGATGTCTTCCCTCCGGGAGACGAAGGCCAAGAACGGAGCACTCTTCTCGGCCTTCATCTCCTGGAGGGAAGACATCGCCTTCCACGGGAGAAGATGCCTAGCAGGGATCCGCCAGGGTAGGTTCCTCCCCTCACGGATTCCTGCCTCTCACCCTAGACATTCTCCATCTGTTGTTTCAAGGGCTGTTTTCGAAACAGCAGAAGGAGAATGGCAAGGGCGAGAGGCAGGAATCCATCAGGGGAGGAGCCTACCCTGGCGGATCCCTGCCTGTCACCCTTGCCGTGTCTTTGTCAGTATAAAAACAACCCCAAAACACATTAAAAAAACAAAACCTGCCCGGCAAGGCTGGGCAAAAAATACTAGTAACTTTATATTTCCCTCTGTTAAAATCCTTCTTGTTTATTTTGGCCCTGTTCTCCAATCTGTTAAGGTTGTCTTCAGTGATGTTAGCTGGTCATTGAAGAAAGGTCTGTAGGAATTACTTTATTGTGTCATTTTGTCTTCTGAAGTATCAGCTACTCTTCCATGGACAGTAAAAACCCTACTTACGAAAAAAGTCTGCTCTGTAGGGAAATTTATTTTTTACATAACTCGAAACAAACCCATAGGAAAAATTAAATTTTTATGTAAATCGAAGCAAACCCATAAGGAAATGAATGCTTACATACTGTAACTCGAAGCAAACCCATAGGAAAAAAGAATCATTATGTAACTCGAAGCAAACCCATTATGTAACTCGAAGCAAATCATGTAAATCGGGACATGGTTTTAGCATAAAATCATTATGTAAGTCGAATTTTATGTAACTCAAGGCATTTGTAAGTCAGGGTTTTACTGTATGCTGCTTTCTGCAAATCTGATGAGCACCTCCTCTAAAAAAATCATTTATAAGGATACTGAACAACATTCCCTAGACAGCAGAACATTGTGGCCCTCCACTTGTCACTTCTCTCCAAGGTGACAAAGAACCATTGGTGAGCTCCTTCTGTATATGTTCCACCAGCAAGCTACAAATCCATATGACAGTAGTATTTTCTAGCTCACATTTCACCAGCTAGGCCACAAGACTATTGAAAGAGACCTTGTCAAAAGCATTGCTGAGATTACAATATACTGCATCCATAGCATTCCCCTTATCTAGTAAATGTATAAGACTGTCAAAAAGAGATAAGATTCTGGCATAACTTATTTTAGATAAATCAATGCCGAGGCTCAATAACCACCATACTCTCTTCTTAGTGCTCAAGACTGGCTGTTTTATTATCTGTTGGAAAACCTTTCCTGGCACCATTGTCAAAGTAACCAGTTGGCAATTGTCTTCACTTTCCCTTTTTTGAAGATGAAGATATTTTCCTGCCTCCTATTTTCAAAAGCCTCACCTGTTCTCCAAGGATTCTCAAAGATTAGAGAGCCTATTCTATGAATTACATCATATAAGGTTGATGACCGCATTAGCTGCAGTGATTTTTCAGAAATAAAACATATCTGATCCCTAGAGAAGCTTCCAAGATCCCAAGACTTCATGGGGTGGGGGGTGGGGAATCCATTGTAGGAAAGCAATTGGGAGCACAAGTCCTGAAGGCCGTCAGATAGTCTTTAATTTCTGAAAATGGCACTGTCAGTAATGTCATTCTGCTGGCAGCAATTTTCAAATATTAAAGACTTGACCCGTAGCCCACAGTGGCTTTCTCACAACAAAACAGGCAGGATTAGGAAGCTTTTTATTTTTGAAAAAATTCTCATACAAACTCTTTGCCTATCTTGGCCCTCTTAAAGGTAAAGGTTTCCCTTGCTCAAAAGCCAGTCATATCTGACTCTAGGGTTCAGTGCTCATCTCTGTTTCAAAGCCGAAGGGCCAGCGTTGTCTGCTTCTGTATACGCTTCTGTGGTCATGTAGCTGGCATGACTGGACACCGAGGCGCACGGAACCCCCTTACTGCCTCCTTTATTCTGCTTGCATTAGCTTGAGATCTTCTTTTCTTCCAAAATAAAATTAGTCTTTTTAGCACCTAATTTCCTTTTCTCCATCACCCATTAGTATTTCTCTATTCTATCCATGTAGCAGATCTACTGCTCCTTTCTTTCTCTTGCTATGAGTAAAGCTTGGGTGGGATCCCTTTTGTTAATTTTAACCTCTTTGGCAAGTCAGAGCTCATTCTGATGTTTAGCAATCCTAACCTTCTCCCTACAAATATTGGTTACTCATTCATACTCTTCCTTGGTTTTTGCCCCTCTTTCCATATTCCCTTTTTAGAAAATCTTAGGCCATTTGAAAGCTGCCTAAATAACCACCCAATTTCTTTAAATTCCTTTAACATAGGAATTGCTTTTTTAATTGTGTTAAGTATCTCACCTTAAGAAACACATGTTCTTCATTGAATCTTACTGAACCTTTAATCTTGCACTAGTATCCTGCAGCAAAATTATGAATTTTCAACAAGGATTTTTATAAATTAAGTATGAAATGGGATGAGAAAACAACTACTAAGTGCTTCCCACAGGGCATGTTTGCTAATAAGCTAATTTACAAGGTCAACCAAAGGTTTCAGTTTTCTATATTCAGGAATTTTTTCACTGACTGGTGTAACTATACCACATATTCCCTACAGGAGAAAGCTGAAGAATTTACTCATTTGGAACTAAATAAATACAAGAGATAGACAACTAGTCGAGCACAGCTAGAGTAATATGATGGTGAAACAGGACTACTGTTTCGTTGTTGTTCAGTCGCACAGTCGATTCCGACTCTTTGCGACCCTATGGACCATCGCTCTCCAGGCACCTCTGTCCTCCACCATCCTCCTTAGTCCACACAGCCCCGTGCCCATTGTGTCTACAATACCATCTAGCCATCTCATCTTTGGCCGTCCCCTTCTTCTTTTGCCCTCCACCTTCCCCAGCATCAAGGCCTTCTCAAGTGAATCCTCTCTTCTCATTTGATGTCCAAAATACTTCAACTTCATCTTTGTTATTTGTCCTTCTAAGGAGCACTCAGGGCTAATCTCTTCTAATATTGACCTATTTGTTCTCCTCGCTGTCCAGGGGACTCTCAAAACTCTCCTCCAGCACCACATCTCAAAGGCATCTATTTTTCTTCGCTCATGGTCCAGCTCTCACAGCCATACATTACCACCGGAAATACCATTGCTTTGACTATGCGGACCTTTGTTTGCAGTGAGATATCTCTACTTTTCACTATGTTCCCCAGGTTTTTCATAGCTTGTCTCCCAAGAATCAGTCGCCTTTTTATTTCATGGCTGCAATCCCCATCTGCAGAGATCTTGGATCCTAAGAAAGTAAAATCTGTTACTGCTTCTACTTCTTCCCCATCTATTTTCCAGGGACTTATAGCGCCTGTTGCCATTATCTTGGTTTTCTTGATATTGAGTCTCAGGCCAGCTTTTGCACTCTCTTCTTTCAACCTAATCAGGAGCTTCTTTAGGTCTTCTTCACTTTCTGCCATTAGGGTGGTATCATCTGCATATCTCAAATTGTTGATGTTTCTCCCAACAATTTTGATCCCATATGGTGATTCCTCCATCCCTGCATTGCGCATTATGTGCTCTGTGTATAAGTTGAATAAGCAGGGTGACAGAATGCAGCCTTGTCTTACTCCTTTTCCTATTCCAAACCACTCCGTCATTCCATACTCTGTCCTAACTGTTGCTTCTTGACTCATGTACAGATTTCTCATGAGACATATGAGGTGTTCTGGTATTCCCATCTCTTTAATTACTTGCCACATTTTGTTGTGGTCCACACAATCAAAGGCCTTGGTGTATAATTCTTGATAATTCTTGAACTCCTGGCAGCACTAATTTTGGCAAGAATTCTCTTTATTTATTATTTTTAAAATAACAATTATAAAAATGAAAAATTAATGACCTAGAAACCTAAATAACACAGGACAACAGAAACAATAAAATTATACAGAATGTGCTCTCCACCCTCAACATGAATCTTTTGCAGATATAACCATTTTTCCTCTTTTTAGAGAGCATCATTTCCCTTCTAAATCTACATTGACTCCTGGAAAGGTGCACAGCCCTTCCCCTTTATTAATATAAAATCAATAAATTCTCCCCAGATTTTAATAAAATATCCTTATTAATCAAATCCTTCTTTATTTTAATATTACATATTAGCTTATCATTAATAGCTGTATTCGAATCTTCTTTATACCATCTATTTAGTTGAAAATCATTTTTTACTTTCCAATTCTTTGCTACCATTAATCTTGTCACTGTAAATAAATTAGAGGTTATTTTTCTGTCCAATTCCATTGCTCTTTATTAACTCTGTCAAAAGTTCCAGCTTCCTCCAGTGTTTTATTTGCCCTTAGAAAGGTTGGGTTGGATGAAGTCAATTTGATAAACAAACCTCCTCACTGGACTGACTTATTTCAAGGAAGAATTGCTTGCCTATTAAGTGGCATTAAGGAGGATGCTCTGAAAAGCATCTTTAAAGGGCAAGGACTTTAACTGGTGTTTAAATATGCCCAGGGATGGGGCTTGGTGCAGTTTTATTGGTAAAGAATTCCAAAAAGCATATATATTATACATATCATTAAAGACTCTAATCACTCACTTCATTTCCTCCTTAGTTAGCGACTCTGTGGTAATACATGTTCTTCCTTCTTTGGTCTTAAATTTAACATTTTCAAAATAAAATCCCTTTCCCTATTCAGTTGGTTCAGACACCTGAAGGAGCTGACATGCCAAAAGCAAACTCCATCTTGCCTTCTACCATGCCAGAGCTATAAACAATGCTCATTTCCATCATACTTCTTTGGTCTGGAGGACACAATACCCTATTGTGGTCTGCTCTGTTGCGGTAACTTCCCTTATTGATTCAAAAGACACTGTGTTAATAATGTTTCCTCAATGTGGTACGGATGACAGTGATACCAGATGTTTGACTGAAGAAGTATAATTCTGCAGATCTATTTAGCAATGACATAATTATTCTTCTGTTTACTGGGAAGGAGAGGGGATTGGGCCTTTCACAAGCATGTATTTATCCTGAGATCAACAAAGGTAGGGACAGTCTTACTCTAGAGGTCAATCTGGGTAAAGAAAGTTAAATCACATCATATAGGTTATGCTGTAGACAGGGTAAGATTAAGTCAGATCAAGTCAAAGCAAGTTCACTACCAATTTGATCCTGATAGATTCAAGCAAATTCAAGTTTTTAGAACCACTGGCAGAATGAGCTCCATCTACTACTACTACTACTACTACTACTACTACTACTACTACTACTATTATTATTATTATTATTATTATTATTATTATTATTATTATTATTATTATTATTATTATTATTATTATTATTATTATTATTATTATAGATTACAGCTGTCTGTGGTGTGTCTGGCCCTCCTCTAATTGTGCAATTGATCACATAGCAGCTTGTTTTGGAAGGAAACAAAAACACTTGAATAATTATATTTAAATGAACAATATTCCTTAACAAGACTCTGGGCCTGATGTTATTTATGACCATGAACAAGACTAATGAGTGTTAGTGTTCTAGTATGTCCACCTCCAGTGATGCACTCAAAAAAATTACTACCACCTCTGTGGGCAGGACCAAATCTGTGGGTGGGGCCAACACAATGGGGTATGGAGGTGGGCATGGCCAGCTAGGTGGGCATGGCCTGGGGGAATTTCTGCTACCGGTTCTCCCGAACAGGACAGAACCTGCTTCAGTGCATCACTGTCCACCTCTCCTGAATACTTATGGCTGTTTCTATACTCCCATGCTACTGCAGGGCTGAGAAATAGGTGAAATTACAGGAGAATCATCATCAGAGGCAAAAGTTGATGAGAAAATGGCATCCTCAAGTTGAGAGGTTACAAAAGCAGGGCCATACCAGTCAAGCACGGCTCCCAAAAGTACGAGAAATCTTTGCGCATGTGCATGCATGCATGCACAGAACCCATTTGTGCATGCGCAGAACCCATTTGTGCATGTGCAGAACATGTTTGCACATGTGCAAATGGGTTCTGAATGTGCACACATGCGCAGTAACCCCTTTCCCCACCATTCAAAATAAGAGACAGCGGCGGGAAAGGGGAGGAATGAGTGGCAAAATACGGGAGTTCCCAGCCAGTCCGGGATACTTTACAGGTATGGGCAGGGCTAAGCCGTCTCCCACAAACACACAAACACCTAAATAGAGCAACAAGAACAATGAAACAGTAGTATTCTCAGTCCTCCTTGAGGAAACCATGATCTTTACATGCAGGTGTCAAGACAGTATCAATGATAAAAATACCTATTTTAACTCAAAGCTGTCCTCTCCACCATTACAATGAACAATATCTCAAAAACCATTGCTCTCACTCTCTCACATAGTCATAGTCTCACATTATGATTTTAATACTGGATTGCATTAAATGACTGTTATAAAGCTTCCTGAGTAAAGTGACTGAGACACTAACTAAAGCAACTATGTAACAGTTGAAAGCCCAAATTTTATTTCTCTTCATTTAGAAATTAATTCTTGGTTGAACACCACCACTAGGTGTTTTGGCTGTTGTGTTTCAATTATTTTTCCCAAGGAATTTAAGATTACATATACAGTGTCCTTGTTTCTACTTTTATCTCCCCAACAGCCTTGTGAGGCAAATCAGGCTGAAAGAGTGTAACTTATCCAGAGTCATCCAGTGAGATTCACAACCAAGTATGGATTCAAACCCATGTCTCCTAAATCCCAGTCTAACACTCTCACCATAACACCACACTGGTTCAATAAACACACATCAGAGTGCATTTAAATACAATGAGGTCAATAATAAGCAAAATAATCTTCTGAACATTGAAAAAGAGATAGAAATTGCTGGTAAAGTTAGTGTAAATGTTGTTAACAAAATGCATGTTCAGGCAGATTTAAATAAATAAACTGTAGATAAACAGATCACAATTTATTTCATCAGCATTTTGATCAGTATTCAAAGAGAAAGTGGGGAATAATGTGAAAGAATTGATTTAACTCCTTGAGAAAGATTTTAGCAAGGAAGCTTAGATATGTCAGAAGGAAGAACTGCAGAGTTCAGCACAGAAAATTGTTCAAAGCATATTTTAGAAGCAACCTCCGTAATTTGCTCTTCTCAAACCAGCACACAAAGCATTGTGTCCTTCTTTATTCACACTTCTGCAAATGTTTGATGTATATTTCCCCTCTGAAAGAATACGGACAAGAATGTATACATTCATAAAAAGAGTGCAAAAGTGATCTTTAATTCCAAAAAATGACCTTTCTTCCAACTCTGAGCAACACAAGCCAATCTCACATCTGTTAATTTGCTTTTTTCTTAATGCACCTTCAAAAATCAATCCTCACCTTTCCTAATATACCATCTTTCACTTTATGGTTTTTTTTCTTTTCTACCAAGAAATGTATTGTTTCATTTAAGGATGTAAGCCTTAAAAGAAGAAAATTTTAAAAGAAGAAAATTAACCATATTAGCATGTTCCACAAATTCTAACCGTAATGTGTAACCTGCAAGTAACCTAAACCTAAGATAACTTTAACCTATAACCTGCATGAAATCCCCGGTTTGCTTTCTACCATGTCAGCTACAAAATTCCTTTTCATTTTTGCATATTTCTCTGTTTTGGAGATGTTGAAAATCTATAATAGATCTACACTATTGACATAATTTCTTTTCTTGTTTCGAGAGGATTGTTACTACCCAAGTATATTTCTTTGATGCAATTCATTTGATAGCAATGCTGAATGATAGCCTCAGGAAGAATAACTCCACAGAGTCACTTAGAAATGACAGAGGATGGTGCTTACATTTATTGGGAATGAAGACAAAATGGTTTGAACACATAATCTTTATATGTCCTAGTTACTTGAGATCCACGAGGGTAGAAGCAGGCTGTGTTAGGTATCATAACATGAAATCTTAATCAAACTGTTGAGAGAGCTTGGTCACAGTTTCTATGGACAGTTTTAGTATCTGCAGTTTTTCATCTAGGAGCAGGGCTGGATTCTCTAGAAGCTGAGCAGACTTAGATTTATTTATTTATTTATTTATCATTCACATTTGTAAATGCCGCCCACTCAGGCAGAACCCGACTCAGGGCGGCATTACAACAACTCCAAAAAATACATAAAAACATTATAAAACCTTATAATGATAAGAAGTTTGATCTTTAGCAATGATCCTTTATTCTCTCTACTTCAGTGTTTCCCAACCTTTGGTTTTTTGACTTCAATTCCCAGAAGCCTACATCAATTTCCCAAAGCACTGATCAGCCAATGTACTGACTTAGGCTTCTGGGAAATGAAATCCCCCTGTGGGGCATGTGCTCTAGTTGGTATGTTCATTTGTTTGTCCTTGTTCAGTTTTATATTTTATTTTAGGTCTGTCTAATTTTTCTTCATCTGGTTATTTCAGATCAGTGTGCAAGTTTAGGGAAGATCAATTTAAATTATAAATTGCACATTCTTATATTTAGGTTATCTAGCTGTGAAGCCAGAGGCTGGGAGTTTGATTCCCCAGTGTGCCTCAAGGGAGAACACATACTTGTCAAGTTTCGGGAAATTTTTGTAAAAAACCCGTATTTTCCACTCTGTCCCGCCATCATCCCATATTAGTTAGACTGCAATTAGACTGGAGTTAGACTGGAGGCCAGCACAGGATAAGCATAGCTGTCCAGTTTCCTGTTTTGGCAGGGAAATTTCCCTTATTTGACAGAAATTTCCTGAAACTTGACAGGTATGGGAGAACATCCAGCCTATGTAGCTTTGGGCCAGAGCATTTCCTGCAGAAGAGAATGGTAAACCACTTTTAGTTATTCTCTTGATCAAAAATCCAGAAAAGGGTTTCTATAAGTCAGAATTGACTTGATAGCTCACAACTATTATTATACTTTAAGGCTAGATTCTAAGCTGCCATACAAAAGACATAAGTTTTCAGAATTAACTCTCAGCAGCACAAAAAAAAATTTATTTGCCCTTTGTTGTTTGGCATTTACCTACCTTCTGTTATTTTCAAATTAAATACTCACAGAACTAAATAATTTTTAGCGAAAGCACCAGATGGTATTCACTCATAACATATCAGTATTAGACCTTCCATTCCCTTGGAGTATGTATTTATCTCCACAAACTATGTCCTTGTGGTTCAGAGGAAATCAAAATCTTAAAATATGTTTCACATTTCCTAAATATCTTTATTAAGATCTCAAGAAAATGTTACTTAATCTAATCAGAGCAGCTTTCTTTCTTTAACTGTAACCCTCATATGTCTTACTTTTAGAACTGATTTCAAGGCATATTTAACATTACAAACTGACACTGTCAAGAAACATCTATTGTGAGTACTAAGTACTTTGTAATATTTCCCAGGTTTGGATGCTGAAAAGGTTATTTTGTTTGCCAATCTGTAAAATAGTAACAAGTATAAACATGCAGAAAACAATTCACTTTTTTAAACAGTATTCTTTTAACGTCATCTGTTTCTATTGTATCAAAACAGCTGCAACAGAGGCAGCTGGCAAAATGCCAAAAAAAGTAGAACCCAAATCCTGACAATACAAACAATTGTTTCAAACACTTCTTTAGAAAATCAGTAACTAATTGTGCTGCCTGATTTAGGCGTAGCTGCCAAGATAGCAAAGTTTCTCATTAATGCATTAACAATCCATTAGTAATTGGGCATAGTAAATGTAGCCATTAATCCTCTTCATATGTGTTCAAATATTTTCACATTTCCACAACGCACTTTATAACTTAAAAGTAAGATTTCAAATGCATTTATTCCATTAAAATATTGACAAAAATATTCATAGATTATAATGCTGTGCTGTTTGTTTCCTTGTTTCCTTGTTTGTTTTATTCCTTCTTATAATGCTTATTTTACTGTGGTTCCTAAAACTGACAAGGACCATACTCTATGTGCAATCTTTAAACCTCTTTGTTTAATGAATGAATGCTGATACTGTATTTACAGTATGATAAGCATGATCAGGGTCTGATCTATTCCCCTGTGTTATGGCCCTGATCCATTCAGACCAGTCAAGATTTAAGTAAGAAAGGCAGGGTTCTGATAACTAGTTTGTTTGCTGACTGATTGCTCTAATACAGTGATGGCGAACCTTGGCACTCCAGCTGTTCTTGAACTTCAATTCCCAGAAGCCCTGATCAGCAGGAACACTGACTTGGGCTTCTGGTAACTGAAGTCAAAGAACATCTGGAGTGACAAGGTTCACCATCACGGCTCTAAAAAGTGAGATATCTGGCCAGGCTGCTACCTTTTCATTTGGCAATGAAAAACCCTTCAACAAAATACAGTAATACCTTGCATAACAAAAAAAAAACTCTGTTCTGCGAGTTGCTTTGCTATGCGATTTTTTTTCCTGTTACACGGGGTATTGCCCTTGCATAACAAATGCTTCATTATGCAATTTTTTCGCTATGCAATGCATTCGTTATGCGAGGTATTACTGGGAATCTACGTTATCTAAATTTAGTTTTTCTTAAGAGTTTGTGGGAAGGATTAGATTATTTATTCACTTTCATGATCCAAGGTACAGATCAATCACATTTTTTTCTGCATCATTTCCTCTTGAAAGGGAAAGTAGACAGGGCTGTCTTTTATCCCCTCACACACTTGACATCTTTTTTGGAATTCTTCTTTGTGTCATTAGAAAAAACAGTGATATCCATAGCATTCTGCAGAATTATTTTGCATTTATAAATTATTCTTTATACAGCTCTTTTATTGTTTATTTCTGAATTACAGTCTTCCATTTCAGCATCAATGAAAGTACTGTAATGTTTTTGGAAGGTTGTTTGGTTATTCTGTTGACTGTATAAAATCTGTACTGAGACAATACATCACAGAGTGTATTTGCTGAATGGCAGGCTCACATATTGTGAAGTATTTTGGAACTTCAATTCCCCATCACCATGTGGGCAGCCATATTCTGCACCAGTTGCAGCCTCCGAATGGTCATTAAGGGCAGCCCCATGTAGAGCACATTACAATAGTCCAGTCTGGAGGTGACCAGAGCATGCGTGACCATGAGCAAGGAGTCCTGATCTAGGAGCAGGCATAACTGGCGTATGACACGAAGTTGTGCAAAAGCCCTCCTGGCCATGACTGCCACCTGCTCATTGAGCAGGAGTCGTGAGTCCAGGAGGACCCCCAGATTAAGCACCGGGTCTGTTTGGGGCAATATATTATTATTATTATTATTATTATTATTATTATTATTATTATTATTATTATTATTATTATTATTATTATTATTATTATTATTATTAATAATAATAATAATAATAATAATAATAATAATAATAATAATAATAATAATAATAATAATAATAATAATAATAATATACCGCCTTTCTTCCCCAATGGGCAACTCAAGGCGGTTCACAACAGTAAAATAAACACTAAAACAAAACACAGCATTACAATATCAGAACAAATAGCAATAACAATACAATAATCAGCAAAATAAAAGATAAATAAATGCAAAATAATACAGTCAAATCCATATAATCAATAACATAGTAACAATAAATAAGATCCCCAGAGATACAATGTACAACAGATCATAAGCCCATACAGTGCGATACAAAGTGTCTCGCCTCACAGACCACAGCCCTAACAACACAAGGTATACTTCCACGGACAAAGGAGTGGCTCTGGGAGGAGGCGAAGAAGTCCGTCTTTTTGGCTTTTTCGTATTGGCCTGAGGCAGGACCCAGGAGTGCAAAGAAAAGAAAAGGCGCTTCCCCCCTCCCCCCGCAGCAGAAGCAGCAGCAGCAGTTCTTGAGTTGCAGCAGGTCTTCGGCTCAGCCTAGCAGCCCACAGCCCTTTATCCTCCCCACAGATGGACTGGGAAGGAAGGGCGGGGCTCCCCACAACTGTGGGAGCAGTCCTCAGGTGGCAGCAGGTTATATAGCCCCATCCAGAACCAAAGATGATATCTCCCAAGATAATATGGGGCCCCTAACCCATAGCCACTCAGTCTTGCCAGGATTGTCCCCCATCCAGACCCCAACAGCCTCCAGACACCTGGATAGGACTCCAACTGCATCACTTGGATCGCCACGGCTGAGATATACAGCTGAGTATCATCTGTGTACTGATGATACCTCATCCCATGGGAACGGATGAACTCCCCCAATGGCTTCATGTAGATGTTAAATAGGAGAGATGAGAGCACCAAACCCTGAGGTACCCCATATTGGAGAGGCCTAGGGCTGGACATCCCATCCTCCAACCATACCTACTGGGTCCGGCCCCTCAGAAATGAGGCAAACCAGGACCACACAGTGCCCTGGATGCCCAATCCTCAGAGCCGTTCCAGAAGGATACCATGGTTGACAATATTGAAGGCTGCTGAGAGGGCAAGAAGAGCAAGGACGGAGGGATGACCTCCATCCCGCTCCTACCAGAGATCATCTAACAGCGCAACCAGTGAGTACCATATCCAGGCCTGAATCCTAACTGAAAGGGGTCCAGATAATCCGCTATAACTGCCGCACCACTGCCTTCTCCAAAACCTTCCCTAAAAAGGGGAGTTTGGATACTGGCTGATAGTTGGCCATTATTGTCAGGTCGAGTGCTGGCTTCTTGAGGAGGGGGTGCACCAAAGCATGTTTTAATGGTGCAGGAACATTCCCTCCCACAAAGATGCATTGACTATTGCTCTGACCCAACTGCCTGTCACCACCTTAGACACCTTGACCAACCAGGCGGGACATGGATCTAATAGGCAAGCAGTGGCACAAACAGATCAAAGGATCCTGTCCACTTCCTCAGGAACAACTGGATCAAATCAATCCCAGATAACATGGCAAGACTGCGAACTAGTCAACTCCAGACCCAAAGTGTCCCACCAGGGTCAAACTTTGAGTGAATCCAAGCGATTTTCTCCACAAGATAATCAGCAAAGTCTTCAGCTGACCCGTGCCAACCAGGGCCAGGGCCCCCTCTACCAAGGAGGGACCTAGTCACCTGGAACAGAGTCGCTGGGTGATTATCTGCAGAGTCAATAAGGGTGGTGAAATATTGCCATTTCACCACCTCTATCGTCACCAGGTAGGCTCTGATAGGCTCGCCTTCCCTGCCCCCCCCCAAGCTATGGCCTTGATTCCTTAGCAATTGGCCTTTAAAGGTTGGGATTATGGGGAGCTGGAAGGGAATGCCATATATCTGTCTCCCTCAGAGGCCAGAATGGTCTGACAAGATGCAAGTGAGATCTCATTGCAGTAACAGGTCTTGCCATCGCAAGGCTAAGGAATGAGATCATGAAGTTGTGCTTATTCGTTAGCCATTATGAAACATGGAAATGCAGGTTAGAAGATGTATTCAATTTGTTTAATTTTTGTTGTAAATAATTTTTTAATATGTTGTAAACTGCCCAGAGTGGGAAAATATCCCAGATGGGCAGGAGATAGATAGATAGATAGATAGATAGATAGATAGATAGATAGATAGATAGATAGATAGATAGATATTGTAGCAAAATATGTAATTTTTTTTAAAAAATAGGAAATATATAAAAGTGCTTCTCCATCCTTCTCCAAATTTGGAGCAGAAAAGCTCATACTATCTGTAATCACTTTGCCAAATATCTTCCTGATTCAAGAACCTGTTCCAATGTCATAACATTTTATTTGGAGTCTCCTGCAATGAGAACTTGCTTTCAGAATGTTGTGATTGATCGCACAATAGAACAACATTAATGCAAAAATAATTTATTTATTTATTTATTTATTTATTTAAACTGTCTTTCACCCTGCTTTAGAATCAGGAAGGTCACTCAGAGCTGCTTACAAAAATCAGTAGCTGTATAATTATTGTTTTAAAAAAGGTTCCCTAAAATATACATATACTCTGTATTTAAAAATGTTTATTTCCAATAATATTTGAAGAAAGAAATAAGAATTATGATTTCAATATTACACAGGTCATGGGACAAACTTATTTCAAACTATATCTTTTTAATACATTTCACTATAGGGAAAGAATGATACTACTTCTACTTACAATTAACATGACTACTGAATCCATAATTCCCCTTTTGCTTCCAATACACAATTTATCCGTCACATTTCCCCCAAACCATTTGCAGTTATGCCACAGTTTAACATCTTGACACTTCTGTTTCAGTCCTCCTGTATTGCTAGACAAGTTTGCTTATAGTCCATTTGTTCTGCAAGGATGAGTTAAAAGACTTACAGTTGGTGCCTCCTGGACTCTTTCCAGAGTCCTTCTTCCAACCAAGAAAAAGCACCCGTGAGTGAAGAGAAGGCTTCAAAATCAGGACAGGTGAAAATATATGTAGATCCTAAACCCAAAAATATGAAGGTTCAAGGACAGCTACACTTTCTCTCTCGGGTGTCTCTTTCCTGACACATAAGAGGGCCACTTCTGGAGAAAGGTCATCTCAGGGTCATCTATCACATTCAGGGGATGGTGCCAAGAACCAGATTATCCTTCATAATCAGCTCTCAAAATAAAAAAAAAACCTTCATATTAGAATAATGTTTGTGGACCCAGATGAGATTGCCCATTCCACTGCTCACTGCTCTTCAGAAAGAAAGAAAAATCCACACACCACATTAACAGTTCACAATTTATTGAGGTTTACCGATTAGGAATGGATGATATATGTTACAGCTTCTTTGTTTACAGAGGCTTAACATGAGGGCTGACACAACATAAGGAGTGGATGCATGCACTGGATGACCAACCGGTCAACCAAAGTCTAACAGTCCACCCTGGTCACAAAAGTACTAGGAAAACCATTTTACCATGATGTAGTGATGTCCCCCAACAGTTCCCAATTTAGACTCCATGAAAGATGGCCATGTGCCCAACTGCCCAGTTCCTATCCTATGCATCTGATCAGTGCTGGGCTCCCAAAAAAATTACTACCACTCTGTGAGCGTGGTATGGTGGGCATGACCAGGGGGAAAGCCCTGCGTTGCACCTGGATTAAGGTAAAGGTAAAGGTTTCCCTTGCTCGAAAGCCAGTCATATCCGACTCTAGGGTGCAGTGCTCATCTCTGTTTCAAAGCCGAAGAGCCAGCGCTGTCTGCTTCTGCAGACATTTCCATGGTCATGTGGCAGGCATGACTAGACACCGAAGTGCACGGAACACTGTTTACCTTCCCACCGAAGTGGTCCCTATTTATCTACTTGCAATGTCTTGCTTTCGAACTGCTAGGTTGGCAGGACCTGGGACAAAGACGGGAGCTCATTCCATCTGCTACGGGTTCTGGCAAACTGGTGCAAACCTGCTGATGCCCACCACCACATCTGATCCTATGTGCAAAACCACTATCCCCTGCTACCAAATTCACTGCAATGGAAAAGAACATGGCAATTTACGTAACATTTTCCCAGTATAGCCCTGCCCCATCCCCACTCCTGTTCCTAATAATATCAATAAAACAGCATCACATATAAGAAGTGTGGAAGTGTAAGTCGCACATGGATATTATTTGAAGGGAAGAATGGGTGGGTGAAGTCCCAAAGCCAGACTGCTGGAAAGGAGCCAGAGCAGCTCCTTATTTAGTTGCCTGGTCACTCTCACTGGAAACCTGTCCACTCAGGCCACCAATTAGGAAGCTCCTTCTACTCCTTTCTGCTATTTTGCTTTTGTTGGCCAGCTGGCAGGCACTCAAAGGAAGCTTTCTTGCCCTGGGCAGAAGATGGAGTCATGAAAGATGGCAGCTGTCCCCTCAGTGTCCTGGGATTTCTGGACCATGAGGAGGGCCCCAGAAAAGAGGGTAGAGGGTGACCCTGTCTTAACAGGTCAGCCACCCCTCCAAAAGTATCAGTCTTCTGGGTTTCTTCAGTGGTCAACATAGTTTCCTCTATATTTTCTAAAATTTGCCAGTTGTCAGGTTTAGGAAACAAATATTATGACTGGGGTAATAAATTAGGTTTATTCCACAGTCACATAGTGTGTCATCCTAAAGCACGGATGCCCACACTATGGCCCACGGGCCAGATTGCCTCCGATGCCAGAAGTGCTCCGATGACACCGGAAGTGCCAAAATTAAAGGGGCACAAAAATGCTCCCCCAATGCTTCCTCCTCCAAGGGAAACATTGGAGATGGGGAATATGCTTGGAAATGCAGCACAATTTCACGCACCGCCGCCGCCGCCGCCGCTGCCATTGGGAGGAACCATGTGACCAGCCTGTACAGCTGACTGAGGGGGCATGGTCAGGCCCCTGGCATGAAAGGTTTGGGCACCCCTGTCCTAAGGTGATGTTGAAAGACACTGGAATATTGATAAACAAATACAAAACATGGTCCCCTACTGAGGTATTTTGAAGAGTTTGTTGCCCAAGAAGCAAGTTTTCTATGTGTTTCAAATAATGATATTCATTCTTTCATTCTTTCATTTAGTTCAATTTATATTCCTGCCAAATCGACAGGCGACTCCGGGCAGCTCACAACATTGTCCCATAAAAACCATATAAAACCCACTAAAATAATTAAAACATTGACATATTAAAACATTAAAAACATTTAAAAACCCCACCCACCCCATCCATAAACGGAGACAGGGGGGAAACATACCCATTCAGACAAGCCAACAGGCAGGGGTTATTCTACCATCCATACCCCATACCTGCCCCGCCAGCCAAGTTTTGAGACCTTTCCTAAATATCCTAAGTATCCTCAGTTTTGGCTACCAAGTGAGAAACAGTCTATTCATTTTTGCAGATAAATGCTCCAAACAGACAATAGTTTGTGAATATCTTGTATGGGGGGGGGGGGTGTTGAATGGTATGCAAGCTAATACCCAATTAAGCTGCCTGCAGATAACATACGTGAGCCTACAGAGTAATTATTCTGAGATGAATTGAGAGGAAACATTTACTTTTACAGATCAACATCCTGTACACAAAGTCAATGTGCAGAAAGGTGAGAACATCTAGAAGTGTGAAAGCAAAAATTTCGTGCCCCCTTATTTTGAAGCAAGGTTTCTCAGGAATAGAAATCTATACCCTCTTTCTGAGAAGATGAGTGGATCTAAATCCTGTTACAGATAACTACTCTAGCCATTGTATGATAATGACAGTATAGATTCTTCCCAGACAAAAGCTTTGCTTGAAAATTGCAAGACACTTGCAGGTTTATTCAATATGAATGAATAAACCATTCATGTTACCTACAGTCTTTTGCAGAGCTTTTTGTCAGTACTGCTAATGTGTTGAAAGAACAACTTCTTTTTGGTGGTTGTTGTTGTTGTTCTGCTTTTTTGCCTAGAGAATAAAGTACTGGGCAGTAGAAGTTAGACATCCCAGCCTTCAAGTCAGGACCATAGCCAGGATTCTAGATGTGGGTCGACGGATATTTTTTCAGGATGGACAACAAAGCCTCTTTTCAATGCATTCCTATGGAAAACCACACCTTGCCAGGGTGGGCAAACTGCTAACTCAGGGTGGGACCAACCCCACTCTGGCCCCACACTGGCTACGGCCCTGCTTCAAGTGTAGAGACAATAATGAAGGTTCGGCTTGGAATGGTAAAGCAAAACTCCAGACCCTAATATCAGACAGATAATTTACTAATCCTACTGAAATTATTAAACTATGTAAACCAGGGCAACAAATACATACTGGAACCCTGCCTATGGCATCTCAAGACCACAAGTGAAGATAGAAATCGACCCTTAAATTATAGACTCATCATCCTTACTTATCTCCCCTAGCTTCATTTTAACAAAGACTGTTTGAATAGAAATGCAGAGGTTATAGGAAAGGAAATGCACTATATGGAAGGGACCAAGGAGGAGGTCTCCCAGTCTCATAGCTGGAAACCTTTAACTCAGATATTTTATCTGGGACCTCTGGAACAACAACAACAGCAACAACAACAACAACAACAACAACAACAACAACAACAACAACAACAACAACAACAATAATAATAATAATAATAATAATAATAATAATAATAATAATGATAATAATAATAATAATAATAATAATAATAATAATAATAATGTTTTTATTTATATCCCGCTTCCCTCAATCCAATGGACGACTCGAGGTGGCTTACAAAAAATATAAAAATACAATGCTAGAAATACAGATTGCAGAAAATACAATATATCAACAATAACAACAATGTAATCAGAAAAAAACCAATAAAAGTTACAAAATTCCAAGCGACAAGGTCCACAAGTAACGGAACCACCAGCTCAACAGTTTCACTGATGGCCCCGGCGGCCCGCGGCCTTTTATCCCTCCCCCGTAGGAGTGGAGGAGAGAGAGGCGGGGCCCTCCCCAGCTGCGGTGGCACTCCGGGTGGCAGCCTTTGGCCTGGCCCTGGCGGCCCACGGCCCTTTATCCCTCCCCAGTAGGAATGCAATACAAGCATGCACTGAGCAACTATGCCTCTTCCGCTTCCAGTGCATACTTGTATCTAAGGAGTCGTAGTTGTTCTAAGACTGACGTGATAGCTCAGTAAGGTAAGTTCCTGATTACAGAGCCAAAAATTAGAGAGTTCAGTTACTCACTTGGTACACAGAAAGAGCCTCAGTGAAGATTGTGGTATTTTTCAACCACAATTGGGCATACCCTGGTAATAGCAACCTTGTATTGCCAACTAATCTTTCTCACACTAGGACAGGTGACAGGGGCTGCAGAATGAACTCACCAAAAGGTGCCTTCATTTTGGCAGTTTCACACTTGGCCTTAGACACAGAAAAGAGGAGGGAGAGGGAGAAGTGGAAGAAGAAGAAAAAGATGTTCCTCACTTTGCCTCCTGAGAGAAAAGCCAGCCTGTATGACACTCAGCAAGCCGCACAGCCTCAGAGCATCCCAGGAGAAAGGAATAGCAAACCACACCTGAGTATTCTACACCTTGAAAACCCCGCAAAGATTCACCATAAGTGAATGGACTTTGAGAGCACATAAATATTATTAGTTGTTGTTCAACTT
Organism: Bradypodion ventrale; assembly: GCA_035047345.1. NCBI lineage: Eukaryota > Metazoa > Chordata > Lepidosauria > Squamata > Chamaeleonidae > Bradypodion > Bradypodion ventrale. The sequence continues at coordinate 193,273,184 of JAWDJE010000004.1, forward strand.
GTTCCTGGGTGAAAGGGATATTTCATGTATGGTCCTCTGATAAAGGAACAAAGATGTGGAACCAGCATTTTTCGCCCACAGAAGGAGCAATTGCTACAGGGCCTTTCACTTATTCTAATGTCAGCAGTATGTCTGTAGTTGTATTTGTTATGACACATCTACCACTCCAGGACTGACTGACAACCTTCCCTTTTAGACTACATCTATCTTCAGAGGCTGTACAAGACATGACATCCAGTAAATCAGCAAGGCGGTATCTTTCTGCTGATCTAAGCATCACACTTAGTAGAGAGCAGACGGAACTCTATAAAGTTACCTGGCCATTAATTTGAAAAAAAATAAAATTTGTTGAATAATGAGACAAGTTGAACAGTAGCTCAGTCCCACACAATTAAGTTGAGAATACATGATTTCCATAGAGAATTAAATTGTATACTGTAGTGTTCTATAAAGTTCACAGTGCAATCATCTGAATCTTTACTAGTATGTAAATCCCATAATTCAATGATTCAATGATGTAAATCCCATACTGGGATTTAGACTGCAAGGAGATCAAATCAGTTTTAAAGGAAATCAACCCTGACTGCTCCTTGGAAGGACAAATACTGAAGCTGAAGCTCAAGTGCTTTGGCCACCAAACGAGAAGAGAGGACTTCCTGGAGAAGGCCCTGATGCTGGGGAAAATCAAAGGGAAAGGGAGAAGGGGGTGGCAGAAGGTGAGATGGCTAGACGGCATTGTTGACACAGTGGGTGTAGACCTGGGCAGGGTACAGTGGGTGGCAGATGATAGAGAAGCCTGGCGTGTGGTGGTCCATGGTGTCGCAAAGGGTCAGACTCAACTGTGCGACTGAACAACAAGTCCAATTTATGTACCTATTCGTACTTACCCACTGTACAAGAAGATGTTTTCTAAATCACTGAATTATGGTTATGTAAAAAGAGCAGAATTTAACTGATATGGCAGTAGAAAGCCTACTAAGTAAGAGTAATTCAAATGTAGCAGAAAGTAGAGCTTTGTATATGTTTGTCATAAAAGTTTACAATGAACTTTTTCAAAATTTCTAGAGTACATATTTTACAAAAAACAAACAAATTACATGTTAAAATTCACTATTTTTTTTTAAAAGGGGGAGGAAATTAAACTGTGATACAGTCATTCTACTGAGAAGTCTAATTCAGTGGTCTGATGTCCAGATTTAAATTGTATCACTGCAGCTGTAACTTTTAAAATCATGAGCTGTGGTTCCTTTGTATCTTAATTACAGAAATGTTTTATCTATATGACTGAAATGTTACCTTCATTTTTAAACAAGGGGAACAACAACAATTACAAACCTCGGGTGTCATCTGGTTGGCCATTCTTCCACTTAAGTATCCCTGCAAATAATGGGGACCGTATACGAGCACTACTGTGTAACAACTCTGCCACTTTAGGATATATTTATTTATTTAGATTTATCTAGATTTATATACCGCCCCAATCAATAGACTCTGGGCGGTATAAAATATGTTTGAAAACAAATAATTGGCGGAACCACCTTTTTTCATATACATGGGATATGTGCAAGAGAACAGACTGAACAATCTGCTGCAAGTCTATCCCTACATTTTATTTTTACAACATGCAGACAAACCGTGTTGGCCACCTGTCCATTTATGTCCATCAAAACCACAGCGGTCAGAACAGAAAATGAGTGGTTTCTAAGTACTTCTCTTTCATAGTGCTGCTAATGACTTTTGTGAGCACTGTTTAAGTTCAATGGCAATTTAGAAACCTTGCATGCACACTCCACAAATGATGCTGTTAGAGCACAATGAGTAATAGACTCTCTAGACAGCTCCTTTCCTGACAGCAATAAAGAGGAATTGAATGGAGCCCTATCTGAAATTACTGCTTTCAAAGCCAGTCAGGAAAAATAAAATATGCTGTTGTGATCCAAGAACTGAGCAAGCATCATTCATTGAGATGTTATAGTGCTTTCTTGTCATTGAACTTCAAATGTCTTTAAACAAATGTGTCTTCCATGTCAGGAGTGGACCACAGAGAGGATGGAATATACTAGTAGATCTCTAGTAGATTGGTAACTTCCAACTAACGTAGGCAACTGGGATGAAGCTAACCAGAAGTACTTTTTTGTGTGAAAGTTCGGTGAGTTTAGTTCATTTCTGGAACTGAAAACAAAATTCTTGGAGTTATCATGGATGCTGAAGTACCTCATTCTTTGTTCTAAGCACCTGCTATTTGCACATGGTTTGGGGTGATGGGACTTGGGACCCTACGAAATAAAAAAGTACAAGCAACAAACCACATGTCTGCCCACCCATTCTGTACATGAGTTTGAAAATAAAAGAAAATGCTTAATGGAAAACAATCTTGAAACTAATTAATTGTCTTGCGGTTGCAGAGCAAAATTACAACAATTCAGTTAATTTAAACTCCTCCCCCCCACTTTGAGCCTTTTGCCCAATGTTTATTTGAAAAACCACAGTTTTTTGCCACTTTAGTTATTTTATTTCAAGAGGTTTTAATCTGTTTTATTAATTACCTGTCAATGACTATAATCAGAGGATTTTCTTCTTACACTAGCACGACATTATCCTAGTGTGGATCAGACAGTGTGCTTCCCTGTTTGTCCTTTAGCATTCCTTATCTAAATTTAAATTTCCCTCTTAATACTTGGATCTCCTGGAAGAGATCACTTGTTTTTCCTCTTTTGCTGATCTCTTCTTTGCACTGGCTGTTGTAATTGTTTTCTATGTGACAGACGCTGAAAGCCGCATTCAGCCTACTCTAGTTACAGCCTATCATGCTAAATAAATTGCAACTAAAGTAAAAGGTAAAGGTTTCCCTTGCTCAAAAGCCAGTCGTATCCGACTCTAGGGTTCAGTGTTCATCTCTCTTTCAAAGCCGAAGAGCCAGCGTTGTCTGCTTCTGCAGACATTTCCATGGTCATGTGGCAGGCATGACTAGGCACCGGAGCGCACAGAACGCTGTTACCTTCCCACCGAAGTGGTCCCTATTTATCTACTTGCAATTTCTTGCTTTCGAACTGCTAGGTTGGCTGCTCTAATGCAACTTATTACACTAAGGATTATAGCCACTGTCTTAATTATTACCCTGCAAAAAAAAAAATCCTAGGTGGCAAAAAAATATGTCAACATTAAGGCAAAGGGGTGCACAGCTGCCATGTGATGGATGTTTGCCCCCCTTCCTGGACAGCCCCTCAGTGAGAGGGGGCTTGTTATTGGGCAGGAGGGGAGGAAGGAGAGCAAGCCTTAAAGCTGCTCCCTCCCACTTTTCAGCCTCCGTTTTTATGTCAACATTAAGGCAAAAGGAGTATCATCATTTTGATGAAAATCAACAAATATCTTTATCATGTTCCATGTGGATAAACATAGTTTTCCAGGAACACAGCTTTGAAACATTAATACCACAGACAAAATTATGTTATCGTTTGTTCCTGCTAGTCATCTATCTTCTGACACACAGCTTTTTGACTAAAATATAGCATCGGAACTTTTTTTGGCAATAATTTCAATGGTTTTTCTCTAAATATGACAGATAAGCCTGGCTCGAACCAGCATGTACATTTCTTTTTAACTGCCAAAAGCACCTAGAACAGAGGCAGCCAACGCTCCCTTGCAGGCAAACTGTCGAGAGCCAAATGCTGTCTGTTGGCGGAGCTGAAACTAATGGAGGTAGAGATAAGGATAACAATTATCAGGTCCTCTCTTTGTCCTCTGTCTCCTCTCTTTAATATGCTACTCACCCCATGACCCACAATCCACCTTCTCTCCACCCAATGAATAGCTGGAGGCGAGATGTAAACTGATTGCTTTCGGCTCAGGCAGAATTGCCTTTCCATAGCAACCCCTCTCCCCCAATTGGCCTTTCCATCGCTAAATCATAATTTCATAGCTAAGTCATAATTTTCTGGAACCACCTGAGAAAAACATAGAATCCTTAGGTGCCCCAGTTACACACCAGAAATTGCCTACGTAAGGTATAATCTTCAGCCAAATGGAAGAGTTCTCTTTCTACTTGTAACAACCTGCTACTTTCATAGAGCTTTCTCTATGCTGACAACCTTGCAATTACCGCACAATACACAACCTTCGAGGCTGTTGAGAAAAAAGTGACTGTGGCTTTGAAGCTAAGGGCTATATATTACAGCAGGGATTCTCAACCTGTTGCCAAAAGGCCGGACATGGCCCACGGCACCATTTCATATGTCCCCCCCACTGCCTCCACCACACCAGGAAGTGCCATTTGGTGGAGGATGGGCAAAATGTCCATCTGGCCCCCGAAGCTGTATGAGGAAGCCTTGACCTAGGCCCCAGCTTTAAAAGGTTGAGAACTCCTGAATTATAGAGATAACCAACTGTTGGATCCGGCTCTTATAAGCACGCGTCCAGGACAATGATGTAACGAACAGCAACAGGCTTTATTTAACAGTCAAAACAGAGATGAGCTTACAAGGCTTTCCGGATCCCGAGATGGCTATACAATCCCAGCGAAGTCAGTCCCTCTGGACTCTTACCCGTCTTTGGGCAATATACGTGCTACCATGAAGCGCAGCAGTGTAGGGACCCAGGCATAGCACTACCCGGATACCCGAATGGTGTGGGAAGTATAGATCCAGTCGGGCCCCACCTTAGTGTACCTGTGGGGCTTATATAGTGTCTCCCCGGCGATGGCTCTTGGATACATTGTAGCGACCCGTCGGATGAACGTAACTAACCAATCATAACAGGGGATATCTGAAGTTAACCAATGGAGAACAGGATCCAAAACTGTGAACAATCATAAGGCTTGGTTTAACCTAATTAGCATGCCTTTTTGCAGGGGTTTCGCACCACTTTGGGCTTCTTGCTAGAATGGCAGGAAACCACCATTTTCCTCTTGCAAGAGCGCTCCTGCGCTTCTTTGCAAATGTGCCTCAATACACAACACCAACTGAAGCCAAACTACAGGGGGGGGGAACCTACTTACGAAAAAAAAGTCCATTCCATGTGCTTTTGCTTAAATCATTTTTTTATGTAACTCAAAGCAAACCCATAGGAAAAATGAAATTTTTATGTAAATTGAAGCAAACCCATAGGGAAATGAATTTTTACATAACTTGAAGCAAACCCATAGGAAAAAAGAATCTTTATGTAACTCGAAGCAAACCCATAGGAAATCATGTAAAGTGGGACATGGTTTTAGCAAAAAATCATTATGCAAGTCAAATTTTATGTAACTCGAGGCATATGTAAGTTGGGGTTTTACTGTATCTAAAAGCTCAGCTCTGTGCTTTTCATCTGAAAAATTGCAAGGCATCAAGAAGGTTGCAGGAGAACTTGAATGGCACCAGGCTCAAACACTGTGACACCCCCAAATATCTGGGAGTTACCCTAATTGAACTCTCATCTTCAAGACCCACTGCCTAAATATCAGGCAGAAAGTTTTTGCCAAGAACAATATTTTGAGGGAAATAACAGGCACAACCACACATATTAAGAACTTCTGCACAAGCTTTATGTTACTCTGCAGGAGAGTATGCTGGTCCAGTGTGGTGCATATCAAAGCATGCAAGACAGATGGATGTTGCCCTAAAGAAAACAGCGAGATTGGTCACAGGATACCTAAAACCAACCCCAATACAAAAAGCACACTACTTAGTTGGCATCCCTCCACCAACATTTCGCCGAGAAAGTGCTGCTCAGAAAGAGTGGGTTAAAGCAAGATCCTTGGATACACACCTGCTATTCGATCACCAACCACCAAAGCAGAGACTGAAATCAAGACACAGTTTCCTCACAACTTTTGCCCCTCTGAACAGACCACCCTAGAACTTTGGAAGGCAAGCAAGAAGCTACCAGACAATTGGGAAGAACCACATGATTCTCTACCACCTGTCCAAGAACAACCATGGCCTGTGTGAAAAGCTTTAAACAGACTGTGTGCCAGGGTTGGAAGATCAAGGGCTAATCTGAGAAAGTGGAGTTTCCCTGTAGATGGCAGCCTGTGTGAATGCGGAGAAGAAGAAACTATCGCCCATATGATACAATGTACACTATGCCCTTGGACGTGCACTGAGGAGGACCTTATGTTGGCAAGAGGAAATGTCAGTGTGGCCCGATATTGGGTGGATGTCACCTAGCCCTTTTAATTCCTTTTTATTTTAGATACAGTATGTTAATTTTAACTTTGTATGTTATTATATGCTGGTGGTGCTTCTGACACGAATAAATAAATAAAGAACCTGCAGCTCCTTATCTACTTTCCGGAACTGTTCAGGAATTGCTTTCAAACTAATTCATTAATCTGAGGTTATACTTTTACAATAAAAGGCTGGAAAACACTTAAAATACTGTTTTCCCATTAGCTCTCATCACTCTTGTCCATTTTCTGTTTCACCTTCCACTGCTTGGCCAAGTAGGATTGCCAACCTTACTCTTGGCCTTTGACTCTATCTTCAAGGAAAACATAAAGCTATGGTGCAAAAAACGACATAACAATTATTTAAGAAGTTCTCTCTGTGCAATTAGCTCACAAATATATTAAGGTATATACCTTCCTGGAGTTCAGAGACTACTACATCGTGATTCTCTTTCTATGGGCACAAATTTGTTAAAAGACCATTAACCTCACTGAACACTGTTGGAAACTCTAACCCACCAAACTAACATGGCAACTATCTTGTTGTTCAGTCACACAGTCGAGTCCGAGAAATATCTCCTGCCTTTTTTCTGCTTCAATGGGTCTGAACAGAGAGAATGCCAGGTGGGAATTCCACTTACATGTCATTATCCATCTGCGATCACAGGAGCAAATCACAGGAAATTCAGGAGCAAGTCATCAAAGCAGTCTCTTTGCAGTAAGGTAAAGTGAGGGAGCCTGTGCTGCTAGACTTCTTAGAAAGAGTTTCCAGGTCAAATTTCCCACCCGCCTGACCATCGAGGGCATTTGCTGATAAGGAAGAATACCCATTCTATTGCTCCATATTTGCCTTGTCTCCCCTTCAATCTTGCAAAAGCTGACACTGTATTATCATCATAGAAGTTTGGTTATTTTTTTATCCTTTCTTGCAAATTCAGCTATCTACAACGTTTAACCAACCATATGCTTGACAAGCTAGCATACCCATGAAGAGGAGCATTTAAATGTTGAATACGAAGCTTCATGAGCAAGGTCCAGAAAAGCAAAATATAGCTCACTCATTTAGTTCAATTCACCACTCTGCCTAAGTGACAGGGGTTAGACTTGATGACTCCACAGTTCCAAAATTATTACATTCTCCTGTTAGTATCATTACCTTCACTGCTTAGGGCAGCGATGGCTAACCTTGGCACTCTGTTCCTGGACATCAATTACCAGAAGCCCAAGTCAGCACACCAGATGATCAGGACTTCTGGGAATTAAAGACCAAGAACAGTTGAAGTGCCAAGATTAGCCACCATTGGCTTAGGGTAATGATGCTAACATCACAGCAATATGAAAGGCAAGTACAGTATTCCTGCTTTAAAGGTGGGTATGGATTTCGATGCACTTTACACAGGGAAGTTCTTACTCTACCATATCATGTTTCCTCCTTGAGTAAACAGCTGAAGATTGCAGCCTGTTACTTTACAAAATGATTCAACGGTATTGCCATTAACTCAGGTTGGCACTACTTAGCAGTAATAGAGAAATTCACAAAACCCATACATACATACATACCTACCTACCTACCTACCTACCTACCTACATACATACATACATACATACATACATACATACATACATACAGTAAAAGTAAAGGTTGCTCTTCTTTGAAAGCCAGTTGTATCTGACTCTAGGGTTCAGTGCTCATCTCTGTTCATAGCCAAAGAGCCAGTGCTGTCTACATCTGCAGATGTTTCTATGGACATGTGGCAGGCATGCCTCAACACCGGAGTGCACAGAATGCTGTTTACCTTCTCAACAAAGTGGTACCTATTTATCTACTTGCAATTTCCAAACTGCTAGGTTGGCAGGAGCTGGGAGAGAGATGGAGGCTCACTCCGTCATGCAGCACTCAGGTCCCAAACTGCTGACCTGCCAACCTTCCAGTCATCAAGTTCAGTGCCTTAACCACTAAGCCACTGCAATCCCACATACATACATACATACAGACAGACAGAGACACAGACAGACAGACAAGGTAAATCCTTATGACACATACAGCTATCTCTCAATGACACATATAACCAATGCCAATGTTATTTCCAGTATCTTTTGAGTTATTCTGGTACAGCCAGGCTGTCATAAAAAGTGTTTTGACTGATAGCAAAGGCGCTATATATCTGCTAAGCTTTAGAGATTTACACAGTTAGCATGAGAGCAAACAAAGGAACATCACCCTTACCATGTCAAACTTCAGCAACCTCTGTGCAGCATCTCAGTTTACACCAGGGGCCAACAACAGAAAGGACGCGTGCCCTTTGTCAACTTTCCCTGCTGTTCATCCAGATATCTAAGCATCAGGCAAACTGGAAATTATTCCACTTTACAACAGTGTGAAACTCCCAGTGGGTCTGCACAGCACTGCTAGGAATGGAGGCATAAAGCAACCTATTTAACAGTGGCATAAACCCTGCCAAAGCTCTGAGGCCTGCTTTCCTCTAAACACCACTACTAGAAGAAAAGGAGAAAGAGAAAAGGCTTCAAAGCACAGATTTTACCCTTTCCTTCCTAGGACCATTAGTAGTGTTTTACAGAGAGCTGGTGGTGGTAGTGGCAGCAATAGAACCACCACCCCACCACCCCAGCTCCTATGAACCATCATCTGCTTCTGGCTCCATTTTAATAATAATAATAATAATAATAATAATAATAATAATAATAATAATAATAATAATAATAATAATAATAATAATAATAATAATAATAATAATAATAATAATAATAATAATAATAATAATAATAATAATAATAATAATAATAATAATAATAATAATAATAATAATAATAATAATAATAATAATAATAATAATAATAATAATAATAATAATAGGTTTATTTATATCCCGCTCTCCTGGCATGAGTGCCACTCAGAGCGGCCACAACATAAGCAAATGAAAGCTTTCTACAACAAAAAGAAAAGCTTTCTTACAATATATAATACATTACAACACCAAAAACAATTACAGATCACAAAGTTACATGTCAAAAGTACAATATCAAAAGTTATAAGGTTACAATATAGCAATAGATATGCAAGACACATTATAACAAAAAATACAAATTTTATATACTGTATATAACTTATGAGCAAAAGGGCATAGTTTGATCCAGTGTAGTTTAACAAAAGCCATATGCAAAGAGGAATTCAAGGATAAATCACAACAGAATCCTTCATTCCCTTCCATGTGATCCTCAGATAAGCATGCATCAGCCATTACTATAAAGACTTCCCTTAAATTAACGTCCAGCACAGTGCAGTATACACTCTTTTACTTAGGTTTCTAGAAAAACAAAGACTATGTTTGGCATTCAAAGCTAAACAGACAATATTTCGTAAAAACAAAATATAAACATTTACAAATATATCACAAACAAGGGAATCAAATATATCACAAACAAGGGAATCAACAGCTATTTCAGTATCAGCCAGAAACCAAATCATTCTATATATCCCAATGAGTTTTGAGTTCCTGTTTCTCAGACAACAGCTCTCCATGACCAACACTGAGCCACTCTTAAAACATAGGGCATAACTGCAGTGGCTCAAGTGGCTGACTGGGAGGCGGAAGGTCAGCAGTTCGATTCCCGAGTGCTGCAGGACGGAATGAGCTCCCGTCTTTGTCCCAGCTCCTGCCAACCTAGCAGCTCAAAAGCAAGCAATTGCAAGTAGATAAATAGGGACCACTTCGGTGGGAAGGAAACAGCGTTCTGTGCACTCCAGTGTCTCGTCATGCCTGTCACATGACCACAGAAATGTCTGCAGAATAAGATAGCGCTGGCTCTTCGGCTTTGAAACAGAGATGAGCATTGAACCCTAGAGTCGGATACGACTGGCATTCGAGCAAGGGAAACCTTTACCTTTAAAACATAGGGCAATTTTACAGGGACTTTGTTTTTATTAGACTTTTATTAAGTTTCTGTTGTATCTCAGGAGGCTTTAGCTCTACAAGTGCAATTCCTCAGCTTTTCCCTGCAAACCAATGCCATTATTGACTATGGGTATCTTTAGCTAGTTGTTACAAAGAATAGTTGTGGCTAATATTAATCTTTACCAAGTAACAAGCTGTCAAATACTACACAAGAGTTTCTCAACACACCTCTCTTCTTCATTACTGACCATCAAAATGAAAACTCACAGGGACAATTTTACTCCGGGGAACTGTCCAGAGCTGCCATCAGGGCAGTACTACTAGTACTGCTATATCGAGCCCGGAGCTGACAGGGGCCCTTCCACCGGCGGCCATAATTATGGGGGGGGGGGAATAGGATTGCTCAGTATGGGGCCCAGATATTTTTGATGGCGGCCCTGAAACTGTCTCCTGTATCTGCATTCATGAATGCTCTGGCCAAGATCTGAAACACTACACAACCAGGCCTACAAACCTAAGGGGAAACTCCTTTTATGTTATTTTAGACCACATTACACATGGCATTTTTGAATCCTTTAACAAAGCATGGATATGTTTAGCTTCTTATTTAACAGAAAAAGCAGGCTGTGGATCTCTGATCTCCTGTTAACAGCAAGTAAAATTTATCCCATTGATCATATCGATCCTCGACCCTTTATCCCCCAAAAATGCTGTTTGCAGTTTATAGCACCTCGAGGGCAAATGAGGTAGTAGGGAGGAATGATGGAACAGCAGACCAATTGTGAAAGTTTGGACAATTTCAGAGGTGTTTTATCATAGTAGCTTTGCTATTAGGCAACGTTCACTAGGCAGGTTTACAAACCTTGAGCATTAGAAACCATTACCTAAATACGGTTCCCAGCCCCAAATACGGTATATCCAACCACTCAATTAAATTTACATTCAATAGTTGTCTTACTCAGTGATGCACTGCAAACATTTTTACTACCTACTCTGTGGGCTGGCCAACTCTGTGGGTGGGGCCAAAACTGTGGGCCTTGCCAAACATCCTGCATTATGAGCTATGGAGGTGGCCGTGGCCAACCAACTGGACGTGGTCTGGGGAAATTTCCGCTATTGGTTCTGCAGAACCTGACATAACCTGCTGCAGTGCATCACTGGTCTTACTATTCAGCCACAGATTCACTGTGTCTATTGTAATTGAGATTAGCAATATGTTCTTGTCTGGGGGAATTCACAGCAAGAGAGCCATGGGTGATCAATTCATATACAGTACAACTTTTCCCCTAAGAAATGCATACATGCTGACTATGTTACTACTGTATATCAAAAAGTATCTCCTCCTTCCGCCAACGCTTGTACAAACAAGTCCACAGCCCTGCACCATTGAACTGGTTTGTTCTGATAGTTTAAATCAGCTCCCACATCTAGCTTCATTTGGTGCTAACACCACCAAGCTATGACCAATGTACATGTCACAAGAACAGAGCAACAAGAGGTACCTTAGTTTATCCATACCTGTCAAGTTTTGGATTTGGAAATAAGGGAAATTTCCCAGCAAATACTGGATACTTGACAGCTATGCTTATCCTTTGCTGTCCTCTAATGGCGGCAATAGGGCATTGCAGTCTAATTAATAAGGGATGACGGTGGGAAAGAGGGTAAAAAAGGGGTTTTCCTGGCCAATACGGGATACTTGACAGCTATGATCAGGTACTAGCAACATGTACGTCTGTAGATGCATACAGCACTGGCTCTTCAGATATGAAACAGAGATGAGCACTGAACCCTAGAGTCAGATACGACTGGCTTTCGAGCAAGGGTGACCTTTACCTTTACCTAGCAACATGTTGAAGCATACTGCTCACTTGCCTCTGCTTGTTGTGGGAACAAAGAAAATATGTTTCATTGTTGCTTCTCTACAATCCTTCACATTTTCTTCTTTTCAAAAATTGTCTTACGGAAAGAATTAAATATCTTTCCCACTACCAAGTTTTTAAATCAGATTTCAGGTTTCAGAATAATTCAATTCTTCACCGATTTCATTTTCTGATTCTATTAAATGAGGTTTTTACTGAAAGAACAGAGTTGCCATGGACAAATGGCTTACTGGATTGCTTCTCTCTCAAACTGTCAATGCACCTGCATTTCACCAAATATTGCAACCCAAACTTTATGGTCCCTTTCAGAATAGAAGTACAAAATCTTTGGATTAGCTGCCCTAGCAAGTTATATTTTTTGGTTAAAGGTCTCTTTAAAAGAGAGAAAAATATTGTTCTACTAACCCAGCTAATTAGACTTTGAGTTGGAGAATATACAGTAAGAGCATACTTGAAGGCTGTCCTATCAAGGTTATATGAAAATAGTTTGATACAATTACAGTTATTTAGCTTGTCAATTAATTTAAAAAACAGAATTATCTTTTGCTAAACTTCTAAATTTCTAAATCTCAGACAGCTTCTTAATCATCCCAGTACTTTTATACTCATTGAGCACAACAACAGACACCGAGAGAATGCTTGCTTTTTACCAGTAATTCTATATTCATATTTTGCTTGTGTGTCCATAAGTAAATGTCTGGCCGGACATCTCGCTATGGTAATTTTGATGTTCAGGAATTGATACGCAGCAGCCAGCATAACAGGGCCAAACACAACTTTATTTTCGGGAACTGAACATGGAGAGCAATGGCGCAGCAGCGCCTATATATATTATACAATACAGGAAAGATACATTCAGGCAGGAAGCAACTGGATTGGTTGGGAGAACAGTGGGGTGATCGTGGGGTGACAGAGACTGTGAAGCCTTTCGCGCTTCTCGTTAGAAAGGGCGGGAACTCAAGTCCCGCGAGAGCTTAGTTCTAAGAAGAACACAAAATGGAGGATCACCTGATCCCAACAATTAATACAAACTATTAAGGCATTACATTATATTACATACACAACAGTAATGGAGTAGATTGTACAGCCAGCATTCAATGCCGAGTGTTGGGCAACAGTAAATAACCTGACTCCCTAAAGGGGCCAATGGCTATGGGCGGATGAGCCCCTTTAGGTGGAGTGATGATGGTATCCTCAATGGAGGTAATGGAAACCATTATATTGGGCCCAATGGTGAAATGAGCAGAGGAGGAACTCTGATTCCCAATGCTCATGGAGGCAGAAGAGGCCATGCCAAATGGACTGGTTATGAAGGCGCACCTTGAAGGCACACCTAACATCCTCAAGACTGCAGGAGTCCATTGCAGTCCTGGTCTTAAATCCTGAATGTCTCATTCATATGTGCTGCAGGAGATGGCTCCGTGATCATAGTGTGTGGGTCACTATGATCACGGATTCATGCCAATGGCATTTTTCCTGCTTCGGGGAAAATGCATTCTAGGATACGAGTTGCAGCCGATGACAACAACCATATGTAAAGAACTAAGAGTTACATCCTTCTTTTAAAAAAGAAGATTTCATTAATAGAAAGGCCTGGAAATATCTCTCAGGAGCCAAGTCCTTTCAGTAAACACACATACACTCTCTCACTCTATGATTCTGCTACATCTTTTCTAAAGAATGACATTGAAACTCAAGTTCAAAAATGTAATTCAAATTTACAGTCCAATATCGTAGTGCTAGAGGAAGCTTAAATAAATTATTTTTCCTCATCTTTCTCTAATGTTTCAGCAGGATGTTATCAATATGCTGTAAGGATAACATTTGTTACTTCTGCAGTTTCCTTTTAGCACTTCTGTTGCTAATGAATATTTTTTTTCTCGCAAAGCATTGTATGGAGAAAGATTTTAAGCAAGCCAGATATTGCAGTGTGTGTCGAAAATTGCCGCTGTATTGCAATCTCAGCTTTTAAATTAAAAATGTTAGTGGCACTACAGGCTGCTAAGGATTTGCCCTTTATCTGCACAACACCTGTATGTGCCAGTACATAAGGCCACATTGCTATGGTAAGATCACATTTGCATTGCCAGGTAAAATGAAACTAAATCTATTGATAACATATCAATCACTAGAGCTTTTAACATATCCCATTTTACAGCCTGACAGTATAAATGTTGTCTTGGAACAGAGTTGCCAGGTGATGCTTTAACAAAATGCCTCCAGGGCCAAGCACAATACAAAGGCAATCCAGCCCTCCTCCATATACTGTAATTTTTATTTCACTTTTTGAGATATAATTCTGCCTTACTTTCTGTAGATATGGTCGTTTTAGTGGAAGCCTTTACTGAAAACTTGTAATGCTGCTCTATGCATGTTTAGATGGAAGCAAATTCCATTGTGTCTTATACCCTAATAAATCAGGAATACAGGGTTTCCCAGGAATCCGTCCCATTGATCATAGTAGGGCTTCTGTACAGTTGTATGATACATTCGAGTTAACATAAATCTTATTCCCAGATGTTTATAGGTGGCTAGAGCAGATAGCAATTCTGGCAGCTGCTGTGACTACAAAGAAAGCTCTTCTAAAAAAAAAACCAGTGTTCTCTCAATGCTGTTTGCCAACTGAATGCTTAGAAACAATGAAATAATTACTCAGGACTTGGTTGATGATTAGGCAATGCCATTAAAAACAAAATATACATATATTACATTCGATTCCACAATTATTATATGAAATATGCATATATTTTAGAAAAGAAAACAGCCTAGTGCCAAATGAAATCTCAAACATATTGTCCAGTGATGTATTGTTATTTATAAAGGTGTCATTTAGACCTACAACTGCCTCAGATACAATGTTTTAAACAGAATTCATTATCCATAAGGTACAGAATGATCATTCAGAGGAAGGTCTTTTGGACTTTCAGCAATACCTGAGGTTATAACATGATTACTGTATCACGATTCACTATCATTCTTTATTGCTTCAACACTGGAAGAATTCTAGAGAGAATTGGACAACCATCCGTCATATCTGCTTTGATTCTGACTCCTGCATTGAGCAGGGAGGGTTGGACTCAATGGCCTAAAAGCCCCTTCCAACTCAGTTATTCTATGATTCTACAATTCAACCAAACAATCGGCCTTCCACAAGTAAATGCTAAACGTATTGTTTGCTACAAGAAATTATTTCTGCTTCCAATCTGAGGACAGATTAACTGTATAAATAGATAACTCCAACACACTTTCATTTAATTTTATTTCATTTCTTCAGATATCATAATTGTTGCCTTACCATCAGTTAGAGGCATGGTCATTTATGAAATGGCCTTGAGTTGTACATTTCAAACATCATCCTGTTTTCAGACTGTATTAGTAGCCAAAGTGTTTTGGACTGCAAGTGCCTCTAATTTCAGTTATCTCTTGTACAAATAATTTTGTGGTCAATGATTTCTGATCAACTAAGTGATGTTTTAGTAGCTAGTGTGTGAAAATCTTATGTACAGGGTGGCCCATAAGTCCTTACCCATCCATATGTATTACTAGCTTGGTACCCGGCTTTGCCCGGGGGCGTATTCCTGTGCCTACCTGGCCAGGCGGGGTCTGCCCTCCCCCCCCCACTGTCTATTCCTCCCATGCATTCACCAAGGCATTCTGGGTTCAGCCCGTGCCCTGGTGCAATGGGCCCGCAGCATCCATGGGCGCCAGTGTGTGGGTAAACTGGGCGGCTGTTTTGGGACCTCCACAGTGACTGTCTCGCAAGTGCAAGGTAGGCCTGTGTCAAATTCCAGCCCAATCGGTACAGGGGTGTGGATTTCTATTCAGCACCCACAAGAGGACACCTCTGTTTTATATAGAGAGATAGCGATAGCGATAGAGATAGATAATTTTCCCCCCAGAGAAATATGGCTAATTTAAACCCAATTACACTTGAAGAGCGTCTTGTGACAAGTACGAGGGGACATGAGCACAAGAATACTGGTGACACCCTGGATACAATAAGTGGCAAATTTAAAGAAAGATTCAATAGGGACTTACAGGCTACCCTATACAGTTATTTTGATCAAAATAATATTGGAATGTAAAGCACTGGTAATAATACTTTGATCTTGGCAGGCAACCTTACTGTAATTATGTTAGCTTCATTTTGTTTAATTCTAATTTCTAATGAAATCATGCCCATACTTACTTGGGAGTAAATCCTACTAAAACTTCTAGGCCAGATTTTGAAGTACACATGGCACAATGTCAGGTTTTGTCAGTATAAAATGATATACATTGGAACCTCATACAACAATTGCCCCATATAGCAACGAAATTGCATAACAATTACGTTTTGGGGAGAAATGGAGTTCCGCATAAAAAATTTCCCTATGGAAAAAAATTGTACAACAATTTTTCAATGGGAAAAACCACTTAGCGAAAAATTGTTGTACGGTGCATCCCATAGGGAAAATCGCTATACAATGCATGCATTGTATAGCAATTGTTTTGTACAACAACGAGCCCTGTGGAACGAATTAAAATTGTTGTATGAGGTACCACTGTATTACTTTTATTACTGTTTATTATGATGCAGTTAATTCCACGTCTACTTCAATACACACACATTTGATAACAGGTAAGTGTGATTTTCATCAGAATCGCAGCACATGGGGAAGAGTTTAATCCCTTCCTTTTTTTCTACAGTCCTAAAATGCCTCCTGTTGCCAGTTAAGGCAATTTGCCTTGGGGTGGGGGTTCCATTAGAACTGCAGAGGCAGTTGCTAACCACAGATAAACTAATGTCTACTTGATCCCTCATAGTAACAGCAGGGCTGAGAATGTGTTCATATACAACCCTATGCCCACTTATTTGCCCAGCAAAGTATACATACCTAAATTTACCTATCCTAAAATGGGAGTTTATGAGTAAGAATCAAGCAAGCCTTGATGATCAATATCCTATTGCCAATTTATGCTTCCATAAGGGAAACCACTTAAGTCACAGAGGCAAATAGTCACTTACTAAAGAGATCATGGTTCATTTCATGGGTACACAAGGAGGTGTGCACCCAGGAATGGATGCAATGCTTCATTGATTTCCCCCAAATTAAGGTAAAGGTCAACCTTGCTCGGAAGCCAGATGTATCCAACTCTAGGATTCAGTGCTCATCTCTGTTTATATCCAAAGAGCCAGCGCTGTCTGTGTCTGCAGATGTTGCCATGGACATGTGGCAGCCATGACTAAACACTGGAGTGCATGGAACACTGTTACCTTCCCACTGAAGTGGTACCTATTTATCTACTTGCAATTTTTTGCTTCCTAACTGCTAAGTTGGCAGATGCTGAGACAGAGAAGGGAGCTCATTCCATCATGCAGCACTCAGGTCTCAAACAGCTGACCTGCTGACCTTCCAGTCATCAAGTTCAGTGTCTTAACCAGTAAGCCACCACAGTCCCTGACACCAAATTACACAAGAATAAATCAGCAATAGGATCCTAGCCAATGTCTCTTTAAACACAATAAACAAAACATTTCTTTTAATGTACCTAATGGCTGGTATTGTCCTCTTATCTCAACTTCAGTGTTCTCCATCTTTATGCACTATATTAGTTAGGTACCTTAGATCAGGATTTCATTCCTCTCTGCTGGCCACTCCATGTGTGGGTGTGCTGATATTAATAACTACGTGTGTATGTGGGTCATCACTGTATATTGCAGAAAGTGCAGAATCTAATTCATACTGTGTCGCATCCAGCCCTCATAAGCAATGGTCGAGGCATCGATGAACAGAACATCAACTAGAGTTTATTCAACAGTCTTTTCAGGTTATGCTTACAAGGCGTTCCGGACACAGAGATGGCTATACAATCCCATGAAATCAGTCCCTCCAGAGTCTGCCGTAGAAGAGGCAAGAGCTGAGCTACACTAGAAGTGTGTGGAGAAGAACCAGGCTTAGCACGTTGCTGGCTACCTGTGCGGAATGGAATGGGTTGTATAGATCCGGTCCAGCCCCACCCTTGTTTACTCATGGGGCTTATATAGTGTCTCACCAGTGGTGACTCTTTGATACAAAGTAGTGACCCACCGGATAACCATAACTAACCAATCATAACAGGGTATATATGTAATTAACCAATGAGGAACAGGATCCAAAACTTTAACCAATCACAGGGCTTGGTTTAGCATAATGAGCGCGCCCTGGACGGGGTTTTTCGCACCAACTTTTGCTCCTAATTTGGATGGCGGGAAACCGCCATTTTCTTCTTGCAAGACACTGCCCGCGCAACTTGCAATAATGCCTTAATACACAACATACTGCATCTATAATTTACTGTCAGTAAATCTTACAACAAAAGCAACAGTGAGGTGAAAGCTTACCGTCTGCCCATACTTTCTATGGAGCTATTAATAGTAATACATGGTTTTCTAAGAACTTTTAATATTTTAAGGTGTTAATCAATATGAGAGATGTACAAATATACAGACTATAGTTCCTTACCTGTATTAAATTCCATCCTATTAAAGATTCCGCGATGATGGATGTTACAGTTGTGCATACGCCACCAAAAACCATTAAGTGTGTAGGTCCATATTTTATTGCATCATAGAAGGCTTTAAGTCCTTTTGCATTATCACACTGGAAAGAAAAATAGAAACATTTCATCACTAAAAACAAATATTAGTTTAGAGAGTTAAGCTATCCCACAATTAATATTGATAATTCTCCCCATTTAAAAAAAAAACTTGACAGCAAACTTCAAAGAAGAACTATGTTCATTTAAATTGTTCTGAAGTATATAGCTGCATCCTGCTTTTTCTTGGCTTTAAACTAAAATCTCTTAAAGTCATGTATTAATTACAATTGTATGCCATCGTCAATTCTGACTTATGGTGACCCTATTCAAGGTCTTCCAGGTAGAGAATTTGGGCAACAATCTTATGCACTAACACTGGGTATAAGTAGGAGAGTGGTTTATTTTTTACAATCTTTGCCACTAACTCATTGGTAAAGTTCTTTTTCCTGCCTCTGGCTTGTCCTTTCTCTCTTCCTGTTTGCTTGCTTCCATTGTGGTGGATGGTGACCCTGGCCATCCGACAGCTATTGTGGCAGGGGTGAGTTCCCCTGGAAGGTTCAACCATGCCACAAAGGTGTCGGCTAGCCGTCCAGAAGAGTTCTCCATTTTGGTACTGCAGGTCAGCTAAGTGGGGTTGGGTACTCGTGCAATGCACCTGGCCAGTGCATTGTTCTAACATGGCCAACTTCAACATGAGCCAACCAGCAGTGCCATTGTATTTAAAATATCTAAAAGAGCATTGAAAACACAAGCTTCAGTCCTCCATGTGCCATTGTACTCTGCTACGGTGGCAGTAGAACCTCCCATTGGCGAGAGCTCGCTAAAATCTCGGGGATCGGAAACAGTGGGATTTTTGGTAGAGTCAGAGTCAGAAGAAGCACAGTAACATGACGAGAGGTGATGCAGATGTTTCAGAAAGGACAAGTCTATTACCTCAGCATGAGATATCTACACAATGAGACTTTGATTAGAGGAAAAAGATAGAGAAATCCCTTTGCCTCCCCCACCACAGGCATCACTACAACAGAGCCATTTTACACTCCTTTTCCAGCCCTCCCTCTTTCATTTATCTTGGGAGAGACCAGCTGGCCTGGGAGATCAGATGTTTCATGTTCAGCAATTACACTAATGCTTCTGCTTGAGCCATATCCATTCACAAAAGAGGACAATATGAATCTGTCAGATTATTCGGCTTAAACAAATAAGTAGGAATTTTTATTTGAATTTAAAACAAAGCGTTTCCCACATTAGATACTGTGACAACCATATTAGCAAATTCAAAGCAGACAAATTAGCAAAGGAAAAAAGTGTTTATCGTATCACTTCAGAAAGTGTTTGATGCATATTAACACAAATTTGCATCTTGCCCTTTTTAATTAAGCTAATACCTTCAGCTATTTTTACCAATAACTTAGGGAAGTACAGTACTTGTAAAAAGCACAGTGAATATGTCCTTGATAAAGAAACAAAAAAAAAATCAGTTTTTAAATTCCCCACATTTCTGTGTTTTGGTGCAGAGATAACGTAGAGCATTCTTAAGAAAAAATAAGGAATTAGAAAAGTACAATGCAACTGCATACTGTCTGGGGGTCCTGTTACTTCTAGGAAACCAACCAAGATATCTTAGGAGTCAGTTATCTCTGCATGTCTCTTTAAATATAACTTTAGATATAAGTATAGAGCAGGGGTTCCCAGCGTTTTTCCGCCAGGGACTGTTCCCGCCCCTGACACTCAGCTGTGACGGTCGGAGGTGTGGTTGCTTCCAGTGCTTACGTTTTCATCAGCAGCAGTGGCAGCGGCAATTGCACCATTTTTCGGCTTTTTGCACAGCTGGCAGCGGGAGGCTTCTTGGAGCATTTTTGCTCCGTTTTGGGAATTTTTCACCGCATATCCACTGCATTTCAGCAGCTAAAAAGTGACATTTGGGCACTTCCTAGTTGCACACTGGGAACCCAGGCACTGCCGGAAGCTCCACCTGGCACCGGAAGTCCCAAACCAGCACGTTCTAGCTGCTGAAATGCAATGGATAAATGGCAAAAAATTCCCAAAATGGAGCAAAAATGTTCCGGAAAGCCTTCTGTCACCATGGGGAGTGGTAAAGGCTGTTCAAGAAGCTGAAAAAAGGCACAATTGCCACTGCCACAGTAAGTGACATTTTTGGACTTCAGGTGGTGGGGGAGCTTCTGGTGGTGCCTAGGTGACCACTGTGGGCCAGATTAATGAGCTCCATGGGCCAGATTAGGCTCACAGGCTGTAGGTTGGGAACCCTTAGTATAGAGAAAACTAGAAACTAAGAATCTCCAAAACAGAATCACAGCTCAGAAGTTTTTCCCTGTCTTCCAGAGGCCACACCATTTTTTAAAAAAAAATCATTCATCTTTTAAAATGAGTTTCATTCAGTTGTGAATGTGTGAATTTCTCACTAGAGCCCTAATGCTGATAAATATTCAGTGCTGTTCAATTTATATCTCACATATGTCAATTTACAAAGCACCTTTAGTTACCAACTTTCTTTAAAAATATTCAACTAGTTTTAACACTATTAAGCTTAAATACTAATTTTACTACGCCTTCATTCTGAGCAGAAATGCTCCTTGTTTAGAATATATTTTAAGTATGCTCATTTTAACTTCTGTTCTTTTTCCTGTACTATGCTGGTCTTGGACGGTAATAAAGTCTGATTGATTATTCAAATGGGTTGTAACAATTACAGTATACATTTTTAATTTTACCAATGCATCTGTATCCTATGTCTCACTGAATCTTTCTCTTGCAGAGATAGCAAACAGTTGGCCAACTCCTTCTTTACTAATCTTTTGGAGATTGTCAGAATAGGTAAGTGATTGACCTGGGTACCCTTTTGGTTTTTCCAGTGGTTTAGACAGCAGAGAGTGAGAGGTCAAGAAAAATGGCAAAAAAACCCTTAAAACATTGTAGTCTACTTTAGGGGGAAAGAAGATTCGGCACCATTGTCACAATGTCTCTCTTTTGCCTGCTGGGATCATTTGGTAGGCTGTGAAGTCAAAATCAGGCTAGCGTAGCCATTGGAGTCCAGCAACACCAGGAATAGTCCTGTGGGATTTGTTAACTCTGATGTTGTTCCCTGTTTGCATATGGAGCCTTGATTACTTTGCCATGATACTGAATTTATCCTGTGTATGCCAAATTATATTTATTTCATTTAGGTTTATTCGTTGTTGTTGATTTTAAATCATTATCCTCCCCCTCAAATGTGATGCATTTTGAGAAGAGATGCTTATTGTAAGTGACTCTAAGTATAACGTACTGAAGAAAATAGCATTCAGATTTACTACCTTTCACAGGGTACACAGAAAGAGCCTTCTCGGAGGTTGTGGTATATATGAACCGCAATTGGGCGTACCCCGGGCAATGGTCGTCTTGTGCCAGCTAATCTTTCTCACACTAGGTCAGGCGAAGGGAACTGCATAATGAACTCACCAAAAGGTGCCTTCATTTTGGCAGTTTTCACATCTGGTCTAGACACAAAAGATGAGGAATAACTATCTTTCCTTCACAAAAATGGCAAAGGGGAAAGGGGGTCTCCTTTGCCTTACTTGTGCAATTGAATTTGCAATGCATATGAATACTTCTGCTTTGAAGTAGTCGGAGGGGAACCTAGCGGGCGATCTTCCTCATCTCATCTCATTGGGCCCTTGTGTAACAGTAGGCTAAGATATGTTGTGTGTGCCCTCTGCTACCAGCATATCACTCCCAACTTCAGATAACCCTGACAGGGTTTTTCAAAACATGTGAGAGACTGAAGTAGAAGTTTACCATTGCCATCTAAATGGCTGCACAGAGATCCAAACCCTGGTTCCTTGAGTCCTAATCTAAAAGTCTATCCATTTTATCACCCCAGTGATAAAATAGTAATGTAAATCTACAGACTACTGAAGTTCATAATAAACTCATCATGGGGCACACTGACAGAAAGAAAGAGACTAGATCTATACCACATATTCATCAACTGGTTGAGCTTCAATCTTTGAAACAACCTTTAAAGATCTTTACACTACAATCTCACGTGCTCCTACTTAGACCTACTCCTAGGTAAGAAAGTATAGGTTTGCTGACTTTGGGTTCTATTGCTTAATGTAGTAAGTCACACTACAGTAGGCCACTGAATTAGCAGGGATTTAGTGAATCTACTCCCCTGTTAGTTCCAATAAGTTGTTTATGTGCAAGCATATTCTGTTGAAATCAAATTGGGCTTACTCTCCCAAAAGTGAATGTGGCATAGTTGTATATGCTCCTGAGGATGAAATCCTATGCACATATGTGGAACCATATGAAATTGTCTGCTAAGGCTTCATTTTAAGTAGACATACATAGGAATGAACTCAACATCAGTCAGAATTTGTGGACTTAACAAATATGATCCAGAAATATCCTTATGTGCATTGGCATAATCTTCACTCCCTGTGCAAAATAACAGACAACTGAGTTCTAGCAAACCCCAGCTGTAGACACACAGCCTCAAGAAACACAGAATTGTTGCCATGCAACAATTACTGGTGCTTCTGCAACTGGATGCAATTGTTGCAGCAGTTCCCAGACAGAGATTATGGTGTTAAGGGCTCACAGTCTTTTGGCAGAGAACCTCTCTACAGAAACACTTTAGCCTGAGTGTTTCATGGAACCTCAACTGCACATTTTCTGCTCCCCTGGAATAATCACAATGAACAGGGGAATCACAGAGCATCAACAGAGCATCCAACTCTACCAAACACATGTTTTGTTGTTGTTCAGTCACACAGTCGATTCCGACCCTTTGCGACCCCATGGACCATTGCCCGCCAGGCACCTCTGTCCTCTACCATCTTCCTCAGCCCACCCAGCTCTGTGCCCATTGCATCTACAATACCATCCTGCCGTCTCATTTTTAGCCACCTGCTTCTTCTTTTTCCCTCCACATTTCCCAGCATCAAGGCCTTCTCAAGTGAATCCTCTCTTCTCATTTGATGCCCAATGTACTTTAGCTTCAACTTTACTATTTGACCTTCTAAGGAGTAGTCAGGGTTGATTTCTTTTAGGATCGACTTATTTGTTCTCCTCGCTGTCCAGGGGACTCTCAAAACTCTCCTCCTACACCACATTTCAAAGGCATCTATTCTTCTGCGCTCAGTTTTCCTAATGCTCAGCTCTCATAACCAGACATTACCACCAGGAATACCATTGCTTTGACTATGCGAATTTTTGTTTGCAAGGTGATGTTTTAACTATGTTCCCCAGGTTTCTCATAGCTTGTCTCCAAAGCATCAGTTGCCTTTTTATTTCATGACAAACACACGTAGATTGTAAACATTAGTTGCTGAACATTAGAAACAATATGCGGCTTAACTTTAGCTGTGTTACCTCCCTCAGATGCTTCATTCAGCGCCAGAAATCAATAAAATAAGAAAGGATTCCTACACACCTAAAGAATTCGTCAGCAGAGAAGGTACTTACAGTACTCCATCTCTGTCACTTTTACGACTCTGTTTGCCCTCTTGTAATCAATCTCCGGTGGGACAAGTACTTTTGCTCTGTCTCAAAATCAAGAGTGATTAGACTGTTTACAATGCAAGTGTATACATGTTTATTCATAAATCAGCTCCATTGAGTCTAATGGAAATTTCTGCCAGATAAGTATGCATAGGATTTCATCCTCAGGCTTCTCTGACATGCTGATGCAGCACAATTGAATTACTCCCTTTCATTCAGGACGCATGCTCTGAACAGTGATTCATAGGGGAATATTCTGAGGATGAATAAGAAATCTTACTTTTCCAGTCCTTAAAAGAAAACCTTTATGATGTAAAGATAGAGAGTTCCTCTAATTATACTTGGGGGCGGGGGGGGGGGGGGGGATATGCCTCAAGCTTTCCTCCAAAATGTTGGAAAGCACAGTGACATCAGTAAGGTTAGAGAAAGGAAACCACAAACTTTCCATCTGATGGTATTCTACTTGGCTTAAACAGGCTTTCAACATCAGCAGAAATTTAAGCATTGATTTTCTGCACACAAAGGTTATTTGGAGCTATAAGGAAGGACACGGATGGGGGAAAGACACAATCTCTAAGTCTAGTAGGAGGGGAAATCTAAAATAAACCTTTTCTTTTTTTAATCATCTTCTGCTTTCCCTGCAGTTACAAGTTGTTCCATGAATGATACTGTATCCTGGCAGCTTCAATTCCATTAAGGCACACACTTTGGTTAATACAGTTCTATCTTGCTTATGCCGAGACCTTCAGGATGAAATGTCCTAATAGTAAATACATTTTGCAATGCCAACAGGGTCCAAGAATATAAAACAGTGAAGTGACTTCTTAACAAAGCAGTACAGTTTTGCTTCAAAAATAAAATTATGTTGGTTTAACTGAAACTTGCACTTTAAATTGATTTGCTCTGTGACCTATTTAAATAAACTCATAATTGCTTCTTATTCAGTTTAATTTGGCAACTGATTACTAAGATCAAAGATGCTTACCACTTCCTCAACATTTCTGATTAAGTTTGAAGGCTGTTGTACTCCATAGAATGCAAGCGCGGCGCCAAAATGGCCGCTGCGCTCTTTGCGCCCCCCCCCCCATCGGACGAAGGCATCCGGGTAGTTAGGGGGCGTGGCCAGCTCCCTTATAAAAGGGGTGGCCACGAGGCAGCCACGCTGCCATTTTGCGAAGCGACGGAGCGGAGAAGTTTTTCCCTCTTACCTCCGTCGCTTTTACCCTTCACCGGGAAGCCTCTTGGCTGCTGAATTTTCTCATTTTCGGCTTCCCATCGCTTAGCTGCGATGCCCTCGAAGAAGAAGGTGGCTGCGAGCGCGGCTCGGGCAGTACGGAGGCGCAATCTGGGTCAGAGGACCGCGGTTGTGCCTCCCCAGCAGCCTCCTCTGCCTGAACCCACCGGGACCGGTGGGATGGGGTTAATTCCCCCTTGGCCGGAGGCTGGGGGCCCGCGCACGGGCCCAGCAGGGGCCGCGGCCCTCGGCCCACAAGCGGTGGCCACTGCTGCTGGCGTGGCCCATTCCGCTGGGCCTTCCTCCATCGGGGCGCAGCTCGCTCCGGGGGCTTCCAGCCTAGGGGGGTGGTGTGGTCCCCTTCCCTGGCAGGGTGCTCCCTCGGCCCTACCGGGCCCGGGTTTAGGGTCGTGGCCCTATTCGGGCCCCGGGGTGCAGGGACCTGTACCGCTGCCTGTAGTTAGCGGGCTGGCTGGCCCTTTGCACCCCCTTGTTTTAGGTGGCCAGGTTAGCGTAGAGGCCCTCCTGGCCCGCGTTGCGGCCCTTGAGGCATCCCTGGCCCGGGTTAGTCACCCTGGGGCCCCTTTTGGGGTACAGTTTGACGCGTCGTCTGCTGGGCAGCGGCAGGCGACGGGATGGGTCGAGCTGCCTGAGGCGCATGGCCCGGCGCCGGCCACTGCCTCGCAGCTCCCCAACCGACAGGCCGGTGCGGGTCAAGCCCCGTCGACGAGCTCTACGGCGGTCGTGAGCTCCGACGCCCCCAATGGGCCGGAACCCCCGGTGGGGGCGGCCCATGGGGGTGCAGCATGTGAGTATGCGGTCCAAACTAGTGCACCTACACACGTGGCCACGCTGGGGGGGGCTTTTCAATGGCCTTGGCCTCACACGGGTGGCGCGGCGGTCCAGTCGCTGACGCCCCACCCGGCGATGTCAACTATCACCCAGGGCCCCGTGGTTGGGGGTGTTTCTTACCCAGTTGGGAATGTTTCGGGGGTCACCGGGTTAGTCCAGGCCTCTTTCCAGATGCCCGTAGTTTCTACTGTACCTGTGTCGGCCTTGCCGACAGCGGGGTATTCCTTGCCATTAGGGGACCATTTGGCCCAGACCACCAAAGAGAAGATCTGGCGGGGGGAGTATGTGGATATCTTCTCCCTCCTTAACAGAGAGCCCACCAAGGAGGAGAGGGAGGGGCAAGACGAGAAGGATAAGGAGCAGGCACGTCGTCGCAAGCCTCCACGTACGTGGGCCAACTGGTTGCCGGCCTACCTCATATACATGGCGGTCTACCTTAGGGCCCGGCCGGATTTGGCAATTCCGATGGTCCAGTATTTGGACAACATCTATCGGGCGATGGTCGACTTCCTGGGCCCGTCGTGGTTGGCTTATGATGAGTATGCAGATTCCCCTGCACCCCGAGATGAGGTGGGACGAGCCCTGCCAGAGGCTTTGGCTTCTGTACATGAATCCCACGCGCCCCGCGCCTGAGGAGAGATACCATTGTGACATGCGGTCCAGCGAGCGGCCCCAGCACAGGTACCCCGCCAGGTGGCGGGGCAGGGGGTTCCAGCCCGCCTGCTGTGCTGGACTTTCTCGTCCAATGGTTCCTGCAATAGGAAGAATTGCAAGTACAGGCATGAGTGTCCCTCCTGTGCTGGCCCCCATGCGGCCTCTGCCTGTCCCAGGCCTGGAGGGATGCGGGGCAGAGGGAGGGGCGGACAGGGGGCTGGCAAGACTGCCGCAGATGGAGCTGGTTCACCGAAAGGCTCCCTCCAAAATTGATGTGGACATGTTGGAGCGTTGGCTCGCATTGTACCCGAGGGGGGAGGATGCGGATTACCTCCTTCAGGGTTTTAGACAGGGGTTCCGTATCCCTTTCATGGGTGATAGGTCCCCTCAGGATGCCCCCAACCTTTTGTCCCTTAGGGGGAGGGAGGAGGTGGCTGCTGCCAGCATTAATAAGGAGGTTGATGCGGGCAGGGTCGCTGGACCTTTCCCTTCACCCCCGTTTCCCAATCTTAAGGTATCGCCCTTGGGCTTGGTGCCCAAAAGGTCACCGGGCAAGTTTCGCCTTATTCATCACTTGTCTTACCCAGCCGGCCGATCGGTCAATGATGCTATCCCTGATGACCTTTGCTCAGTCAGGTATACATCTTTTGACCATGCGCTGCGCATGGTGCGCTCATGTGGCCTGGGTGCGCTGTTGGCTAAGTGCGACATTAAGTCGGCGTTTCGCCTCTTGCCGGTGCACCCGGGCAACTTTGAATTGCTGGGTTTCAAGTTCCGGGGTGAATATTACTTTGATAAGGCCATGCCTTTTGGATGTTCCATATCATGCTCGGCTTTCGAGCGTTTCAGCACCTTCCTAGAGTGGGCTTTCGTCCGCAGGTCAGGGTCCCGGTCTGTAGCCCATTACCTGGATGACTTTTTATTCGGGGGTGAACGGGGCTGGGACACGTGTACACGTCTCCTCAACACATTTCAGACGCTAATGGAGGAACTCGGTGTCCCTTTAGCGCCCGAAAAGACCGAGGGCCCATCTACCCAGCTAGTCTTCCTGGGGGTGGAGATTGACACGGTAGCGCAGGCTTCTAGGTTACCGCGGGATAAGGTGTCAAGGATAGTGGCCCTTATCTCGGACTTGCTTGCTAAACGCAAGGCATCACTGCGGGAACTGCAGGTGCTACATGGTCACCTCAATTTCGCTTGCAGGGTGGTCGCACCGGGCAGGGCATTTGCTCGGCGCTTGTGCGACGCCATGGCAGGATTATCCAGGCCCCACCATAGGGTTAGGCTTACCCGGGGTATCAGGGCAGACATGCTTGTCTGGCTCCAGTTCCTGAGGGGGTTCAATGGGGTGTCATTTTGGAGGTCTGACCTCCTGGCTTCCCCTCGCTTTCAGATTCAGTCCGATGCCTCGGGATCCCTGGGTTATGGGATGTACTTCAATGGGAAGTGGGCCTATGGTGGGTGGCCACCGGCCTGGGCAGGCACGGGTCGCCTGCGTGATCTCACGTATCTGGAATTTTTCCCTATCCTGGGTGCTTTGATGCTATGGGGCGAGGAGTGGGCCAACTCGGTTGTACATTTCTGGTGTGACAATGCGGCCG
This sequence comes from Bradypodion ventrale, assembly GCA_035047345.1. Taxonomy (NCBI): domain Eukaryota; kingdom Metazoa; phylum Chordata; class Lepidosauria; order Squamata; family Chamaeleonidae; genus Bradypodion; species Bradypodion ventrale. The sequence goes on from JAWDJE010000004.1 coordinate 193,301,530, forward strand.
TTGTTCACATTGTCAATTTACAGACTTCCAAATCGCCCAGGGTCATGGACCTAGTGCGCCAGTTTGTGTTGCGCAGCCTGCGCCTCAACGTCCTCTTCAGGGCCAGGCATGTCCCGGGGGTCAATAATGATATTGCTGACGCTTTGTCCCGCCTGCAGATCTCCCGGTTCCGTGCCTTGGCCCCGGATGCGGAGGAATTTCCCTCGCCACTCCCGGACGAGATATGGACCATTGGCAAGGAGAGGTGAACCGGGCGATTGGCTTGTCACTAGCGCCACGCATGCGTAAGGCGTATCACCACGCATTTAATTCTTTCAGAGCATTCTGTACCCAATTCCGGCTGCCAGGAACCTGGCCGATCCCGGTAACCCATGTACTGCGGTTCATGGTTTACCTGCATGCCCAGGGCCTTGCACCTCGCACCATAGCATCTAGGCTGTCAGCGTTGGCTTTTATGGCCAAGGTGGGAGGTCATGTGGACAGTACCACTGACTTCCGTGTGAGACATGTTTTGGAGGGGTGGGTGCGGGAGTGTGGGCGTTGCCCGGACGACCGCCACCCGATTTCCCCAGGGGTTCTTACCCAATTGGCCCGGGGCTGGCCTGGCCTCTGTTTTGATAGATATGAGGCAGCCCTATTTCATGCAGCCACAACGGTGGCATTTTTTGGAGCACTCCGCATCAGCGAGCTTGTGATGCTGTCTAAGGCGGATGCAAGTCGTAGGGCACTGGAACTCGAAGATGTATATGTTGCCAAAGACTGGGCTCAGTTGAGGATACGCTCCTCTAAGACAGATCAGCATGGCGTAGGCAGTGGAGTAAGACTGCTACGGTGTTCTTTGGCAGACATCTGTCCGGTTGGTGCCCTACAGGAGTTTCTTGCACTGCGTGGCACGCACCATGGCCCGTTTTTCTGTCACCAAGATGGGTCTCCCCTTACTAAATTTCAATTTTGGAAGGTGACAGGCAAAGCGCTGGCCAGTGTCGGCCTCCCGGGGGCCCGTTATGGCACCCATTCCTTCAGGATAGGGGCGGCGTCCACTGCAGCTGCTTTTGGGTACTCCGGGGCTGACATACGCAGCATGGGAAGGTGGGGTTCGCAATGTTTTCAGTTTTATGTGCGCCCACTTCCGCCGTGAGTACCAGTTAAGTCACCGTACCTTTCTCTTCCTCGTTTTCCTTACAGACCCTGGGTGTCGTATTACACCGGTGACAGTATGGCTGGTGGGCCATAGCTACGTGCACAGGGCAGCGCGTTATGCTGCGGCGACAGAGTGGGGACCCCGACTGGGACTGGGTGCATACGCAAGTCTCACATGGCATGGTAAGCCCGGGATGTTATGGCGGGAGCTGTTGCCCTTCCTTTTTTCAGGCCAGAATGCTGACCCGCCTGACATTCTGATCATACACCTTGGGGGCAATGATTTGGGCCAGGTCACCGGCTTATCGCTGAAGCATGCGATTTGTGGTGACCTTGCCTACCTGCATTACGTATGGCCCGCCACAACCCTTGTTTGGTCGGACATGGTTCCGCGCCATGCGTATAGAGGAGGTTTCGACCTCCTGGCCCTTGACCGCGCTAGACGCATGGTAAATAGGGCGGTGGTGCGGTTCCTTGTCGACAGGGCTTGGGGGCGGGTCAGTCGTCACCCCGCCATTAGTCTACAAAATTATGACCTTTATGCAGGGGATGGGGTCCATCTGTCGCGAGGAGGTATGGACCTCCTGTTGGGTGATTGGCGAGCAGGCCTGTTGACCGAGCTGACGGTCTGGGGGGGGCGTCGGGCCTTCTTTGAAGCCCCTCCGTGTGGCGGGTAGCACTGGTAAGGTAAACATTTATGACCCACAGGTATCCGGCAGGTTCGCAATTGACTGGACAACACTAGACAGGCATAAGTTGGTTAAATGTTGTCCGGTCAACGACGAACTAGGCGACGGGGTGATGGCTACAGCTAGACAGCATGCATCACCCCGTGATTTTACGGATACGCGTCAGAGGGTGGGGTCATTAGTTAGATATTGACTACGGTCAACAATTTGTTTGTTGTCAACAAACAAATTGATACAAATAGATACATTAAGAATTATGATTGGTCAATTACCAATAGAAATTTATAATTCGGACTAGGGCATGAATCAATAAATGTGGCCCAATGCCGTTATCCACTTTCATCAGTGTCTGAGTCCTTTATTGGGGGGTGCGCCTGCAAAGGCGATTTGAAAAAAAATCTTTCTTAGAAATTGGGGGGAAATAGATAATGAAAGAAAAAGAATGGCACAGCTTATCTTGATGGAATACACCAGCCCATGGTTAACTAAGTGGTATTTAGCTTTGCAAACTTTCTCCTCTGAACAGGGCTGCCATTAGAAATTTCTGGGCCCCGTACTGAGCAATCCTATTGGGGCCCCCCACACACACACACTTTTCTCTCTCCTTGCATTGGGGTGGCAGCGGTGGCTGGAATACACAATTTCCCAAATGAAATTGATGGGCAGTTGTATCCAACTCTAGAGTTCAGTGCTCATCTCTGATTACAGCCAAAGAGCCAGTGGCCTTGATCCACAAAAGCTCCCATTAAAATACAGCAGTTAGTCTTTAAGCCTTACTTGAAAGCCAGTTATATCCAACTCTAGAGTTCAGTGCTCATCTCTGATTACAGCCAAAGAGCCAGTGGCCTTGATCCACAAAAGCTCCCATTAAAATACAGCAGTTAGTCTTTAAGCCTTACTTGAAAGCCAGTTATATCCAACTCTAGAGTTCAGTGCTCATCTCTGATTACAGCCAAAAAGCCAGTGGCCTTGATCCACAAAAGCTCACATTAAAATACAGAAGTTAGTCTTTAAGCCTTACTTGAAAGCCAGTTATATCCAACTCTAGAGTTCAGTGCTCATCTCTGATTACAGCCAAAGAACCAGTGGCCTTGATCCACAAAAGCTCACATTAAAATACAGCAGTTAGTCTTTAAAGTGCCACACATTATGCCCAAAAAACAGACTTTTATATCAACACAAATATAATTAAAAGGTAAAGGTTTCCCTTGCTCAAAAGCTAGTCATATCTGACTCTAGGGTGCAGTGCTCATCTCTGTTTCAAAGTCAACGAGCCAGCGCTGTCTGCTTCTGCAGATGTTTCCGTGGTCATGTGGCAGGCATGACTAGACACCGGAGTGCACAGAATGCTGTTACCTTCCCACCGAAGTGGTCCCTATTTATCTACTTGCAATTTCTTGCTTTTGAACTGATAGGTTGGCAGGAGCTGGAACAAAGACGGGAGCTCATTCCATCCTGCAGTACTCGGGAATCGAACTGCTGACCTTCTACCTCCCAGTCAGTGTCTTAGCCACTTGAGCCACTGCAGTCCTTATGACCACAGTTTTGTGCCACCAGTGCTCAGAAAGGAAGGAAGGAAGGATGGAAGAAAGGAAGGAAGGAAGAGTGGATTAGTGAAGATAGATACACAGACAGACAGATGGATGTACGGAGAGACCCGCCTGGGAGGGGAGGGGGCAGGCCAAAGAACAGCAGCAGCCTACCTGAACTGGTGGGAGGGGTGGGTGTGGGGGCCTAACCACCCACCACGGCTCTGTTTCCTGCCCCCCACCCCCGCGAGAAGGCAGTCATGCCAATGACGCAAGGCTTACTTGGCAGTCGGGGGCACGTTTTTCCCAGCATTGCCACCTGGTCCAGGTGGCGGCAGCAGCGGTGGCAGGTCCATAGTTGGCGGCGCACCAACCAAAGTTTGCAGTGCCTCCAGCAAAGACTCTGCTGCTCGGTGGCGGCTGGTGGCCCCAGAGCACATGGTGCCTTGGAAGGCACATGCCCTGCGGCTTCCTGCTGCTGCGCTTGGCCCCAGGGCCTGGCCCTCCTGGTGGGGTGAAGGCAAGCGGCCTTGACCACGGATTCCAGAATCCGGGTCGAGGCAGGGGGCCCTCTGGTGGGGCATGTGCAGTGGCGCCACACGCCAGGATTAAAAAAAAAGAAATATTTTGTAAAAAAGTTTTTTAAACAGTTTTTTTAAAATGGGCTGCCCACCACCGGGGGGCCCTGCCAGCTCTGGGCCCGGGACAGGAGTCCTGGTTGTCCCCCCCCCAACGGTGGCCCTGCCTCTGAAGCAAAGTATTGAAAAGCAGAATTTGAGGAGGTGATAGCCTATTCAGCCCGGAGGGGGGGTGTAGGGGAGTCCCCAGAGGAGGAGAAGTCTTTTTGCTCCCTGTAGACAAGAGTCTGATGTTTGAGACCTATAGCTCCCAAGTGGATTAGGGTCCTGAGAACTCAGAAGGTGCCAGGGATTTTGTGGTGGTAGAAGATAAATGGGAAGAGGAATGGGGAGTAAGAATAGTAGTCATGGAGGAGGACAGAAAATAGTTAAAAGAGACTGGAGAAGGGATAGAACAGCTGTGACTGATGGAAGAGAAAGAGCAGGAAAGAGCGGAGGAGATTAAAGGGGAACAGATGGTGAAAGAGGGGGAGAAGAATGAAGGAAGGCACCCAAAACATGAGTACTAGCAGCTACGTTTAGGGTGGACCTTTATATTAAGGGGGATCCATGGACTACTTAGCTCATGTAAAAGGAGCAAAGTAGAAAGCAGAACACCAAGCCAGGGCAAAGACAACCCACAATCCTTCATATTGGAGAGAAAGAGAATGGCAGGAGTGATGCTAGGTGGAGGCTCAGGAGGCTCAGCGGTCAGAACAGGCTATCAGACAAGTAAGAGAAGGAAGCATAGCCAGACGATGTTCAGCCAAGTGCCAGAAGCATGATATGTGGCACTGACAGGATAATAAAGGACTTGGGGAATGTGGGACAGCCAACTAACTGTCATTGAACCCTGTCAATAGTTGAAGCTGATTCAATACACTGCAGTAAAAGAGTTTGTATTCAAGTTGGTCATTGTTACACCTTTTTTTAAAAAAAAGCATCAGTACCTTCCTCCACAAGATGGGTGATGGCAGGTGGTTTACACAAGGTTTAAGAACTGTGCGATTCTAACTGAAAAATGCACCAGGCATGAAGTGTAGAGAAGAGGTACACTTCCTATGCCAGCACAAATTTTAGCCTAAGTGGATAGTCCTAAGTAACTTCCGCCATCCCTCAGCTGTGAGGAATTTAGATTCCACCAAATGTCAGAGAGATTGTTGTTGATGCAACTGCCTCCCTGTCACCTAAACTGGAACAAGGCGTCACTCTAAGACTGCAGTCCTATATGCGCTTGGGATCATTGCCCTTAAAGGCAGCCCGTGACATGAAATGCAAAAGGAATAACATTAGCAAATTGTGTCAGAGGTTATAGTGAAAGAAAAAGAAGGAAGAGGTACAGACTTCTTCTTTGCTGCCTCTTTTACCCCATCGGGTGTCAAGGAAGATGTAGGGTTCTTGTACTGGCACTTCTAGTGGCCTCCACCAGTGTTATTTGGTGCTCTTGTAATGTTTCTTCGATGTTAACTTTTCACCTTCCTCTGGGTCTGCCTCGCGGTTTTTGTCCTTCTTCTTTTACCACATATGCTTTGTAAGGAATGGGATTCCAAGACATTCTCTCCAAATGGCCAAACCACTTTATTTGTTGTCTCTGTACGTAGTACAAGATTGGTTCTGTTCTGATTCTTTCCCTTATAACCTCATTCCTGATTTTATCCCTTCTAGTCACTCCAGCGGCCTTCTGCAGTCATCCCATTTCCGTGGTGGCCAATTTTTTGTTTATGTTTTGTTGTAAGTGTTCATCTTTGGCACTGGTAACATAAGGTGGGAATGAATATGCTTTGTGTTTCTTTGTGCTGATCAGTATTGCCTTGTGCTGTAAGAGTGGCGCTAACTGTCCCAAAATTTGGTTTCCCTTACTGCACCATATGTTAATCTTTTCATCTATTTTGGCATTTTCAGTAAATGCTATTCCTAGGTATTTGAACTCTGCCACTTATTACCTCTCAAAGTCCAACCCTGTGTCCATGTCGTGAGAGGTGGTAACAGGTCCAATTAAGGGATTGCTAGGACTGGGCGAAGTATGGCGTGGTCTTGCACCACAGGACACTATGATAGCCATGAAGGTAATCCTGGATTATCATGAAAAGACCTGGTTAAAGGGGCTCTGGTGAAGTTGCAACAGGCCCAGCAAGCCGGCAACAGATAACCCATTGCTACAAAACTCCAAAAGAGAGGCGGACACTGTTTCCAAACAGAGAGATGCATTTACCAATGCTGCGTGAAACCAACACTTACAATATTCATCTTTTATTTTAATGACTTTCACCATTCTCCAGATCTTTAAAGCAGACAGCATGCCCAATTAAAGCTATGCAAATACATGTTCATGAATAAATTAATTCCTTGAAGAATGTTAGCCCTTTGAAAATTACACCTCTTATAAACATGACCTTAAAAAGTTGCCTGGGAATTTCTAATAAGATAATAACATGCTTCTGACAAAGCACAAACCATCACCTTCCCAGAAATAAGGGGTGCCCAAACTACGGCCTGATCTGGGCCCCGGTGGCAATTTATCCAGGCCACAAAGCCCTCAACAAGGGCTTCGTGGGCTGGATGAACTGGTGTCAGGGGCTGGATCCAGCCCATGGGCCATAGTGACCACCCCCCTGAACCACGTGACCGGCCCACAGCCTGAAAAGTTTAGGCACCCCTGTCTTAAAGCATTTCATTGGAGAGTTAAGCACGGAAAGATGTAAATAATGACAACATCTTATGCATTTAACTCTAAAACTGAGAAGTCTTGAAATCATAAGAAGCAAAATAGTTGGATTCCTCAACTCCACTTGATTCTTTACAAATAAAGGAAGCTGAATAGCAATATATAGGTAAAGGTAAAGGTTTCCCTTGCTCGAAAGCTAGTCGTATCCAACTCTAGGGTGCAGTGCTCATCTCTCTTTCCAAGCCGAAGAGCCAGCGCTGTCTGCTTCTGCAGATGTTTCCGTGGTCATGTGGCAGGCATGACTAGACACTGGAGCGCATGGAATGCTGTTACCTTCCCACCAAAGTGGTCCCTATTTATCTACTTGCAATTTCTTGCTTTCGAACTGCTAGGTTGGCAGGAGCTGGGACAAAGACGGGAGCTCATTCCGTCCTGCAATACTCGGGAATCGAACTGCTGACCTTCCACTTCCTAGTCAGCATCTTAGCTACTGGAGCCACTGCATATATGTGGCTATTATTTCACTAGGTTAAACAGCACACAAAACATTCCCTTTCAATCAGAATTATTATTGAGAAATCAATGAACAAAACAATGTAGCAGGTTTCAAATACAGTATATTGGTTGTGAATATGCCTGCAGAAATTGCACTGCTATTTTTTTCCCTCCAGCATACATTGGGAAGAGTGGTTTGTAACACCTCTGTAGTATTTTAAAAAGAAGAGAAGCAACAGAGGAAGAAGAATCTGTTCCTGCTTTGTGAGCTTCATAACACATCAGGATGGCCACTGGTCAAAACAGAATTAGGACTTTTGCTTTCATCCAAAAGGTTTTTTTAAGAGTCAAAAATGTTCTTTAAGAGAAAGAACATGATGCCTCTTTCTTGAGAGTGAAGTGAAACTGAAATGTTTGATGAAAAGAATGTTGATATTTAGAACATCAAATTTCCTTGAAAACTGTACTGTTAAAGCACATATTCTTAATAGCCCTATTAACTATTAAAATGAGCCTCTCTCAGGTTTTTAAAGATTCTGATCCATAGAGTGAGTTCAAGTATAATGTGATACGAATGCTTGCTGCTAAAGCAACAGATATATTTACTTTGAAAGTGACACATAATGGCATAATACACTGTTTAAAGTTACCTATCTACTCTTTAAAAGATAGTTACTAAAAAGATATGTTTGTACAATGTCTGTCAAGGCCAAAGCAACCAAAGAGCTCTTGTTATTCAGTGCATCATATAATTTCCCTCTTTACTCAATGTTGCAATCTAAAAGCACAGCACTATATTTTAAAGAAGAAATCCCACATACCCTCAAAGGGAAACATTTGCTCGCTATTCTACCTAGAATGTAACCACACAAAAGTTGGGGAGGGGGGAGAGAAAAGAGCAATTTTCACAACAAATGGTCCTAGTACAACTGTAAACACAAATTCCCACTCAATTTTCCTCAAGTTCAAGATCCTTGCTGACCCCTTAAAGGCAAATGCATTCTTCCTTCTCTTACAATGTTATCTGCCCAGTCACACAGATCTTTCCATGTTACCTGCCTGAGACACCAAACATGCTGACATATTAAAATAAATACAGGTGAAACTCGGAAAATTAGAATATCGTGCAAATGTTCATTCATTTCACTTAAAAGTTGAAACATATATATGTGAGATAGACTCACTACATGCAAAGCAAGAGATGTCATGCCTTCATACCTGTTAAGTTTGGATTTGGAAATAAGGGAAATTTCCCAGCAAGTAAGGGATACTTGACAGCTATGCTTATCCTGTGCTGCCCTCCAATGGCGGCAATAGGGCATTGCAGTCTAATTAATAAGGGATGATGGCGGGAAAGAGGGTAAAATAAGGGGTTTTCCCGGCCAGTAAGGGATACTTGACAGCTATGCGTGCCTTAATTCATTATAATTGTGATGATCATGGCGTACAGCATACATGAGATTGGGGGGTTGAGGTTTTCATAAACTGTAAGCCATAAGCATCAATATTATAACAAAGTAAGGCTTGAACTATCTCGCTTTGCATGTAATGAGTCTATCTCATCTATTTGTTTCACCTTTTAAGTTGCATTACTGAGCTGAATGAACATTTGCACGATATTCTAATTTTCCGAGTTTCACCTGCAGACTGTCGCAGATGTGCTGCTTCCAAGGAAAGAATCAATGCCATGTCTCTCGAAGCTTTAACTCTCATAATGTTCTGAATAAGGTAATAAGTCCCCTGTCTTAACATATGTGTGATGGTTTATCTTTTAAATATGGTTCCTATAACAACTGTAGAACACTGGAATCACACACTGCCTTCGTACCACCAGGGTCAAGATGGAAAATGGACCACAAAACTGGGTTAAGGTGAAGAAGACAGGCTGGCATAGAATTTTGAGCAGATCCGAGACTGCAAAGCAAGTCTGAGGAAAGTCTCGGGTCAACGATTTCCAAACTCAGGTCCCCCCAAAGCTATTTCACTACAACTAGAAGGAACCCTATACACTGGCTATATGCCACCAGGACACAGGGGAATTAAAACTAAACACTATCTGGTGACCAAGAACTATTGAATGAAAACATAGAGAGGGGAAAGAAACAAACAACATAATGCAGGTCGGAACTGGCAGCACAGATCTGTTCCAGGAACTGAAAACCATGAATGGCTTACTTTTGAAGGTGTTGCAGAAGGCTGTAGCAGCCCTTCCTTCCCAAGCATACATATCCTTGGATAAACTTGCATTTGGAGATATTGTCAGGGCTGTAGATGGGCCTTCTTGTAAAAAAAAATATCACTTGGCGTTCTTTCTACTTCCAACTGTGTCTGTTCAATGAATGGCAAATGCCAAAGATTTGTCCCATTGTACACAATAGGCGTTGCAGGTGGGGTGGGCTTCAGACACAGCGGGTGGGTGGGTGGATGGGCCACTCCTCCGTGTTGCTTAACTGCAGCAGGGCACCGTCCCCTGCCCGAGTCGGGCGATGTGGCTAACGGACAGCTGGGTCCCTCCGCTTCATTTTTGGGCTGCAGTGGGGCTCTTCCCCCTGCCTGTGCACAGCGTACACTTTGTCATATTTTGTTGTGCGCTTGCACCATCCAGTCCCACTGCCCCCACTTGCTGGCCTGCGGAAAGATTGTTTGGCATGAAGCCGTTCCATGGTGCAGGAAAGGTTAGGGACCCTTGGTATAGAGGATAAAACACTGAGCTTTGAACAGGAAGACCTGGCTTCAACTTTCTCTACAGCTATGTAAGTTTATGAAAGGCCTTGAGTCATACGTTATCTTTTGGGCTTTGAAAGGCAGGCCCGGGATATAAAACAAATGAGTTGCTATTTTCAACCCACAACTGAGACCACTCACACGCATCATAAACATTGTCCAACCCATTCTTGACAAGAATACTTCACTCTGCCAAGTCCTTGATGGTAGACCTATACTCAGTGATGTACTGAGGCCAGTTCTGAACAGTTCTTGTAAACCAGTAGCGGAAATTCCAGAACACGCCCACTTGGATGGTCATGCCCACCTCTCGGCCTCCCCCTCCCAGCGCCACCGGAAATGCATCCCATTCGCCTCGTCCAGGGCCAAAGGTGTGCTTTCACCCACACTTCCCTCGTGCCTTTGGCCCTGGGCGAGGTGAATGGGATGCGTTTTCAGCAGCGCTGGGAGGGGGAAGCCAGCACCAGACCAACCCACCCCACTCACTTCCCAGCAGTGCCACTGGTGAAAGTGCACCCTCCCGGATGGTAAGGGACTGACCCGCCAGCAGCGCCTGGCTGCTCTGGGACTCCGACTCCTCATCTCCGCTAAGCAAGAGAGCAAGGTAGGTCTCGGGGGGGGGGGGTTGAGGCCACGCCACAGATAGCCATGCCCACAGATAGCCACACCCGCCAAGTGGGTAGTAAAAAATTTACAGTGCATCACTGCCTATACAGTACTTGCTTACAGAAAACCCTCCAATCTTAAGCAACTATTGGTACACCGTGGATTACACAACACTGATACTACAGAGATAGAAAATAAACCCTGCTATAACCCCAGATGCCAGCTCTGTCTCCACATCTACTCTGGTAACACAGTGCCACCTCCACAGCCTCACTACTAAGCAGTCTCTTAGTAGTGTTCAGTCTCTAAATGTGAACTAGCCCCCTCCTGTGGTGGTTAGGAAGAGGGTGGTAGCGGTGAGTCCCACAGCAGGTCATTTCGCAACTGGGTTCTCTTAACGTGTAGGTACGGTGAATTATGTGATTCTGTTACATAAGTGGTGGGGAGAGGGCTTCTGAGGCAGGCTCAGGATGCATCCAACCTTGATTCATGTGAATCAGGATGGAAATGGGCCACCCTACCTGAACTTCAACAGCGTGGCCCCCAGGGCTAAAACTTTACCCAGTACAGGCTAGGGAGAGGATGGGATGGTCCAGCTGCTCAGGCCCCTGGTTTTATGTACAGTAAAACCTCTACATACATTTTTTTCCTGTTCCACAAGGTTATTTGTATGTCAAAGAAATTTGTTTGTCAAAAACACATGGCATTACCAGAAGAGGCCACTAGATATCACCACATTTTTTGTATGTCGAATTTTTCCTATTGAAATTTGTATGTCAATTTTATTTTAGCCAGGATTTCTATTGGTATGTCGAATTTTTTGTAAGTCGGACCGTTTGTATGTCAGGGTTCCACTGTATTTAAATTGGCCCCACCACAAGTTAGGGGATTGATCATTTAATAAAGTTGTGGCTCAAGTTTTATGCCCACTCGCTGTTTCTGACCTCTTTATTTGCAGGGGGCAATTAGCAGCCCTCAACAATATCGTGCACTAACTCAGTGGCACGTTTAAACCTGTTCCTCTGCCAAAATGATCTTTGCCAACAATGTCCTTCTGTACTCTTCATAGGACAAACAAGACATTGGCAGATGAAGAAGACATATGTGAAGATCACTGTTCATACCTAAAGGTATGGCCTCTTGAACTCATGCCTGTCTTGGTTCTGCAGACTCACATCAGGACTCTGTTGTGTAGAAGCATGGAATGTATTTGTGAGCAAGAAGCAGGAAGACAGTCTGGGGCAGCATGCTGAGTTGAGTTTTAATGTTGCTGGTCCCAGTGCCATCAAGACATTTCTTGGACATGACAGGGGCTCTAGGAAAGCAGTGAGTAACATGGAAATCAGTGTGATTGACAAAGCTGTACTTTCTTCTCTCTTTTTTACCCTTGTGTTCACACATTGCAGGGCGCACATCTATTCCAGGAACACTAAATAGACTTAGTAATGTATATGTTTAACTCAAATGAACTCGGGCTGAACTGAACAGCTTGGTGACTCTGTACTGCTCAGAGATCAGATCTCTCGAAGTACACACCACAGAAAAAGTTTTAAACACAGCATCTTTATACAGCACCTGAATATTTAACTTGCAACTCACAGTTTAATGACTATAATAATAATTTCGTGTCAGAAATTATTCTGGGTTGAAAGGATTTTTGCTGGAGAAACTCTGCTCAGCGGATGCCCAAATTAGGCTCCTTTCATGTCCCTGAGATCTTTTCCCACCAAAGTGGTCCCTATTTATCTACTTGCAATTTCTTGCTTTCGATCTGCTAAGTTGGCAGGAGCTGGGACAGAGACGGGCGCTCACTCCATCATGCAGTACTGGCATCTTGAACTGCTGACCTGCCGACCTTCCCGTGGTCAAGTTCAGCATCTTAACCACTAAGCCACCACAGTCCCCAGTTGAACCACTATAGAACTGCTATGCTATTTGTGTGTCTGAGTTGAACTACTGATTTATTAACTGTTCACTTACTTTAGTGTGAAAAGGAGCATTTGTAAAAATACTCTTCCCTTTCCTTTTTCATGAGGATCTTGAAAAATTGCATGCTGAATATTTTTAAAAAATAATTTTATGGGAGGAGGTGTTTGTTTTTCTTGTGTCGTGCTGTTCTGTGTTGTGTGGGCCAGGGCCCATTTTACTCAGGATATAATGGACAATGGCTTTTATGCTGCATGACCATATACAGGTAAATATACAAGAGCTTTATTATTCATTATCCCACCGCCCAGAGTGGGATACCACCCAAATGGGCAGTGTAGAAATACAATAAATAAATAAATAAATAAATAAATAAATATGTGCTGCAGAAACTGACTAAGATTGACTGTAAACCTTTTTAAAGTCATCTGGTTCAAACTATCAACAATCTTGCAAGTAAAGTCCCTTCCCGTACCATTGATTAAAGGAAACATACCATATCTCCAAAATACCTAAATATTTAAGGGAGTTCCAACTGTGTTTGGAAGGAATCTCTGTGTTTCAGAATCATGCACTCTAATCCTACTTTTACAATTAACCTTCTGCCATGCATGTTACTTGACTTTTACTGACAGATCTGTTATTCCACTACATAACAAGATAATTTTCATAACAACAAAGCTGCCCTACTAAGGGCTTGTCCACACTGGCCCTTCTAGGCAACAAGAGCATGCCTTGTAAAAAACCTCGTCAGTTTGTGGCAAAGACCCAAATGCTGTTTAGAGCAATCAAATGGAGCGAGATGGAGCTTCACGAGCAGCAGTAGCAGCAGTGTTTCCCAGCTGATGGAGGAAGCACTCTCCCAATTAATTAATTAATTAATTAATTAATTAATTAATTAATTAATTAATTAATTAATTAAGTTGGTTGGTTGGTTGGTTGGTTGGTTGATTGATTGATTGATTGATTGATTGATTGATTGATTGAGTTAGTTAGTTAGTTAGTTAGTTAGTTAGTTAGTTAGTTAGTTAGTTAATCAAATTTATAATGCCGCCCCACTCGCCACGGCGACTCTGGGTGGCTTACAGCAACATAACAAACCAACAACATTTAAAAAACGTTAAAAATTTCTTTAAAATCTTAAACATTCTGTTAAAAATTCTGTTAAAACCACCAAGGCCGCATCCCAACTTCAGGGCCAGCAACTCACACTAGCCAGCCCACAGTGGCTATTTCGCCAGCCACCCCCCACATCTGCTGTGCATACCTGTCAAGTTTCAGGAAATTTCTGTAAAAAACCCATATTTTACACTCTTTCCTGCCGTCATCCCATATTAGTTAGAATGCAATTAGACTGGAGCATAGCTGTCCACTTTCCTGTTTTGGCCGGGAAATTTCCCTTGTTTGACAGAAATTTCCCAAAACTTAACAGGTATGCTGCTGTGCCAGTCAAGTCTTCACCCCCCTATGAAAGGGTAAAAGCTCCACTTGGAGATGGAGTTCAGTTGGTAGGAGGTTTCACAGGGCCAGAGCGGACACAGAAAAAGCCCTCTTTCTTGTGCTAGAGAGATGAGCCTCTCTAGCCGATGGAACTATCAGAGAGCCCCTCCGGTCCGCTCTAGTGGGACAGGCAGATACCCTTGGGGTGATGCAGTCTCTTAGGTAACCTAGCCTGCTACCATATAGGCCTTTAAAGGTAATCACCAGCACCTTGAATTGCACCCGGAGGCACACCGGCAACCAGTGCATCACCCACAAAGGGTGAAAGTGGCTGCTATCACCATGTACATATGATGGGAGTGGTATAAAAAACAGTGGGGCAATTCAGTCAAACCTCCTGGCAGAGTCTCAAAATGGAAGAGGTTGGATTTGGGTTGGAACAGATTGGTCTAATCGGCATGCGCATGCATTCAGAGCAATCCCCCCACAACCTGCCCCAAAGAGAGGGCTACATGCTTGTGTAGACACCCTCTAAGAAAAGCTGCTGACTTAAAAGTTGCTGAGACGTCAGCACTTCTGTTTCTTTCTTTTTTTGAACTGGGAATTGTACTGTAGCTTGTAATATTGTATCTGGGTCTTTGGCTATGTTGTATTTTTGAACATTGTATTTATTACTGTATTCTGATTTTTTGTATCCTGTATGTAAACCCCTTGGGTTACCTTGGGGTCATTTATATGTTGTTAGCCGCCCTGAGTCGGCCAGTGCTGAATAGGGTGGGGTATAAATTGAATAAACATAAACTAGTTGTGGAATATTTTGTGTTACAGGTACATTACAGGACCTTAGTTGATTTATTAATAGATTAATCACAAGCATCTCTTTCATTTCCTTGAAATTCTCTGTTTATATATTGCAATGACAGTATAAGGGAACATAACACTGTGCCGTGAATGATTTCTTTCTATTTTTGATATATATATATATATATTACTTTGCATGAGATAAACAATGTGGGCAGATAAAAGTTGGAAAATAACAAAACAAGGATACACTAATATCTTGTTTTCAAAGCATTTCATGAGTAGAAAATGGATGGTAAAACATCAAAGTTAAGAAGAGCATTAAAATAAGCAGATAAAGAGAAAACCAGATTGTGGAATATCCAGTTAGCAGAGCTTGCAAGAATCAAGGGTGAGCAAGGGAACAGTAAAACATATCAGAACCATGAGGAATATGTGGACTATGGCATATCCTCAGAGTTTCTATTTCAACTAGAAGACACTTCTTTCCGATTATGACAAGGCAATGTCCCCATCCCAAACTTTAGAACAGCGCCCACACCTGCACAGGTGCACCTGCTGTGGTTTATTTGTGGGAAAGCAGCAGAAATGAAATATAGGCTTTGGCAACATAATTGTTTACAAAGAGCACAGTTAATAATAATCTGTGCATGCTCAGTTCAACTGGTCCGCATTTGGGTGTCGGGATTCTCATGTTTTACTAAGCTTAGTCATAGGTAAAGAGGGACAGAACTTTTTTTTCCTGTAAAGAGGGACAGAACTTTTTTTTCCTTCTCTTTAAATAATGTAAGAGCAACACTCAGCTCTTGTACTTACTTGGCATGAGTGCCTTTGTTTGAGAGAGGAGATGTTGATCTTTGGCATGGTTTTTCTTACTTTGGCCTGAATTAGCTTACACCCGGAGATAGAGAACAAAGCGAATATAGGTGTAATTATTTTTCAGCAGTCTTTATATTCCTAAAATGAAAACATTTTATTAAACGTCTTTCTTCACGTGCACTTTTTTATACATCACTCTATGGCACAACATAGACACTCCTGTTTCTTTAATAAATATAATAATTGTAAGTCATCAAGTCAATTCTGACTTCTGGAGACCCTTTCCAGGGTTTTCTAGTAAAGAATACACAGAGGTGGTCTACCATTCCCTTCTTCTGAGGGCACGCTCGGACTGTGCAGCTTTCCCAAGACCACAAAGTCTGGTTCTTCTCTTGGGAGGCAAAGTGGGGAATCAAATTCCTGACCTCTGGCGTTGCAGCTAGCTAACTAAACCACTGCACTCTCCAGCCAGAGTAATACAAAATTAAGTCCTCCTGATACCAAATGTACCTGCTTCTAAGTAGCACATGCTACAGATCACATGAAAGCAATTTTATTCCCTGCACATTCACTGCTATGGGGTTATTTCAGTTGGACTTACACCCAGTTCTATATAGAGTTCTAGCAAATTAAAGGACTCTTTGTACTAATAAACTATTTTGTTTACTCTTTGTACAAATAAATTATTTTGTTTATAGGAAACTGTATAACAAAGCTGAAAACATTAATCAACCCTGTTTTTTCAGCATCAGTCAGGGTAGAATTTCAGCAGCTACAGCAATACCTTAATTTAATACGTATAACCACAACAATCTAAAAGGAGAGCCCTGAAGGATCAGCCCAAAATTGTGTGCTGACCGGGCAGGCACAGTCACTGCATGGTGGCACTACACAGAGAGTCTTGTTTCAAGGATAGTCCAGAAATATCAAAGTCCAAAAGGCAAGCTGAGGTCTGGTTACCGGAAGTCCAAGTCAGCAGTCTAATCCAAAGGGTGTCCAGGGGCATTGTCAGGGTTGGCAGAGAAGTTAGGGTCACAGCAGGCAGGTCAGGGTCTAGGCAGGCAGTCTGGAGTCAAGCAGGATGTCAGTCTTCACACAAGAGTTGTACTAATGTTGGCAGGCTGCTAGAAGCTTGCTTATAAGCCTCCCAGCTGATCGGGATCAGCTGGGAGCCTTCCTTGGTGCTTCGCTCTAGCCTGCCTACATCTCAGGTGTAGCTGGTTTCTGGACCTCTCCCTGACTGAGGGCTGATCACTGTCAGAGCCAGACTCCTGATCTGGCATGTCAGCTGCCAGGGAAAACAAACTTGGGCCAAGTGCAGGTTGATATCCCTGGTTCAGGGCATCCTTGGGCTCAGGTGCAGGCAGAACTGGGGTTGGGCATAGGGAGCACCTCCTGATCCAGGTCCTTTTCGAAGTCAGAGGAGAGCTGGGTCACAACAAGGTGTAACTAATATTGCATTCTGTTGCCACCATGGCTAATCAGGTGCTCATGGGTATCCCTCAAGATCATTAGTATGCACCTACTTATGTTCCCAGTAACTGATATTGAGGAACACACACCGTCTATGATACTGACATCTACACTTACACACAATGGCAACAGAATAAAGGTACTGTATATACTTTCTAAAAATGAACATTACCACATCATTTTTCCTCATTTAATATGAACATGAATCAAATCTCATTTTCCTTCTGTCCAATATTCAGAGATAAGGCTAAAGAAAACACAAGGGCCATATTATGATGCCTTCTAATCAAATATAGGCTCTGATGATGAAAGGGGTTGATCATTACTCATTAACCTTCAATCAAAACTAGGTAAACAGCTCCCACAGAGATTCTAGTCATCAAGTGGAGCGACTACTACTGCATCATCATGTTGCATAGCAGAACCCTTCCAGTTGCCACTGCTGCATTAATTCCCCATTTGAATTTTACCAAGAAAAGAAGAAGCAGTTCTTTCCACTAGACAATCTGAGATGATAGCTCCCTTCATGTGACTATACTGATGGAAACAAAGAGAGATTTCAAATCATTCTATGAGCTTTGTATGTCACTCATAAAGCTCTTCACTGACAAGTGCCTGTGACAGGTGATGCATAGGCTTATGGATACAGAGACTAGTCAGCATGTCAGCAAAGAAGAGGCCCTGCTTACCTAAGCAATTGTCTATTTTCTGGGTATACATTTTGCCAATGGTTGCAGAATGTTGCAGAGAATTCTTCGATATGTTCAAAACTTAGGAGTTTCAAACTGGGAAACTGATTGTGTTTCTTACTTCGACAGTGAATATTGCAGATAAACTTCCAAAAATGATATTTTTCCCAGGATTGTTTATCTTCCCCTATAATGAGCAGCCAGATGGTTTATGTGGAGGGTTAAGGCATATCTGGGAGTACCGTCTCAGTTCCTTAGCAGGATGACCTAAGAAATCTAGTGAACCGAGTCTGGTTCAAAATCTGGTGTGGTGAAAACTTATTCTGCAGCGAACATATCAAAAGGCTCCATCATAGCAGAAAGTTTAGAAAACACTTGTTTTGTTTTTCTACCAATACCTAACAAAAGGGGGAATAATTAAGTAGATGATGTTGCAAACAGATAAAAGGGGGGGCAGAAAGGTCAGGACTAGAAGGGGTACACAAAGACAAAAGGAAACCTCATGCTACCAAAAAACATCATGCATAGAAATAGAGCTCTGCTAAACCACATGCAACTGCCCTCATGCTTCTATCCAACAATGACAGTAAAAAAATACCCTAGTAGAATTGGAAATTTTGTTTTGTTTTTTAAATAAGAAACACCTTGTAGATTTCTCCCTGCTGCCTATAACTCAAAGAAAAAGTGGAGAAATATGTTTGGAGAATCTTCATCCTCAGCTGCATCACGTACAGTACACAAATATCTTTAAGCACATGCTGGAATGCTTCTTTCTATTTTAAAGTATTGTGCATGTTTATTCTTACACATACACTAAGTCCAAATATATTCCTGGTTGATCCTTTTAACAGCAGGAAAGAAAAGCACTCCTGTAGATTAAGGACCACTAAATATTTCAGTGTGCATTCCAGTTAGCACTAAGATGCATATCCAAGTGTACCGTCTCTTAAAACCAATACAATGGTGAAATGCAGTATCCCTGTTCAGTTATAAATGTGATTTAGGTCCACCAACAAGACATATGAATTGGAAGCTGCTTGTCTTGTAAGATTTTTGTCTTGTTCTCTCCCTCTCTAAAATATGTTCATTTCCATTAGCAATTTGCACATTTTGAATGTTGCATTACACATTCAGTGCAAAACTACACAACCCATGTAAATCTGCTATTCTTTCCCGACAGATAAAACAGCTGTGGTTAGGCACATATTCATTAGCATTCAAGGAAAGCATTGTATATCATATTTCCTTGAGAAAAATGTAGTGGGGGAGGTAGTACCCTGTACAGTTATTCTGCTTGATAAAAGAGAAAGTAGTGGGAAGAAGCAGAACTACTGTACTGCCTTTTCTTAATTCTTCTCCTTCTATACCTATTGCCTCTCTGCTGCTCAAAGTCATATCCTCAATCTATCTGGAAGGCTATTCAACTGCAGCCAAAATGGGCAGTTGCAGCCCTCTAGATATAACTGGATTCCTCAACCCCATTTATATCCTGCCTAGAGTTGAGGTCAGTTGCTATCCAACAACATCTAGACCTCCACATATTCACCAGTCTTAACTCTACAACTGCGCATCACAGAACCAATGTACAGTTTTCACAGAGCTCTAGCTCTTGACGCCTTCTTTGTCCAGATCCCCACAATGATACAGTACAACCATGTTGAGCTACCCCAGCCCTACTTTTATCTATACTGTCTACTGATAACATTTTCTGCCAGCTCTCTCAAAAACAAGACCAAAACCCCACAAAAACAAGGCAACTCCATCATACATGCTAGTAGCGTCCAAAGTGAGCTTTAAATGCATGCTCCTGAGACCTGGAAATGCCCAGTTTGTAAGGAAAACTAGTGGACACACAAACACTACCATGGAAAGACTGGATGGTAAACCATTCTGCTGCAAGTGGCGGGGGACAAGGCTCTTGCATCTTTCAAGAAGAAAATATTCGTTAATCTCTGAGAAAGGATGAAAGTCAATTGAAAAGATTCGTAATGTGCCTAATTTCTCTCTTTCTCTCCTATGAAGAAGTAGGGTCAACCTTCTCTATTTTTCCCTATGATTGCTCTGTTTGCCAATGGCTACAGAAATTATTATGAAGCAAATGTGTAAATTAAACAGTGCATAAAGCTTATTTCTGCCTATAACTACCTGCAAGTCTCAATATGTGGCTTTCTTACTATATGCATGAGACATTTTGCTCTCCTGATCCACTAATCCCCCTCGTCTAGTGCCATCTGACTGCTGGCAGTCCTCCCAGTAGAGTCCAGCCCTGCCCTTCTTTCTGGTCATTAAAGGTGTCGAAGACTCAGTCTCAAACAATCTGCATGGCACCCAGAAGCCCATTTCATCTTGTCACAGTTAAGTATTCCAAAGGTGCGTAGACATCAACATAACTTATGATGAAATTTTATAAAAGACTTCGCTTTTTTCCAAAACTGGCTACGATCATTGGCGAAGGTGCCACATTCTCTCTCTTTCTCTTGGTTTTATTGTTATCCTCTTGGGTTGTTGTTTTGTTTGTTTGTTTTGTGGGGGTCTGGTTAATTTGAAACGTATCAGAATGACAAAATCATTTGTTTGTGGCACAAAAATCTTCAGCAGTATTTCTGGCATGCAAGTCTTGGTCATTAAGTTCTCATTCTTAAATTCTACAGAGCTTATTCCCAAGTAAAGGGTAAAGGTTTCCCTTGCTCGAAAGCCAGTTGTATCCGACTCTAGGGTGCAGTGCTCATCTCTGTTTCTAAGCCGAAGAGCCAGTGCTGTCTGCATCTGCAGACGTTTCCATGGTCACGTGGCAGGCATGACTAGACACCGGAGCGCACAGAATGCTTCTTACCTTCCCACAGAAGTGGTCCCTATTTATCTACTTGCAATTTCTTGCTTTCAAACTGCTAGGTTGACAGGAGCTGGGACAAAGACGGGAGCTCATTTCCGTCCTGCAGTACTCAGGAATCGAACTGCTGACCTTCCACTTCCCAGTCAGCGTCTTAGCCACTTGAGCCACTGCAGTCCCCATTCCCAAGTAAATGCATACACAAATACTACCTTGACAGACTGGCTTATGACACAGTAACCCTGACTTTCCCACTAAGTGTGCCATCTTGGGAGGGTAGAGTAGGCACCCACCACCTTCTCACAATTCATACTTCGTTTATTAAAAGTGATGGTGAGAATTCTGTGTTGATGAAATTGCTGGGAATTTAGAAACTAACCACCACAAATGCTTTTAATGTGCACCATCTTTTTTTTAACTGTTATATTATATTTATCAGAACAGACAGACCTTTGGAGCAACCTGTGAATCCTGTGCTTCCCCCCCCCCCATCTCATTGCTTTGCATCCATTCCTGAATGTACACATATCATATAAGAAATGTCTAGCTGCTTCTGACCAACTAAGGCAGACAGAACCTCATTTAACTGAGCAGAAGCTGTACAATAGTTGTGTAAGGGTGAGAAGACCCAAGAGAGAACAAGGCTCCATATATGTTTAACATTTCCCCCGAGTGCAGCCAGAAGCCATTGCTGAGAGTACAGTAACAGAATCCTGATCTTTCCAGCCAGGTTTCCAAAGATCAGTGCTGAGAAAAGGGTAAACCCCTCTGCCAAAGTCCTTGACAAGCTGCTACTAAGTTGTAGACATCCCTGGGCTAAATAGATAAATGCTGTAATTTAGCATGACACGACTATGCATTTACTCTTGTGTAATGAGAACTCTGCCCTAGTTTACACGCAGTCTCCATAGCTCATCTTCTTTGACTGACTGCTATAATCCTCAACAGAAAATAAAGAAGAAAGTAAGAGCTATGCTATCAACCTTATCACAGCAACTCCTTTATATGTGTGAATGAAACAACAACAATGAATTCAAAAGGTTTTAGAAATAATAATTTGCCCAAATGCTTTAAACAAGAGCAATTAGCATTTACCTGAGTATCCTTTAAGAATACTTGGAGTTCATAATTCTTCAGCATCCATGAATGCCTGTGTAAATGTTGCAAGGCTATATGAATTGCTGGTAAAACCCCTGCTGTTAGGTTACCGTAGTCCAAGAGATGATTGCTAGGTATAAGTCCAACAACAGATAGGCGAGTGCGAAGCCGAGCAGGAGGTCGCTGTTCAGAACATCTGATCATTAGCAGCATACACATTACCAAAACACCCGTCTTCCAAGTAAACATCTTTCTTAGACTTTCTCTCAGCTTGCCTTCCTCCTGTTGAAGCATTCATCTCTAGAGGAAATAAATAGGGCCCCGCTTTCATGTCAGTCTGACATTTTAAAATCGAGACTTCCTTGGTCTGCTGTGTGTCCCTCTAAGAACAGGGCTAATTGTTATTAAAGGATAAACTGCTCTCTAAGGCTGGATTTTCCAATCTGGACAGTAATCCTACTCGCAGCAGTGATACTGTGAATCAGTCCCTTGCAAGAATAATTCTCAAGGCAAACTGTTCTGCCAAATCTAATTTTAAATATTTGTCATTTTGGACATTTTTGCTAGCAGAAATTATTATTCACCATCGACAACTTTGTAAACAAATTAGAACAACAATTCTCCTGAATACAGATCTGTCTGTCCACTGAAATACTGATATATTGAAATAACATTGTCTAAGTGTACATGTGTGTGCTGTTGATTTATGCACATCAAGCTGCTGCTAATACCTTTCCAGTTCTAATGGGGAAAACTCAGCAACAAATGAACGTTAAGTCTCAGATCTTAATCCTCCTTTTTTGCTACTGCCGGTAAGCACAGTAGTTCAGCTATACAGTGCCTTGAATGGATCAGATTTCAGAATTGCTAATGGGGATATTTAGCACAGTGTATCATCACCAACTGTTCTGGACTCATTTTTCTTTTTAAATGGGAAGAAACCTGCTTTTTAAAGTACCTTGCTTAGTGTTAGAAAATCAAGATGCTGTACTGGACATGAGGAAATCTGAAAATTATATATCTGCATATGACTACAGGACCATACCTGTCAACCGCGGCTCCGGACAATACGGGACCTGCGCAGAACGGTTCTGTGCAAGTCGCCTTCTATGCATGCGTAGAAGGGTTCTACGCAAGCGTAGAAGGGTTCTACGCAAGCGAGGCCTTCTACACATGCATAGAAGGGTTCTACGCAAGCGTAAAAGCCTTCTACGCATGCATAGAAGGCGATCTGCGCAGAAGGGATGCGCAGTACCTCCTTTCCCCCCACTGCCAATTCCAGGGTTTCAGCAGCTGCGGGAGGGAAATGGCGCAAATCGGCACCAAAAAACAGGTAGTCTTGGCCAATCCAGGAAGGTTGACAGGTATGTACAGGACTCTTCTTCTGCACACTGATTATGAAACATTCCTATGAAACATGGTTACCTTTTATTTACACTCACCAGGATATCTGTCTCAGTAGAAACAAGATTTGAAGCTGTGCAGAAAACTCCACATTTGGTTTACAGAGATCCCAAACCTGTCTGGTTTTGCATATTATATTTTCTAACTACCAATTATTTAAAAATTCTGGTTCAATGTTTTGTTTTGTTTTGATTTAGACTAGTAAGATCTCAGGCATACTTTACTGGAGGGAAGATCCATTGAACTCACTAGGGATTGCTTCTCAGAAGATATGTATAAAAAGTGTACTGTTAGTAACTAAGACCTAATATCAATGAACATATAAAACAAAGTTAAGTTGTTCTACAAAGCTACAGTCACAATTGGATGGAACAGATCAACACAAGTAGTATTAGTGAGCATGGAATCTATGAGCTGAATGTACTTTGTGCTAGCTTACTAACATACAGTATGGAAGGATCAAGGATCTAGCTTAAATGTGAAGCTCACCAGATGGAATTACAAATACACAAAAGTGGTTGATTGGTTTGTACACATTTATTATCACCTAAAAATTGGGCAGTAATACAGAACATTTTCATTGTTTTATTTTTCCCATGACTAAATATTCTACTTTTAGATGTTTAGAAATACAATGCTAGTCAAGCTGAGAAATTTCAAGAAATTCATATTAATCTAAATTTTAAGGATTTTTTTTTATTATTCTTAATTTCCACAAAGCCACATTGCAATTCAAGCCATTAAACAATGAGAACCCAACAGTATCTTCTCCATCATATCTGTTCTACAACTCTTTCTCATTGGATGGGGGAAAGAGTGCCGTAAGACATGCTTACTTAAGAAATGTACTTTCTTACTGAATCAATTATGACTCAATAAGCATAAAAATGCCCCCTCCCTCTCCCCAAAAAATCGAACACTATCATACCTTCCATGTAGACATGAGCTAAAACACTTCTCCTTGAACTGCAATCCAATTCAGTGCTGTCTAGGGTTTATTTCCAAGGTAGATTTATATAACACTATATATTTGGGCATGAGGGCCTCAGTGGCTTAGTGGTTAAGATACTGAATGTGACAAACAGCAGGTTAGCAAGTCAGCAGTTCAAAACCTGAGTGGCCGTCATCGGCCCCAGCTCTTGCCAAGCTAGCAGATCAAAAGCAAGAAATTGCAAGTAGATCTAAACTCGACAACTGGAAGGTCAGAGTTCAATTCCCGAGTGCTGCATGATGGAGCAAACTCCCGTCTCTGTCCCAGCTCCTGCCAACTTAGCAGTTCAAAAACAAAAAAATGCAAGTAGATAAATAGGGACCACTTTTGTGGGAAAGGTAGCAACATTCCATTCACTCCAGCATCTAGGACTGCTACATGACCATGGAAATGTCTGCAGACATCGACAGTAAACAGAGATGAGCATCACCCCATAGAGTCGGACAGGACTGGCTTTCGAACAAGGGAGCCCTTTACCTTTACTATATATTTGGGCATGCTAAACACTCTTTTAAATATATGGATACATGAATAATACATATGCAGCATGGCACCAAACATAGGCTTTTCCACTGTTCTCAAGTGGCTAAGACACTGACTGGGAGGTGGGAGGTCAACAGTTCGATTCCCGAGTACTGCAGGATGGAGGGAGCTCCCATCTTTGTCCCAGCTCTTGCCCACCTAGCAGTTCGAAAGCAAGAAATTACAAGTAGATAAATAGGGACCACTTCGGTGGGAAGGTAACAGCGTTCCGTGCGCTCCAGTGTCTATTCATGCCTGCCACATGACCACGGAAATGTCTGCAGAATCAGACAACGCTGGCTCTTCGGCTTGGAAACAGAAATGAGCACTGAACCCTAGAGTCGGATACGACTGGACTTCGAGCAAGGGAAACCTTTACCTTTACTAAAGACCAGATATAAGACCAAGATTTTAATTTTATTTTATTTTCAAACCGCATACAGGAGTTTCCTAAGTCCTCAGGCTTGCTATACAAAGAAGCTAATGTAACTTTAGCACCCTCATTCACAAAAGGAACCTACTTATTTTAGCTTTTTTTTTAGTGCCGTCGATTAACAGAAATTAAATTATTTGTAATTTGTATTATATACATATATAAATTTTGCTTATTTCCCAATGACTCTTCTCATTGGATGGGGAAATTAAGCAAGGAAGGTGGCCATATAAATTAATCGAGGTGGGTGGCCATATAGATTCATAAATAAATAAAATATATGTTCTGTTTCCTGAGTGCAATTTGGCTAGCATTGCCATATTTCTATCTGAATTAGAAAACAAATAATTTATCATACTAAAAGGATTGCAAAGAGTTTTTATCCTTGAATTCCTATATCTATAAACTATAATTCTGGTTAGTATGTGTAATTTCTATTATTTGACTTATTGGTTGAGCATAATAAATTATGCTTTGCATTTGTCATTTGCCATCAAGTTACATCTAACTTATTGTGACCCTAGCAGAGTTTTTAAGGTAAGTGAGATATTTAAGGAGTGCCAATGAGTTTCCACAGCTGGATTTAACCCAGTACAGTATCTAGTATCCTTTATCCTGATTAGTCATCTGACCATATCAGGTTAAAATGTGTTAAAATACCTTAGATACATACCTGTCAACCACGGCTCCGGAAAATACAGGATCTGCGCAAACGGTTCTGCGCAGGTCGCCTTCTATGCATGCGTAGAAGGCGATCTGCGCAGAAGGGCTGCACAGTACCTCTTTTCCCCCACTGCCAATTCCGGGGGTTTGGCAGCTGCGGGCAGGAAATGGCGCAAATCGGTGCCGAAAATCGGGAAAACCTGGCCAATCCGGGAAGGTTGACAGGTATGCTTAGATAAAATATAATTACAAAAACAAAACAAAAACAAGTTACAAATAGAATGATACAATCATAATAAAACAAGATGTAAAATTTACTCAATAAAATTCAACCCAGATATCCTGAGTCCCAATCCATCACTAGATAACATTAGCTGTATTCTGCACAAGACTGAAAATAGACTGTGGCTACAATTTTTTGCATACATTTAAGCTATTTAAATCTGCCTGAAGCAATTGGGAGTTAAGTAGTTGTTCAGTCGCACAGTCGATTCCGACCCTTTGTGACCCTATGGACCATTGCCCTCCAGGAACCTCTGTCCTCCACCATCCTCCTAAGCCCGCCTAGTTCTGTGTCCACTGCCTTTGGACGCCCCCTTCTTCTTTTGCCCTCCACCTATCCCAGCATCAAGGCCTTCTCAAGTGAGTCCTCCCTTACCTCTGAGTTAAGTAGTCTGCATGTAAGGACTGCAGCATTTGACTTCAATGGACAGAAAAACATATCTGCATTGAAACACATTACCGCTACCCATTGGAGGAGAAAAGGGGGGATGAGTGTCTCTTTTGTCTTTTACGTTTCCCCGTATTAACTGTCAGTATTTTCACTGAAAACAACTAATGCAGCTTCCACTTCCCTTGAGGAATAAGTTATTTATTTCTGGCACAAGCCAGTGTCAACCCCAATGGTTTTTCCCCAACTGAACTGGCACTGAGGATTATTACTACGCAGTGCTTGGCTGGCAAAGCTGCTGCAGAATTAATAATCTAACCCTCGAACACACTATTTACTACCAAAGTCCTATATTCAAATGCTAGCATTTTGTTTCCTAATATGTTATACAATAATAACCTCATAATGTACTGTCAGCATTGTGCTGTTGGACCTGATGACTCATAAACTAAGTATTGAGCCTTTTGACAGCCAGCTACACATTCTAATAAACAGACCAGTATTCTCAAAACCATGGACCGTGATATAAAATTTCTAAGGCCATGAATAAGGCCATTAGTCCCAGGAAGTTACATGAATAGGAGGAAGAGTTCTTATTCTGATATCTAGTGGCTTCTTTAATTTAACCCTGTTTGCCCTCATGTTGTCTACTTTCCTTTGATGCTTAAGAAAGGAATAATAATTTCTTCTTTAAGACGTCCTGGTTATTCAAACAAACCTTCTGTCCAAATCCTTTATCGATCTTCTGTAAAACATCCATTATATCTAACTATTTTAAAAGTGAAGTCAATTAAAGACTGTGTATGTGTTGTAATAAAAATTAAAGATATTAGCAACATTTTGCCTGTGTTTTTAAACTTCAAGAATAATATGATTTCTACATCTATTTCAGCCACAAAAACCAACATATGACCCGCATTTCTACCAGTTATGTTTCTCAATATCTTCCTTCTCGATCCATCAAAGAATAGCAGATGGAAGGCAATTTCAGATTTTGAGCCTGGGGTCAACAAAATTTCACGATAGAGAAGAAGCAATATGCAAACTCCAACTTCCAGATATAATCAAGACTAAATTATGCAGCGTACTGTGTATGTTATAAGCAGGTTTTGTAGTCATTTATTTGTAGTATTACTATGCAGCATCAGCATTATTAATCCATATGGAACAGCCAGTCCGCCTTTGCTTTCTGTTTAAACATAATGTGTTAGTCCCTTTAATGCGGGGATTCTCAACCTGCCGCCCATGGACTGAATGCAGCCTGCTGTACCATTTCATGTCAACCAACCACCACCTCCACCACACTAGGAAGTGCCATGTGGTGGAGGAAGGGTAAAATGTCTGTCCAGCCACCGAAGCTGTCTGAGGGAGTGTGACCTGGCCCCAAGCTTTAAAAGGTTGAGAATTCCTGCTTTAATGTAATGCTTAGTGCATGAACTAATTTATTTCTTTATAATAGCCCCTCAAAGTGCAGAAGCTGTGAATTAACAGACAAAACAGCACTACACTTAGCAAATAATCATATGTGGTCAAATGCAAAAAGGAGATTTACCCCCATGATACCAATTTTTCCTAAAACATACCTGTACAAACACACACACACACACACACACACACACCATGCTTGATTTAGCTAAGCAGACACTGCTAGTACAACCCATCTGAGGTATAACAATCTCACTAGTTTGGGGTTACAGTCCTCTAATTAAGACTAATAGTGTTGAAGATTTTGTATACATCACAAGGAGTCCATCAATCAATGCTTAGTGACTAAAAGAGCTCTTGTGGCACAGTGGTTAAACTGCTGTACTGCAGGCAATATGTGAGTTCAATCCTGATGGGGTTCCAGGTTGACTCAGCCTTTGCATCCTTTTGTTGGGGGCAAAATGTTAATTAACTTGTGAGTGCATGAAATACTATGGGGTGGTATATAAGTGTAAGTGTAAGTGCTATTGCTATTGCTTGATTACCACCAAACAAATAAATTATGAAATTAACACAAACGTGTCCATAACACGTCTTTCCACCAGGAGAAAGTTGGCATAAAAATGAAACAAACAAAACAAATGAATAAATAAATAAATATGCATTTACAAAGACCATTCATCGTTATTACAGTGCAGTATATTCTTCAAGCAAAACAGTCATATGTGCAGATAGGTATAACTACTCATCTTACAAACCCAAAAGCCTGCTTCATGCAGAGAACAAAGACTTCTGCACACACACACTCCAAACATCCATGAGGCATGACTTGTATATTTTCCTCATTAATCTTATCGTTTTTATAATTAGCAAATGGGTGAAACAAATGTTAACAAGTATGAGACTTCTCAAAAGACCAAAGTGTGCCTTAGCTCACATTATTTTCTTCCTTGAAATACTAAAGAATAAAGTGTTCGTTTTAAAATAATTGTTACTTAACCTATATGTGGTGATCCAGACAAATGATCCTCATAGATCATTTATCTGTTGATCTCTTTCACCGGGATGGGAATTACAAGTAAATGCTAGATATGCACATGGATCTGATATATTATATATTGGCCTACTGATCATTTTCAATGGTACACACGCTACTTTCAGAGGTGTCAATGCACATTCAGACACACCATACCGTGTACAGTCTGGTGGAAATAATCTGATATAAATCCATACCACTAAAATGGGAACAAATGTGTTTTTTCACCTATCTGTCCAAGTGTGACAGCAAGATTATACATATCATTTAAGCATCTCAAAGATCAGAAGTAGCTCAGTTCCTGCACTAATTTAGAATGGTCATGATCTTAGACACAGCTTACAGACACATGTATCACTATTTCTCCACACTTGATTAATGCATACTGATCTATTGTCTAGAAACTGAGTACGTTAATTGACTACACATAAAAGTCTTACATTTTAGGCAATGTTGATGATTTATGGAAGTGATGGAATTGTTGCCCATGGTGATGATGCAGCTATCAAGTGATGCATGCAGGAACTGGTTCTACTCTCATTTTACTGGTCAACAGTTTCCTAAATTGTTTAAATGTCCTCACATAGAATCATAGACTAACTGAGTTGGAAGGGGCCCAAGGGATCATCAATTCCAATCCCCTACTCAATGCAGGAATCCGAATCAAAGCAGAGCTGACAGATGGCTGCCCAATATTGAATCATAGAATAATTGTGCTGGAAGGGACCTATGAGGTATTCTCAATGAAACCGTAAGTAAAATAATGCCTGCTTATCTGAATTTTTAAATTATCAGAATGTTTCAAATGGTCCAAAGACTTTTGGAGTAAGCTAGGCATTCCTAGATCTGATATATGAAGAGAAAAACATTGCAGAGCTGTTTTGTGTTATTATGTGTGCGGTTTTTTTTTTTCGTGAACACAAGCGAGAAGCATATCCACATTCTATTGTTAAAAATCTGATTTACACCTGTAGGATATTAATTATTCTTCACTTTCTTGGCTTTGTCATTGGCCAAACTTAAGTCCTCAGTGGTACATGTTTCTGGCAATAAATGGCAGACCAGTAAATGAGCCAGATTCTGTATCTCTCTCCACATTCACACAGCCTGTTGTTGTCTGCCACCAGCCCACGCTTGAGCATGTTGGTCTTGCATTTACCCCAACCTTCATAATTAATTAAAAATCTGAGTTTGACTGCAGTTTGACAGTTATGGAGATTCAACATAAAGCAGCTCTTTAAAATTCCATAAACTTATGTTTTTCTTTCTCAAGAATAGAAAATGCCCCAGGGTAGATTCTACGCTGTGGAACAATACGTAAGACCTCTAAAGAAAACCAATAACAGGTATTGTTGATTTGCAAGACTTTCCACCAAGTAAGGTAAAGGTAAAGGTTTTCCCTTGCTCGAAAGCTCGTCATATCCAACTCTAGGGATCAGTGCTCATCTCTGTTTCAAAGCCGAAGAGCCAGCACTGTCTGCTTCTGCAGACATTTCTGTGGTCATGTGGCAGGCATGACTAGACATCGGAGCGCACGGAACGCTGTTTTACCTTCCCACCAACGTGGTCCCTATTTATAAGAACATAAGAACAGCCTTGCTGGAACAGGCCACAGGAGCCCATCCAGTCCAGCATTCTGTCTCACACAGTGGCTCACCATTTACTTCAGGGTATTATTCCCAAACAGATGCCTTCACCTGCTTAGGATTCCCTGGAAATGGCATTGAGAGATATCCTGCCTATCTCTCCAACCCGGAGGTTGTAATTAGGTATCCATAATTATAGCCATTGATACCCTTGTCCTCCATGAACTTATCTAATCCTTTCTTAAAGCTGTCAAGACTGACGGCTGTCACCACTTCTTCTGGCAGGGAGTTCCATAGACCAGTAATCCTCTGGGTGAAAAAGTACTTTCTCTTATTTGTTTGAGAACTAGTACCCAAAAGTTTCATGGAGTGCCCCCTAGTTCTAGTGTTATGCGATAGGGAAAACAGTTTTTCCTTATCTACTTTGTCCACGCCATGCATGATTTTATAAATTTCTATCAGGTCATCTCTTTGACGCCGTCGTTCAAGAGTGAAGAGGCCCAACCGTTGCAGCCTCAGATGGTAAGGAAGGTGTTCCAGTCCCCTAATCATTCTGGTTGCCCTCCTCTGCACTTTTTCCAGCTCCATAATATCCTTCTGGAGGTATGGCGACCAGAACTGTACACAGTATTCCAGATGGGGCCTCACCATAGATTTATAAAGAGGCAAAATGACACTTGCTGACTTATTTTCTATACCCTTCCTAATGATCCCTAGCATTGAGTTTGCTTTTTTCACTGCTGAGGCACACTGAGTTGACACCTTCATTGAGCTGACCACCAGGACACCAACTTTGCAATATCTACTTTGCAATGTCTTGCTTTCCAACTGCAAGGTTGGCAGGAGTTGGGACAAAGGGGGGGAGCTCATTCCGTCCTGCGGTACTCGGGGAATCAAACTGCTGACCTTCCGCCTCCCAGTCAGCCTCTTAGCCGCTTGAGCCACTGCAGTCACCAAGTACCCCAACGCAGAACGTGAGATGGCTATTTGGCCATCCCTAAAGACAACTCTGGCTATGGAAACTTAGTGCCTGGCTCTGCCTTCGGGTGGCCTCCCTTCCACCGGGGCCATCTGGGCCAGGAACTGGAGGCACAAGCATTACATAAGAAAATGCTGCCACCTTCAGGGAAGGTCTAACACTGAATCAGCATTTTGTTTGCCGCAAAACACGTTGCCTCGAATGGTGGCCAGCGAGCCAGCGCGAAACAAGAAAGCCCCACAAGGAAGCCTCGGGGCTGTCAAGCCAAGAGGCACCAGAGGGCGAGGAGGACGCGCCCCCCCCCCGCCCCCGGGCCACGATCTCGAAGCCGCCACCACCCCCACCACCCCCGTCCGGTTCTTGCCATTCTCCAAGAGTGCCCAGTGGCCTCCCAACACCATTTCCAGGAGGGATCGTTCCCCACGGCAGGCGGACGTCGACCGCGACAGCGAGGGAGGCAGCTGCAAAATTAACTCTTTCGGGGGCACACGCTCTGATGGGGGCCGATGGGGGGGGGCATGTGATGAAGCTGCCAGCCCAGCTTGGGTCTACTCTCCTTCGCAGCCCCCGCCACACACATACACACACACACACACACACCACCGACAGGGGGCGCCCGCCCGCCTGTCACCTCTCTCTCTCTCAATCTCCCTCCATCTCTCTCTCTCTCTCTCCATCTCTCTCTCTGCCCCCACCCACGCCAGACCCCTCTTTGCATTGCGTGTGCCCGCTGAGGATCGTGGCCGGAGGACGAGGCACGAGGGGGCATCCCTGCCCTCCGCTCGGCCACGGAAGCGGCCCCCGTCCTCTGCTGGCCTCCGGCCGGGCACACAGGCTGGAGGTGGGGGGGGGGGGGAGGAGACACTCGCCGTCGTGCCTCCTCCTCCTCCTTCTCCTCGCCCTTCAGGAGTTCCCGGCCAAGCCTGGCTCTGTGCCGGAGTGGCCCAATCCTTTCTGCTGGTGGTGGGCTCCGATCCCTCCCGACGCGCATCTGTTGCTCGAGAGCGGAGGCTCCGAAACACCCATGGTGGGTGGGTGGGTGGCATATTGGGGGCAAGATGACCCCCGGGCTGATCAAGGGAGGGCGCAAACAAGGCTCGGAGGGGAGATTCCAATGCAAACCTCCCAGAATCCCTTCTCCGATGCCTTTTACACCTGGCCTCGTTGTTTCCGTTTCTCGGGCGGGGGGGGGGGGGGCTCAAGTGGCTAAGACGCTGACTGGGAGGGAGAAGGTCAGCAGTTCGATTCCCGAGTGCTGCAGGACGGAACGACCTCCCGTCTTTGTCCCAGGCTCCTGCCAACCTAGCAGTTCGAAAGCAAGACGTTGCAAGGAGATAAACAGGGACCGCTTCGGTGGGAAAGGTAAAACAGCGTTCCGTGCGCTCTGGTGTCTAGTCATATGCCTGCCACATGACCACGGAATACGTCTGCAGCAGCAGACAGCGCTGGCTCTTCGGCTTTGAAACACAGATGAGCACCGAGCCCTAGAGTCGGATACGACTGGCTTTCGCGCAAGGGTGACCTTTACCTTTTCGTTTCCGTTCAAGGCCAACCTTGGCGTCTGCAGATGAAACACCCAAAGGCGCGCACGAGCGCAACCCGGAGTGCCTGGCTTCAAAACAGCTGGGAAGCTGGGCTTTTCGCCAGACATCTTCCCCCTTCCCCCTTCCCCACATGCCTCGTGGCCACCCCAAGCCTGGCGCTGCTGCAGCCAGTACATCATACCCACTCCCGATCCAAAAAGCCCGTAGCCATCAAAACAAACAGAAGTGGATCCGTTTCCGCGGAGGTCTCTCCCCCAATTGCGATCTCGCCTCCTCTTGTCTAGATCTACATTTTGGTATATATATATATTTGTATTTGTATCTATATTTGTATCTAGTCATGCCTGCCACATGACCACGGAAACGTCTGCAGCAGCAGACAGCGCTGGTTCTTCGGCTTTGAAACATAGATGAGCACTGCACCCTAGAGTCGGATACAACTGGCTTTCGAGCAAGGGAAACCTTTACCTTTACCTATCTATATTTACATTTGTATTTTGTGCTGTATGTATATCTGTATCTATATTTTATACTGGTGACTACTGTAAACAGCTTTGGGTCGCCCCACGGCCAGGAAAGCGGTATATAAAAACATAGTATATATATATAAATAAATAAATCCCAGATTCCCAATCGCTGGCAACCAAGTGCGCATCGGAGGCTGCCCAAGATTCCCCACCCCACTTTTTCCACCTGGCCTCCATCTGCTCTGGCCCCATCGCTTAGGCTCAATGCCTGCCCTCCCAGCCCACCTTCGAGAGAGATGCTACGCAGCCCGCCGCCTTCCCCCCATCCCCCTCACCTCGGTGTCGTAGTAGCGCAGGTCCAGGGAGTAAGGGTTGAGCAAGGACTCGTTGAGGATCTGCTCCATCGCCAGCTGCATGGCCGGCAGGACGCCCCGGCCGATCTTGCCCTTCTCCACGGAGTCGCTGAGCGGCATCAAGCCCATGATGGCGATTGGGGTGGCGGCGGCGCGGGGGTGGCTTGGGGGCAGCCCCCGGGCACTGCTCCGCGCCCAGGCTAGGGAGCCCAGCAGCGGCAAGAGGAGCAAAGCCGAGGCCCCGGCTGCGCTTGGGCGCCGCCGGGACGAGGCAGGCATCCTGCGGCGCCGGAGGTCAGGGTGGGGGGGCAGCGGCAAGGGGGCAGGAGACCCAGTGGGAGAAAGGGGGGAAGAGGAAGGGGCGCGCGGCCCCCTCCCGAGCCCGAGCCTCCTGTGGCAATGGCGCCTACTCCTCTTCCTCAGGCGGCCAAAGGGAACCGTTTCCCGAGGCGGCGGCGGCGGCGGAGGCGCCTTCCTTTTCCCCCTCCTCAGTCCCAATTTAGCGCGAAGGAAGGAAAGGAGGGAGGAAGGGAAGGGCGCCTCCTCCTCAGCCCCCCCCTTCACGGAGCCACGGCAGGGCTGGGCGAGTGGGGGGTGGGTTAGGCGCCCCCCCCCCTTCACGTCGTCGCTTCTTCTGGAGGCGGTGGGTAAATAAATAAATAAATAAATTTCAAAAATAAATAAATAAAGCAGAGCGGGCTGAGGTAAAATCTGTGAGGTGAGGGTGGCGGTGGCGGGGTTCGTTCCTGCTTCCTGGCTACTACTTCTCCACCAAGGAGGGGGTGGTGTGTGGTGGCGACGCGAGGAGGGGGCGGGAAGGAGGTCTGGTTTTTTGGCAAACAACCACCTCTCTCCCCTTCTCCTGCTGCTCCTTCCTTCCTTCCTCCTGGCGACGGTAGTCAGTCAGTGGTGCCGCTGTGGCTCATCCCCCCGGCGGCCGCGAGTCTTCCTGCCACCCACCTGCCTTGCCGCTGCTGCACACACACGGCCGGGAGCGTCGCTGGCCCAAAGCGAAGGCAGGCGTCGGCAGCGACGGCGGCGGCGGCTCTCGAATGCAGTAGCAGCGGGCGAGCAGTAGCGGCTCCTCCTGCGCGGGGCGCCCCGTCCGTCCGTCCACCCAGCCAACCCTCTCAGTCCCCACCCCACCCCACCCCACCCTCTCCCTCGCGGTTCCTGGGCCGCACCGCTTCGCGCCTTTCCTCTCCGTCCCTCCCGGGCGCGGGCGGGCTTGCTTTCTGACGCTGGCTGCTGCCTCACTCAGACTGTCCTTCGGTACCCGCTGCCACTGAGCAGACGACACACACCACACACACACACGACACCACACACACACACATATACACGAGACGCAGGCTTTTTTTTTTTTTTTTTGGGCACGTCCAATAGCCCATTGGATTGGAAGAAGCGGGGAGTGTGGTGAGGGGGGGGAGAGAGAGAGAGAGGTGGAGCGAGGAAGGAGAGGGCCGCTGGGGAAGGCGGGAAAGGAACGGTTTGGCGGGGGGAGGGGGAGGGGGAGGGGGCGAGTTGGCAACCTCTCCCCCTGCTCCTTTCTCCAGGCGTTTGGTGGGTGGGTGCGCAGAGGTGCCCTCGCTCGTGCGCGTCCCCGGGAGGACGGGCACGCGCGCGCCACTCTCTCTCAGTCTCAATCTCCCTCTCCCTCCCTCTCTCTCTCTCTCTTTCAATCTCTCTCTCTTTCAATCTCCCTCTCTCCCTCCCTCCCTCTCTCTTTCAATCTCTCTCAATCTCCCTCTCTCTCTCAATCTCCCTCTCTCTCCCTCCCTCCCCCCCTCTCTCTTTCAATCTCTCTCTCTCTCAATCTCCCTCCCTCCGTCCCTCCCCCTCTCTCCTTCAATCTCTCACTCTCAATCTCCCTCTCTCCCCCTCTCTCTCTTTTAATCTCTCTCTCTCTCTCAATCTCCCTCTCTCCCCCTCTCTCCTTCAATCTCTCTCTCAATCTCCCTCTCTCCCTCTCTCCTTTAATCTCTCTCTCAATCTCCCTCCCTCCCTCTCTCCTTCAATCTCTCTCTCAATCTCCCTCTCTCCCCCTCTCTCTCTTTCAATCTCCCTCTCTCCCTCCCTCCCTCTCTCTTTCAATCTCTCTCAATCTCCCTCTCCCTCCCTCCCTCCCTCCCCCTCTCTCTCTTTCAATCTCTCTCTCTCAATCTCCCTCTCTCCCCCTCTCTCTCTTTCAATCTCTCTCTCTCAATCTCCCTCTCTCTCCCTCTCTCTCTTTCAATCTCTCTCTCAATCTCCCTCTCTCTCCCTCCCTCCCTCCCCCTCTCTCTCCTTCAATCTCTCACTCTCAATCTCCCTCTCTCCCCCTCTCTCTCTTTCAATCTCTCTCTCTCTCTCTCTCTCTCAATCTCCCTCTCTCCCCCTCTCTCTCTCTTTCAATCTCTCTCTCTCTCAATCTCCCTCTCTCCACCTCTCTCTCTTTCAATCTCTCTCTCTCCCTCCCTCCCCCTCTCTCTCCTTCAATATATTTCTCTCAATCTCCCTCTCTCCCCTCTCTCTCTCTTTCAATCTCTCTCTCAATTTCCCTCTCCCTCCCTCCCTCTCTCTCTGTCTTTCAATCTCTCTCTCAATCTCCCTCTCCCTCTCTCCTTCAATCTCTCTCTCAATCTCCCTCTCTCCCTCTCTCCTTCAATCTCTCTCTCAATCTCCCTCCCTCCCTCTCTCCTTCAATCTCTCTCTCAATCTCCCTCTCTCCCCCTCTCTCTCTTTCAATCTCCCTCTCTCCCTCCCTCCCTCTCTCTTTCAATCTCTCTCAATCTCCCTCTCCCTCCCTCCCTCCCCCTCTCTCTCTTTCAATCTCTCTCAATCTCCCTCTCCATCCCTCCCTCCCCCTCTCTCTCTTTCAATCTCTCTCTCAATCTCCCTCTCTCCCCCTCTCTCTCTTTCAATCTCTCTCTCTCAATCTCCCTCTCTCCCCCTCTCTCTCTTTCAATCTCTCTCTCTCCCTCCCTCCCTCCCCCTCTCTCTCCTTCAATCTCTCACTCTCAATCTCCCTCTCTCCCCCTCTCTCTCTTTCAATCTCTCTCTCTCTCTCTCTCTCTCAATCTCCCTCTCTCCCCCTCTCTCTCTCTTTCAATCTCTCTTTCTCTCAATCTCCCTCTCTCCACCTCTCTCTCTTTCAATCTCTCTCTCCCTCCCTCCCTCCCCCTCTCTCTCCTTCAATATATTTCTCTCAATCTCCCTCTCTCCCCTCTCTCTCTCTCTTTCAATCTCTCTCTCAATTTCCCTCTCCCTCCCTCCCTCTCTCTCTCTCTTTCAATCTCTCTCTCTCAATCTCCCTCTCTCCCCCTCTCTCTCTTTCAATCTGTCTCTCTCTCAATCTCTCTCTCCCTCCCTCCCTCTCTCTTTCAATATCTCTCGGCTCCTTGGCTTGCCTCCTTGTAAAGTTAAAAGGGACACTTGGGTCAAATCCCTGGCTTCCAGGGTTTTTTTTTCTCTCTGGAAAGAGCCCCGTGACCTCAGGACCCAAGGAAATGCCTCCTTGATGGCCATTGAAGACCGTCACCATTGGTTTTGTATAGTCCTAGGTCCGTGATTGGGAACCTTGGCACTTCAGATGTTCCCAGACTTCAATTCCCAGAAAACTCCCAGTGAATCCACATGAAGGGGTTTACTGTGATTCATCCAGCCTGTGTCCGCGCCACTGTTGTTGCTCCCGGAAGCGGAAGTAAAACGCGCCCGGAGTCCACAGGGAAGGATGATGGCCCCCAAGTGAATTAAATCCTATTTAAATCCATTTTGATGGAGGGCGTTAGCTTCATCAATACTGGCCTGGGACTGATGAGGACTGTGTGCCAAAAGGGCCCCAGACCAGAAAGTGACTCGTGGAACTGAATCGGTGGTACAGGTGTCATGCTGCAATGTGGAAGGCAAATGGAAGGCCATTGCATTCTATTCCTCCCATGACAATCTTCATGGCTGATAGCCATGAGTATAGCCAATATTTGGAATCAGATACGGTACTTAATAATAGTAATAATGAGTTATGCCCTGTGTATTTTTCTAACAATGAGCTGAATTCCCTTCTGGTCAGTCTAGACCTATACAGGCACATTTTACTTCCACTTCCGGGAGCAACAAGGTCGGTGCAGTGTGGGCAGTAAACCCCTTCGTGTGGATTCACGGGGGCTTGGGCTTCTGGGAATTGAAGTCCAAGAACATCTAGAGTGCCAAGTACTTGCAATGTCTTGCTTTCAAACTGCTAGATGGCAGGAGCTGGGACAGAGAGACCGGGGCTCACTCCATCATGAAGCACGTGGGGTATTGAACTGCTGACCTGCTGACCTTCTAGTCATCAAGTTTAGCAACTTAGCCACTAAGTCGCAGTCCCCTTTATATTCCTACTCCAGAGTAAAACACAAACCGTGTGAAACTGCCCTATCTATTGGGTCCGACCAGTATTGTCTTCTTCAGGGCTTCTTCATCCGTGTCTAGGCTAGACGTGAAACTGCCAAAATGAAGGCACCTTTGGGGAGTTCATTCTGCAGTTCCTTTTGCCTGACCAAGTGTGAGAAAGATTAGTGGGCAACACAAGGTTGCTGTTACCAGGGTATGCCTGATTGTGGTTCAAAATTACCACAATCTTTGAGGAGGCTCACTCATTCGGTGTTCCCCTCCTTTAGTGTTCATAGCATTTGGACTTCTGTTACCTAGTCAACCTTCCCCTTGAACTCTCTGTTTGGCACTCTGAGCCACTGAGCTAAAACAAGAGTTACTGTAGGTCAATCCATTGGCAACCCACCATCCACACTTTAGTGGGTTTGTCTCATCTCCATTTGAATCTCCTCTGATTTCAGCCAGTAGAAGTTCTCCAAGCTCTAAAATTAAGACAGGTGCCCAATTGCACCCAGGACATTCTGCATGCAAGAAATGTGCTTTGCTATTGAACTCATACCCCTTCATCACTGGAAATGCATCTTTTGCAGGCCTAAATACAGTACACTGTTTGAGTATTGACATCTGCATGTCTTCTCTCTGTTTTCGAAGCAGTACTAAGTGGTTGTGAAGGCTGTCCCAGATATATGAGTACTACTCTAGAAATTTTGTGGTCTGGAGCAATAGCAATTACACATCCAGGTATATACCACCCCACAGCGCTTAGTGCACTCTCTGGGTGGTTTAAAAGGTAAAGGTAAAGGTTTCCCTTGCTCGAAAGCCAGTGGTATCTGACTCTAGGGTGCAGTGCTCATCTGTTTCCAAGCCGAAGAGCCAGAGCTGTCTGCTTCTGCAGATGTTTCCATGGTCATGTGGCAGGCATGACCAGACACCGGAGCGCATGGAACACTTTCCTTCCCAATCCCACCAAAGTGGTCCCTATTTATCTACTTGCAGTGTCTTGCTTTCGAGATGCTAGGTTGGGAGGAGCTGGGGCAAAGACGGGGAGCTCATTCCATCCTGCAGTACTCGGGAATCGAACTGCTGACCTTCCACCTCCCAGTCAGTGTCTTTTTGCCCCCAACATGCTGGGTACTCATTTTACTGTCCTCAGAAAGATGGGAGGCTGAGTCAACCTGGAATCCCTTCAGGATCAAACTCACAGCAGTTTGGCTGCTGTACAGCGGTTTAACCACTTTGCCACCAGAAGCAAACCTCCCTGTTCCATACCAGTCAAAGTACATTATGTTTTAAATTGGAAACAATGTCTCATAAAAAGTTTCTACCTTTCCTGGCAGTAAAGATGTGAGCATGATGGATTAAATAGATAAAAAATGTGCTTATCATGATCATCAAAATCAGCTGCCTTTAGCAGATGCCTCTGCTTAACAGTATTAGGTGAATGGTGCATATCAGTTGAATGTTAGACCTTGTTCCAAATTGCGCGATTACTGTTTTCACAAGTTTTCTCAGCCTAAGGGGATGCTACATCATTCCACACAGAAGCCTCTATCTCTGCATCTACATTGTCCAAAGCCAACCTGAGTCCAAATCTTATGGAATTCTGAAGATTAGCATGTTTATTAGGACATACACATAATATTATGTGTATTATACACACATATTATTGTAAATTGCATCACCGTCATTTTAACACTAGTCTGAGCAACAAAGACAGTAAGAAGTATTTGTATAAGTTTTAAAAATGTAGCCTCTTTTTCAGAGTGGCTACAAAAGACTTTGTTTATTTTTCTGAAACAGACTAATACATAGTATTTTAACAATTGCATCTTTGTTGCATGGTCTCCCAGCACACATACATCAGTTTAATACCATTTTAATGACTTCAGTACCACTCTCATGACTCCATCCTGTGGAGTTCTGGGGTTTTTAGGTTGATGAGTTAGGATTGACCAGATGGACATTTGTCCCATTGTCTAGTGCACTCTAGGAGGTGGGTTGGTCTGCTGTCCCCCACCCACCCACCCACCCCATGATCACAGGGTATAATTGCAAAAGCAGACCTATCTGCTCCTATAGAG
Organism: Bradypodion ventrale; assembly: GCA_035047345.1. Classification (NCBI taxonomy): domain Eukaryota; kingdom Metazoa; phylum Chordata; class Lepidosauria; order Squamata; family Chamaeleonidae; genus Bradypodion; species Bradypodion ventrale. The sequence continues at coordinate 193,341,575 of JAWDJE010000004.1, forward strand.
TACCTACTTGCACCTTTTTTTTTTTTTAGCCCTGACAGGGTTCTCCTCTTTTTATTGGTGTAAATAGGTACAATCCATTTTAGTGTACTTCCAGTGTGTGCAGTTCCTAGAAAGAGACAAAACAAATTATCTCTGCAATTGTCCAAGGAACCCTTCAATGTCAATTTCTGGTATCGTAAAGTGGCTTAATGAGTGAACCACTTTAGGATATTGCACATTTCCTCTGCTCTTCTGCAAAGGGGCAGAGGAATGAAAATGTTTAGTCTGCTAGATCATCGGTGATGTGCTGAAACACAGATTAAATTTTAAACATATTTTTCTATGCCTTTGAATGAATGTCTGGTTGAAACTGTGGCACCACACAGAAGGCAAAGAAAATATTTTTTTAAATTTAATATAAGTGATCTAGTGCATCAGCTGTGGTCTAAGAGACTCAATAAAATTAATTCAAATTCCCCTGCCCCTTCAATTTGCCAATACCCTGAAATGGCATGTTTATCAAGCTAATTTACAATACCAGCAATAGGGTTGCTTGAGGCCAATATGCCTTTTGGACACAAATGTGGCTCAATTGGCTAAGATGCTGACTGGGAGGTGGAAGGTCAGCAGTTCGACCCCCGAGGACTGCAGGATGAAATTAGCTCCCAGCTCCTGCCAACCTAGCAGTTTGAAAGCAAGAAATTGCAAGTCGATAAATAGGGACCACTTCTGTGGGAACGTAACAGCATTCTGTGCACTCCGGTGTCTAGTCATGCCTGCCACATGACCATAGAAACATCTGCAGAAGTAGACAACACTGGCTCTTCAGCTTTGAAACAGAGGTGAGCACTGAACCCTAGAGTTGGATGCGACTGGCTTTCGAGCAAGGGAAACCTTTACCTTTACCACACCAAATGGCATATCACTCCTTTCCCCTGACCTTAAATGACCCTATTTAGACAATACCAGCCCACACCAAATTTGCCAGTGTTGCACAACCTAACTTGTAATTCTTTGCTAGAGAACTCGAGTTCACTTTCCTGAATGTTTTGAGGTAGCTTTCAATGGGGTTTTAATTGTGATTTTAAAATTGTGATGGTTTTAATATCTGTACGCTGCCCAGTCTTTGGAATTGGGTGGCAATACAAATCCTAAAAATAAATATAAATAAATAAATTAATAAATTATGGCACTGCAACGTAAGTGCCCAGCAAACCTCAGGGTTCTGTAGGAAAGAACCATAACAATTAGAATTACATCCAACAGCTGTCACTGCATAGTATTGATACAATCATATTTTCCTGAAACTTTCCTTTCTCATATTCTATATACTGTACAGTAGAAGACAGTCACTGTTTAAACCAGCCTTCCCAAACCATTCCATTTTGTACTATGGTTTCGATCATACTCGGCCAACCCATCCAATGGGGAAGCAGCTTGAAACATCTGGAAGAGGCTGGATTGGGAAAGGCTATTTTAAAAGATAGTATCATTCACACCAATAACTCTTCCCTAATGGTTCATAACTATTAGGCCTCATTCTTTATTTATAACAGTGCTCTTGTGTGAATGTATGTTGACACATGGTTTTTCCTGCATTTCCAGGCATCTTTTAATCAGTATCATTCTTGTTTCGGTACTGTCACAATTCTGCTGGTAACATTAAAACTGTATACTTGCAATACATACAGTGGAACCAAGAAGATTGATATGGAAAAAAAATCAAAACCAAAGAAAAATAAAGGAGGAAGATAAAGATAGATAATGGAAATGTACAATTCTAAAAACAATGGCAACAGTATAAAATGGAAAATGCAGCAAGGAGACATGAAACACGTAGCAACGAAGAGGAAGGGAGAGATCTTTAGCCCAAGAATCGAGTGGATTAAAAGACAGCATAATCCATGAGCTAAACTCAACATTAGTCCTCTCCAAACTAGATCCCCTGGCCTAAATTCTGTTGCTTGTCCCAACTAGAGTAGACTCATTTAGTCAATTGTTGGCATGTGAGTTTACAGGTATAAATCCCCATTGATTCAAAAATGCTCCACTAGTTGGGACTGCTAGTAGTCTCTAGTCACTAAAACTAGCGGGACTTAAGCTAGCTATCATTTTCATGGCCCTTACACTTCAATTGTTCTGCTCTAAAAACCCTATGCATTTAACAAAACAGAAATTTGAAAACATTTCTTAGATGTATTTTAAAACCACACTGGTCAATGAGTTATGAAAGAATTGCTCATGTTAAGTCACATTACATTATCATCTTTATAGCATATTTCTTATAAAAGCTGATTCAAAGGTTTAATTAAACATGTAGAGAGGTATATAAGGTGCAACAGCCAAATAAATCAGTGATTACCTCCCAAAATTAACACACTGAAAGGCAATTATTAATGCACCAGTACTAAGAGCAAATATATTTAGAGTTCTAACGCATTATACAAGAGTTACTGTTATAAGGGTTGTTGTTGTTTTTTAAAGTAAGAATCAGCCATAGTTGAGCTACCAACATAGATTATTATTATTTTTACAAAAGTTGATTTAGGGATTTTAAATCTCATATTTTAGGTGATAAAAATAGATTTTAAAAAAGAGGACAAAATGAAGGTTTTGACAGTTTATGAGTCTAATTATGAGAAATAAAAACAATCTAAAAACCTTGATTTATTTTAAGATGTATTTAGAAATGTCTTGATCCAAATGTCAAAACATAGAAGGGTGGAATCTTTAATACCTAGCATGTGGCACAATAAAATATAATTTAAAATAAGGAAGACAAAGCCAAACAAGTCAAATAAATAATAATTATTATCTCATTCAGAAGTTATTCTAAGGTAGACTTTATAATAAGTAACTGTAGTTCCATTTCAGTTAGCATTAAAATTAGTTTTGTTCTAGTTAAATGAAGTGACATTTCAAAAATAATTATATTAATTAGACTTACTATTTAATATTTTTGCAGCTTTTGAGAATAGTATGATTCTAGTAAAAAACATTTCAATTTTGGAATTATGTATATAATATAAAAGGTAACCAAGCACCTGTTTGTGTAACAAAAAAGCCCAAAATTGTAGGATTTAATGAAGACTATCATATACAGTAGTCATAAGCTGCAAAGTTCCAGAGTACCCTTAGAAAAATGGATAAACTACTTTTGAATACTCTATACTTAGAAAATTCGGGAAAGGGTCACCTTAACTTGGAACCAACATTGACCGTACATCATTGTTGTTGCTGCTGCTACTACAGTTGTCAAAGATAATCTCTCAATTTTAATTTTAAGTAGGAAATACAAGGTTGAATCCAGTTTAGCCATTCCGTTAAGGGAAAAATTGCTGAAACAGATGGAAAATGTTGGGATCTAAAGGGTCCACCCACTGGAACAAAAAGAATGTGCACCCTTTCCTCCACAGCGACTGCAGTGATTTAGTGGTTAAGACATTGAACTTGATGATTGGAAAGTTGGTGAGTCAACAGTTCAAGACCTGAGTGCTGCACAATGAAGTGAGCTCCCATCTTTTCCCCAGCTCCTGCCAACCTAGCAGTTCGAAAGCAAGAAATTGCAAGTAGATAAATAGGTACTGCTTAGGCAGAAAAGGTAACAGCATTCTGTGTGCTTAGTCATGCCTGCTACATGACCACAGAAACATCCACAGATGCAGACAGTGATGGCTCTTTCGCTATAAACGGAGATGAGCACTGAACCCTACAGTTGAATACAACTGGCTCTCGAGCAAGGGTGACCTACCCTTCCCTCTGCAGGTTATGCATCTCATGCAATTGTGGAAGTTTTCCATGGCTCCTGGTCTTTGCAGGATAGTTCCAGAAAGACTGAAGAACTGCTAAGGTATCCGCACCCCACCTCACTCCACCTCACTCCTTTCTGTAGTATAAAGCAGAATTCTGTTATTCTGGATCCAATTCCATAGTAAATAACATTTGATGTTCTTTTCCTGTTAAGCCAATATCTGTATATTTCAATCACTTTCAGGTAGAAGTGTCTTTGCATGTTTTCTCCCATCAAGAATGCATTGTTTTGCATATAAGACTGGCGATATAGAGGCTTTTTGTCTTTTTAAGCTGTCCTGGATCATTTCTGTCATTCAAAATAGCCACAATTGCTTTGCATGGGGGGGGGGGGGAGTATAGATATCAAAGCATATAATTTAAGTTTTATATAATATATAATTTATATAATATAATTTAAGTGTTGGAGGAGGGTTTTGAGAGTCCCTTGGACAGCGAGGAGAACAAATAGGTCAATCTTAGAAGAAATTAACCCTGACTGCTCATTGGAAGGTCAAATAGTAAAGATGAAGCTAAAATACTTTGGACATCAAATGAGAAGGGAGGATTCACTTGAGAAGGCATTGATGCTGGGAAAGGTGGAGGGCAAAAGAAGAAGGGGGAGGCCAAGGATGAGATGGCTAGATGGCATTGTAGACACAATGGGCACAGAGCTGGGAGGGCTGAGGGGGACGGTGGAGGACAGAGGCGCCTGGAGAACAATGGTCCATAGGGTCGCAAAGGGTCGGAACCGACTGTGCGACTGAATAACAACAAAAATTTAAGTTTATGGCTAATTTTGCCAGCCAAACACAGCTGAGTAGCATTAACTAGACTTCCGGGGAAAGTTTCCTGATGATCTGATATATAGTCTATGCATAATAGTTCAGTGCCTATAATGAAATTATTTATAAGTGGTTCTGGTGACATATTGAATTAAATTTGGTCCTCACATTCTTCAGTATTAGATAGTTCTGCTTGTTGAAATGAGAAATGGAAACTTTATCCTTCAACTGCAGTACTGAAGAGGACACTTGCTGCCCTCTAGCTGCTTCCAAAGAAGGATATAATGGCAACCTGCCTCTATACGTCCCCTCTTTCTTGCCAGAAATGACACTTGCCTTCAACTGCAGACAAAATGCAGAACTGTAGGGAAGCACATGAGACTGAATACTCAGACATAGAACAAGGGACCATTGGCTAGTGTTTGTATGAATGTTTTTTGTCACTTCATGGCAAGATGGGATCCACCTTAAACAAATTCACGCCAGTGACATTTTTCCTGCTTCATGGGGGGAAATGCATTCTCGAGTTTCCCTAGAGGAGGAAACTTGCTGTTATTACATGCTGTCAAGTTGCCTCCAACTCATGGTGACCATATGGATGAGAGATCTCTAACATGTTCTGTTGTCAGCAGCTCTGCTCAGTTCTTGTAAACTTAAGCCTTTCCTTTCTTATGGGGTCAATCCACCTACTGTTTGGTCTTCCTCTTTTTGTGCTGCCTTCCCAGAATTATTGCCTTTTTCCCCAGGGAATCTTGTCTTCTCCAGATGCACCCAAAGTATAGCAGCCTCAGTTTCATAATTTTTGCCTTTTGGATAGAGTTAGAGAGTTTCAAGCACAGAATAAGGTTTGGATCTTTACACCAAGAAGACTAAACTTCTTCTTCTTCCATATCTAGGCCAGATGTGAAACTGCCAAAATGAAGGTACCCTTTGATGAGTTCATTCTGCAGTTCCTTTAGCTTGACCTAGTGTGAGAAAGATTAGCCGGCAACACAAGGTGGCTATTACCAGGGTACACCTGATTGTGGGTCAAAAATATCACAATCTTTGAGGAGGGTCTTTCTGTGTACCCCAATATCCTACTGACAGTAGATCTATTGATGCATCAGTAGTGTCTTTCCACTCACAGCTGATTCAATGGTCCTGTTTTTGTGAGACTATCAATAAGATACTGGCCAATGTCTGGGGGAAAAGTATATGCATATACTGTATAGCTGAAATGACTGTATGTTCTTGCCCACTGCCTTTACTCTCCATTTTTTTCCGGCTATTTGTCCTGCCTTGAATTTTAAGATTATAAGGTTCTCAAGCTTGGAACCTGACAACTCATTCTCTGTTGTGCTACAGATTATGCCTTTGCCATTATCATCATCATCCAGTCAGAGAGTCAGTAAGTTACACAAATTGATTACCCAATGACAAAATCAGTTCTTCTTCCATGTCTAGGCCAGATGTGAAATTGCAAAAATAAATCCACCCTTTGGGTGAGTTCTTTCTGCAGTTCCTTTCACCTGACCTACTGTGAGAAAGATTAGCCAGAAACACAAGCGGCCATTACCAGGTTACGCCTGATTGTGGTCCAAAGACACCACGATCTTCGAGGAGGCTCTTTCTGTGTATAAAATCAGTTGTATTGCATTTAGACTTGCTGCATCATGTCCAACCACTAGCTTATATGTCCAGTGTATTCAATGCTGTTAAAAGTTATGGAAACAACAGATGGAACTGCTGTCTGCAGTGTTATAATGTAACTACATCTCTACTGAGAGCTGATAATAGTCTGTTATCCTCTTAAAATTTTGGTCTTAATGATTCCCCATACTTTTAAAAGCATGTTTCAGCAAACTAATCATTGAAGCAGAGTCTTGTCAGAATTGTACCAACTGCATCAATTTATTGATTCATTATATCAAATAAATAGACATACACACTTTAATAGGTTACCCCCCAAAAGCTCTGTTCTGGAGTGCCAAATCGAATGAGCAAAAATTTCATTTCAGATAACTCTGCACAATATTAGCTCTCTGAATATATTTTGCTAGCGTGTGTTATCAAATTATAGTGAAGTCTCCCCTAGGGAATTGGTAAAAAACTCAGCCCATTTGTTTTAAATTAGACACAGAAAAGAAGATATGCATTTTGAATCCTGGCTTTTCAATCTCTTATAGTTACAGATCACACAGGAATAAAATTCTTGTCACTTCCTTATTCACTCAAGAAATCTGTAAGGCTATACAATACCATATATCATTATTAGAAATGCAATATTCCTGTAATATTAATGAGACCTTTCAACAAGATCAACATGAACTTCTGGGTAAATATACTTAAGCCTAAAATGCCAGTTGTTTTAGGATATTTTAAGTTTTCAAGCAAGGTAAATTTAATATGATGGGACTGTGGTGGCTCAAGTGGTTAAGACACTGACTGGAAGGCCGGCAGGTAACCAAAATATAGTGGTAACTCAAAATCCTTATTATCAGGTGTAGAAGACCAACTCAAAATCCTTTACTCCAGGTGTATTCAGATATAGAGATCAACTCAAAGTTCTTAATCCAGGTATAGAAAACTGAAGCTATCCGGTGTATAGCTTTTCACATATGTTTCAACAGGGTTTTCTACAGAAAAATACATGAAACCAATGATTATTATATACTCCATATTATGCTCCTATTTCTGTCCCAAAATCCTGCCAACCTAGCAGTTCAAAAGCAAGAAGTTGCAAGTGTAGCTAAATAGGTACCACTTCTGTAGGAAAGTAAACAGCATTCTGTGCACTCAGGTGTCAAGACATTCCTGCCACATGTCCACAGAAATGTCTACAGATGCAGACAGCACTGGCTCTTTGGCTGTAAACAGATATGAGCACTGAACCCTAGAGTTGGATACTACTGGTTTTCAAGTAATGGTGACTTTTACCTTTACAAAATAAAATATAGTTTTACAAAAACGCAAGTAAAAAGAGTCACAAATACTTTCTGCAGATGTACAGTCTCCATTTTATAAGCATCTTAAGCAGTAATATACCGGTATTCTTAGATGGGCTACCACAGACATACTACAACCATAAATGCAGGGAATGTTTGACATATTTATATGTCAGAGCGCTTTTCAGCTGAGTCCATTCACACATGTAGCTGCTATTCATTAAACACATACCTCAAGACCCAACTAAAATTTTCCACTTACAAAAGGGGTTCCTCAGAAGTGTTCTTCCTATTTCCTTGGCTGCCTGCTGCAGGACTACTCACATGACTGGCAGTGAGACTGACTGCATAGCTAGAGCTGGCATGTGATGAAAAGCCAGGATAACAGCCCACGTTGCTTTCACAATTCTCATTACACAATAGCATAAGCCAATAGGATTCCAACCATATTATTCAAGATATATAAGCTGAGAAATGAGTCTCATGGTATGTACACTCATCATGGTTTTGTACAAAACCAGCAAAAACCTCTTATCCCCATTGGTACAACTGCTTAGAGAGAAATCAACACTTGTGTAAATTCCATTGATACAATGGGCCTACTCTCATTGGAACAAGGAAGAAGAGTCTCTTTTTTAAAATAATTTGTATTGGGCTTTAAGGGTTACATAATAAGCATGAAAATAATATAAAAGGGTACAAAAGAAAAAAGAAACATAACATTAAAATAGACATATAAGAAAAAAGTACTAAAAATACTAAAAAAGCAGATACAAAGACACTTGGCTATGTTATACTACGATAAAGTCGTTCGAAGATTAATCTGTTGTCAACAGGGTAGTAGGGTACATCAATTGATCTTTCTTTCATCTGCCATATTTGTCTACATTACCTACCTAACCTTAACATTGAATATATATCATATTTCTATTCCTATATATCCTATTTTTCTATTGTCTAGCCAAGATAAAACATCAATAAAAGTAGGAAAAGAAGAAAAAAGAAACACAAAGTCTAATTCACTCCAAGTGACTGTACATTGCCCGGGAGGATGCGGAGGTACACATTCTTTCACTGTTTCCAAAATCAGAATTGATCTTGGGATAAACCAGTTCTTCCTGTGTTTTACATTTATGCATGCAGAATCCATGAAAAATGTGGATTGTCTAGCTCCTGTAAAGTCAAAAATTCACTCCTCACCTCATAGGCACACACTCTTTCTGAAGGACATGTCTGTATAAAAAAAAAAAGATCATGTCATGTATGTTTGTCTAGAGACCCAATTGATGCATGATGAAGTGAGCTTCCGTCTCTGTACCAGCTTCTGCCAACCTAGCAGTTTGAAAGCAAGGAATTGCAAGTAGATAAATAGGTACCACTTTGGTAGGAGGGTAAACAGTGTTCTGTGCACTCTGGTGTCTAGTCATGCTTACCACATGTCCATGGAAACATCTGCTAACACAGACAGCGCTGGCTCTTTGGCTGTAATTGAAGATGAGCACTGTCAGATTCAAGGGGTTAATGTTATCATACAAGGCCCTATACAGTTTGAGACCTTGCTATCTGTCAGAGCATCTCTCCCTCAGAACATCTCCCCACATCACCTGGTCATCACAGTCGGTGCAGCTTCAGGTGCCAACACCGAGGATGGCTTGAAAGTCTTTAACCAGAAATAGAGCCTTGTCAGTGGTGACACCTACACTGTGGAATACACTATCGGTGGAGCTGCACCAGGCCCTATCATTGGCTACCTTTAAAAAACAATTTAAAACGTTCCTGTTCAAGGAGGCCTTTCAGGGCATTGTTCCTTTGTCAACAGATTAGCTAATTAGGTTCAGTCTCGATGTCCTCTGTTTCCAATTAGTTTAGTTTAGTTTAGTTTAGTTTAGTTTAGTTTAGTTTAGTTAATGATGTATTTGTTGTTGGTGGGTTTTGATTTGTATTGTTGTCATTTATTTTCTGTTTGGTCACCGCCCAGAGTGGGATGACACTCAAACGGGTGGCATATTAAATAAATGAATGAATGAATGAATGAATGAATAACCCTAGTCAGAAATAACGGGCTTTCAAGCAAGGGCAACCTTTATCTTTACCTAAATAAGGCCAGTAAACCAGATAACTGTTGTGCTAAGAGAAGGAGCTCTGGTTTGTATTCCAGGACAGTTTCACATGTTCAGGTGAATGAGCAATCAGTCATGCTTTAGCTACATACTCTGCCAGAAAAATGGCCTAGAAATATTTTAAAACACCAGGATCTACAACTAAATGCTGCAGCATGGATGCTGCTGTTTAGTATTCCAGACAGCCACCGCCCTTTTCTATAATACTCCATTCCATTTTATACCTCATTCACCTGCCACAAGAAGGGTTTTCTCCACATGAACTTTGGATTCTCCCAAGCCTGATCCGATTTCTCTCTTATGCGTGGATGGTGCAATTCCAGCTAGGCAAGCACAGGCCATTGGAGAATTAGGTTTGCTATTTGGAGGAGGAGGAGTGCTTTAACAAATTGTAGAGAAATCTCTTTCTAGTAAAGCGGATGAAAGCCCATGACATTGGGCAAACTGAATTGTTTTTCAGCCCATGGCTAGTACCTGTATATCTGTCACATGAGAGTATCAAAGCAGGTGTTAGGGAAAGACAGATCTTCTTCTTCCATGTCTAGACCAGATGTGGATTCATTCTTCAGTTCCCTTTGGCTGACCTAGTGTGAGAAAGATTAGCTGGCAACTCAATATTGCCATTACCAGGGTATGCCTGATTGTGATTCAGAAATACCACAATCTTCAAGGAGGCTCTTTCTGTGTACCGCGGGAAAGACAGATTCAAACTGTTGAAGGAATAAGAGCATCTAACATTGATCATAATGTATGTTTTTCCTGTAAAATGCTATAAATTGCCTGGGTTTGCCTATTCTCCCCCCCCTCCCCGGCAACCCTTTTCCTTTTGAATAACTCTTTTAGATTGTAAACTTGCAACTGAACTTGCTTGATTTTTACTGATCTTAAATTAATTGATGTAGGAGACTATTCAATGCTGTGGAAATGTTTTAAATCAATAAACACACATTCCAAGTTATATATGTTGAATAATCTTTTATGTTAGGACCTGGACAACAATTATTAAGGGCCTAGGTGTAGTTTATAGAAAGCATTTTGCTTAAAGGTTGAGAATCCTGCATTTTCTAACAGTTGGCATAAGCCTACACACTGTACTTGGCACAGTAACCTGAAATAATTTAATTAGTCAACTTTTCACCTCAGACTCACAGTTGGGAGGGGGGAAAGAGAGAAGCAATGTATATGTGACTTCTACAACTAGATGGGAGGGGGACTTCAACATACACTTGCCCTAGGACATCCATACATTGAGATGTCCCATAGTTGGCCCAGTCCAGTATACAAATGCCAACAATCTATATCACTAACTATAAGATAATGACGCACATAGTCTAGTAGAGAATCTTATAAAATACACAAGCAGCTGACAGCCCAGCAGCTAGCTGGGGGGGGGGGGGGGGAGAGAAAGCTGAGGAGAAGCTCACAGCTCCGATGAGGGGAGAAAGCCTCATCAAGATGCCTTATTTGACTTGATGCCAAATGGAAACGTAATGGGGGCAAATTTGCCCATCCAAGAAGCCAATTTGCCAGAGAAAACAGGTAGTTATGAAAGTTGAATTTATTATGTTTCTTTCTTGCACTCAATGAATGCTCAGAGGAGAGAGAGAGGATTTTAAGAAGCAAGTTTTTTAATGTTGTTCAAATACCTATTTTATAGAAAATAGCTCTTTTGCTAATAAAGAGATCCTATGCTGCTGAAGCATGTGTTTCTTCAAAGCAAATAGGAATGGAGAAGGGAAGGTGAGATAAGAAATTTAACAAGCTCTAAATAAAGAGACTATTCCTTTAATGTCCAAAGACTTGGAAACCGGAAGTCCTGAGAAGAAGGGTAGTGGGCCAGCCTTCACCCTTTAAGGGAAAGGGGACAAAGTGAAGGGGGAACTTCAGTGAAGAAGGCTTGGGGCCACAACTTGGCACCCAAGTGTCTCAGAAGGACATACTCATTCACCTTCTATTCTTCCCATTGCAGCAAGGTGATAGGGAAGACAGCGCTTATTTACAGGAGTCAAAGGAAACTGACTTCATTTATAGAGCCACCATATACCCAGCTAACAGAGAAGCAGGGGATCCACTTCTCTCACCAAGGTAATCTACTACAGGCCAGGGCAGAAGCTACCAAAGCAAGGCCAATGCACTGAGCATTTTGAAAGCGCCACCGTTCCCCTAATTGATGAGACCCGGGGTGGCTAGCAGAAAATTAATCAAGGGTAAATTGGGTTAGAGTGCCAGCACGTGGTCACACTACGTGGCATGGCGGCAGAGCGGTGCTGACAATATACACATATATACTATACTCATATAATTTTATTCCTATTGTGCACACTAACCCTATTATTCACAAAGCACTATTCCTATCTAGTGTTTCTTGTTCTCAGATACTGGGAAATATACTGTATGTAATATGCACTAATCACTGTACAAAAACATCATCAGAACTGCTTTTACAGGCAGTTGAATGTGGTATTAAAATATGATATAAAACTCTGCTGACAAATCCTAAAATTGAGAAGCCTAACATTTACACAAAGTCTCTGTACTGATATTTAATTTAATTTAATTTAATTTAATTATCACATTTATATACCGCTCACTCGGCCAAAGCCAACTCAGGGCGGTTCACAATAAAAATTAAAAACACAAGTTAAAAACAGTTAAAACAGTTAAAACTACCCACCCCCTAAAAACAAGGGCTGCAGGATCCAAAGGCACCATGGGGAAGAGTTCTTCTACACCAACCACCCAATGGAGGTTACCCTTCCACCTGCACCCCACACTTGACCCGCCAGCCAGGTTTTAAGATCTTTTCTGAAAGGCAGCAATTCCGTCCGAAGACGTAGCTCTGTTGGCAGGAGGTTCCAGAGGGCCGGTGCAGACACGGAGAAGGCTCTCCTCCTTGTGCCAGAGAGGCGAGCCCCTCTGGCTGATGGAACAATTAGAGAGCCCCTCCGGTCCGCTCTGGTTGGACGGACAGACGTCCTCAGGGCGATGCGGTCTCTTAGGTAACCCGGCCCACTACCATATAGGAAACTGATATGTGAATCTTTTTGTGCCAGTGGAATAATTTTCATTATTAAAAACTGTGGGCCCTTCCCATGTACCTTTTAGGTACAAATATAACTACAGTAGTTGGTACTAAAATGATCAGCTGATTAAGTCCCCCAGTTTCCATGGTCTGCTGCTTCCTATCAAAAGAATGCCAACTTTGGGAACCTCTTTAGTGAATGGGCCATGAAAATTATGTATTGCTTTAAGTGCAGGACGGAAATGAGCTCCCGTCTTCATCCCAGCTCCTGCCAACCTAGCAGTTCGAAAGCAAGAAATTGCAAGTAGATAAATAGGGACCACTTCGGTGGGAAGGTAACAGCGTTCCGTGCGCTCCGGTGTCTAGTCATGCCTGCCACATGACCACGGAAATGTCTGCAGAAGCAGACAGCGCTGGCTCTTCGGCTTAGAAACAGAGATGAGCACTGCACCCTAGAGTCGGATACGACTGGCTTTCGAGCAAGGGAAACCTTTACCTTTACCTTAAGTGAGTTATATTAATTTTTTCAGCTCTCCATATCTGTAGCTTTCATACACACAATCATTTTGTATAACCTATTGCAGGTATGGGAATCTGTTTTGGTCAGGGTTGCATTCTAATCTGGGAAGTGTTTTAAGGATTACAGCAGTAAGAGGGGGTTATGGTCTCAGGACAATGCTAAAGGAAAGTGAGCAGGGTTCCACTGTCTTACCAATTTGTCTACTGGAACAACTTTCGGTCATGAAAAACTTTCCTGGGATGCAAACCAGGGCTCCTTATCTGAGGATAACACTTCTCTGGTTTACAGACTAAAGTTCCTCTTCCACGTGAAACCATCTTGCTCTGCAAACTGGAAGTCCTCTTCCAGGCTTCCTCAAACTCCTTGGCCCTCCAGTTGTTCTTGAACTTCAATTCCCAGAAGCCCTGATCAGCAGGAGTGCTGATTTGGGATTCTGGGAATTGAAGTCCAAGAACAGCTGGAGGGCCAAGGCTGAGTAAGAAGCCTGATATAAAGCCTTCCTGGTCTGCAGAGCAGAGCTCCTCTTCTATGCAAAACCTTCTAGGCTTGCAAACCTGACTCTGTTTCAATGCAGAGTTTCCCAGAGATCTAAAACAGTCCTTTATTTCCAGTTGCTGCTTGGAGGTAATGTCAGAAAAAGATAGAGGCTTCCCTACTTTTCCTAATGACTTGATACTACACAGCATCTTAAATCTACCATCTGAGGCTGCAACGGTTGGGCCTCTTCACTCTTGAACGATGACGTCTAAGAGGTGACCTGATTGAAGTTTATAAAATCATGCACGGTGTGGACAAAATAGATAAGGAAAAACTGTTTTCCCTATCTCATAACACTAGAACTAGGGGACACTCCATGAAACTTTTGGGTACTAGTTCTCAAACAAATAAGAGAAAGTACTTTTTCACCCAGAGAATTACTGGTCTATGGAACTCCCTGCCAGAAGAAGTGGTGACAGCTGTCAGTCTTGACAGCTTTAAGAAAGGATAAGACAAGTTCATGGAGGACAAGGGTATCAATGGCTATAATTATGGATACTTAAGGACAACCTCGGGGTTGGAGAGATAGGCAGGATATCTCTCAATGCCATTTCCAGGGAATCCTAAGCAGGTGAAGGCATCTCCTTGGGAATAATACCCTGAAGGAAATGGTGAGCCACTGTGTGAGACAGAATGCTGGACTGGATGGGCTGTGGCCTGTTCCAGCAAGGCTGTTCTTATGTTAAATCTTCACTTTCACATCAAGATCTCTTCAGAGGAAGCCTTCCAGAATAATTACTTGGAAGGACTACAGCTAACGTGTTATGTTTTAGTCAACAACATTGGTTTGCTCGACTGGATATTTCAGTGTTTCTGACCGGGGATAGAAGAGCAACAAATACCAGTGTTTCAAGTGACTTTGCCAACTCCAGGTGAGATGTGATACTGAGTGTGACTAACATGAAACATTAGAAACCCATTTTTATGTATCAACTGGTAGAGATAAGTGATATCAGCCATATTTGGAGTTCCAACAATTCTCCCCACCCACCCACCTCCCATTCTACCATAAAGTGTTCAAAACTGCAGGTTTGGGATTGGCTGGGGGTGAAATCAGAGATTTCCCTCTAAGAAGTTGAATGGCACACATTTCACAACCCAAATTCTCACTCCAAGGTTGCTGTATGGTAGGGAGTAGGAGGGTAAAGGGTACAGTGCCGTATTTAGGATCTGTAGACCCCTAGGCTGAACCAGTGGTGCGGGGCCTACTGGGGAAAGTATTTTTTTTAAAAAATTAACCTACAAAAATGACTTACTACAGTGGAACCTCGATTAATTACGTGCTTGAATACCGTCATTTCCGCTTACCAACGCGTCATCACTCACCATGTGACTATCTGCACAATGATGAAAAACCATCATTGTGCGGATAATGAGTTTTTTGCCGCTAGATGGCGCAGCTGCCATTGAAAACCGCACAACGATGTTTCCCCTATAGCAACGCTACTTGGAGAACCAAGTAACATCGTTATGTGAGGGTCTACTGTACAACTTTACTTTGCTGTATTGAAAACGTCTTAATATGAAACAGTATGCGCTCATTGCACTCCGTGTTTTCTGTCACCTTCGCGAAACTTCCAGCTGGCAGACAGTGGGAGGAGATAACCCAAACACCAGATTAAGTTAAACCAAACACAAATGATAAACGATGATTACGATCACCAAACTTTTATACTATTGATTTACTAAAACAAAAAATCTGATTTTAAAAATTGACGTAGAATCACGTGGTGCGGGGCCCATAGGCTGCAGCTTGGTAGCCTATGCTCAAATCCGTCCCTGAAAGGGTATCCTTGTTCCTTTTGTACCACATGAGACCTCTCTGCATAATATAGAGGCAAGTGTTTTAACCTTGTGATAAAGATCTACAAGGCAATGCTTGATATTTATTTTTTGTGTGAAAACTCAGCATCAGAAAACCATTACTGCTGTCACAATACAGCCAAAGGATTTGCCATCTGTGTGTTTTTCCACCTGTTGGGAGTACTGTTCAGCTTCAGTAGCACATCTTCCCTATGGAGAATGAAGCAGTTTAGGGAAATACAGCCGGCAACCAAGCATCTCCTGACACTCTCCTATGTGTCGTCACACAGATGCCCTTAAGATGCAGTTGCCAGTTACATTCATGAGGGAGTTGCTGTTCTGCGACTTGATCCCATGTGACTGAGTTCTGCTTGCAAGAATAGTTGGTCTTTCCAAACTTTTCTCTGCTTGAGTAGTGTGTATAAAATTGCTGTTGACCAATCTCATGTATTTCAACTTGATGCATATCCTTTATGGGCAACCATAGCCCCCCTCCCCTCTGGGATGCTTTTGACCTACAGCTCCACTCATCATGTGCTATGCTGGCTGGAACTTGTAAGAATTACTCACAGAAAGATAGTTGCCCACCTGATACAGGTGAACTGAATGTTCTAGTTATTTTTCTAGTCCTGTTAGTATTTGTAGAACCTGTACTTCACTCTTTTTCTTAAACCTACCATGCCAAACATATTTTCAGTTTATACTTGTAGCAAATGGTCATAGGCATGGGTGGGACAGTTCTCTATTCTCCAATTTCTTTTCCTGTTCATGGACACTCATCAACATTCTTTAGGTTCTAGAGACTCACAGGTCTTGTCTGCAGTACAAGGTGTTGCAATAGTTTTATTTAATTCTGAAAATATAAGTCTGCATAACTAGGCAGTCCAACTGAGTAAAAATAATATTCTTAACTATACAGAATCCACTGAAATAAATGACACTGTAGTTATGACTAACAAGTCCATTTCATTTCAATCAAGCTACTCTGTATAGGGCAAACTTTGGATTTAGGCCTATGAGCTCCAGAGGTAAAGAAGAACAGCCAAAGATTCCTACTCCTATTCCTGCAGTGGGACTGTCCCTTTGTCAGATGACCCTCTTCCTGAGAGGAAACTTGAAAATACAAGTTAATTCTTTTAGAATCTGCAGTCAGCCAGGAACACTAGCTAATTATCAGCACAACCAGAAAACTGAGGAAAAACAGGTTGCATACCCAGAATTTTGGTTCTTCTAATGGTCACCTGTAAGCTCTAGAAGCTTCCAAATAAGTATCTATGTAAGCAGAAGACCCATATGTGAGTCAGAAAGACCACCAAATAATTAGCACTGCAGTGAAACATACCATTTACTGTTTTCTGGAAATATACTAATTGAAAAAGTACTGTTATTCTTCTGCATTTTACACTGGCCAAATCCCATAGCTCCCTTGAGAATTCAGGGGTGTATTGTCCAAAACTGCAAAACTCTATTAGCTGCTCACATCTTGCTTTTTAAAAGATGCATTTGCCAGAATTCTCCCAGGCATTTATCCCAGCCAGGTGGTATTGCATAAACTGCAACAGCATATGCTACACACAGTCCTAGTCACATACTTATTGCATGACTTAATCTTAACCTATAAAACCAAGGGTTAACCGTTGGAACTTGCTATAGGTTGCTATGCCTCGCCCTACTTGCCTGCACTCACCTTTCGTGCACACGGCCAATCTGGGTCCGCAGGTCAACAAAGGATTGGGAAAACAGGCAGTGGGGCAACAGCCCCACAAATGCGAAAAAAAGGAAACAACTTCATTTCCCAACATTCCTTGCACCACGCCGCGCCAGAGCCAATCAGGCTGAGAGGCTCTCGCACGGCGCGGTGCAAGGAACGTTCAGAAACGCACCGCAGCCAATCAAAAGAAAAGCGTTTAAAAAAAAACGCAGCACAAACACAAAGCACAAACCCATAACTACAAGCCCCAGCGTCCTGCGCGCCATGAGGGCACAGAACGCTGAGGAAGCTGGCGAGCAAAAATTAAAATAAACAACAACAACAACAAAACACCAGGAGAGCAAGTCCGCCAAGCCGCGGGAACCAAAGCTCCCCTCCCCAACGGCACCTGAAGCTCCAAATCGGAGTTTCCCCTTTAATATCACTGGGTGGGGGTGGGGGTGTTGTGCTCCCCCTCTCTACTGGCTCCCCTGGGGTTGGGAGGGTTGGGGGGACCAAAGGAGTCTGTCTCCCCAACCCTCCTGACCCCAGGGGACCTGGCAGAGAGGGGATACCCCTCCACACACACACACACACACACACACACACGCCCCATATTAAAGAGAAGAAACCAAGCGGTTACTTCTCTTTAAAAATGGAGTTTTTTTGGGGGGAATCCCCCTCTGTGATGGCTCTCCTGGGTCCGGAAGGGTTGGGAAGACAGACCCCTTTTCTCCACCCAACCCTCCCAAACCCAAGGAAGCCAGCGGAGAGGGGGATCACAACCCCCCCCCACTGATATTAAAGGGGAAACCACAATTGAGATTTCCCTTTTAATATCAGAGGGTAGCCTGGATTCGATCCCCTCTCCTGGGTCCCATGAGTCTGGAAGGTTTGGGGGGACAAAAGGGGTCTGTCCCCCCAAGCCTTCCAGAGCCAGGGGAGATGGCAGCGAGGGGATCCCCCCGTAGGACACCAAAAAACACAAAAACAAACAATCAAAAACATTCAATACACAAAAACAAAGAAAAACAACACCAAAAAACAATGCGAAGTAAACAACAACAAACATTTCCAAACACACCCAGCCCCCAGCCAAACACCACAAAATCCAACCACCACCACTACCCAAAATAAAGAAAAACAGCCAACTCACCACCACACGACCTCACACCACAACGACTGGAAAAGAAATGAATAAAGAAAGAGTCTACTTACTGGAAGAAGCTCCACCCAGAGGCCACGAGAGAAAAAACAGTCAAAATACAAGATAACCCCTACCAGCTGCCCACAATAGTAAAAAATAGTAAAAAAATAGTAAAAAAAATTCAAAAAGACACAACAGCCCCACACAAAAGGCCCCAAGAGTAAAAACAAGTAAAAACAAATAACACAAAATCACAATTTTACACAAATCAAAAACAGATATCAATAAAATAAAATAAAAACTATTCAAAAATCCTGTGCTGAATTTTTACTCAAATAAAAAACAAAAACATCAATACACAGTTTAAAAACATTTATTGTGAAAAACATGTACTTTCACATTTTTTAAATTATTACCTACGGTACAACAATTTAAAAAAATACATACTAAAAATTATTGGGTTAAATAATTTTTTTGGAAAAAGTACATCATCCTTTATTCTTTTTTCCATCCACAAAACCAAAACACCAAACAAAACTCATCACAGTTTATAACAGGCCACCAAAAAATTTGTATAAATAAAAATTTAAAAAATTTCAATTATAGACTAACCTCTTCTTTACAAACATTAACAACAACAAAAACTTTCCAACACCATTTAAAACAGCCCGGCAACGTCGGGCAACCTCTGCTAGTATATCATATACTGTATACGGTATATTGATGCTGGGAAAGGTGGAGGGCAAACGAAGAAAGGGGCGGCCAAAAATGATATGGCTAGATGGCATTGTAGACGCAATGGGCACAGAGCTGGGCAGGTTTAGGAGGATGGTGGAGGACAGAGGTACCTGGAGGGCGGTGGTCCATGGAGTCGCAAAAGGTCGGAATCGACTGTGCGATGGAACAACAAAAGGAATGTGTGTAGCAACTCATTATTGGCAAGTTGTCACTGTAATTTACAGTTAACATTTACACTAAGATAAATCTGGTGTTGACCTTGTTATGCCACCATTTTTTTAGGATGCAACAGTAATATCAAGTATTCATTGGTTAAAAAACAGTAGGTTACAGAGTAGATTAATTGTATTATTAGGGATTTGGTTAGTCGATTCAAACTAACACTACATTCCATTGTTTCAATGCACCTACTCTAGTTGTGACTTACTATTGGATTTGGGCCATCATATAAGAACAATATAAATTACTTCCATAATACTAAATTTATTTAAAATCATCTAGTTTTATTGTAAAAAATAGAATGTTTTAAAACAGTACAGTGCTTATAATTGTAGACACTGTTCATAGCTTAAAAGATGTTTTTCATTATTTAGAAGACCTTATAAATTTAAACTGTGTATGTTGCCTGCTATAATTGACACCTATGGCAGCAGGTACAAAGGAGTCAAAAGTATGAAGTCAACACAGCACAAAGGAGTCAAGAGTACACATAATATATAAATTTTGGGGGATAAAAACCAGTGGTCTTAAGAAATATTTAAACCATTTGAAGCAATCACACAGCAAATCAAATGACAATTGAATAGACTAAATAAACAAGGCAAAAACTGCAGAGTCTATGCAAAATAACAGTGAAGACATTAGCTAGGTAAGCTCTTCTTAGGAGGAACTTTCACAATCATCATGCAATCAGAGCAAGTGCCATTTCTCTAACAGCCACCTGGCAAGACACTGGGTCAAGCAGCACGGAGGGGTGGGAAACACATTAGTAAGAAATAAATGCTGAGTGTTTTTGTATTCCTTTGCTTTATCAGTGACTAATTACCCGGCCTTGCCTGGGTTGTTTTTGTCCTTTAAAGCAAGGATGATGTGGCTTGACTGCGGATTTACTTTTCTGCCCGGTGGCGTCCCCATCCTATAAACGTTAAGTTGTCAAGCCATGTCCTCCTTTGGTCAGCAAAAGGAAGCCGCAGCTTGACAGAACTGTACGTTTATGGGACGGAGACCCCACAAATGAAGAAAGCTGTGCCTACTAATTGCAGCCACAGCTTTAGCAGCGGCGTCTCCCGGCAGAAAATTTAAGCCGCTGGCTTGGCTGTGCTGCACATGTGCAGTACTGCTGTTTCATTGCTGCTTCTCCAGCCGGTGGGGGTGTCCCCTTTGCAACCCACTTTGGGGGGCATAAATATCCAAATGGGTTTTGAGACCCCCACAGTGCTGATCTCGCAAGCCCAAGGTATTTATGTGCAAACTTTCAGTGAGATTGGTGCAGGGGTGTGGGTTCCTTTAGAACATATACAAACCCACACCTCTGTTTTATAGATATAGATAACACATAGATTTGTCCAAGTGGGTATACACTGTAACAAAGCAATTGTTATGCTGTTAATAAAACATTATAAAGGTTTTGGTGTCCATTTCTTTCAAAATTCACTGCAATGATGTGATGTTTGTCTAGAGATATTCCTATGTTTTTATGGATAAAAAAGACAAGTTATCTAAATGCAAATGGAATGTAATCAAAAAACAGGTGTTTTAAGTGCTAAAGCAATGTCATGTTCCAATATCTGGATTCAATAAGAACATGAAAATTGAACACCGGCAGAAAAAGGAAAGAGTCACATTATCAGAAAAAGAAAACTGACAAGCAAGATAACACTGTGTTTTTCTACTAGCATCCTAGCTCCAGCAAATAAGGCCCTTAAGAAATCAGCTTTTTAAAAAGAGAAAATACTGATTTGTAAATCGTAAAATATTTTATTGCCATTTGTATTCGACATAGTAATGTAGCACAGAATTCTAAAGATTCTTATACAATCCATCTTCATAAATGATTGTCTTCAATCCCGGAACAATATACTGTACAATATACGTAGTACTTAACCATTACAAGAAACACTTGTACAGTATTTATAGAATCATTAAACATTACTAATCCATTTTTAAAGTTTCTGCATCACACTTCAGGAATTGGAGTACAAAATAAAGAAAAGAAATGTAATTAAGAAAAAAAATGGTGCATTCAGACTGTCACGAAACAGATTACAAAAACACTGTAATTTCAAAAGTTGTCTTCATGATATATCTAGCAGTTGATCACTATATGCATTAGAATTAAGTAAACTAATCTGAGAAGAAACTGACACAGGTTCTTTGCACTGAAAGGACATGTCATCAGTGAACAGAAATGTCATGAATGCATCCTATTCCTGGGATTTCAACATTGCATTGGATACTACCCATTCTATGCTTCCAGTATTTCCATGTTTTCATCAGCTCATTGAAAGTATAACAGGGGTCGTCGGCAACCTGTGGCCCGTGAGCCAGATCCGGCCAACAGGCCCAAATTACCCGCCCACACACACCCTTACTCCCACCGGCAGCGGAAGCAGCGTAAACAGCCATAAAATGCATCCATGACTGTAGCGCTTTACGGCAGCATTTGCCACCAGTCCAGACCCCTCAACTGTCTGACGGAGCGTGATCCGTCCCCAGACTGTAAAAGGTTGGCAACCCCTGCTCTATAAAGCTGGTGAAAATATAATGCTGACTACCTGTTAGGATATTGAGACCTAATCTTAGGACACAATCTGTCTCACCAAGATAATACAGTTAAGTTATTTGTTGGGACAAACGTTAATTGCTGGTACAACTATCCCCACTCTCTGTAAGTATATGATCTGAAACTTTATACCTGATCCTCATATAAGAAAAAAACATGGTAAGGTTTAACTGTAGTTTGCAGTGTTAATGCACTGCATAAACATGGTGCAAGAAAATGGGGTCCAGGAAAGCCAAGGCTATAATGAACGGTATGCATTCTTATTTATCCAGAAATGTTTCATGAGGAATGCAGTACAATATCTTTATCAGACTTATGCCAGCACTGGAGGTGGTCAAGTGGAACTTTGCACATTTATTTAATGAGGAATAATGCAGTAATGAATAACACCATACTGACATTGCTCCAAGCTACCCCATGACAAGCCACCTTGTGACTTTGGCAAACTATCCCAGTACCAACTGCAGTACAAAAAGAGAATAAGATAATAAGATTTGATCTCTGCAAATGGACGATGCAAATTTTTTTTGCTGCTGTTGAGATCTGATAAAGCTGATTAAATATTTATTAAGAATACTTTCTGAAGAATTCTAAACTCTATCCCACCATAAAATTTAATTGCAAATTCCACTGGATTAAGAAAGACTGTTTTACAACAGGGGTGCCCAAACTTTTCGGGCCACAGGCTGATCATGTGGTTCAGCGGGCTGGCCACATGGTTCCTCCCACCAGAACCAGAAGTAAAACACTCCTTGCAATCTGTTTTGCAACATGATGTGATAGATTTTAGGCTGCCATTTTCTCTGCTTAAACCAAGGGTGCCCAAACTACTGTCCGTGGGCCATATCTGGCCCCAGACACAAATTCATCCTGCCCACACTGCCCCCATCGGTCCCGGAAATGGAAGTAAAATGCACCTGTATGGGCATGTTTTACTTCCGTTTCCCGGAGCAACTAGGGCGGTGTGGGCCAAATTGGTGTTGGGGGCCAGATCTGGCCCACAGGTTGTAGGTTGGACACTCCTGGTTGACAATATAAGCCACATTATTGATTTGGCTTAAACAAGCATTCAAAAGTATATACTGGGCAAGGGATCTGGGGGAAAAAAGTTATTCTTCACACCAGCACATCCATCCTTTCTGTTATGCAGATGAACAGGATTATCAAGTTAAGTGGGGCTCTTATGCGTTCACTGTTTGAAGATCTGTTATGCATCCATTGAAGGGGTCAAAGACAAAAAGAAACCTCATGGTGAAGTGGTTAAGACAAAACCCTGCTCATGATCTGAGCAAAAACTGCGCTCATGTGCCAGAATTATCTAGTATCCATATCTTTTTTGGCTTCGATCAGACAGCAACTTTAGACTAGCATGGAAACACTGTCACATTAGAACTGCATCTTATAGTAAAAGTATTATTAGATTGGTCTTTAATATAAAATTTATATTTTGAGGTAGTTTTGTTTGAACTGATTTTTTCAAAGCAAATACTCAACAAACAGTTTTAAAATGTACTGTATTGAAATTATTCTTTAAAAGATGAACAGATGAACTACATTATTTTGTACTTTTAATTTCATGACAAATTACCAACTATACTACAAACCTAGCAAATAAAGCTTTCTTTTGTTCCAAAGCATCTTTCTGAACCAAGGGAAGAAATGAAGGGAAATGCTCACCCCCTCTTTCCCTGCCAGATTCTTTTGTCCAGAAACTATCCACACACCCTTATAAGTACAGTAACTGTTTGTACCCAGTGAGTTCTAGACCAATATGTTCTGAGCCAGAAAAGAACCAGAATATTGGTGAGGATAAAAGCACTCTGGAAGGTGAAGGAAATTTCAAATATTTCAAAGGGAAAAAAACTGGCAGGAAAAGGCTTTATAGTGCCCTTCTCTCCTCTGATGAAAATTGCCCTCTCCTGAATTTGTTGTCACAGAGTAGCAACTGTTAGGGCTTTATTATGCATGGTTACAGCACAACATACAGTTTGTCCCTGGCATGTATGCTTTTGAAAATTCTTTCTCCCCTGCAATTACACCTCTGAACGTCTTACGATGCAGCTTTAGAAATAGGCCCCAATACATCTAGTTATTCTTGCTAAATCAAACCTAGCCACTGCTTTTCAAAGGCTAATTAAAATGACTATAAGACTGTCCATTTTATACTCTAATGTGCTGTGAGATAGTACTACTATTTGGTATAATATTATGTCATGGTGAACTACATGCACTGTAATTTTCAATACGTACCGTATACGGTTTCCAGTGTTCATGAAAATATACTACTTCCTAAGCCATCAAATACAAATAAAAGCAAATCTTCATCTTGTGACAGATTTCACAGCAAAATTTGGTCCAATCTTATATTTTTATTTCAATATCTCTTAGAAAGGCATAAGTGCAGAATGTTATAGCAAAAATAAATAAATATCTAAGTTATTGTCAAACAGTAGTGCAACCATTTCTAAGAGGTTTACAAAAATATGGTCTTTGGGTGAAAAATAAGGATACATTTTTGGAAAACTTACATAGCTGCCAAATAAAATCCAGATTTTCAATGGAAAGAAATCTGAATATAAATGTTGATGCCTGCTGGCATTCCCAAAAGTTGGGGGATACAGCTGTAACTCTTTTGTATATAAACAACCATTAGAAATGTCCTTGCTTCCGTTCCAAAGATCATCACAATCAACCACAAAACAGGATTTCTGAATCAGGTCTTTTCTTTGAAAAACCATTTCTGGTATTCTGAATTGGAACATGGTCGCAATACAGGTGCTGGATTGCCATTGTAGGCTTTATGTTCAGCTTGCACACACTTTTGGGTCTGCATGTGGACTAGGGTTCCATCCTACAAAAGGTGATATACAATAAGTAAGCATTTATTGCAAAAGAAGAGCAATCATAACAAAGAAGTCAAATACAGTGGAACCTCATACAACAAACTCGCATAACAATTAGGTTTTGGGGGGGAAATAGCGTCCTGCAAAACAATTTTCCTACTGGAAAAAAATCATACATCAATTTTTCAGTGGGAAAAACCACTTAGCGAAGAAAATCATTGTATGATGC
This sequence comes from Bradypodion ventrale, assembly GCA_035047345.1. Classification (NCBI taxonomy): domain Eukaryota; kingdom Metazoa; phylum Chordata; class Lepidosauria; order Squamata; family Chamaeleonidae; genus Bradypodion; species Bradypodion ventrale. Next base: position 193,366,486 of record JAWDJE010000004.1, read on the forward strand.
ATCCCATAGGGAAAATCGCTATATGATGTGTGTATCGTGTAGCAATTGTTTCATACAACAACGAGCCCCATGGAACAGATTAAAATCGTTGTATGAGATACTACTGTACCTAACTGAAAAGATTTGGCAGTGGCAGATATGCTTCAGTAAAGTTTCTGAACCTCCACCAAGGGAATGTTAATAAAAGCTTTATAAAACCAGAGTAGATTTTAATGAAATTTGCAGAACCTTGGGATTTTGCTTCTGCAAATCAGTGGTGGAAAATGAGTAGAAATTATCTTAGAGTTCTGCCAAAACTACTTGATCAATATTCATCACTGTGCTTAGAACTCAAACACCAACACTAAGAAAGTTCTATCAGAATAGCTAATATGGGTTATCAGAACACAGTGAAAGCAAACTGTGCAGTAGTAGGCCTATAAGGCCTACTACATTTATATAATAAAACAGCAACTATTGAGACCACTTGCTCCTCTTTGTCTGCGTATTACTTAGTTAACTGGTCAAATCAGGTTGTTTTTCATGCTATCAACAACAACCTGGATCCATGTATGACAATGTGCAGATAGGAACATGTGTACCTATCATCAGAAAAAAACGTATTTTCAACACAGTGCAGCACCAACTGGGGTTGTATTAAACTGGGGTCATAATCTACATCAGCCATAACAGGCCTTGCTCCAGCTGCCCCTACTGCTGGAATCGGCCATGGACTCATTTACAACCATCGTGAACGCATTTACGACAGCCATAAATGAGTCTGCAGCCATTGTAAACGCATTTGCTAGTCGTAAATGAGTCAGCGGCCATTGTAAACACATTTACTACATCTGTAAATTACTCTGCGGCCATCGTAAATGCGTTTACAACAGCCGCAGATGTGTTTTACAGTAGCATTTATAGTGGGGGGAACCACCAGCCTAGCCAGCTCAGCTGTCTGAGGGGGTGTGGTCCGGCCCACGGCTGAAAAAGGTTTAGAACCCCATGCACTAGATGATATAACCCCAGAACAACCCAATTCAACTTGGAACTCTTCTTGGGTAGTTATTTCCCCCGTTTACTCTGTACCTCAGTCTTTGTTTTTATTAAAAAGCAACAACTATAAGTATTCTTACCTCTCTAAAGACAAATTTCTGATTTTCAGGGATGTTCTGGACATTGCCTTGACACAAGTACATTTTCAAATACTCGGTTCCTTGATCAACAGCTGCGCAGGCTTCAGGATGTCGTGTGTTGTAGCGTATTTCATTGTTGGAAGTATATTCAAAAAACTTTTTTTTAAAAAGGAAAAACATATTTTTTAAAATTTCTAAATATGAAAAGCATAAGAAATATTATAATTAAATTATAATATTATAACCTAATTCTTAAACAGGTTTCTAGCAATTATTAAAGTAATAAAACAATTTTTAAGCTAGTTTTTATTAGGGATGTGCACAGTTAAAACCTTGGGGGGGTGTTTCAAGTTCTGTCAGCAAGTGCCTTTTTTGTCTTTGTTTCTTTCATGCACCAATTATTTAGTTTAATGAACCTCCTCGAAGATTGTGGTATTTCTGAACCACAATCGGGCATACCCTGGTAACAGCAACTTTGTGTTGCTGGCTAATCTTTCTCACACTAGGTCAGGTGAAAGGAATTGCAGAATAAACTCACTAAAAGGTGCCTTCATTTTGCCAGTTTCACGTCTGGCCTAGACATGGAAGAAGAAGAAGAAGAAACATGGAAGGGACAACCTCTTTCTGGTCATTTTGTCCTGGTCTTCCCCATTCCTGTTTTCTGGTGCTTGTCTAAAAGGACTAAAGAACATAAACTCCCCCAAACAACAACAACAACAACACTCTACTCTTAAAAAGCAAAGCAACAGAGAGCCAATGACAGTACTCCAAAAACAAGCTAAAGTACAATCGACCACTACCATCAAACAAAACTGTCCCAAAATATACACTTTTAATAGATTAAATAACATTTAAAAGATCAATGAAACAAGGAAAGCACCAACATGGGAGGGGGAGAATAACAGAAGAAAAAAAGGACACACACAGCCACCCCTCCCAAAAACCAAGAAAAGCAAATTAGCAAATATGGGCAAATAATACAATCAAAATCTTCACAAGATAAAATTATTAAAATATGGGGAGATGTTTCTCCTCCTTCCACTTGACGTCAGCAAGCAAAAATTGGTGCAAAAATGGAAAGGACAAAAGAGGAAAACCATTTCCAAAGAAAGATTTTGATCCCCCACAAAAATAACCACAAGAGGTGTGCTAGCACAGACAAGATTCCTGGAGACGGAAGCAAACATGTTGCAAAGAAATAGGGGGGAATCCCTCAAAAATCAAAAGAAATACCGGGGTGGGTGGGGGTGGGGGGTGAATGAGAAGAGAGAACCAAAATGGAAGCAAAGAGCCAAGGAGGTATACAGTAGACACAATCTTTAATGGAGGTCAGCAGCTCTCACAATACTACTGCATGACAAATTTCCTTGATCATTTAATAGACAAGATGTGAAAGAAAGATTAAATGAAAGATGGGAAACATGAAATAGCCAGAAAATTACATGCACCTGTACCTCTTTCATTTACACTGAACATTCATATTTACAATGGTCTTTTTCAGGACTTAACATAAGAACATGAAAATTAAAAAGAGCCTATTTTTGTCTCCCCCCACCCCAATAAAATATGAAAGTTCCACCCGTAGTTTCTTGTTCTTCATATCAGGAATTAAACAGATAACCAATAGCAACAACTGTAAGGAGAATTCTTGCAAGGAGCAAACATTTCATTAAAACACAACGAATTGCAGTAGTCATTTATTTATAAGATACAAAATCCTAGCGATGTTGCAATGCCAAAAGAGCCAGTTTAAAGGAGGAAAAGAAACAATATAGAAATCAGTAGAAACAATGTTGATCAAGAAGCCAAGTCAGATGATGTGTTGCATTTGGGAAACTTACAGAGTTTATGCTTATTCATAAGTAAAACCAGTTGACTTCTGGGATAGTTATTCCAAGGTAAGTGAGCCAGGATTACAAACAATATATTTAATAATGTCTATACATGGCCTTCAAGGTGGTTTACCATTCAAGACTAAATATGAAACAAAAATAACTTGCTTCCAGCAATAAAGATAAAATCCTACCTGATTTTGTCCCATGCCATGGCATGGATATAATATAATGGTCGATCCTGATACTTCATGCTCGTTGGGGGGATTGTAATCAAAGCAGTAATTTGCCATCCCTTTATTCTTCAGCTAAAAGAAAACAGAAGTCTATTTAGATATACCATCCCACAGTACATTTACTCCATCAAACAATGCAGCTTGCAAAGTATTAAGTTAGCAGGTTATAAATCAATGGAACAAAAGATGTAGTAACAAGAACACTTAAACAACAAAATACAGTTACTCTGTTGCAGCACAACTATTAGTTTTTCTTCCTTTGCTGTATAAACTGAAGCTTAATTAAAAGCCACACCAGGCTAGCACAATAGGACTTTCTTCCCCCTTATTCCTTTGTGTAGCCTCCACTACAGTGGAACCTTGAGTTACAAAATCAATGCATTCCTCGGGACGTTTCGTATTATGAAACATTCGTACAGTATCTCGAAGTGCGATTTCTCATAGGAATGCACTGAAAAACCTTTTTCTGACCTCCGGAACGGATTAATTGGTTTTCAATGCATTCCAATGGGAAACCGCACTATGAGACACAAATTTTTCATGATTTAAATCTGTAACTCAAGGCATTATTTTCAATGGATTTCCTTTTGTATCGCGAAAATTACGTTAGTTGTGGTGTTCATAACCCGAGGTTCCAATGTATCTGAAAACCTGCCCTGGAATTTCTCAGTCCTTCAAGGTAGGTTTTGAGAGCACATGGTGTTGAAAAGGATGGCTAAACTCTCCCTCCTAGTTAGGTAGATGGAAGCAGTACCATCAGTGAAATGACAACAGTAGATGCCCTAGATGGCAATTGTGCACTGAAAATATGTGGCCATATATATACATTATGCAAGTTAAACTACTGAATGAAAGAATCATACTGGAACTTCTAAAAAGAGGTCAACTGTGCCAGGCACAATTTTCAAGCATGCTCCATAACTGGACTTCACTTTTCACATACAAGCTGTTGAGGAAGACCAATGATCAAAATTCATTCAGCTGGCTATGTGGACTCCTTTTATAATGGCATAAATCCTGTTGCTGAGTGCAATAGGCAACAACCAGAGTAAGTCCATTTAATGAATAAGGATTTGGTAAGTCAATTCCTCCATAATTTCCACTGGTTCAATAAATCTAACCTTGTTGCAACTTACTACTAAGCAACAAGATTTCAACTTGTACTTTTATATTAGCTACTTTAACCACTTAACAGTACACAACAACTGGACTGCTGCAATTTTTCACTGGCTTTGAAATTACAATTACATTACTACTGAATAATTTAATGTTGATGCAAATTGAGATTTGCTTGGTCTGTGTACTGATCTTTCACATGGCTTCCTTTATGGAGTCAATCTATGTCATATTTGGGCTTCCTCTTTTCCTGCTGCCCTCAACTTATCCCATCATTATTATCTTTTGTGCCAATGGGGCTTTCTTTTTTGCTTGGAATCATCTGGTGGTGTTGAATCAAGGGGAAATTTTTAATTCCTCCCCCCCCCCCCTCCTAGATGATTGCTGCACCATAATAGCAATCATCTAGGAACTTCAAGGAGAAATGCATATAAGTGGATCTCTGCAGTACAAACATATGTACTTCAAGGATTGACTGTACACCATTTCTAGAATTTTTCGTTTAATATTTTCAAGCCAACAATAACCAAAACCATGGAAGCCAAGTCTGTGGATATGAAGGGACTAGTGTATTGATGTTTCTTCCATGAACTCTTGCTTTTCCTTCATCTGAATACAATCCGGCTTTCCATCAGATGTGTTCTGTGTCATAGATTGAACAGATAAGGGGATATAATGCAACCTTGTCTGACATCTTTGCCTAAAGTAAACCATTGTATCTCTCCATGATCTGTAACTGCAGCTTCTTGTCCACAATATAGGTGGCAAATCAGGTGCACACCCATTTCTTTCAGAGTAATCCAAAGCTTCTCATAATTCCCCACAGTCAAGTTTTCTTGTACTCTATGCAGACTGATCTTTTGCTGAATTTTTTTGGTGTGCTCCAGTAGCAAGCATATATTTACACTATTATCTTGAGTCCCCCTTTCTTTTTGGAATTCAGCTTGAACATCAGGCGTTTCTCTTTCCATATAGGATAAATGCCTTTGTTGCGACATCCTGAGCATCACTTTGCTTGCATGGGAAATTAGAGCAATGGTTCTATAGTTACTGCACTCCTTGGCAGCTCCTTTCTTGGGTATATTGAACATTCAAGCGGGGGCTTGAGTGGTCCAACTAGGCAGTGTTGCCCATCTCTTGTCAACGATGTTAGGCTGCAACTGAAACTCAACAAAGTGTCCTCCGCTGGATCCCTTGGGCAAGTTGAAAGCAGAGGGCACACATCATCGTCCACCTAGCCAGCAGGTGATGTGATATCCAAATGCCAAAAAAAAAAAAAACACATGCAAATGGACTTGATTTCTCAGGTCCATTTGCATGTGCAGAATGACATTGCAGACACATCTACCAATGCATGGACTCCTCACTTAATAACAACTCCAAAGTATCCAAGGTATTGAACATTTCCAGTTTGTGGGACATTGTTTTAGCTTTCCATATTTGTCTTCTTAATGTTCTTGTTAGGCATATTTGTGTTAAGATTTTGACAGATTCAGTCTCTGTAGTTTAAAATAGTTATATCAGTATCCATCTATCCCTGGTGATTTATATTTCTAAGTCCTTTCAGAGAAGCTTTCATGTCACTTCAAAAAACTGCTATTTTTCATTATAGGCTTCTTCTTCAAAAGAAACTGTCATCCATTTGATTCTTTTTTTTTATACAGATCTTCAGTATGCTGTTTGTACCATCTCTATATTTTATCCTGGTCAGGTAGTATTTCTATGTTGGTCTCTCAGCATTCTTAATCTAGGTTTAAACTTCCCTTTGACTTCTTGGCTCCTCTGGAAGAGATCTCTTTGTTTTTGTCCTCTTTTGTTGTTCATTCATTCATTCATTCCCCACCTGTATAAATCTGTTATATACTGTACTGTGCTATTACTTGCTGCTCTTTCAAAGGACCTTTTTCTGTACTGTTTTGCTGGGAAGCAATTTAACTTATAAACATACTGCTTCTCAGCAACAAAAGGCAAATAAAAATGTATAATCTGATCCTTTATTTTTATTGAACTCAAAATGTCAAGGCCAAGAACTACATTTCCCAAAACAAGGATATTCCAGGAATTAATAAGAACAGCAGAAGGAAGAGAAAATAAAGCAAGAAGACCAGAAAAGACACTTTCAGCTGAAGAACAGTCCTAGCAAAACTGGAATCTACTTGGCAAACAGCAATACGAAAGCTTTGGTTTTGCTCTTGTGTACCCTCGAGAACGTCTGTTCTTGCCATAAAGCTCTTCCTGGATCTGAGGCACCAGACTTGAGGCTCATCTCCATTCTGAGGATGTCAAGGGTTATTCTCTTGCTTAGTTTAGAAGGTAATATGGGTCTTGCTTTTGGTCAATATATAATGTTAAAAATCAATCTCCTAGTCATTGAATTATAAACCTTGGACACTTGGGATGAACACAGCTCTTCAAGACATTAAAACACATTCTCAGTGCTGAGTAAAATGGCAGGAATAATTATCTTCACAGGATACTGTCCCAGCTGATTCTTACCATTGTTTTTTGAAAGCAAAAATCCATACAAAACTTCCAAAATACATTTTTAATTATCAAAAATAAAGAGAGAAACACATGGACATGCTACTAGATGTAGCAAGCAACTGTACATCATAAAAACATAGATAACACATTCCTTGGGAAGCAGCATAAAGTTACAACATGTTGTGAAAGACACCTGCTTGCACAGTAATTAATAATAACAACATGCCATCTGGTCAATTTTTACTTATGGCAACTCTTTCCAGGGTTTTCTAGGTATACCCTAGACATCCTACGCTAATCACATCTCTATCCTTTTGGCCATTCATCACTTTGGAGTCTTGGCTTGTGAAAGAACAGACTCAAATATACACATGCCTGCTACATTTTTCAGGTGTCTTTTTCCCATCCAACTTTGCCTATATCTCCACACTGTCTGCTCCTGGAATTCTGCCTGTTTCCCACTCTAAGGCTGAAAGCAATAAGAAAATGTTTTGGCTGGACACCTAATTAAAACATGTTATTCCACCCACCCACCCCAACATGCTCACTTTTAATTTTACTACCAAATGAAATGTAGTAGCTTGGCAGTAAAATTTAAATTTAAATGGGGGATTTATTTTGCCACCTCAGTACCTCTTTCACTGTCAGTCTTTCCAAACACACCTGTATCATCAAGAAACAAAATAAAGCAAAAGCAAAAAAATAATGAAAAAAAAGACTGTGGCATGTTAAAGACTGACTGCTGTATTTTGGTGTGAGTTTTCATGGATTAAATCCATTTCTTCAGAAATGAGAGTAAGACTAGGGAAGTAAACTTAATCCACAAAGGCTCACATCAAAATATAGCAGTTAGTCTTTAAGGTGGTTTAATATTTTTGTCACCTTTATTTTATTGCTTTTCTTTTTGTTGTTTCTTGTTTGAAATACTTGTACAGACTAACACGGCTACCATTTTAAAAAAACATACCATCAGAATATTCTATATATTTCATTCAGTCAGTCAGTCTCTCAGTAATAGTACTTTTACACTGCCAAATTTAGTGAGTAGTAGTACTACTTTAGTTAACAGCCTGTGCTATAATGAAGATAAAGGGCACATAATTCAGAAGACACTTTCTTCTTCTTGAAGAACTCACAATGAATTTTTTCCCCAAACTATCAAAAATTAGAACAATCAGCCTTTTATATTTGTTCTGGTATGATGGGTATATATTCAATTGTGCCACCACAAGCAACTGCTTCAATTGTGTGAATGGTTGAACCACCTTTGGAAAAATCTGAAGGGGTGTGTGATGTTCAATATTGAAAGAAGGTGGATAGGTGTCCTCCTTGAGTCACAAACCCAGCCAACAGTAACAACTTCCATTCTATGTTATTGTATCTATCCAACCTCATTTGTAATATTCAATACTGTTTTTCAAAATAACACACCATTTATTTCTGCACTTGGCCATCTATTGTGAAGGGGGGGGCTGGGAAGTTTTGACTTACCATCCCTAAATAACTGTTTGACTTACCATTCCAAAATAACCAGGCCTATCCTCTGGCACATGGAGTTCTGGGTAAATATTCTCTAAGTACCATTTGAAGTCCTTACATTTCAGCTTATCTCGAAGCATTCTTCTTTCTGTCACATCACCATAAGGCTCCTAACAATAAAACCAACAGTAACATTTTCGACTGAAAGCTACAATATAAACTTTAGAATACAATTTATTAAAATTCTAACAATCTGAAATTTAGATTAAGTATTTCAGATAAGCATAACTTCTAATCTACCAAGTTGGACACAGTCCACTGCTTTCTACAGTATATATTTGATCAAATTTTGAGTTTATTTGAGAATTGTTAATTTGCTTCAAAAAAAGCCATATACAGTACAATGGAACCTCATACAACAATCGCCCAGTATAGCAATGAAATCGTATAACAATTAGGTTTTGAGGAGAAATGGCGTTGTGTCTCACATAACAATTTTCCCTATGGGAAAAATCGTACAACAATTTTTCAATGGGAAAAACCACTTAGCAAAAAAAAATGTTGTACGATGCATCCCATAGGGAAAATTGCTATACGATGCATCTATTGTATAGCAATTGTTTCATACAACAAGCCCCATGGAACGGATTAAAATCATTGTATGAGGTACCACTGTATTTTCTTCTTGAAGCTATGCTGAGTAGCAATAATTATAATTCTGTTTTCAGTTTATTATGTTCTATCAACTATTTCACTGCTCCATCTAGGATAGCTAGTGTACAATTACCAGGATAATGCAGCATACTGTTTTTCAAACTGACAAAACATAAATCCTTCAATGGGTATTTGATCAACTGTGCAAAACAGATTAATAAATGTAATACACATTTTATTTTATAAAGAGTTAAATAAAACACCTTCTATAAAATATGCAAAGTAAACAAATGGGTATAGTCTTTCTCACTTTCAAAATACATAGAAGCTGTCTCAAAACCAGAAGTTATTGTCAACATTTGCCAGGCTGGTTTCAGGCAGGATTTTACTTATAGATGACAGGGACTGAACCCAGGACATCTGGTTGCAGATGCCAGGGAACGATTGAGGCCACTTGAGCACCAGCATTAAAAGCTTGTTCAGCAATCTGCCTGGCTTCCAGATTTCCAGTAGATATTGCTCTCATATATTCAAGAGTACTTTCAGAATCTTAAGGATCAAAAACATAGTGCCTAAAAACAAAATTGGTTCAGAAAGCATGGTTCTTGTGCTTCTGCAAAACTGCACCATAGACAAACACTTACTTGTAGTTCCTGTTAACTTCACCTCTCTCATCTGCCTCTAGAATCAAAATTCATGTTGCAAGTTATTCTAAGAAGCCCGCATCGCCCTAAGGACGTCTGTCCGTCCAACCAGAGCAGACCGGAGGGGCTCTCTAATTGTGCCATCAGCCAGGGAAGCTCGCCTCTCTGGCACAAGGAGGAGGGCCTTCTCTGTGTCCGCACCGGCCCTTTGGAACCTCCTGCCAGTAGAACTGGGTCTCCAGACGGAGTTGTTGCCCTTTAGAAAATAACTAAAAACCTGGCTGGTGGGCCAAGTTTGGGGTACAGGTGGAGGGGTGGCTTCTGTTGGGTGGGTGGTATAGAGGAGTATGCCTTCCCTCACAGTTCCTCGGTACCTGCACCCCTTTTTTAGGGGTGGGTTTTTTACTCTGTTTTTATCTGTTTTATTTATGTGAACCACCCTGAGTCAGCCATGGTCGAGTGGGCGGTATAGAAATCTAACAATAAATAAATAAATAAGAAGGAATTTGCCTTTTATCCTGGAGCACTGAATAGTAAGCTTACCATGCGTGCATGTGGATTTCTATGGTAATAAAGTTCTTTGTACGAATCCATCCACACTTCTGCAGCACGGACAGAATTAGCCAAAGCCTTTGCCCGTGAATAGGGAGCTTGCTTAGGGAAAACATGTCCTACATGAGAACAAGGGTGGATTTCAAGACTTCCTCCACACTGCCAGATCTGGGGGGATAAAAGGTAAATAATACCTGTTATAGATAGGCTAACTTGCACCCTAGTGTATGGAATGTCTAGCCACTAATCCTACAACCGAACTGCTTCCCTGCAAATCCCCTCTACATTAGGATGTTACACAATCTGTTTTAAACTGTACTGCTTTCTACCAACACCTTCAGATGCATCAACTTTATGCATGTTTTGAAATGTATTCTTTTTCTTTACAGTTCTTTTATTATTATTTTTTATTAAATTTTTAACAATAATACAACTTAAAAAGAATAACTATAAACGAAAATACAAACATCATACCTACAAATACAATATATATAACAAAAAATATAAAAGAAAAAAAGCATAAGAATATAATTAAACTACGACTTAATAATGTACTACCTTCCTCTTTCTTCCATTCCTCTTTAGTTATATTTCCAAAAAAATTAATACATTATAACACTCTTATATCTATCCTAATATATATATATTCAAACTCCATTCTTAAACTCATCAATTTGATACAACTATTAAGTCAAAGTAAAAATACAATAATTAAAATACAATTTTCACATAATTTGGTAAATAACCTCGTGTTATTTACAATGCCCTGGAGAAAACGGAGAGTCATAGTTGTTTTCTAACCCCAGAAACTCATTTGATCCGGTACTGGTCTAATCCCTTCATCCCCCTTCAATGAGTAATCCACAAATAGTTGCCATATTTTCCAAAATCTGTTTTAACTATACCCTTTTTCTTATTCAGTTCCCATGTTAGCTTATCGTTCAATGCAAGATCCCACATCTCCTTATACCATTCTTCTATTTTCAGAGTTGCTTCATTTTTCCAATTCCTGGCTATACACTGTCTGCCCATTGTCAACATTATCGACAATAGCTCTTTTTTATCCTTATTTAAATCCATATTTTCCACATCTGTCAGCAAAACAGTACTTGGCCCCAATTTAAGTCTCAATTTTTCCCCAAAACTCCTTTACCACATTACAACCCCACCACATGTGTTCATATGTTCCCAGTGTATCCTTACATCTCCAACACATTTTATCTTTATTTTTATCTATTTGATGTAACCTCACTGGGGTCAAGTACCATTTCCACAACATTTTATAATTATGTTCTTTCACTCTGACAAACATTGTTCTCATAATCCTTACATAAACAATAACAACAATTATAACAATAAACATTCATACCTACCCTCCCCACTTCTTTCTACAAAAAGTAGCCCTTGACTATCAAAGAGAGGAGGGGGGAACGTGCAAGATGTGCCTACTAACGTTCCAGTGCCCAATCTTATTTTTGAAAACACACAAACATTTATAAAGATTATTGCTTTCCCCTACATCATCCCATTTTCTTCTCCATCCCCTAAATCCTGATTAACCCTTCATCAACCACCACCAATGCTTTAAAATCCACATCTGTTCCTCCTGTAGCACCCCTCTCTTCAGCATTTCCATGGTCGCTTTTTATTCCCCCCAATTCTATTAAAGCTTTCCTTAATCCAAGCCATTCTTGTGAAGCCACCTTAACCAGACCAATTAAGCACAAATATTCCAAAGCATCCATCCCTGAATCAATTGTATGCATTTTCTTGTCATAAAAAACCTCAATTGTTGTGGAAATCTCCAATTGTATTTTATCTCACGTTCCATCAAAAATTTTGTTGCTGGTTTCATCTTATAACGCCAACCACGTTATTCCACTGATATATCGTTGTATACCTCCACATCATTCCCACCAATTTTTAAAATGCCAGACCCAGCTTGTTTTATAAAAGCCATCACCTTCAATTTATCCCCCCAATTTGCAAACTTAACCAAAAAAATTCTTTTCCCTTTCCTTGCACCCAATCTATAAACATTTGCTATATCTTCATTCTCAAAACCTTTCCCCATTTTCAAACTGTTTAACCAATTAACTATTTTTTCCTTCAGCTGGTCTGGCGTTTTCCCCACAAGATTATGAATTACTATGTTCTGTTTTCTCATCATCTCTTCCATCATGTCTATCCTTTTCTCCTGCACTTCTACTTTCATTTTAGCATCCTTTTCTTCCTCATGTAACCCTTTCATATCATTCTGCATCAATTTCATATCTTTTTGCATCGACTTAACACTTATATCCATCCTCTGAAAATTAAAATCAACCTTCTTAGAAAAATCAGTGAAAATTGCAACCATCTTATCCTGTTTTTCCATAATTTCATCTTTGTCTTTTACCCTTGTTTCCTTAATTTCACAAAAACCCTTCACATTTGCCTCCTCCATCTTCTCAAATTTCTTAAACAATTTACCCAACTCAACCATAATTTGCGTTTGGTCCATTGGTGCAGGTTCTGGTGCTGCTGTTGATGGGGGTGTTTCTTCAGTTGCTAATTTGTCCTTCTTCTCATCCTTCTTCAGATCCATCCTCTTAGGCTTCACCACCTCTTCATCCTTTCCCTTTCCTTTTCCAAGTTTTTCCATTGTAACTTCAAATAATAATCTCAATGCAGCAACCCCTTTAATTTCTCCAAGTCCGTCTTCCCGATCAAATTCCAGATTCAATTAAATATGGCAAACTTATAAAGTTGTGACTTCTATTAATTCTTCAAGATCCAAAACAAAAATTTAGCTGATCCTTATCATAATCCAATTATAATATTGCTTCAAAATATCCTAAACTCAGTTGAATAATCCCAGCAACTATATATCCAAAATCTCAATGATGTTATTAATATATCAATTTTATCAAGACCAATGCAGAACAGTTATTTTGTTATTGTAATCCAATCATAGTCCAATTCTTATTCTTATTCTTATTATTGTAACCCATATATTTTAACTGTAATCCAATAAAGAAAAGAAAAAACCATCCAGGTTCTGTAGTCACTATTAATCCAAAATCATCCGAATAAAAAGAATATCTCTCTCTCTCTCTCTCTCTCTCTCTCTCTCTCTCTCTCTCTCTCTCTATATATATATATATATATATATATATATATATATATATATATATATATATATATATATATATATATATATATATATATATATATATATATATATATATATATATATATATATATATATATACACACACACACACACACACACACACACACATATGCTAGCAGAGGTTGCCCGGCGTTGCTGGGCTGTTTAAAATGGTGTTGGAAAGTTTTTGTTGTTGTTGTTGTTAATGTTTGTAAAGAAGAGGTTAGTCTATAATTGAAATTTTTAAAATTTTTATTTATACAAATTTTTTTTGGTGGCCTGTTATAAACTGTGATGAGTTTTGTTTGGTGTTTTGGTTTTGTGGATGAAAAAAAGAATAAAGGATGATATATTTTTTCCCAAAAAATTATTTAGCCCAATATTTTTAGTATGTATTTTTTTAAATTGTTGTACCATAGGTAGTAATTTAAAAAATTTGAAAGTACATGTTTTCACAATAAATGTTTCTAAACTGTGTATTGAAGTTTTTGTTTTTTATTTGAGTAAAAATTCAGCACAGGATTTTTGAATAGTTTTTATTTTATTTTATTGACATCTGTTTTTGATTTTTGTAAAATTGTGATTTTGTGTTATTTGTTTTTACTTGTTTTTACTCTTGGGGCCTTTTGTGTGGGGCTGTTGTGTCTTTTAGAATTTTTTTACTATTGTGGGCAGCAAGTGGTGCTGGTAGGGGTTATCTTGTATTTTGACTGTTTTTTCTCTCTTGGCCTCTGGGTGGAGCTTCTTCCAGTAAGTAGACTCTTTCTTTATTCATTTCTTTTCCAGCCGTTGTGGTGTGAGGTCGTGTGGTGGTGAGTTGGCTGTTTTTCTTTATTTGGGGTGGTGGTGGTGGTTGGATTTTGTGGTGTTTGGCTGGGTGCTGGGTGTGTTTGGAAATGTTTGTTGTTGTTTACTTTGTATTGTTTTTGGTGTTATTTTTGTTTGTTTTTGTGTATTTTTGATTGTTTGTTTGTGTTTTTTGGTGTCCTATGGGGGGATCCCCTCTCTGCCGTCTCCCCTGGCTCTGGAAGGCTTGGGGGGGAGAGACCCCTTTTGTCACCCCAAACCTTCCAGACTCATGGGACCCAGGAAAGGGGATCGAATCCAGGCCACCCTCTGATATTAAAAGGGAAATCTCAATTGTGGTTTCCCCTTTAATATCAGTGGGGTTGTGGGTTGTGATCCCCCTCTCTGCTGGCTTCCTTGGGTTTGGGAGGGTTGGGTGGACAAAAGGGGTCTGTCTCCCCAACCCTTCTGGACCCAGGAGAGCCATCGGAGAGGGGGATTTCCCCCCCCAAAAAACCTCCGTTTTTAAAGAGAAGTAACTGCTTGGTTTCTTCTCTTTAATATGGGGTGTGTGTGTGTGTGGGGAGGGGAATCCCGTCTCTGCCAGGTCACCTGGGGTCAGGAGGGTTGGGGAGACAGACCCCTTTTGTCTCCCCAAACCTTCCAGACTCATGGGACCCAGGAGAGGGGATCGAATCCAGGCCACCCTCTGATATTAAAAGGGAAATCTCAATTGTGGTTTCCCCTTTAAGATCAGTGGGGGGGGGGGGGTGTTGTGATCCCCCTCTCCGCTGGCTTCCTTGGGTTTGGGAGGGTTGGGTGGACAAAAGGGGTCTGTCTCCCCAACCCCTCCGGACCCAGGAGAGCCTTCGGAGAGGGGGATTCCCCCCCCCAAACTCCGTTTTTAAAGAGAAGTAACCGCTTGGTTTCTTCTCTTTAATATGGGGCATGTGTGTGTGGGGAGGGGAATCCCCTCTCTGCCAGGTCCCCTGGGGTTAGGAGGGTTGGAGAGACAGACTCCTTTTGTCCCCCCAACCCTCCCAGCCCCAGGGGAGCCCATAGAGTGGGGGAGCACAACACCCCCCCACACACACACACCCAGTGATATTAAAGGGGAAACTCCGATCGGGAGCTTTAGGTGCCGTTGGGGAGGGGGGCTTTGGTTCCCGCGGCTTGGTGGACTTGCTCTCCCGGTGTTTTTGTTTTTGTTTTATTTTTTGGGTGCCGGGTTCCTCAGCGTTCTGCGCGCTCATGGCGCGCAGGACGCTGGGGCTTGTAGTTATGGGTTTGTGCTTTGTGTTTGTGCTGCGTTTTTTTAAATGGTTTTCTTTTGATTGGCCGCGGCGCGTTTCCGAACGCCGTGCTGTGCGAGAGCCTCTCAGCCTGATTGGCTCTGGCGCAGTGCAAGGAATGTTGGGAAGTGAAGTTGTTTCCCTTTTTTCGCGTTTGTGGGGCTATTGCCCCACTGCCGGTTTTCTCAATCCTTCGTTGACCTGCGGACCCAGATTGGCCGTGTGCAGGAAGGGTGAGTGCAAGCAAGTAGGGCGAGGCATAGCAACCTATAGCCAGTTCCAACGGTTAACCCTTGGTTTTATCATCATCTGTCCTCTGTATATATCAGGAGAGGAGGGATCAGAGCAAAAAAAAAAAAACCACGGTGAAGAAAGGGAGGAAAAAACCCCAATCTCAAAACTTAATCCAATTTATATCAGTCCGTCAGTCCATCTTATTATTAAAAAAGCCCAACTAACTCCGACATGTAACCAAAAGAAAAAAGGAAAAATCTCACTGCAGCCTCCGAGACCAGTCTTCTTTCTTCTTCCTCCACCCGCCTGAACTCGCCAAAACCGTCCATCTTAAACTCTCCTCCAATCTTTACTTCTTTCTTTAATTCCTTCTTCCTTCTCATTCCTTTTCCTCCTCTCTCTCCCGCCTCTCTCTGCACTTCTTCCCAAAATTCACCACCTCCGCAACTACTTCTCCGCCATTGCTTCCCCTTCACTCTTTTAACTTTCATTTTCTTCTTCTGCCACCATTAACCACCATCCACTCACTCACTCTCACTTTCTTTTGACTTCCTCCCTCCTCTTTCCTCCTCACCGTTTCCTTCACCGGGCACCCCCAATCAGCTCACCAGTCTTGTCCACCACAACACAAAGTTCTTGCTTCCACTTAGGCTTTCTGTTCGCCTTTCTCTCTTTGGTCTCCTCTCAGATGTCTCGCCCGCCCGCGACCTGCGATCAGCCTGCTTGGCCCCCGGCTTTCACCGCAAGCCTCACCCGCTGCTGCCACCATTCCATGAACCTCGACTCCCGGAGAGCAAAGGTAACTTTTCCCGGACACTTAAAATCTTTTCTGCTGGGGTTTTTTCAGGTTTTTTTAATAAGAAAATCTCATTTGAAAACACATTGCAGAGCGCACAACGTTAAAGCAGATGTTAATCCTTCGCCATCTTGGCCACGCCCCCCTTTACAGTTCTTGTGTGACTTTCTAAGAATTAGCATCAACTTTGATTCCTCAAGCATTGTGCACACATTCAAGACTAATATTAATATATCATGTCAACCATCCACTCTGATTGTTACTACTAACATACACCACCAATATTCCCTACATCGCCCATAGTGGGAAAATATCTAAAATGGGTTCCTTATAAATTTAATAAATAAATACACTTAGCTTTCTTCTTTATGAATTATCAAATGTGCCAACCTTTACACAAAATCCAATAATCCATATTAAATTTGTTCTCTTAACATATATATTTATGAAGGAATGAATTGTCTCTATTTTTTAAAAGAAAGGCTACATGAATAGAGCCATTTCTTCCTTTAACAAAGAATGCAATTAATCAGTTTAGAGGAATGGGTTTTATATACAAATCAGTAGGTGGCTGTGAAGGACACTTCAGGCAAGAGATCATAAGGTGCTCATTTCACACCATTCAATGTAATTATTGCCTCATTTATGCTTTAGATGGATTTAATTAGATATTGCATAAAGATAAAAGAATATGAAATTAAAATTGTGATTCTAGTTTTATTATTGCAAAACTCAAATCTATAGGTGAGGACTGAAGTTCAGTGGGGGTCACAAATGTTTATGCTTTGGCTGGATGGACTTTGGATGTGTCGTCTTCTCCTCCTCCTCCCTCTTCTCCTCCTTCTTCCCCATCGGATGTCAAAGAAAATGCAAGGTTCTTGTTCTGGCATTCTAGAGGCCTCTACCGGTGTTATTTGGTGTTCTTGTAATATTTCTTTGATGTTATCTCTCTACCTTCCTCTGGTCTTGTGGTCTTTGTCCTTCTCATCTTTCCACAATATGTCTTGCATGGTATGGAATTTAATGTGTAGGCTCCTCAAAAGTGTTACTCATGCTGAGCAGAAAATCTTCAAGCAGTTTCTACTTACATTCAGCTTTACAAAGTTACAAGCCTCCTTGTAATCCAAAACATTCCCTTATCAAAGTTCTTGTTTGCAAAGAAGCTTCAAACTTGGCACGGGTGAATGCACCAAGAAACCCACAGCAGCCTTTCTTGTTCAGTGTGGGAAGATCTTCAGAGGAGCCCACAAGCACATACACTTTGGAGCAGAGTGTGCTTTCACAAGTTCCTCCTCCCTACTGCAATGGAAAAGAATAAAGCCTACACATGACTCAAGACAACAAACCTATTCGTTCTCAGAGGCTATTTACTGTGCTCTATATTTTATGATACAACCTAAAACACTGGCTCAGGGCAAGACTTGATAATGAGATGCTGCAATACTTAGAAGAAACAACTTCTTGGTTATGGATCACATACATTTATGACATGACACTGAACACAAAACCCCAAGACCCATGTCCAGAGACAGTTTGTTTGCTTCTGATACGAATATGACATACGACTATATTTTGTATTTAACAATGTTTGGGATGAAAATATTTTCCTTATGAGGCATACTGTGAGCAACAGTTTGGTTAACATTTGTAAGAATTGTCTGCCCCAGCTCTTGCTAACCTAGTAGTTTGAAAGCAAGAAATTGCAAGATAAGTAAGCTACTTTGGTGGAAAAGGTAACAGTGTTCAGTGTGCTCTGGCATCTAGTCATGCCTGCTACATGGCCATAGAAACAGCTGCAGACCCAGACAGTGCTGGCTCTTTGACTGTAAAACAGAGATGAGAACCAACCGCTAGAGTCAGACACGATTGGCTTTCAAGCAAGGGAGACCTTGACTTTTAGTTTATTAATATGTTAGGCTACATTAGGACTTGTCTATTTCTCTCCAAGCATTTCCTTTAACTGGAAAGGTACACAGAATCAAGTGAGCCATGGTAAATGCAGATTGTTTTTAAGCAATACCTTACCCGAAATGAAAATTCAAGGTTTTCTCCTCCCCAGACTTCCATTCCTGTGTCGTATGAGCCAAGATAGCTGAAGTAATTCTTATTGACAGCAAACAGTCCACCAGCCATAGTTGGAGATCTATCAGAGGGAAATGATGCTATCAGCTCATACAACACATTTTCCTACCAATTAAGCATCACTCTGTGGCTGTACTTCTCAATGTCATAATTAAGAGTGCATCTATTTTTTAAAAGTTTCATGCATCAGAAGAAGTATGCTACACATGTAGATCTTTAAGGTGTGGCAAGCTTCATTGCCTGCTTTGTTGTAGCAGACTACATGGTAAACTACTGTATATCTATTTTTAAACAAATATTTATGGTACAGAATTGAAGAAATTAGTAATTATCCACAGTATGTTAATAACTGACTTTGAAATATAGAAAGGGGAGGCTGATGTTGTTTCTTGCCTTCATGCATGCAGTTGGCGAAGCAACCAGTTATAAAATCCTGAGGTCTATGATTATTACTAAACTAATTAATCTACGTTGCTTAAGGATCTGAGGCAAGTTGCACAACTGAAATATAAAGAGTTGGTTCTTACATTTACATGCATGTGAAGTATAAAACACAAATTTACATAATTATTAACTATCCTTCAGACAAAGCAGGGAGATCATTTATGACATATGTAATGAATCTCTGGAGCATCCGTTTTTTAGCCTACCGCTTCTATAAATTCTACTCAACGTGGCCAATGGTAAGGAATTCCATAACAAATAATCTGAAGTATCTGGAATGCCAATGGTTCTTCATCCCTGACTTACAAGGAATACTGTACTCTGTTTTTAAAATGTCAACCTAGAAACACAACCCAACAAGCCTTCGGAAAGAGGAGGAGGGTAAAAGTATGCTGCTCAAAAAAATAAAGGGAACACCTAAACAACACAATACAACCCCAAGTCAATCACACGTCTGTGAAATCAAACTGTCCACCCTGGTAGCAACACCAATTGACATTCAAGTCCACATGCTATTTTGCAAATGGAAGAGACAACAGGTGGGCATCAGAGGCAATTAGCAAGGCATCCGCAATAAAGGTGTGGATCAGCAAAAGGTGACCACAAACCACTTCTCAGTTCCTTTGCTTTCTGGCTGGTTTGGTTACTGTTGAACACTGGCGGTGCCTTCACTCTAGTGGTAGCATAAGACGGAGCCTACAACCCACACAAGTGGCTCAGGTAGTGCAGCTCATCCAGGATGGCACATCAATGTGAGCTGTGGCACCAAGGTTTGCTGTGTCTGCCAGCGTTGTGTCCAGAGCATGGAGGCGCTACCAGGAGACAGGCCAGTACACCAGGAGATGTGGAGTAGGCCGTAGAAGGGCAACAACCCAGCAGCAGGACCGCTACCTCCGCCTTTGTGCAAGGAGGAACAGGTGGAGTACTGCCAGAGACCTGGAAAATGACCTCCAGCGGTCCACCAATGTGCATGTGTCTGCTCAAACATTCAGGAACAGACTCCATGAGGGTGGTATGAGGGCCCGACGACCACAGGTTGGGGTTGTTCTCACAGCCCAACACCGTGCAAGACGTTTGGCATTTGCCAGAGAACACCAAGATTGGCAGGTTCGCCACTGGTGCCCTGTGCTGTTCACAGATGAAAGCAGGTTCACACTGAGCACATATGACAGATGTGTCAGGGTCCTGAGACGCCATGGAGAACGTTATGCTGGCTGCAACATCCTCCAGCATGACCAGTTTGGCAGTGGGTCAGTAATGGTGTGGGGTGGCATTTCCCTGGAGGGCCGCACAGCCCTCCATGTGCTCACCAGAGGTAGCCTTACTGCCATTAGGTACCGAGATGAGATCCTCAAACCCCTTGTGAGACCATATGCTGGTGTGGTTGGCCCTGGGGTCCTCCCAATGCATGACAATGCTAGACCTCATGTGGCTGGAGTGTGTCAGTGGTTCCTGCAAGACGAAGGCATTGATGCTATGGACTGGCCTACCTGTTCCCCAGACCTGAATCCGATTGAGCACATCTGGGACATCATGTCTCGCTCTATCCACCACCTCCACGTTGTACCACAGACTGTCCAGGAGTTGGGGGTTGCTTTAGTCCAGGTGTGGGAAGATATCCCTCAGGAGACCATCCACCACCTCATCAGGAGCATGCCCAGGCATTGTAGGGAGGTCATACAGGCACGTGGAGGCCACACACACTACTGAGCCTCATTTTGACTTGATTTAAGGGCATTACATCAATGTTGGATCAGCCTGTAGTGTTTTCTTCCACTGTCACTCTGAGTGTAACTCCAAATCCAGACCTCCATGGGTTGATGAATTTGATTCCCATTGTTAAGCTTTGTGTGATTTTGTTGTCAGCACATTCGACTACAGTATGTGAACAACAATAGAAATATAGTATTTCAGTCATTCAGATCGTGGGATGCCGTATCTTTGTGTTCCCTTTATTTTTTTGAGCAGTATGTAAAACATCGAATTATAGAATTATACAATAATTGAGTTGGAAGGGGCCCATAAAGATCATTGAGTCCAAATCCCTACTCAATACAGGAAACCAAATCAAAGTATATCTGAGAGATGGTTGTCTAAATTTCTTTTGAATACCTCCAGGATTGGAGCACTCACCACTTCCTAAGGTAACTGGTTCCACAGCTGAATATCTTTAACAGTAAAGAAACTTTCTCTGATATTCAACTTCAATCTGACTTCCTATAACCTTTGATCATGCATTTGAATTGACTAAAAACAGATCCTATCCCTTTTCTTTCTTACCATCTTTTCAAGTATTTGAAAAGTGCCAATATATCTCCCCTCAGACTTCTTTTCTCAAAGCTAAACATACCCAGTCCCTTCATTCTTTCCTCAGAGGGTCTGATTTCAAGCTCTGTTTCTCTGCTGTGAACTTATTCTAATTTTTGGCATCCTTCTTAAAGTTCAGTGTCCAGAACTGGACACGGTACACAAGATGAGGCTAATCAATGTTGAATAGACGGGAATTAGTACTTCATGTGATTTAGAGACTATACTTCTGATAATACAGCTTTTTTTCTGCAGCCATATCACATTGCTGATTCATATCCAGCTTGTGATCTAAAATTCCAACATCCTTCTTACATATAATATTACTGAGACAAATATCCACCATTTTGTAACTGTATATTTGGCTTCTTTTTTCTACATATAGAACTTTGCACTTATTCCTATTAAATTTCATCTGTTGTTTTCAGCCCAGTCTTCAGGTCTAACAAGATCCTTTTAAATTTCATCTCTGTCCTCCAGGGTATTTTGTGCCTATTTTGTGTCATCTGCAAATCTGTTAACACAGTGGTGGCAAACCTTGGCACTCCAGCTGTTCCTGGACTTCAATTCCCAGAAGCCCAAGTCAGTACACCTACTGATCAGGGCTTCTAAGAACTGAAGTCCAAGAACAGCTGGAGTGCCAAGGTTGATAAGCATGATCAAACTATCAAATTTCTCAGGGTTTCTCTACCTTGGGCTCCAGATGTTCTTGGACTTCAATTCCCAGAAACCCTGAAGTCCAAAAACACCTGAGGGTCCAAGGTTGAGAAACCCTGAAATATATAATACAGATACACTTTTAAAACAATTTGGAAGATAAAAATTTAAGAAGTGTAAGAAGGAGATCATATTTAAATACTGTATAGGTTTTAATTTATTACATATTATTTTGCATTTCTCACAAAAACTCTAGAATAGTCTGTATGACTCCCCTTTTATACCACACAATAAGCTTCTCCTTATCGCTGTACATAAAACTCATTTTTCAGATTGTAAGACACATATTTTCTGGAATGCTTAGCTATAATAGTTGATAAAACAAACACATTTTCACAACAGTCCTGTGATGTTCTAAGAGTCTTAGGGGCATCTCAAGTCTTCATAGTCTAGTCCACTCCGCCCAGTGTACCCTATTGGCTCCTAGAGCAGAATTAAATCAGAAAGGATAACAGCATAAAGTGAATTGCAGCTGGACAAAAACAAAACAGACAACACAAAGGGATCTGTATTAACTACGTTGAAGGAAATGGAAAACAAAGACTACTCTGGGTATGTTATGTTCAATACAAAAGAATACATAAGGAGGATAAAGAGGCAGCTGAACCAATCAAAGTCTATTTGTTTCTGTTTTTTCTAAGAAAAAGAAAGGAAGTAGTTTGGGGTGCATCAGTTTAAGAGTGATATTGAACTGCAAATCATATGAGGAAAGCTGAAGGAAGGGATATGCTCAACCAAGTGAAAGGAGATTTGGGGGAACAGAGAACCCCAAAATCCTCAAGTAACATTCCAAAACAGGACCAACATACAGGAATAGAAATGCTATACCAGAGTGCTTCGAATTTCTATCCCAGACAACAGTCCAAAGAATGCTACCATTTACAGTCCTAAAAAAACTACCAAAACCTGTGAGATGATCAAAAGGATCATATTTTGTCACTCTTTTGGCAACATCTACCTCTTGAAAGATAAGTTGTGGTATACAATCATTTCTATAAACGAACTAATGAACACACCTTTTAATACAGGCTAAGTACAATATAAATAGATAAAATCTGCCATTAATTTTGGGACAACAGTTTTTGGCACAAATTTTGACGAATAAGCCTGAAGAAGTGAAGTTTATCCATAAAAGCTTGAACTTTTGAAGATACCACCCCTAGCACACACATGGAGACTACAAGGACTCTTCTTAACATTGACCTGAAAGAACTGCAAACTGAGAATAACATCTGCTTATACACACCCAGTATCACCCTCTCTTGCATATGGACTACATGGATCTCCTTGTTATAAAAAAAACCCTATTTCATTTCCTTCATAATTAATCTATTTTAAAATGTAAACAATGCATTCCAAATGTTGATGTTTATTGGATCATCATACCTTTGTAAAACATTTGCAGTAATCATGATATTAACATAATAATTCAATTTTCTCTATACTGTAAGCATAAACTCTCATATAATTTCTCAGAACATAATAATAAGAGGACATTAAGTTCTCATTTCTTCAAATTCTTACTACTGGATTGCATGGTACTCTTATACCTTCTATACGCTGAAATCTCCTCAAATACTCAATGCTAAAATACTGAATTCTAGGATATGCCCATCATACAAGGATTAAATTTACTTCTTCATAGTTACATCTCCATAAATGAGAAGATTTAGAATTGATTTTTAATCTCTGTAATATAAGGTGCCACTTTACCATCATATTAAATCTATCTCAAGCTACTTTCATACATAGCGATAACTTCATGCCTACATTCCAAGAATATCCTTAAAAGTAATTCACTGTTACTACTCGTCTTCTTCTTCTGCCATATCCGAATCTGAATATTGGGGATCCTCATGGCGATCAGAATTCCTGAGAATATAATGCAGTGGCCTTTCATCTGCCTTCCACATTGCAGTAAGACACTTGTACCACTGATCCAGTTCCATGAGTCACTTTCTGGTCCTGAGCCCTTTTGGCATGCAAAGTCTTAATCAGCCCTAGGCCAGTAATGATGAAGCTGCTGCCCTCCATCAAAATGGATTCAAGAGGTATTTAATTCACTTGGGGACCATCACCCTTCCCTGTGGACTTCGCCAAGGCTGCGAGTCCTCAGGGTTGTCAGGTTAATTAGCTGCCGCCTGACACTCGGCATTGAGTCACTGGCAGTATGGTCTACTCTATTACCATAGCAGGATAACCTGGCCAGACTAGATGTCCATTGTGGAATTTCAAGACAATCTTAGAATTTCCGTTTGTTCTTCTGTTACAGCTAGTCCGTGGAAAATAACTGAACTATTCATTTGCTTGTGACTTAGCCAAATAAGATTTTCATATATAATTCATATATAATTCAGTGTTATAAAACCAGTAAATTCTGCCTCATAAGAAAGTTTAAGATGTATAAATATCAGTTTTGTATGTTTTTGGATTTATATGATGTTGGAATACTAACTCAAGTTTTTTCCCTATTGGAATAAAACATCTGTATAAGCTTTTGCTATTTTTGACATACAGTGGTACCTCGCGTAACGAATGCATCGTATAGCAAAAAATGCGCACAATGAAGCGTTCATTATGCAATGGCGACACCCTGCATAACAAAAAAAAATCGTTATCCTGGGGTTTTTGTAACCGGGGTATACCCGATTAATGGTAACCCCAGTTAACAATTCCCCCCCCCCCCCCTTATGCTGGGTATCTCCCATAGGAAACCACATAACGAAAAAACCGCATAGCGAAGAGCTCTGTGGAACAGAGTTTTTCCGTTAAGCGGGGTTCTACTGTGCATTCAGCAAAGCAAAGCAGAAGATTCTGAAGCAGAAACAGAAATTTACACTGTAAATATAATGCAATTCATTCTAGGTGATTTAATTCAATTAATATATTTCTATTGGAATAGAAAAATTACTATGTATTACACAGCCTTGTTAGTATACCGATTTTCACATTAGTGAAGAATATAAACTCTCATTGCTCTAAAATTCAAATAAATTCCACTTTTGACCCACTTATCCAGTTATTTACCAAATCAAACCTACTTCTTGAACAATTCCTATTAACTTTTGATAATGAATCAACGGACTCTATGAAATCCAGCATAATGTCCTCATAACTGTCACCTTAATTCCAAACCTATAAGAACACCTCCTCAATTATAGCATATCCCTTAAAAACCCATGCCAGATAGTATCTCACCTGTCTTGTTTTTATACATATACAGTATTTCCATATCACAAGAGAAAAGAAGCCAATCACAGTATGAATTACTATTGTTTCTGGGATTGTAGGCTCAGAAACAATAAACAGAAGAAAAACTGAAATAAGTCAAAACCGATCCGCTGCAAGAGAATAAAATCTAGTAGCAGCATTCATTTGTTTATCATTCGGGGGGGGGGGGGGATATTCCTTTTAGGAATAAAAATTCAACTAAGAAATATTAAAATGAGATCTAAACTTCAGTAGAATCACGTGGTCACAGGGAGACCTCTATGGGTTTCACCAGTTTTTCATGACATGTTTCTCAATTGTTATGTCAGGTACGTGAACGTCCAGATATTGTTGCTAAAGGGATAGTCACTTCCCCACTGCTGCTTTTTTAAAAATGTCTAGAACATAAAATGTAACATCTGTTACTTAACAAGCTTGCCACTTGCAAGCTATGGTGCTTACTTAGGAGAAGATCTTCTTATAGGTAAGCATCCTAACATACCTTTTCAACCTACTTCTTAGAAGCCTGGTCACACAAACTGAATAGCAGTCTTATACAGAAAGGATAGAAGCTGGCTGAATGACGCAAATGACAACTAGGAAACAGAACCACAAATTGCTATCTACAAACTGCTTTTAAGAAGGAGAGAGAAGAAGCAAGAAGGATCGTTCACTTGTGTCTCTCTAAAAGGTCAGAGCATAGCATACAGAATATGAGATAATGCTTTATTAGGTCAAAGAGAAAAGGGCAGGCTTGAGCTATATGAATCTGAAGAGAACACTAAATAGGAATCTTCTGTCTTTTATTGCTTTCATTTTTCTTTCATTTTTAATTGCATCAACTATAAAGAGCCTCCTTTTTGTCCTCCAAAAACACACCTGGAATGCCTAATTATAGCCAGAACTTCTACTTCTTTGTTGCTTAGAGAAAAGTGACACTGAAGCGAACATCAAAAATCCGAAGCATTATTTTGATTACTGATATCTAGAGGAGTTTTCTGCTGTAACTGTTTGAAGCATTTAAAGTCTAAAAATTGACTCTCTCATAAAAGAACTGCTATTTCTGAATGGGTTTAAAGGGCAATTTGAAGACAGTATTTAGAAGTTTTGCAAAGATGACTGTATAGAGCCCATTCCAGATGAGTTTCAAATGAAGATTCACTGGCAACCAATATTCGATTTTTCCTGATCTTATGAAACAGATACTGGTTCACTGTCTTTTGTTTCCTATTAATTTTAAAAACTGCCTCCAAACCCCCAAGCCATTAGTTTATTATAAAAGGAAAAAAGGTTATTGTTCTCATTTAAAAAGTGGGTTCTCTAATATAGCACGACAACTGAGAAAAATCTGTTCCATGTTATAGGTACAACATTCAGTATCATTTTTATTGGTAGTTTTCAGTTACTAGCTATCCTAGCAGATTCATCCGAATGAAAGATATTTCAAGCAGATGTAGGAATCAAAGTCATTTTCACAGAAAGTCAAGGTATAAATAGCATACTGTATTTGCCAGCGTATAAGACGCATCGAAGTATAAGATGCTTCGGAGTATAAGATGCACCCCGTTTTTTATAGATATATTTTTAAGGAAAACATTAAATTTCTACATTTTTTCATGAATTTTCAAAATGATCCATCCCCCTACAAATCTGCAAAAAGCAGATTTTTTTAAAAAAGCAAGGTGTTGTTTGGTTAATTTTCAACCCTGATTGGCTTTATGCCAAAGTGGGAGGTCAGTTCAGGCCTCCTTTGTTTTACTAGACCTCATGGTCAGTCTGATCCAAGAAGATGGAGGATTAGCACCTAGCCTGGTGCTGCTGTTCATTATGGTGATTTAGAAATAGTTAGATTATGTTTCTTTGGTGGGGAAAGCCTGTGTGTGGAAACCCCGATGCTGTTTTTGATTAGCTGTATCCTGATCAATTTTGTATCCTGAACTACCTATGAACCTGAAGAATAAACGACTTTACTTCAACCACCAGCCTAAATCTTTGGAAGGGGTAATACCAGAGTAAGTCTACGAAACTACCCTCCTCCTTATTAGTTTTTAATCTCTCCAGTTTAGTTACTGGGCTCTGTTAAGCCAGTTAAGTCCCAGGGTGCTAGGTTCTGCCACTGCAGGTAATTCCCAGGTAATTGCAGCTGTGCTTTGGAGAAGAGGAAGGAGAGACCTTTTGGGCCAGGCTGGGTCAGGCCTGTTGGTCACACCCTTTAGCCCCCGATCCTCTCCAGCTGCCGAGCTGTACCAGTGAAGGGAGGATGGCTTTAAAAATAGCCCTATCCCATTTCCAGCCACCGATCCTCTCCAGTTGTCAAACAACACCTTTCTCCGCTGAGCCCACCGTGGATGACCGCCAGGAAGGGTAGGCTTGGTGGAGGAAGAGGGCTCCTTTTGAAGTCATCCTCCACCCGGCTCCAGCTGCTGCTGATCAACATGATAATTTTGCTTACCAGCACATAAGATGCACTCCATTTTTCATGTGTATTTTAAGGGGGGAGTGCATCTTATACACAAGCAAATACGGTACTTTATTTTCAACAGCAAAAAGAGTATCTTACCTGATAACATCAGTCTTGGAACGCCTCTGTATTTGCTCCCTCTGTGGCACAACATGCCAAGTGAAGACCAGCCTCCAATCAAAGCCACCAATTTGGGGTTCCCCAGCGTTTCCCAAATATTCAAAAGTGTTCCAGTCAATCACATCAATGATAGGACAGACAACAGCGGATGGCTCTTCTTTGATTCTATGTTAAGAAAGAAATATTACTTGAATGTTACTGGTAGCAACTAAAATGCCAGAAAGCACAGTACATATTGCTTTCTAACACAGAGCAGATATTCTTTTGTAGCTAAAGAAACATATTGTTTTCTATTGTACTGCAAGAGAATGTGTAATAAAAAAATGTTGCTAAGTGAGCCAACTCTATTTCCCTCCCCCCCAAAAAATTTTTTTTGTTTCCTGTCCCCCCACTCCATTCCTTACTACACTTTTTGTTTATTCTCTTGCCCACAACAAAAAATGCACAAAAGACATACTGTAAATGCTATTGGATGAAGTGGCAGAATTCATTGGGAAAATGCTTCTCTCCTGTCTCCTTCAAAACAATTTAATTCAAAGGATAAATTAAAAATCAGAGGCAACGTGGGGAAAATACAATGAAATATTGTTCTCTTTTTAAATTAACACTGACATGTTTTTGCATCCAAGATTTCACTTACTCAGTATGCACTATAAAGTTATTTATGACAAATGTTGTAGAATATTAGCTATTATTGTAGGGTCAAAATTGTCAATATTGTTCTAAAATTTATCTTAATATCCCAATATGCTGCTTTTATACTATATGAAACAGTTTTCAACCCACATCCCAAGATTTTTAATGGCATAAACAAAGGTGCATGTGCTAAGATACCATACATTCAGCAAAGTACTTCTCTTTCCGAGAAAGGTAGTTTTTAGAAAATGAGAACCATCTACCATTTTGTTTTTGACATCAGCAATTAACTGCAGGTCCAACATCCCAACCCAAACTTTTGTAACTACTTCACATTTCATTCAGCGCCAGGATAAGTCATCCCACAGTTTGAGGACCTAGCTGTATCCAAATTAAATGCAAATATTTAAATGCTACAAGAAGCATAAGCCTAATGGAGTCAGCAGTAAATCTCGATAATAATGGATTAAGTAACATCGACCAGTTCTTCAGTGTCAGTACCATAGAGAAGGGGTTCACAACCTACAGCCCGAGGGCCAGCCCCGGCCCCCAACACCATTTTATCCAGCCCACTGTGATGATCCGGAAGCAAACGTGTTTACAACAGCCATAAACGTGCCTGAACATGCACAAACGCACCTGTTGCAGTTTGTGGCAGCGTTTATGGCAGGGGGAAACCATGTGTCCAGCCTGCATCATGGTCTGAGAGGGAGTTGTCTGACCCATGGTGTGGTAAGGTTGAGAACCCTTGCCGCAGAGGAAAGGTACAAGCCATGAATTAAGCAACTGTGCTTTGGAGAAGAACACCACAGCAAAAATACTCTTTTAATTTGTAGAGTTTGACAACTACAAAAGAAGTGGTGAGTTGGAGAGGAATCTCTTTTGCCATTTGATTCTGTGTACAAAAGCAGTGTGAACCAAGAAACAATTTTATAGAGAATGTTAGTATTATTCACTGATCCCTTCCCATCCACCTAACACAACATCAGACTTGTGTCATAGTTTACATGTATCAAATGTTTACAGAGATATATATATATACTGCATATATATTGGAAACATAAAGTCGTAACCCCCTTAGAAGCATAGTAAATGTTTTTTTGGGGGGGATGCAAGGAGTTAAAAGAGTGAAACGGTTACAGCTACTACCACACTGCACTTTTTTTCTTGAGAAAGCATCTTCAAATAAAATGACAGAAATGTAGAGTAAAAGACATGCTGAAGCAGATATAAAGCAGAAGGACAGCAGAACGAACACTCACCCCCTTACCCTTCCAAAGCACATGAGATGTGTTTTACTCACTCTCTAGTCCAAGCAGCTTCGAGAGCTCAGTGGCCAATATTTCCTGACTGGGTCTGTCAGTGAAATGGCCACAGTCCAGGGAGACAGGCAAGCTGCAGGCTGGCTGCCCAACAGCTAAAGGAGAAAAGGAAGGCAGAAGAAGAGAAGAGAGAAGAAGTCAGAAAAGATGAGGAGAGGAGAGCAAGAGAACTAACACAGTACATAAGAACATAAGAACAGCCTTGCTGGAACAGGCCACAGCCCATCCAGTCCAGCATTCTGTCTCACACAGTGGCTCACCATTTCCTTCAGGGTATTATTCCCAAGGAGATGCCTTCACCTGCTTAGGATTCATTGGAAATGGCATTGAGAGATATCCTGCCTATCTCTCCAACCCGGAGGTTGTCCTTAAGTATCCATAATTATAGCCATTGATACCCTTGTAGGAACCAGTTATTCACACGCATGAACACCATACAGCCTAAAGACAAAAACCTGCAGCCACCTCTACTTACCTACGTGCGCCTTCTCTTTTCCCTTTTCCTCCACCCCACCACCTATGAATAGGTGCACAGCAGCACCAACTCTTGGGGATAAAGTGTCCGGGCGTTTCAATTTATAGTGTTTGTGACATCTGAAAAACTCACCCAAATTATTACTGATTTTTTTTAAAAAAAATGTATTGGTCTTAATTGCAATTTTTAAATTAAAAAAACCCACCCACCTTGCAAAATAAAGCTAGTTCTCCCACTTTTTGCCACTTCACTTATTTGATGCTTGCAGTAATTCTAATGGCACAAGCTAGTATGTAGCAGTGTTTTAGGATGACTCATTTTCATTACTATTCATGGCCAATTGATATCCTGTGACAGATCTATGAGGTACCAGCTCTCATGTTTACATATTTCTTATGGATTACAGGTGAAACTTGGAAAATTAGAATATCGTGCAAATGTCCATTTATTTCACTTAAAAGGTGAAACAAATACAGTAATACCTCATATAACGTCCGCTTCATACAACGTCGGATCCATACGTCGCCCAATTCTTGGGGGGGAAATGCCTCATACACTGTCGCCGGACGTTGTACTAGGCATTAGGGTTTTTACATTATAAAGAAGCCGCAAGACCCACCGGACGCTTCCCTTGGTTGTGAGCGGAGAGGCGGGAGCGAGACTCTGACGCGGCAGGTCTTCTTATGGGCCACGCCGGCCGCCTTACAGCTGAGACCAGTCTCGCTCCCACCTCCCCATTCATAACCAAGGGACGCTTCCCCTGGTGAGAGCAGGGAGGCGGGAGCGAGACTGGTCTCAGCTGTAAGGCGGCCGGCATGGCCCATAAGAAGACTTGCCGTGTTAGAGCCGCAACACCCACCGGATGCTTCCCTTGGTTGTGAGCGGGGAGGTGGGAGCAAGACTGGTCTCAGCTGTTAGGCGGCCGGCATGGCCCATAAGAAGACTTGCCGCGTTAGAGCCGCAACACCCACCGGATGCTTCCCTTGGTTGTGAGCGGGGAGGTGGGAGCAAGACTGGTCTCAGCTGTTAGGCGGCCGGCATGGCCCATAAGAAGACTTGCCGTGTTAGAGCCGCAACACCCACCGGATGCTTCCCTTGGTTGTGAGCGGGGAGGTGGGAGCAAGACTGGTCTCAGCTGTTAGGCGGCCGGCATGGCCCATAAGAAGACTTGCCGCGTTAGAGCCGCAACACCCACCGGATGCTTCCCTTGGTTGTGAGCGGGGAGGCGGGAGCGAGACTGGTCTCAGCTGTAAGGCGGCTGGCATGGCCCATAAGAAGACTTGCCGTGTTAGAGCCGCAACACCCACCGGATGCTTCCCTTGGTTGTGAGCGGGGAGGTGGGAGCGAGACTGGTCTCAGCTGTAAGGCGGCCGGCATGGCCCATAAGAAGACTTGCCGCGTTAGAGCCGCAACACCCACCGGATGCTTCCCTTGGTTGTGAGCGGGGAGGTGGGAGCAAGACTGGTCTCAGCTGTAAGGCGCCCGGTGTGGCCTGTAAGAAGACCTGCCGCGGCGGAGCCGCAACACCCACCGGACGCTTCCCTTGGTTGTGAGCCGGGAGGTGGGAGTGAGACTCCGAAGTGTCTCCAAATTATTGCCACCAATGCTTTGTATAACGTCATTCCCATAGGTGAGAGCGGGGAGGCGGGAGCGAGAGGCTGGCCTCAGCAGTAAGGTGGCTGGCGTGGCTCATAAGAAGGCCAGTCTCGCTCCCACCTCCCCGCTCTCATCAGGGGAAGTGTCTGGCGGCTCCGGTGCGGCAGGTCTTTTCATGGGCCACGCCGACCACCTCACAGCTGAGACCAGTCTTGCTCCCGCCTCCCCGCTCACAACCAAGGGAAGGGTCCGGTGGGTGTTGCGGCTCCGGTGTGGCAGGTCTTCTTGTTGTGAGCGGGGAGGCGGGAGCGAGACTGGCCTTCTTATGAGCCACGCCAGCCGCCTTACTGCTGAGGCCAGCCTCTCGCTCCCGCCTCCCCGCTCTCACCTATGGGAACGACATTATACAAAGCATCGGTGGCAATAATTTGGACGTTGTATGAGGCATCGCGGATAGGATTTTGCATGCCTCATACAAAGTCAGAATTCATACAATGTCCTAACTTGTGGAACCAAGTTTGGACGTTGTATGAGGTATTATTGTATATGAGATATGCTCACTGCATGCAAAGCAAGATATGTCATGCCTTAATTTGTTATAATTGTGATGATCATGGCGTACAGCACACGTGAGATTATGTGACGATTATGGGGTACATGAGATTGGGGGGGGGGGGTTGGGGTTTTCATAAGCTGTAAGCAATAAGCATCAATATTATAACAAAGTAAGGCTTGAACTATCTCGCTTTGCATGTAATGAGTCTATCTCATATATTTGTTTCATCTTTTAAGTTGCATTACTGAACTGAATGAACATTTGCACGATATTCCAATTTTCCGAGTTTCACGTGTAAATACAACAGTTAATCCCAACTAGACGAGATAACGCTGAATCAAGAAGACTTGTGTATATGTTGATTTACCAAAGTCCTATTAATTCCATGGATCTACTCCAGCTAGAATTAACAACTAGATTCAGCCCTAAGAGTTTAGAAAGCAGATGGGGGAGTTTGAATCAGTGGAGAAACTTGAGACACAGAAAAGGAGTAAAATATGAAGCAAATAGCAATCAAACCAGGAATCATACTTCCAGACTAAATATTGTGCCAGACTGCCATCTAGTGGTTTATTCACACAATTAAAAACTCATTTATTTGTGGAATACGTTTTTTGTGGAAGCAATAAGACTGCATCCATGAATGCCTGTGTCACCATAAATTATATGTAATAAACAGTTTAGCCTTTAAAGTACCATAGGACACTTTCTTGGTTTTAATGAGATATCTTCAGCACACTTTACTTAACAAATTGTTTAAAACGACACATATTTTTGTATGCAGCTTTGTAAATATTAAATGTGGCAAAACAAGACACTCTAAAGCACACTTTACTTAACAAATTGTTTAAAATGACACATACTGTAAGTCTTTGTAGCATGCTTTGTAAATATTAAAAGTGGTAAAACAGGTCACTCTAACCAATCCCTTAAACTATTACCCAGGTTTCACAACTGAATTTCAAATAATTATGTAATTAAATTCTTCTTCTTCCATGTCTAGGCCAGACTTGAAACTGCTAAAATTGAAGGCACCT
This sequence comes from Bradypodion ventrale, assembly GCA_035047345.1. Lineage (NCBI taxonomy): Eukaryota > Metazoa > Chordata > Lepidosauria > Squamata > Chamaeleonidae > Bradypodion > Bradypodion ventrale. Next base: position 193,399,823 of record JAWDJE010000004.1, read on the forward strand.
CTTGGTGAGTTTATTCGGCAGTTCCTTTTGTCTTACCCAGTGTGAGAAAGATTTGCTAGCAACACAAGGTTGCCATTACCAGGGTACACCCGATTGTGGTTCAAAAATACCACAATCTATGTAATTAAATATACGCAATGTTTAGACATTCTTTTTTGAATGATTCCCACAACATATTACATTTTAAATACTTTAAGCATACATCTTGTTTTCCGCATTGCCTTCAATTGTAAGTATGGATGCTGCCTAAAACCTCACCTCCATTTAACTATGTTTTTGAACAATCGGTTTCCGCTGTCACACACCCAGTGCAGTCACAGCGAGTGTGGGGTGCTGCTGTTAGATCTACTCCACCCCGCTGGCTCAATGACCATCTGACAATTTTGTAATGGGGATTTTAGATTTTTAGATTTGAGATTTTGTGATTCTAAGATTTTTAGATTTCAGAGATTTTAGAGTTTTTATTATGTTTATTATGTATGGGTTGTTGGAGTGTGTTATATTGGGGGTGTTTCTTGTATTGTAAGCCACCCAGAGTCGCTTTGGCGAGTGGTCGGCTAAACAAGTCAAAGAAATAAATAAATATTGTAAGCTGCCCTGAAGAGGTATACATTGAAATAAATAAATAAATTATAGGAACCATGTGAAAACACGGGATTTTTAAAGTTTTGGATCTCCTTTACTGTTTTGGCCAGAATTACTGTATATTATGTATTGGCAAAATCTTTAGACACACTGCATTTTCAGATCATGCATACATTCCTGTTCCTACTCTTTACTCTCTTGCCTCTTCTACATCTGCTCCTTTGGTCACCAATCTCTCTGCTAACCACAACATTCCCATGCCATCATCACTCTAGAAAAAGATTATGAACCCAGCTTGCGATGTCAGCTTTCATAATTCCATTACCATTACCATTAATCTCAATGCAACTAGGGTAACTGAGCAAAATGTATTTAAGGGATGGGAGGGGGGATTAGATTTCTGAACTCGCTCTGTCCTGTGGATTAGGTGCCATTATGACTAGTTTTTGTCACTTGGGATACCCAAACTTCTATGTACACCCTCAAATATCTATATGTAGGAAATTAGGACAAAATATTGTGCAGACATTGTGCATGTGGGGACTGCTGCTTCTCAACAAAGTTTAGATTTTTAAAAAATCTAATAATCTGATCTGTAGTTGTCTGTAGACCCAATACTGATTTTCTCTCTTTGGCCATCTCTTCTTCCTTTCTGTTCTCCACTATCCTGTTCTACCACTCATTATCCTGGCATCTCTCATTATCATGTAGTTTCTAATCAATAAATATTATTGCTGTAATTTTAAAAATAGAATCTTTTAGATAAAAAAGCCTAATGAAAATAAGTACTGTAATGTTTAATAATCCATGGTCTCCATTATGTCCTATCTAAACTCATCCCTAAAAGCACAAGGATTCTATAATGTATAGCAAACATCCTGGTTGTTGCTGCTAGAAAAAAAATCATAACTGATATCAAGTGCCTGTTGCTTCTGAATAAGTAGTATTTGTCTGAAAATTACCTTTCTAATAGCGGTTCAAGCCACTCTTCATGGCATTCACAGTGGCAGTCAAGGAACGTAAGAACATCTCCTTTTGCGATAGAAGCTCCCAGCAGCCTTGCTCTAACCAGGCCTTCTCTCTTATTTGCCCTGATAAGCCGGACCTTGCGCAGATTTGCCACATAATTTTCCAATACCTCTTTTAGATGTTCTGTTACAAAAAGATAATAAATGTCCGTTACACAAGGAAGCCGATCACAATGCTTTTTTTCAAAACAATGAAATCAATTACATGACAGAGACCATTCCTCATACTCATCAGAAATTTCACAATGACTGAGCTTGGGAGACCCCTCCTGCAAGGGCACAGAGCTAGCCCTGCCATTAGGTGGACGGATCCAGTCACCTCAGAGCAGGAACTCTCTATAGCAGATGGCAAACCTTGGCACTCCAGATATTCTTTGACTTCACTTCCCAGAAGCCCAAGCCCCCGTGAATCCACACAAATGAGTCTACTGTGATTCGTCCAGCCCACGCTGCTCTCGTCACTCCTGGAAGCGGAAGTAAAACACACCCATTCGTGTGGATTCGCAGGGGCTTGAGCTTCTGGGAATTGAAGTCCAAGAACATCTGAAGTGCCAAGGTTCACCATCATGGCTCTATAGCCAGTTGTGCTTATTTTGTTTTTTTTTTTTACCTCTATACGATACTTGTGAGAAATAGGGCAGCTGCACAGAGGCCAGAGTTTTATCTCGAATTCCTAGCTCAGAGGGCAAGCAGATGGTGATGCAAGGACAAAAACAGAGTTGGTAGTACAAAGGAACTCTGGGCAGAAGACAGTCATGGACAGTGGGCTGAATCTGAGGGCAGGAAAATATGCTTTCAAGAGGAAAAAAATGAACACCCTATTAGGCCAGATTCTGGTGCCACCAGCCCCATCTCTTTATCAGTCTTAGAGACGGTCAATGAATCAAAAGGGGTGGGGGTGAGGTACTAAGCAGCAGCAACAACAACAAGAGAAATAAAAGGAAAAGGACAAGGGAAAACACAATTTTTGATGATGCTGTCTCCTGTTTTCATTATTACAGCTGTCTCTTCTTCCCTGACGTCTGTATCTCCTGGCTGATTGTATGTGGAAAACGAGTGTGGTGGATCAGGTGGTGATGGGTGGCTTGGGAGTGCAATCACATTTCATTTTCCACAGTAGACAACCTTGGATCAGCCTGCAAGAGGATTCCAAAAGCATGATGCCACAACTGAAAAAAGTCCCCCTGCTTGCTTCACTTCTGTTAGTGGAACAGGGACTCAGAAGTTCATTAGAACATGCAGATAGACCAAGGTTCCAATCCTGTTTATTACTGACTTTAGCATTTCAAGTCCTGTTATTAGGTTAAACATGCATGATCAAGGAGAAGAACATTAAATGTCCTCCTGCTACTCTGTAAGCTTACTAGATTGTTGTGCACTTAACCAAGACCTTACTATGGGGCAGGTCTTCCATTATATGTTATGAAATGGCTGTTCTTAAAAATTATCCATATATTTCCCTACCTCCTGGCCTGGCTGACTATCTATCAAAAATCTCAAAGGTGGTTGGGAGATAAATAACACTATAGTATACTGACAGAATCTGACTATACGGCCACTGAGAAATAATCTAGAGAGGCACTACACAAACAGTTATAAGATAGGGCATAGAAATGCAAGCCAGTTTCATCTGTTACTCTTCTAACAAAATATATTCCAATTCTATTACAGCTTTCTTTCCAAGATATACACATTATTTTTAAATGGGAATGTAATTTTCCTAATGTGTTACAACTACTACAAGTCCTATTACTTTGACAAGAAATTCCTGTGTCAATAGCATGCTTTGTGCAGACATGCCAAATGGCTTACCTTTATCGCTGTGATCATCTACAAGGATGATTTCTTCCAGAAGGCTATCAGGAGATGTCTCAAGAACACTATGGACAGTTCTCAGAAGTGTTGACCAAGCTTCATTATAAAAGGCTATTACTACAGAAGTCTTTGGCAAGTTATAATAATCATATTTCTTCTCTCTACATCTATAAGAAAATAAGATGGAAACAATTATGAAATTAGTCATTTTCTTAACATTGTGCTCAACTTAGTTAAATTTCTATAGAAGTGAAGTAAAGAATGAAAGAAGGAATTATATGCAAACAGTAAATCCTGCAACAAAATAGGAAATTTATCCTTAATTTTTATCATGCACAATCACAAACTAATAGGAGCTTGATTTAGAATATACTAGCATAGAGTGCCCGGCGTTGCCGGGCTTTTTAAAATTGTGTTGGATAGTAAGGGTGTGTTCCATTAGTGGAGAAAGTTTTTTTTTTGGTTCTTAATCTTTTTGGATTTGTGGTTTCTTATTTTTAGAAATAATGCTGAGCCTTTTCTTTTGTTGAAAATGCATTATTTATTTTTAAACCAAAGCCACACATTTCTTTTAATCTTTAACAGTTAACTTTCCTTATTCCTATGTATTAACAATAACTGGTTTAATTAACAAAGGATATTTGTAAATTTTTTTTTGCACCTCCTGTTGTTTTTTGTCATTTCTGAAATAGAAAGATAAGTAAAGAGAGTGTTAATTTTTTTTGTAAATGTGTTGTAATTTTGAATTTGAGAAAGTGAATTTTTGAGCAACTTTTAAAAATGAAATTTTTATTTTTTGTTTAATTGCCTTACCTTCAATCTTATTTGGATGTCTGTTTTCCTTGATCATCATCAGCATATTGCTCATCTTTAGGGTGAACTGTCGAAAGAGAATCATTGTAAATATTTTTCTTAAAAAATTACCTGTAAATTTTTATTAAAAAAATAAAATTTTTTCCTTACCTCGGGGTCTTCGTATAGGAGTCTTACTCATAGTAACAAAGTTGTCTAAAATTTCCAAAGGAGTTTGAAATCTGTGGCAGGGGTTGGGACTCATGAGTCTCTGTAGTTGTGTCCTTATTATTTGATCCACAGTGAGATAGGTTGGTTTGGTGTGTTCTGCAATTTTGAAATTGGTATTGTCCTGTCTGGTTTTTCTGTTAATTTTATCGATTATGTTCTTTAACTGTTCGTTTTCCTCAATTGTTGTAATTTGTATATCAGTCTCTGTTTGGGTAGATTTGTCTTGGGTGGTTGTCTGGTCTGTTTGTGAGGCTTGGTGTTTTGGTTTTGAATTGGTGTTTTCAAGTTTTGTGGTTTGCTGGATTCTTTTTTTTGTGGCCATTGTGTTAGTTGTGTTATTTTTCCATGGAAGCACCAGTTGTCTTTGCTGATCTCTGTGGGGTGACCAGGTCCAGAGTATCTTTGCTGTATTCGTGTTGGTTTTAATGTCATTTTGTTTAATGGTATGTTGTGGTTGAATTTGCTTTCTTCTCACTGCTTGCATTTGATTTTGGGGGGCTGCTTGCTCAATTTCTGTTTGTTCAGTTAAGTGTTGAACTGTATTTTTTTTTTGGTTTGACTCCCCATAAAGTATCTCATCTCTTGGTCCACATGCTATTTCAATGTTATTATTTCTTATTTCTTTGGTTTTTCTGGGCCCCTCAGTGTTATCATTTTTGCCCTCTTCATCCCCCTTACTTTGGTTCTTTTCGATTTTGCAAATGACATTTTCCTTGGTCGGACTTCTGCTTGTTTGCTGCATTATTTTTCGCTGTATCTGGTTTTATAGGTTAAGATGTGATGCTAATGTTATTAGATTTTGTAAAGCAATCTTTGGACAATTTTCCCGCCAAAATTATCGGCAAAATAGTACCTGCTCTGTCCTTTTCAGCACTTGCTTTCCTTTTCCCTTCGGCTCCGTGCATTGACGTCATTGAATGCTCCTCCTTAGAACGTGTTTTTTTTTTTTTTCAGATTTGTATCTCGCGTTGTTTTGATTTGGAGTCTGCAATTATTAATGTGAATGGTGTGTGGCTCATGGGGCAGTTTTGTTTTGGTAAGTTCGTGCATCTGTGTACCTGTATTGTAATTCTGTTGCTTTCATTGGGTGTGATGTGTAAATATCTGCATGGAGTTTTTTTCTTGTTTGCAAAAATCGGTGTATGTTGTAAGTTCGAATTTTTCCTTGGATGCTATTTCGCGGCGCTGGTTTTTTTTGAATTGTTAGTGGTGGGGCTGGGTTAATATTTTTTGTAGTTCGATTCATGCTGCCTTTGTATTTTACTATTTTGATTATTTGCCTAGACGGACACTGATGGGGTCCGTTTTGCCTTTTCTGTGGATTAGTATTTATCATGTGTTTATAGACTGTGCCTGGGGCTTTAATGTTGTTCGGAGTGCTTTTGTGTTTGTTAAAGTTGTGGTGGCGCCTGTCTAAATAAATGCACTTTATGTTGGTGACGATTTTTGTTGGGGGGGGGGGCAAATTTCGATGTGTTTCTGGGAGACTATATCTCGGCGATTGTTCTTATGGGTGGGGGTGATGCTGTAATATTGTTCCCTGTGTGTGTAATGCCGCCTTTATTTATGCTATGTTGGTGTTTTGAATATTAGAAAAGAAATACGTGTTTTGTTTTTGGGGCCGGTTTGCTTACGGTTTGTTCGCCCCCTTCTCCCCCAAGTCAGTGCTGACTTGTCCGTGTTGAGGAGGATAATCGGCAAAGCGTCCTGTGCTTTAATGGCTCAAAGGACTCTGGGGCTTGTAGTAAAGGGTTGGCGGTTTATTTTTCTGCTGTTTTTTCCCAAAGCTTTTCCTTTGATTGGCTGCGGCGCCTGTCCGAATGCGGCACCGGGCGACAGTCTCTCAGTCTGATTGGCTCTTGCGATAGTCTCTCAGTCTGATTGGCTGTTGCGCGCCGCGCCGCAAAGACTTTTGGGACATGAAGTTCCTATCCGTTATTGCCGTTTGTGGGGCTGAGGCCCCCGTGCCGGATTTTTAAATTTTTCGTTGACCTGCGTAGGGAATTCGCCCGTGCTATCGAAGGGAGGGTGCAGGTCAGTGGGGCGACGCACAGCCGCCAATCGCAAATTCCAACGGTGAACACTCCGTTTTATAGGTTAAGATTTGTTTATATATGTATAGAAATTCAAAATACGGTATATATTAAGAAGCTCATCCAAACACGTCTTTGAACGTACAGGCATATTCAAACGCCAGTACACTGCAGTCATTACAAATACCATCCCCATTCTAAAACTACTTGTCACATATTGTGACATAATAGTGCATACCTGTCAACCGCGGCTCCGGCAAATCCGGGACCTGCACAGACCGGGTCTGCGCAGGTCGCGTTGTACGCATGCGCATAGAGGGCTATGCCACTTGCGTAGCCTTCTACGCATGCGTGGAAGGGAGCTACGGAAATGTAGAGCCCCTCCACGCTTGCGTGCAAAGCGACCTGCACAGATGGGCTGCGCAGTGCCTCCTTTCCCCCGCTCCCAAATTACGGGTTTTTAGCAGCGTGGATCGGGAAATGGCGCAAATCGGCACCGAATTACGGGGTAATCCCAGCCAAATTGGGATGGTTGACAGGTATGTAATAGTGGCAGTTTACATAGCTCAAACATGTACATTGATGCAATCAAGTCCTTTACTGCAAACAATCCTAAGGTACATCTGCAACTTACCCCCAGCTTCTGTTGGCACTGACATGGTTAAAAATCTAATTAATTACTGATGACTATACTGTGGTGGCTTAGTGATTAAGATGCTGAATTTGACAACTGGAAGGTCGGCAGGTTGAGACTCGAGTGCTGCACAATGGAGTGAGCTCCTGTCATCTGTCCCAGTTCCTGCCAACCTAGCAGTTTGAAAGCAAGAAATTGCAAGCAGATAAATAGGTACCGATTTGGTGGGAAGGTAAACAGCGTAATGTGCATTCCAGTGTCTAGTCATGCCTGCCTCATGTCCACAGAAACATCTGCAGACACAGACAGTTCTGAGCTCTTTGGCTGTAAATGAAGATGAGAACCACCCCCTAGAATCGTTCATGACTGGATTTTGAGCAAGTGAGACCTTTACCTTGACCTATACATGGGCATTCATGTTTTGATTATTTGTTCAGCCAGCAAAGAGTTAGCTGTTGCCATTTTTTGTTTTCTGGCACATGTGATTGCCTGTCTCAATGCAAAAGTGCAGTCCTGCACATCTCCTACAGCAGGGGTTCCCAACCTTTTCGCGCCATGAGCCAAACAATGCCCCCTGGACATGGTTCCTCCTGCCATAAAATGTGTCCACGGCTGTCGTAAATGTGTTTATGACAGCCGTAGGTGCATTTACGGCAGGCACGGGTGTGTTTACGGTGTCGTAAACATGTCCGCTTCTGGTAGCGGCAAGGGCAGCAGCAGGCCACATGAAATGGTGCCGTGGGCCGGGTCCAACCCACAGGCCATAGGTTGGCCACCCCTGTCCTACAGTGACACTGACAGAGACATCTCCAATGACGTTTGGTATGCCATTATTGTGGAATAATTCCCCTCAAGTAAGAGCTTACTGTCTCTCCTCCAAACACTTTCTTTTTTAATACATGCCCATCAAGTTAACCTCTAAGTCAGTAAGTGTTGCAGTGCTAAGGGTGCCTTGCTTACTGGTTAGTTTGCTTTCTTCCCTCTGGAAATAAATGGGGGGCAGGGGTGGGATCTACCTTCTTGCCTGTGATCTAAAAGGCTGGCTGGGACCCTTATGAACTCAACAAAACTAGTCCATTTTACAAGAAAGAAGTTGCAACAAGATGATAAGCTGTTAAATCAATTTTCAGAGCTATATCGCTTCAGGGGGGGAAAAGAGTGTTCAAATAGTAAAGGTAAAGGTTTCTCTTGCTCGAAAGCCAGTCGTATCCAACTCTAGGGTGCAGTGCTCATCTCTGTTTCAAAGCCGAAGAGCCAGCGTTGTCTGCTTTCTGCAGACGTTTCCATGGTCATGTGGCAGGCATGACTAGACACCGGAGCGCATGGAACGCTGTTGCCTTCCCACCAAAGTGGTCCCTATTTATCTACTTGCAATTTCTTGCTTTCAAACTGCTAGGTTGGCAGGAGCTGGGACAAAGACGGGAGCTCAATCTGTCCTGCAGTACTCGGGAATCGAACTGCTGACCTTCCGCCTCCCAGTCAGCGTCGTAGGCACTTGAGCCACTGCAGTCCTGCAGGAATATGAAGAGTATAACACTTCACTGCAAGAAAACAAGGAAGCTAACAAATGGGAAACATTTACATTTCTAGCTAAACCCGACGGCTGACCAGTTTCAAAATGTGGGACACAAACTAATGTACTATGCATATCTGGTTAAGACGTAAAGCAAAACAAGATAAAGGAAATGCTGGCAATAGTCGCGTGTGCTGCGCATGGTACTTTCTTTCAAGGTTGGGACAAGATGTAGAGGGCAGTGAACAAACACCATAAGGAATGGAAAGCTACATCCGGCTTCATCCATTAAGGAATGCCTGGAAAACCTCCAGGAAGAAATTATCAGAGGCCACGGCTGATTGAGGACAGATAAGAAAAAGAAATAAATAACAAGAAGTGATACCAAAAACTTAACTCATGAGAATGTACTACCAAGTGCAAACGATTCATTCCTCTAATTAATAACTAACTAGCTTAATTAATTAATTTGCACACCTGCCTGTTTCAAAGATAGTCTACCCAGATTGGTTAGCATTGGGATAGTTTATATACATTTAAAGTACAGTACTCCATAAAGCAAGATCATTAGGATCTGAAATGAAAGGGGTAAAGTTTTCTACCTGAGGCATGTTCAGGCACAAAATCTCTTAAAATGACAGGTTGAACTTCTCAAAAAGGATAGCTAAGTCCTGTGCGAACCCACACAATTTCAGTCAGTTACTGGGATAATACCAAGATAATGGCAACAGGCCCTATCAGTCCCTGGAAAATAGATGGGGAAGAAGTAGAAGCAGTGACAGATTTTGCTTTCTTAGGATCTAAGATCATTGCAGATGGGGATTGCAGCCATGAAATAAAAAGGCGACTGATTCTGGGGAGACAAGCTATGTGAAACCTGGGGAACATAGTGAAAAGTAGAGACATCACCTTGAAAACAAAAATCCACATAGTCAAAGCAATGGTTTTCCCGGTGGTAATGTATGAGTGCGAGAGCTGGACCATTAGGAAAACTGAGCGCAGAAGAATAGATGCCTTTGAGATGTGGTGTTGGAGGAGAGTTTTGAGAGTCCCCTGGACAGCGAGGAGAACAAACAGGTCAATATTAGAAGAAAACAACCCTGACTGCTCATTAGAAGGTCAAATAGTAAAGATGAAGTACTTTGGAGATCAAATGAGAAGAGAGGATTCACTTGAGAAGGCCTTGATGCTGGGAAAGGAGGAGGGTAAAAGAAAAAGAGGGTGACCAAAGATGAGATGGCTAGATGGCATCGTGGACACAGTGGGCACAGAGCTGGGCAGACTGAGGCTAAAGTACTTTGGACATTAAATGAGAAGGGAGGACTCACTTGAGAAGGCTTTGATGCTGGGAAAGGTAGAGGGTAAGAGAAGAAGGGGGCATCCAAAGATGAGATGGCTAGATGGTATTGTAGACACAATGGGCACAGAGCTGGGCGGGCTGAGGAGGATGGTGGAGGACAGAGGTGCCTGGAGGAAAATGGTCCATGGGTGTGAGAGCTGGACCATTAGAAAGGCTGAGCGCAGAAGAATAGATGCCTTTGAGATGTGGTGTTGGAGGAGAGTTTTGAGAGTCCCCTGGACAGCAAAGAGAACAAACAGGTCAATATTAGAAGAAATCAATCCTGACTATTCATTAGAAGGTCAAATAGTAAAGATGAAGATCAAATGAGAAGAGAGGATTCACTTGAGAAGGCCTTGATGCTGGGAAAGGTGGAGGGTAAAAGAAAAAGAGGGTGACCAAAGATGAGATGACTAGATGGCATCGTGGACGCAGTGGGCAGAGCTGGGCTGACTGAGGATGGTGGAGGATGGAGGTGCCTGGAGGACGATGGTCTGTAGTGTTGCGAAGGGTCGGAATTGACTGTGCGACTGAACAACAACAAAACTGGGAACAAGATTAGGTGAGAGGATGAATACGGGATCATCAGAGGGGAAAGGGGTAGCAGTACAAAGTCTGGCCATGGCTGTACACACAGCGTCCCAGGCCAGTTCTTCTAGCCCTCAGCTGAACCAAAAAGTATTCTTCCTCACCAACCAACCAGCCATGACTTGTCCTTTGTGGAAGCCTCCACAAGCAGCAATTCACCTTTCAAAAAGGTCTCAGCCCCATCTATAGTGCTCGAATACTCATTTTCCAAAACTAGAAGTCGACTTCTTTCTTTTGCAGCAACAAAACTTTGAGTAATTTTGGCTGTCTGTTCATATGTGCAAAGATCCTAGCATTATTGTCATGTTGCTCAGCATTTCATCTCCTAACCATCTCATTATGTTGGTCATGTTGCTCTGTTTTACGGTTGCCCCACGTTTTTAGTGACATCTATTGCCACTCTCCAAGGCTAAACATTCAATAAGCTAAACTCAACACCTGTGACTGTCCCTTTTCACAGATAAAAATGTCTTCATGCTTCAAGCACAAACTTTCGTGTAGCAACTACCCCGCCTTAGCATATTTTCCTAACTAACTTTTATGATGTCGAAATTGCTTAATAGCAATTGCTTCCTTATTTGCACAAACACTGGAAACAGAGCTCGGCACTGCCAATGACTCTCAACTTTCACAAAAATTATAATTTCGAAATGCTCCCCCACAAACAACATTTATAAAAACTACCTGTACACGGTTTTTTATTTCACTGACATTGACAAAAAAAATATGCCACAAAACCAGCCCCCAACTCTCACCTAAGCTGAACAATATGAAACATGCATGCTGCCCAGTGGTACACCAGAAATGTCTCTTGATTTGCAGCGAGCTGGGCAGTATGGCAAAAATGGTGAGTGAAGAAAAGCTGGGGGTACACAAGAAACCTGGACAGGTGTGTGTGTGCAATGTTTGAGAAAAATGGCTGTTTTAATCGCTTACACGGGTATGGCTTGGATTACCGATTAACAATAGGCATAAATCCTCAATGGATGCACCACAGATAATGCAAATGCAGTACCTATTTGTAGCATTTATGTACACTAGTTGTTACACTTTCCAAGTCATGTTGAGGAAGTCACTCATCATTGAGACTGGATTTAATCTGTTTGCCTGGATCGCCTTTCAATTCAATTTATCCAGTATCAACAATATAACTCAAAACACCCACAAACATGCATGCTCAAGGATGACTATTCTGTGTGTTTAAGGAAGAGGGCCCCACAGTGCAATTGTGTGCCTACGTTGACTAGAAGTCATATCCTTTTTCAATGAGACTGGCGTCCCAACCCAGTGAGTTAGGATCGCAATCACAGCCCACGCAAAAATGTACACCCCAATAACAATACGGACCATTAACTTGCCAGCCAATTCTTGGCTCTTGTGTTGGTTGCCTTTACACTACAGGAGGAAGATCTCCCTTGTTCGAAAGCCGGTCGTGTCCGACTCTAAAGGTTGGTGCCCATCTCCGTTTACAGCCAAAGAGCCAGCGGTGTCTCTGTCTGCAGATGTTTCTGGGGCAGACATGACTAGACACCGGAGCAGATGGAACACAGTTACCTTTTCTGCTGAAACAGTACATACTTATCAACAGTACTTCCAATGTCTTGCTTTTAAACTGCTAGGTTGGCAGGAGCTGGGATAGATGACGGGCACTCACTCCATTGCACAGCCCTCAGGTCTCGAACTGCTGACCTGCAGACTCTCAACCGCTAAGCAAGCGTTTATCAAACTTTGGTAAGCAGGAACAGGATTCTCAGTTCAAAATGTAAAGCCACGAAATTCTCCTTCTTCAGCGTCTATGTGAAACTAGCATTCATGTACAACTATGCACAATGAAGCCACTTTTTGGTGAAATCCTTCTGTAGTAAGGGGCTGTGGGGGCTCAGTGGTTCAGAAGCCCACCTTGTTAGCTGGGAGGCTGGCAAGTTGGCAGTTTGAGACCCAGGTACTGCATGATGGTTTGAGCGCACCCGTCTCTGCCCCAGCTCCTGCCAACCTAGCCGTTCGAAAGCAAGAAATTGCAAGTAGATAAACAGGGACCACTTTGGTGGGAAAAGATCTTGGGGACATGAAAGGAGCCTCATTCAGGCAGACCCTGAGTGGAGTTTCTCCAGCAAAAAAATCCTTTGAACCCAGAATAATTTCTGGCACAAAATTATTATTATTATTATGTAGTTCCTTTTTTTGCCTGACCTAGTGTGAGCTAGGTCAACTATGAATTAAAAGGAAACAAACACACACAGCAAACATATCAAAGAGTAAACAAAACAAAACAACAACAAAAACGTTGTGGCACCTTAAAAGACTAACTCCTGTATTTTTAAACGTGAGCTTTTGTGGACACACACACACACACACACACACACACACACACACACACACATGGGCTGAGCCACACACATGGGCTGAGCCACACACACACACACGGGCTGACTGACACACACACACACACACACACACACACACACACACACACACACACACACGGGCTGAGCCACACACACACACACATGGGCTGACTGACACACCCACACACACGGGCTGACACACACACACACACACACACACACACACACACACACGGGCTGAGCTACACACACACACGGGCTGAGACACACATACACACGGGCTGAGACACACACACACACACACACGGGCTGAGACACACACACACACACACACACACGGGCTGAGCCACACACACACACACACACACGGTATGACACACACACACAGGCTGACACACACACACGGGCTGACTGACACACACACACGGGCTGAGACACACACACACGGGCTGAGACACACACACACATACACACACACACGGGCTGAGCCACACACGCGCGCGCACACACACACACACACACACACACACACACGGGCTGAGACACACACACACACACGGGCTGAGCTACACACACACAAACACACGGGCTGAGACACACACACGGGCTCACACACACACACACACACACACACACACACACACGGGCTGAGCTACACACACACGGGCTGAGCTACACACACACACACACACACACACACACACACACACGGGCTCACACACACACACACACACACACACGGGCTCACACACTCACACACACACACACACACACACACACACACACACACACACACACACACACACACGGGCGGGCTGAGCCCGACTTATTTACAGCGGGTTGCGGCGCTCGGGCAGGCGGCGGTGGAGGGAGATGCGGTCGCTGAGGTAGACGTTGATCTGGTGGAGCCGGATGCTCTCCTCCTGGCGCCGCCGCTCGGCCTCGCTCAATTCCAGCCGCGCCGGGCGGCCCAGCTCGCCCAGCTCCGTCTCCGCCCCCAGCGGCGGCTTCTCGTAGACGGGCCGCCGGAGGACGAGCTCGGGAGGTAGCGAAAGCGGCGGCAGCGCCGCTCCTCCGAGTCCTAGTCCGTCTCCGCCGCCGCCTTGTTGTGCCTCGCCGCCGGGCTCCCAGTCCGGACTCGGAGGCCCCCGTTGCCACAGCAACAGCAGGCCCAGCACCCCCAGCCCCACCAGCAAGGCCGCGGCCACCGCCAGCGGGCCTCCCGCGCGGAAAACCCGGGCTCGTCGGCTCCGCCGCATCCCGAGCTGAGGCAGAGACAGGCTGGGGGGGAGGAACACCCCCCCCCCGCTCCTCCGACCGGGAAGGAGAGGGCCCGCCTCCTCACGCCTGGCCAAGGCAAGGGAGCGGCCGCCTTGTGCGGTTGGGCGCCTCCTCCTCCTCGGAACTTTGCTTAGGGAGCGGCAAAGGCGGCCACACACACACAGTACACTGTATACAGTATAAACTCATCACAATTTATAACAGGCCACCAAAAATTTTTTGTATAAATAAAATTTTTAAAAATTTCAATTATAGACTAACCTCTTCTTTACAAACATTAACAACAACAACAAAAACTTTCCAACACCATTTAAAACAGCCCGGCAACGCCGGGCAACCTCTGCTAGTACAGTATATAGGACGCTGCAGTGGCTCAAGTGGCTAAGACGCTGACTGTGAGGCGGAACTTAGGTCAACAGTTCGATTCCCGAGTTAGTTACTGCAGGACGGAATGAGTTCCCGTCTTTGTCCCAGCTCCTGGCAACCTAGCAGTTCGAAAGCAAGACATTGCAAGTAGATCAATAGGGACCACTTCGGTGGAAAGGTAAACAGCGTTCCGTGGGCTGAGTGTCTAGTCATGCCTGCCACGTGACCACGAACACGGAAACGTCTGCAGAAGCAGACAGCGCTGGCTCTTCAGCTTTGAAACAGAGATGAGCACTGAACCCTAGAGTCCGATACAACTGGCTTTCAAGCAAGGGAAACCTTTACCTATACAGTATACAGTGTGTGTGTGTGTATACACACCTTTATACCTTTACCTATACAGTATACAGTGTGTGTGTGTATACACACCTTTATACCTTTACCTATACAGTATAGTGTGTGTGTGTGTGTATACACACCTTTATACCTTTACCTATACAGTATACAGTGTGTGTGTGTGTATACACACCTTTATACCTTTACCTATACAGTATACAGTGTGTGTGTGTATACACACCTTTATACCTTTACCTATACAGTATAGTGTGTGTGTGTGTGTATACACACCTTTATACCTTTACCTATACAGTATACAGTGTGTGTGTGTGTGCGTGTATACACACACATACACTGTATACTCTATAGGTAAAGGTTTCCCTTGCTCGAAAGCCAGTCGTATCCAACTCTTGGGTGCAGTGCTTACCTCTGTTTCAAAGCCGAAGAGCCAGCGCTGTCTGCTGCTGCAGACATTTCCGTGGTCATGTGGCAGGCATGGCTAAACACCGGAGCGCACGGAGCACTGTTTTATATAACCCACATTGGTGGATTGATATATTTTAATATTTATTTCGACTTGTTTAGCCGCCCTCTTGCCGAAGCGATAACAGTGCAATCATCTTCTGGCAGTCCGGCCAGGTTATCCTGCTATGGTAATAGAGTAGACCCTAGTGCCAGCAACTCTGCCTTCAGTGCCAAAGTCCACAGGGAAAGGTAATGGTTCCCAAGTGGATTAAATCCACCTTGATGGGGGACAGCAGCTTCATCAATACTGGCCTGGGACTGATAAGGACTTTGTGTAATAAAAGGGCTCAGGATCAGAAAGTGACTCGCAGAAGTGGATCAGTGGTATGTTTGTCATGCTGCGATGGCCATGGCATCATATTCTCAGGACAGTCTTCATGGCTGATCGCCATGAGGGTCACCAATATTCAGATACAGCAGAACAAGAAGAAGGAATCATCTCCATTCCTGGCCTGCAAGTCTATGTCTGAAGGAAAACTCAAGTACTGTATTTGATCTGCATCTTTGAGCTAGTATAATAATAATTTCATGTCAGAGATTGCTCTGAGTTGAAAGGATTTTTGCTGGAGAAACTATGTCCCTAAGTGCAGCTCTCAGGTATAGAGCTGGTGCAAGCACCATTGAAATTGGAATTACTGTACAGTACTGTAAAGGTTTCTCTTGCTTGAAAGCTAGTCGTATCTGACTCTAGGTTTCAGTGCTCACCTGTTCCAAAGTCGAAGAGGCAGTGCTGTCTGCTTCTGCAGATGTTTCCATGGTCTTGTGGCAGGCATGACTGTTGGGAATCCTTGCTCTCTCTTCCTAAAGGTCTTTCAGAGATCTCTCCAGTCTCAGAAAAGTTGATTCTGGCTGTCTGTGTGTGACTGTGTATGAATGCTCAGGACCTATGAGGCCCTCCCTTGGAACACATGACTAGACACCAGAGCACACGGAACACTGTTACCTTCCCACCGAAGTGGTTCCTATTTATCTACTTGCAATTTCTTGCTTTTGAACTGCTAGGTTGGCAGGAGCTGGGACAAAGACGGGAGCTCATTCTGTCCTGCAGTCCTCGGGAATCGAACTGCTGACCTTCCGCATCCCAGTCAGCGTCTTACCCACTTGTACTGTAAAACATATTTTTCTCATGTGGCAGAACTAGAAAAATAAAAAAAAATGGGTGGATAATATTTTTATGTGGATGACAACTATCCAACATTATGTTGTCTGGTGGGGGGATCATTTTAAAACTGTTATTGTAACCATTTCAGTTTACCATTCCTTTATTCTAGGGGAAAAGGAAAGGGACATAAGAAATAGCAACATATAAAAGCCACTGTCAGTTCATTTTTCGACTCTCCAAGACAGTCACTGATCTCTGAAAGTTGCTATTGTAGAAAACTAATTCCAAAAGGAGATTTGAGAGGGAGACAACTGAAAAATTCAAGTTTGTGTCTATGACGTGCCTCATCTTTACTTAGCATAACCACATCCATTTTGCTTTTGTATTGATACTTATATATTACTAGCAGATTTTGCCCGGCGGTGCTGGGCTTTTTAAAATTGTGTTGGATAGTGAAGGGTTTGGGGTTTTTTTTTCTTGAACAAATGGTGCCGGGCTGTTTTAAATGACGTTGAAAGGTTTTGTGAATTTGTGGCTTCGAGGTGCTGCGTCCGCCTGTGGCAGACTTGCGCTCCCAGTGTGTTGTTTATTTTTATTTTTTGCATGCCGGCTTCCTCAGTGCCGGGCTCTTTAAAATTGTTTTGGAAGGGTTTTGTTTTATTTTTATGCAAATGAGGTTAGTTTTTAATTGTGTTTTTTTAATTTTTTATTTTTACGCATGGGCTGTTCGAAACTGTGTTTTTTTATTTTTTGGTTTGGTTTTTTGGTTTTTCAAAAGAGGAAAGGATGATATAATTTTTTATAATTATTGTATTTAACCAAATAATGTGTTACTATGTGTATTTTTTTAAATAGTTGTGCCATGGATAATAATTTTTAAAATCTGTAAGAATATGTTTTTTTAATCAATCTTTCCATACTGTGTTTAGATGTTTTGTTTTGTTTTTTTGGGTGAAAACTTATTTCTTTTTTTGGATTTTTTTGTGATTAGTGTGGATATTTTTGAATTATTTGATAACTTTTTTCAGTGTTTTTGGAATTATTATTTTGAATATTTTGGGATGTTTTTACTCTTGTGGCCACTGGGTGGGGCTGGTGAGCTTTCCATCTACTCTACAATTTTTCTCTACTGTCCTCTGGGTGTGGCTTCTTCTCTTTTTTTCTCATTTGAGTTCCGGTGGTCATGGAGTAAAGACATCTCATGGTAAGCTCTCTGGCTTTTTTTTTTTGGGGGGGGGGGTGTTTTGGGTTTTTTTGGGAGGGGGGTCTGTGTGTTTTTTCTTGTTTGTTTTTGGCTGTTTTTGTGTTTTCTTTTTGATTTTTGATTTTGAGTGTTTTTGACTGGTTTTGGTTTGTGTTTTTGTGTTTACTTTTTTAGGGGGGGGTGTGTCTGTCTTTTCCGCAGGCCAGGCTCAATGCCTGGCCCGTGGAAGGGAAAAACAGGGGCGAGGGGGGGTGTCTTTTTTTTCACGGGCCAGGCTCAAAGCCTGGCCCGTGCAAAGAAAAGGGCATGGGGGGGGAGGGGTCACTTTTTTTCACGGGCCAGGCTCGAAGTCTGGCCCATGCAAAGGAAAGGAGCCTGGCCCGTGCAAAGGAAAGGGCGTGGGGGGGCTCTTTGTTTTCACGGGCCAGGCTCGAAGCTGGCTGGCCCGTGGGAAGGAAGGGCAGCGGCGGCGGGGGGCCCTTTCTTTTCCACGGGCCATGCTGGCTGGCCCGTGGGAAGGAAGGGCAGCAGGGTTTTGTTTTACTTTTTTTCGCGCGCCGGCTGCCTCAGCGTTATGCGCGCTAATGGCGCACAGGACGCTGGGGCTTGTAGTTTTGCCTGCGCATGTTTGCTTACTGCAGCGGGTTTTTTCCAGCGGCTTTTTTTTATTGGCCGCGGCGCGCTTCCGAACGTTCCTTTTGCAGCGCCGCTCAGCCTGATTGGCTCTGGTGCGGCGCGGCGCAAGAACGCTGGGAATTGAAGTTCCTTTTTTTTTTTTGCGTCCGGGCGGCAACCCGACAGTTACCTGCGAACCCCGTTCGGGCGAGTGCACGGATGCTCGGACGGGGCTAGTGGGGCCTGATGCAACATCCTTTAAGAACATAAGAACATAAGAACAGCCTTGCTGGAACACGCCACAGCCCATCCAGTCCAGCATTCTGTCTCACACAGTGGCTCACCATTTCCTTCAGGGTATTCCCAGGGAGATGCCTTCACCTGTTTAGGATTCCCTGGAAATGGCATTGAGCGGTATCCTGCCTATCTCTCCAACCCTGAGGTTGTCCTTAAGTATCCATAATTATAGCCATTGATACCCTTGTCCTCCATGAACTTGTCTAATCCTTTCTTAAAGCTGTCAAGACTGACAGCTGTCACCACTTCTTCTGGCAGGGAGTTCCATAGACCAGTAATCCTTTGTCACATTCCAACGGTTAATGCACCATTTTATAGGTATTGATTTTATTGCATTTTTACCTCTTCCCCCTCGCCAAGGCGACTCCAGGCGGCTTACACAATATGTTTACACTTGGAATGACAGCTGTCATAAAAGTAGAAAAACCGCACAGGCAAGGTTAAGAGTTCCCAACTGAAAAGTCTTGAGTTAGGTAAGTTTGTGCAGACTGATGGAACAAGACTATAAAAGAGTTGTAACAGGTCTGTTAGGTGTGGAATATCCTTTACATTTTTTTGGAGATAGTCCACCTGGCAATTTGCTTGGCCAAATAAAGTTCTATTTCTGTATGGAAGTTTCCTGCCGTCTCTTTGGGAAGATCTGGCAGGGCGAAGGAACTGGAATGACTGCAAAGATTAAATAGTCATAAAGATTACTATATGGCATGTTCGTATATTGACAGGGAGGGGCCATTTTTTTAACGTAATAAAAGCAACAGTGGAGGCGGCTGCAATTTCTTGGGCATGTGGGGTGCAATGGGTACCCCCTGCCCTTGTACAGGTGAAACTTGGAAAATTAGAATATCGTGCAAATACTGACACGTGGAAAGTATAAATTTAAGTAAGGATAAAAAGGAGTTATTTGAAATGTTGACAACGAGTAGACAGTGTATTGCCAGAAAATGGAAAAATGGAGTGAATATGAATATAGAGGAGTGGTATAAGGAAATGTGGGACTTAGCATTGAATGACAAGTTAACATGGGAGATAAATTTTAAAAAGGGTATGGTTAAAGAAAATAGATTCTGGAATGTCTGGCAAACCTTTGTGGATTACCACTGACGGGAGAAAAGCTGTATAGATCTGTACCTGGACACATGAGTTTTTGGGAATAACTTTACTGAGCCACACCATGCTCTCCAGGGCAATGTAAATAACACTAGGTGGTTATTTTTTAATTTTCTTTTTTGTATTAATAAGTATGGTAAATTTTGTATTGAAAACATGATTTGAATGTTTGACTTAGTTGACATATTACATCATAGCGGATATGAAAATGTATTTGAAAATGTATATTAAGTCATAGTCAAATTCTTTATTACAGCCCAAGGCCAGTGTTACAATATCACAAAATCAAGCTGCTTGACACAAGTGAGGCCGTCATAGTCAAAATAATCTTTAAAGATGTGGGCATGGTTTGTTGTTGTTTTTGTTATATATGTAATTTTGATGCTTATCTATGTATGTAATTTTGATGTTTTCTTTGTTAGTATTGTATTTTGTTTAAAAAATTAATAAAAATTATATTAAAAAAGACTATCGTGCAAATGTTCATTCATTTCACTTAAAAGGTGAAACAAACGAGATAGACTCACGACAGCGAGAGATTTCATGCCTTCGTTCGTTATAATTGTGATTATGTACAGCGTACATGAGATTATGTGGTGATTATGGGGTACATGAGATTGGGGGTTGGGTTGGGTTTTGCGGATTCCGCATGCCCAATTGGCATAACGCGGCGGCTGGCAGAGGCCACTCCGGTCGAGAAGGCTCCTGGTCCGTGGGCTCTGCGGGCCCAGAAATTGGGGGAGCGGATTAATAGTATAAATCATAAGGGTTTATTCACCCACACCTGACCTGACCGGCGGTTCTGCTGAGAGAGCAGATCGCTAACCTCCGTTACCCATTAAGCAATTACTGACTCACAGATCAGCCTAATCTTTGGTGCAAATAGAAGCCATATTTACTCTAGTGTAAGCCTCGAACAATGGTTTTCCCCTGTCAGTGTTTGCCCGAGTTAATTAACTTCCCCAAGAGAGATTTCCCATTAACCCGAGTAAATGGGTGATATGATTCTCTGTCAGATGATGATTCTTTCCTGCATTGCCTTCTGATCTATATATGATGATGCTTTTCCCTCAATAAACCACTGATCTGATCTCGCTCCATATTGCCTCGTGTTGTTACTTGATCAGTCTCCTCCGGGACCCAACGGCTGTCCTAGCGGCCCCGATTCCTACACCTGGTGACCCCGATGTGATCTACTCGAGAGTAAGCGATCACACGGTCCGGTTCTACACGAGAACCGCGTCCGATCGTCCCGGAGGACAGCGCGGCAGCCCGGCCGGTAAGCCAGCCGGTCGGGAAGATGGCCCTGCGGCGAGGCATTACAGAAGAGGCATCCTACAGCTTGCTCCCGACTTTCGCGGCGGCTTGCAGTTACGGAAAAACGCGTTCCGCTCAGGGTCAGCTGTGAACCCCTGACAGCGCAGAGGCCACCGAGGGCCCGTGGCAGCAGACCACGCTCCGAGCTCTACCCAGAGAATCGTCGCCAAAACCTATTGCCTGGCCCACAAGACGCGTCAACTCGTCCTGAGGAGGAATCTTCGGAGAACCCCGCAGGTAATATGGGGACTTGTCCTCAGTGGCAACGTCCGTCCGCTAGCCAAAGAACTCATGAGGAAGAGTTCAAAATCCTGGCCAGGGTATTTCAGTTACGTTTTCACAGCGGAGAGCTAGCGAGACTTTTGGTGTACCTAAGGGAACACTGCCTGCTTTACCCAGAAGTAGGTACGTTAACCCTTCAGCTTTGGGATCAGATAGGAGACTGCATTCAGCAACCCCCGAAAGCTCCAGAGGGCGTAATTCGCACATGGAGTAAATGTAGGAAGCTCTTAGCGGAGATAGATCCAGTCCGGGTAGAGACCAAAGAACCCCCAGCGCCAGTCGAGCTATCGGCGCCCACGGCGCTCTATCCGTCATTGCAGTTTAAGCAGAGTAGTGTAGGGAGCTTTCCCTCGGTGACAGCTGCAGACGTCACCGGCGGAATGCATGGAATGAGGAGCGCAGGCGCTTCTCTGACAGCTACAGGCTCCCAGACCAAGAGTGCCCTTCAGCGCACAATTGAGGAAGAAATCAGGAAGGGGGAATTGCCAGCAGAAGAACTAGCTGAGCTTAGTCAGATTTGTCCAATTCGCTTGGAAATGGATGCCCTCACAGGGGCCCAGCAGGTAGTTCATTCACCAGTCCCGTATAAGCTTCTCATGGCTATACGGAAGGCCATTACAGAGACAGGACTCCAGAGTCGCTTCACTAGGGGCACGCTTCAGCAAGTGTGCGAGAATACCATGTTCATCCCGCACGACTGGAAAGCCGTCATGCGGATGATGCTCAATCCCAGCCAGTATTTGCTATGGGACAGCGAGTATCGCCTCGAGGCTAAGACAAGGGCTGCCAGGATGGGAGGCGCAGTACTTCCTGACCAGTTATATGGTTCAGGTGCCTTCGAATCTATCGATGCGCAGACCAACTTGCCACTAGCCACTCTCCAGATGTCAGCCGAGGCTGCCTTCAAGGCTTTTCTCAAGGTTCCAGCAACTGGCAAAGCAGCCAAAAATTACACCGCAGTCAAACAGGGAGCCCAGGAGCCCTACATGGACTTTATCAATCGCTTAGAGGAAGCGATCAGTAGGCAGATCGATAATGAGCAAGCCCAACAAGAGCTCATGATGAAATTGGCCAAGGATAATGCCAATTTGGACTGCCGTAAAATCTTGCAGTCACTGGGTAATCGTCCCGACTTGACTCTCACGGACATGATTAGAGCTTGCGCCGACGTTGGCACAGAATCCTATAAAATGGGTCTGTTGGCAGCAGCGGTGCAAGGGGGTAGAAGACCTAAGAATAAAAACCAAGGGGCATGTCACAATTGTGGCAAGGTCGGTCACTTCACTAGGGAGTGCCGATCCAAGGGAGGCGGACAAAATTCCGGCCGTTCCAAGGCTCCAACCACCCCGTGTCCGAAGTGTAAGAAAGGCTACCATTGGTCCAGATACTGTCCGAATTCGGGAAACCGGAACGCGGGCACGTCTCTGGCCCCGGTCCAAACAGAGGCTTCCCTTGCTCTAGCTAGACTAGATTCCGATCACATTCCTAGCATTGCGAAGGCACAGGCCAGCCCCAAGGGTAGTACAGGGCTAGAATTGACTTGCCAGGCAGACGTCACATGCGACTTGCCAGGCACAGTCTATCTGGTGGACTCCCAGTACATGGGACCCCTGCCCAAAGGCTTTATAGGTTTAGTTTTGCCTCGTAGTGTAGCAGGAGCACGCGGAATTCTTGTAATTCCAGGAGTCGTTGACTCCAATTTTTCAGGCGTTCTCCAAGTTCACCTTTGGACACACCTACCCCAGACAATTCACAAAGGAGACACATTAGCGCAACTGATTATGGTTCCTTGTCACTCGCCAGCAGATAGCCAGGGAAGGCTCAGGGACAGCTCAGAGTCCGGGTCAGCAGACCGCTTGAGCACAAGTGAGGCAGTGCAAGGATACCAAGTCTTAGCGACAGTGGAGACCAACATTGAGTGGAAACAACGCCCAGTTATTGAGGTATTTCTGAATAAAAGATCATTTTCAGGGTTATTAGATACCGGAGCTGATGTGAGTGTGGTCAGCCGAAGCCAGTGGCCACGGGAGTGGGCCATTGAGCCGGTCTCCGATGTGTGGGGGGTAGGCGGCATCCAAGAAGCGTTTAGGAGCCGGGAGTGGGTGGAAGTCACGATCCCAAAGGCTGACGGCACAGCGGTCATTCGGCCGCACATTCTGGACGTGCATATCAACCTTTGGGGGCGAGACATTTTACAGCAGTACGGTGCTACGCTTACCTTCGGGTAATGTCGTTGCCACTTAAATGGCTCACCAATACGCCGGTCTGGGTGGAACAATGGCCGGTAGTGGGAGAGAAATTAGTCGCCCTAAAGCAACTGGTTAAAGAACAGCTAGACGCAGGACACATAGAGCAGTCCACTAGTCCTTGGAATTCGCCTATTTTTGTCATTAAAAAGAAGTCGGGGAAGTGGCGACTCCTCCACGATCTCAGAGAGATCAATAAATGTATACAGCCAATGGGTCCGCTTCAATGCGGCATCCCAAATCCAAATATGATTCCCGAGGGGTGGGAGATCCTAGTTGTAGATCTCAAGGATTGCTTTTACACCATTCCCTTAGACCCCAGGGACAGGGAAAGGTTCGCCTTTACGGTGCCGGTTGTGAACCACAGCGAGCCCACGCAGCGTTACGCGTGGAAATTTTTGCCACAGGGCATGCTCAATTCGCCGACCCTGTGCCAAATTTATGTTCACAATGCACTGGCAAAGTTTCGAAACCTTCATCCCACAGCTTTAGTTTGCCATTTCATGGATGATATCTTGGTCGCAGTGCCGCAACTCGGCAGCGAAATGTTTACAGACCTCCAGGCCAGCCTGGGGGAGAAAGGGTTACTCATTGCCCCAGAGAAAGTGCAGAGAACCGAGCCCTTCTCATACTTGGGTCATCGGCTTCTCCGCTCTTTCGCAGCACCAGTTTTGCCCCAAATCAACTTGAAGGACTCAGTCACCCTGGTAGAATTGCAGCAGGTTTTAGGAAACATTAATTGGGCCAGACCGTATTTTCGATTGGATACGGATCTTTTGAAGCCGCTCTTCTCGCTGCTCACATTAGGTAAGCAGCCGGCAGATTCCTCGAGAGGCACGCTTGGCTCTCGAGAAAGTCAACCAAATTCTCAGCCAAAGGTGGGTGGACAGGATTGCGCAGGGGCCATATGCTCCGATCCTGAACTTGTACATCGTTCGGGCAGGATCCATGTTCACCGGAGCCCTAGGAGTGGACTCCGAGAAAGGAGCGAGTATCGTGGAATGGGTGTACTTGCCAAACACCTCTTCCCAAAACATCGTTCCTCCCCAAGAGTTGGTCTCCGCGGTGGTTTACTGCGGAAGGCTGAGAGCTAGGGACATTTCAGGGCACGACTTAGCTAAAATCGTGGTCCCATTCACCAAGGAACAGGTTCAGCAATTGATGCAGCTCGGTGACTCGCTTCCAATTGCTTTGGAGGGATTCACCGGATGCTTGGCATACCACTTGCCAAAAGACCCCAGACTTGTCTCGCTTCAAACGCAGACAGTCAGCTTGTATGAATTGCTCTCACTGGTTCCGCTTCAGGGGGCCAGGACAGTTTTTACGGATGGGGGTCGCACATATGGTGTCTTAACTTGGCAGGAGGGCCAGGCTTGGCGCATGCTGTTAACTCTTCCACAGAAGTCCGCGCAGCGGGCAGAGTTGGCAGCGGTGAACCTCGCTTTGCGCACCTTCGCCAAAGAGCGCCTAAACATCATTACTGACAGTCAGTATGTTAGGAATTTGCTTCACAGTCTGCCGGGAGCATACATCACTCCCGCGATAGACAAAAACTTGCTGAGTTTGTTCCTCACTGCTCAATTTCATTTGCGAAACCGCACGGAAGCGCTCTATATTGCCCACATCCGAAGTCACCAAGACCTACCGGATCCGATTTCTGCAGGCAATAGCAGAGCGGATGCGGCTGCAAAGGAAATTCAGCAACGTTCAGTGTTAGGTGTTTTCACTACTCCAATTCAGAGTCATGCATTCTTTCATCAGAATGCCAAAGCGCTCGCCAGACAGTTCAATCTGCCACTTTCTCAAGCCCAAGGCATAGTTCGCTCTTGCCAGCATTGTGCAGGGGCACCGGGGGGGCCCTCGTGGGGGGTCAACCCACGAGGGACAGAGGCTAACCAGGTGTGGCAAATGGATGTCACGCATGTACCGCAGTTTGGCAGATGGCAGTACATGCACGTTTGCATTGATACCTTTTCACAATTCGTCTGGGCAACGGCGCAGAAAGGGGAGACAGCTTCCCACGTGGAGCAGCACCTCCTTTCCTGCTTCGCGGTAATGGGCAAACCACGGCACGTGAAAACCGATAACGCACCATCCTACAGCTCCAGGCAGCTGGCCGCCTTCATGGCCACCTGGGACATTAAGCATACTTTTGGCGTTCCTTACAATCCGCAGGGGCAGGCGATTGTGGAACGAGTCAATCGGACGCTCAAGTCCTATATTGACAAACAAACAGAAAGGGGGGAGCCACCAGCCCTCCCCAAGTCACAGGGTCAGGCACAGCATTGTCTGAATAAGGTATTGTTCACATACAATCACCTTAATGTTTTTTCCGATTGCACGCCGCAGGAGAAGCACTTCCGCCATTCGGAAGCTCTCCCGCGACCGATGGTCCGATACCAGGTGCCACCGGACCCTTCCTGGAGGGGCCCGGCGCCACTCGTAACCTGGGGAAGAGGGTATGCTGCAGTTATGTCTCCTACAGGTGTCGTTTGGATTCCGGCTCGGTGTGTTAAGCCTCACTTGGAACCACATGGCGTGGACCCAGGCCGATCCGAGTCCGATCCCGGAGATGGAGGACCTCACCCTGACCGAGGGAACCCGGCGGGAGAGACAGCGGTCGCAGATGACAGCACCGAAGATCACCTGGGGGATGGTCAAGGCCCTTTGCCATGAGGCCCAGGACGCCATCCAGCGCGAGGAGAGGGAGCCGACACTGGAGAACTTCGTGGCTGCAGTCTTCACCCAGATTCATGTCAATTCCATGGCAGTCACCATCATCCTGACCCTCTCCCTACTTGCGGGGGGAGGCGTTCAGGCTGCCTCACTGAAGGCCAACGATTTGATGCCAGGCGGAGACCTCTCTGCCCGGATGCACTACAACATATGGGAAAGGTTGGCGGGCCTCGTCAACCAGTCCGATTTTTGCCTGAAGCAGGACATTGGTTCTGCCTCAATCCTGAGCACATGCCTCATCCCAGTGTGCCACACTCCAGGCGCGCACCCCAGGGATGGCGACTGGCTAGTGAAACGGATTTTCAGCCCGTACCAACCAGCAAGCTCCTCAGAATATGCCCGCTGGGAAATGCGGCTGACTATGACTTTGCCGGCTGACGCAGCCACTCTCCACACTCCTCGAGTGGCAGTCAGTCCGAACTCTACTTGTGCTCGAATGACCGGCTGCTCCGCAGTCGGCCGAACCCGACGTCGTTGCCTCGAAGTTGGCAGCGGCAACTGGACTTGTGACAAACCACAGACACTTGGTTCAATGTATGCCCGTGTTACCCTACCTTCAGGATGGTTCTTTACATGTAATCAGTATACTTGGAACTACATTCCTGCAAATGTATCAGATGCTATATGTTGTATCAGTCGTTTGACACTGTTACTCCCTACTAAGGATATGGTCACCCCAAGCACAAATGTTTCAGATGTTTCCTCACCCATACGACACGCTCGTGCCACCCAGTTAGACAGCTCATGTGATAGCAACATTAGGGTTCTTAGTCCAGCTGAATACGTCTCGTTGGCAGTCAGCATACTCGGCGTGCCAGGCTTAGCCGTCGGCAACGCCCAGAGAATTGGTCAATTGGCTTGCGGATTAGCAAAAGCCATTAACCATACCTCCTCAGCGATAGCGCTGCTCAACCAGGAGCAGGCAGAGCTTCACCATGCCATCCTTGACAATTGAGCAGCTATAGACTATCTTTTGTTGTTACATCATTTGGGTTGCGAATCTGTCCACGGCACGTGTTGCTTTAATCTCACTGACAACTCACGCAAGGTCCAGAGCCAGCTCACGGACCTCCACACCCTAGTCAAGAACATTAAGCAGGGTTCGATATGGGATTGGTGGAGTTCGTTGTGGTCGTGGCTCCCGTGGGGGTGGCTCCAGACGACGCTTCAAGTAATTGTGGGGGTGATAATACTAGGCATAGCAGGATGCTTTTTCATGCAATGTATTCCCTCACTGTTATCAAGGTGTCTCTCATGGGGGGAACCCCGAAGTGTCGTTCCCGTACATCAGCTGATGCCCCTCTTGCGCAGGGTCGCCTGTCAGGTCCCTAAACAATAGAAAAAGGGGAGATGCGGATTCCGCATGCCCAATTGGCATAACGCGGCGGCTGGCAGAGGCCACTCCGGTCGAGAAGGCTCCTGGTCCGTGGGCTCTGCGGGCCCAGAAATTGGGGAAGCGGATTAATAGTATAAATCATAAGGGTTTATTCACCCACACCTGACCTGACCGGCGGTTCTGCTGAGAGAGCAGATCGCTAACCTCCGTCACCCATTAAGCAATTACTGACTCACAGATCAGCCTAATCTTTGGTGCAAATAGAAGCCATATTTACTCTAGTGTAAGCCTCGAACAATGGTTTTCCCCTGTCAGTGTTTGCCCGAGTTAATTAACTTCCCCAAGAGAGATTTCCCATTAACCCGAGTAAATGGGCGATGTGATTCTCTGTCAGATGACGATTCTTTCCTGCATTGCCTTCTGATCTATATATGATGATGCTTTTCCCTCAATAAACCACTGATCTGATCTCGCTCCATATTGCCTCGTGTCGTTACTTGATCAGTCTCCTCCGGGACCCAACGGCCGTCCTAGCGGCCCCGATTCCTACAGGGTTTCATAAATTGTAAGCCATAAGCATCAATATGATAACAAAGGAAGGGTTGAACTATCTCGCTTTGCATGCAATGAGTCTATCTCTGTTATGTATGTTAACTGTCAAGGCGATTCAAACCGCCATGTTCCCGCGCTCACAGTTAACATACATAACAATCTCATCTATTGGTTTCACCTTCTCAGGTGCATTACTGGACTGAATGAACATTTGCACGATATTCTAATCTTCCTGAGTTTCACGTGTATGAACTGCGGCCCTTCGTGTCTCTCCTCCGCTCCGGAGGCTACGTTCAAGCACCGCGTTCCCCCCCTCCGGAGCATGGAGGAAATGGCGCCGGGGTCGGTGCCTCCCTCCTAACAGGCGGAGCGAAGGCAGGAAGGCAGCAAAGGGGAAGCCGGCGAGGAGGCGTCCCGGTCCGGGCCGCCGATGGGGGAGAGCGGGGTGCCCGCGGGCGTCCAGCTGTTGCTCCGCGCTTGCGACCAAGGCGACTGCGAGTGCGCCCGGAGGCTCCTGTTGGGGCCTGAGGAGGAGGCCGCGGCGGAGGCCGGACACGGCGGGCCCGCCAACGCCGCCACTACTGCCCGGGACGTCCCTGCCGGGGGCTGCGTGCCCGTGGACTGCACGGACGAGGCAGGCAACACGGGGCTGCAGTTCGCGGCGGCCGGAGGCCACGAGGAGCTGGTGGGCTTCCTCCTGAGGAGGGGGGCCTCGGTGCAGAGCCGCAACCACTGCGGCTGGAGCCCACTCATGCAAGCGGCCAGGTGAGCGAGTGCCCTCCGCTCTTCTAAAATACATAAATAAATACCGGGTTAATTAATTTGTCTTTAATAGGTTTGCATTAGCGGTGTGTAGACTTGTGGGTTTCGATTTGGACTACAGTTCCCAACAGGCATTGCTGCCTGGAGAATTCTGGGAGCTGTAGTCCAAAAGGTAAAACTAGACACACCTCTGATTTAAATACTGTATGAACAGATCTGTATGAACAGATCTGCCTTGAATAGGTTTGCGTTAGCGGTGTGTAGACTTGTGGGTTTCGATTAGGACTACATTTCCCAAAAGGCATTGCTGCTTGGAGAATTCTGGGAGCTGTAGTCCAAAACGTAAAACTAGACACACCTCTGATTTAAATACTGTATGAATAGATCTGTATGAACAGATCTGCCTTGAATAGGTTTGCATTAGCGGTGTGTAGACTTGTGGGTTTCAATTTGGACTACAGTTCCCAACAGGCATTGCTGCCTTGAGAATTCTGGGAGCTTTAGTCCAAAACGTAAAACTATACACCTCTGATTTAAATACGGTATGAACAGATCTGTATAAACATATCTGCCTTAAATAGGTTTGCGTTAGTGGTGCTGTAGACGTATGGGTTTCGATTTGGACTACAGTTCCCATGGCATTGCTGCCTGGAGAATTCTGGGAGCTGTGGTCCAAAACGTAAAACTATACACACCTCTGATTTAAATACTGTATGAACAGATCTGTATAAACATATCTGCCTTGAATAGGTTTGTGTTAGTGGTGCTGTAGACGTGTGGGTTTCGATTTGGACTACAGTTCCCATGGCATTGCTGCCTGGAGAATTCTGGGAGCTGTGGTCCAAAACGTAAAACTATACACACCTCTGATTTAAATACTGTATGAACAGATCTGTATAAACATATCTGCCTTGAATAGGTTTGTGTTAGTGGTGCTGTAGACGTGTGGGTTTCGATTTGGACTACAGTTCCCATGGCATTGCTGCCTGGAGAATTCTGGGAGCTGTGGTCCAAAACGTAAAACTATACACACCTCTGATTTAAATACTGTATGAACAGATCTGTATAAACATATCTGCCTTGAATAGGTTTGTGTTAGTGGTGCTGTAGACGTGTGGGTTTCGATTTGGACTACAGTTCCCATGGCATTGCTGCCTGGAGAATTCTGGGAGCTGTGGTCCAAAACGTAAAACTATACACACCTCTGATTTAAATATGTAAACAAATCTGTTTACGACTGATTATGGGGAGACAAGTGATGAGAAACCTGGGGAAGATAGTGAAAAGCAGAGACATCACCTTGAAAACAAACATTCACATAGTCAAAGCAATGGTATTCCCGGTGGCAATGTATGGGTGTGAGAGCTGGACCATTAGGAAGGCTGAGCGCAGAAGAATAGATGTCTTTGAGATGTGGTGTTGGAGGAGAGTTTTTAGAGTCCCCTGGACAGCGAGGAGAACAAACAGGTCGATCTGAGAAGAAATCAACCCTGACTGTTCATTGGAGGGACAAATAGTGAAGATGAAGCTAAAGTACTTTGGACATCAAATGAGAAGGGAGGACTCACTTGAGAAGGCTTTGATGCTGGGAAAGGTAGAGGGCAAGAGAAGAAGGGGGCATCCAAAGATGAGATGGCTAGATGGTATTGTGGACACAATGGGCACAGAGCTGGGCGGGCTGAGGAGGATGGTGCCTGGAGAAAAATGGTCCATGGGTCGCAAAGGGTCGGAATTGACTGTGCGACTGAACAACAGCAAAACAAATCTGTATAAACAGATCTGCCTTGAATAGGTTTACATTAGCAGTGCCGTAGATTTGTGGGTTTCAATTTGGTCTACAGTTCCCCAGCATTGCTGCCTGGAGAATTCTGGGAGCTGTAGTCCAAAACAAAACGGATTGTGCTCTCATCTCTGTCCCAGCTTCTGCCAACCTAGCAATTTGAAAGCCAGAAATTGCAAGTAGATAAATAGGGACCACTTCGGTGAGAAGGTAAACAGCGTTCCGTGCACTCCAGTGTCTAGTCACGCCTGCCACATGACCACAGAAACGTCTGTAGAAGCAGACAGCGCTGGCTGTTTGGCTTTGAAACAGAGATGAGCACTGAACCCTAGAGTCAGATACGACTGGCTTTCGATCAAGGGAAACCTTTACCTCCCAGACAGATTGTTAAGTTGCTGCTGTTAACTAAAGAGATGTTGGTCACACACTTGGTCATATAGCTGATTGCACACTCAGAATGTGTACAAGCACCACACCAGTTAGCCTCAGTTAGTCATGGCAACTTACATGATCTTCTCCACCAACACCAATAGGATGTTGACTTGTATTTCCTCAATACAAAGAAATATGTTTTCATCTTAGGTGTCCTAATCTTTCCTTCTCTACTTTTCTTCCAATCAAAGGTTTGGGCATCTAACTGTGGCTCGCATCTTGCTGGAAAATGGCGCTGACCTTAATGCACAGAATAAGTTGGGGGCCAGTGTACTTACCATGGCCTCTAGGGGTGGCCACGTAAGTGTGGTTAAGTTGCTGCTGGAGTCTGGTGCTTATGTGGACAGTTATGACCATTTGAATACTGGCTTGGATGACAGTAAAGAAGAATTGCCCACTGTCACACCTCTGATGGCTGCTGTCCAGCATGGACATGAGGCAGTGGTCCATCTTCTCTTGGACTGGGGAGCAGATTGTAATTACACTGTGAAGACAATGAGCTGGACTCCGTTGATGTTGGCAGCTGTTAGCGGAAGAGTAAGTTTGGCCCAACAGCTTTTGAACAAAGGAGCCAATCCTGACCATCTGAATGCACTGCATAAAACACCGTATGAAGTTGCTGTTGACTTCAAACATGAAGACATGAAAGGGTATCTTGGACCTTTAACAACAGTTAGACCCCATACAGGTATGAATTGCTTTTGTCTACCTTTTTCTTCCGTTATGGTTATAGTCATTTCCGTCAAACAAACAGGTAAACAAACAAGAAAGCTACAATTTCCTGAAGAAAATGACGACAAACAGCATAGGTCAGAAACCTTATTTTTGGACCACAGTTCCCCAAAACCTCCAGACAACATTGCAGTGCAGTGCAATTCAGTATTACAGTACGTTAAGATTCTGAGAGTTGCCGCATAGGAAGTAATTTTTTCAGGTCCTAACTGGTTTTTTAAAAATGGCAAAATCTTCTTGATTAAATTTATATAGGTGGAAGCTTATATCATCTCACAGCAGTTGATAAAATTGTATATAAATTAAATGAAAGCTTCCTAATCCCCCGGTTCAAGTTTTAAGGTTCTCTAGGGCCCACGTTTGGTATCTTCTAGACGAGAGGATGGACTTTAATAGTCAAAAATTGCCTGGCAACCCTGATCCCAGCAGTGGCTATTTGATGATGGAGATTTTAAACTTTAAAATCTCTCTCCTCTTCATCCCGAGGCTCCCAAAGGCTTCACCACACAAAAAGGAGCCTTACAGAACCTTAGAACATGAAAGGCGGGGATAGGAAGTTTTTAGTTAGGTTAAATTTTACCACTGCTACACATTGATGATGTCAGCTTCCACAGTGTATATTTACACCAGCTCTTTAAAAATGGCATCTAAGCACTACTTTCAGGCCTTTTTTTCCCTTCTGATGACATTTATTTTTTCAACTTTATCTTACAGCTAACTCTTTTATTTTCTCACCTCTACAATCAAAATTTCTGCCTTCATCCATGTTCCTAATGCTTCTCCTTTCCTCCTGCCTTCTTCCTGCCTGAGCAAGCTTGATGCCTCATTGGCTCCATTTGTACAAAAGATGGCGTATAATTGTGTAGGACTAATTTTCTACAGGGACTGCTAGTTTCTGATAAGGTATGCTGTGCCTTGGAAAATGCACATACCAGTTACGTGCATGATTACTCTCCAAACTCTGTAGTAGAGCATTTCATCCAGCCCAGTGAGTCCTAATTGACCTAAACCCATGGTTCCCAACATGGGGCACACACTCCACAGGGGGGCAATTTGAGATTGTTTAGACCAAGTTAATGGCCTTTTAGGCTTCCTCCACATAAATAGATCACTTTTAAATACAGTACAGTGATACCTCATACAACGTCCAAACTTGGTTCCACAAGTTTGGACTTTATACGGATTTGGACTTTGTATGAGGCGTGCAAAATCCTAGCCGCGATGCCTCATACAACGTTGTTTCCATAGAGATACAGTGATACCTCATACAAAGTCCGCTTCATACAACATCGGATTCATTCAACATTGCCTAATTCCTTGGAAAAAGTTGCCTCATACAAAGTCATGTGACGTTGTATGAAGCATTGGGGTTTTCCCAGGTTGCATTGTGCCTGGCCAGTATAAAAGGCAGGACACATGCGTGCATTGCTCTTGTGAGTTTTGCATGAGGCAAAGAGTGTTTAGGAGTGGTTTTGAGCGCGATTTTGGATTTTTTTGGATTTTTCCGTCAGAATTTTTAGAAGCATTCCTGGGATTTTTGCAGCATTCTTCAGGTTCTTGGACAATCAGGGTTGTTTGACATGTTTTTGTAATGTTTTTAGCCTTTAGACAATGATTTCTTAAAGTTCTGTCAGTTTCCTTGACTTTGCCCTGAAGTCTGTGCTGTTACAGTACAATGTATCTCTATGGAAACGATGTTGTATGAGGCATCGCGGCAAGGATTTGGATGTTGTATGAGGCATCGTGGCTAGGATTTTGCATGCCTCATACAAAGTCCAAATCCGTATAAAGTCCAAACTTGTGGAACCAAGTTTGGACGTTGTATGAGGTATCACTATAAGAATTATATGTCACCGGGTGGGAGCAGGATTTTAGAGATGCTTAGGTGAGGCATCTCCCCCCAATCAATCAATCAATCAATCAATCAATCAATCAATCAATCAATCAATAAATAAATAAATAAATAAATAAATAAATGGGTTGGGAACCACTGACCTCTTACTTATTTTAAATTTAGGTTCAATCGTAAACAAGGCTAGAGTGGTAGGCATTGGGTCTGTTGTGATCCATATATCTCTCCCCTCCTCAACCTGGTAATACAACATATTGATTTCTCTCTGCCCTCTTTTCCCTTAGGTTTTGTGAAATGGTACTTAGTGCTGCTTTTCTGTTCATAAAGCAAACAGTCTCTGTCCTAAAACGGGGTGGGGGTGGGGGATATGCTCTCCTGAAATGTTCAGGACAGTCTAGTAGTCCTTAGCAATGTATATCATCACAGGATATTATTTAAGCCAGGGGTGCTCAAACTATGGCCAGGGGGCCGGATCTGGCCCACAATGCCAATTCATCTGGCCTGCAACACCCTCATCGCTCCCAGAAGCGGAAGTAAAATGCGCCCATACAGGTGCATTTTACTTCCGCTTCCGGGAGTGATGAGGCTGTCGTGGGCTGGATGTATTGGCATCCCGGGCCATAGTGACCGCCCCCCTGAACCACATGAGCGGCCCACGGCCCAAAAGGTTTGGGCACCCCTGATCTAAGCCTTTGGTTTTGATGTTGGTAATTTAGAAATCTAAAGAGAAATGTTGAAGTAATATTGTTCATTTAAAACACCTGCATTGAAGTATTTACTGTCATTTTAGTACAAGGTACATCATCTTCTTTTCTCTTCTAGATAAGCAGAAGAGGCAACCTGATATCTTCCATGCGTTGAAAATGGGTAAGGCTTTTGAAGGGGTACTCAGTGTGGTGTAGTGGATAAAGTAATGAACTGAGAGACAGGAGCCCGGGTTTGAATCCCCACTCTGCTATGAAAAAGTGGCTGGAGATGTGGAACTGGTTAAAACCATTCCTTAAATATCTCACTTACTTTGAAAGCCCTGTTGAGGTCACTGTAAGTTGGTTCTGACTTGAAGGCACATAACAACAACAACAAGGCTTTTTAAAAGTTATTTTTAACACATCTGGTGCATTCAGGGGCAACGTTTTCTACTCTTTCAATATTCGGGCCCCCTTCTGATTAAACAGAAATCTCATGCCCCCTTCAATCCTATGTTACCCAGTAATTTTATGTGAAACTCTAACTATCGTGTCTAAAAACAAATCAACACATTTGTGAATTTGGAAGAAAATCATTTTTATATTCAATTTTTTCAATGTTATTTAAAGATCTGTACAGTCTGCACATAGTACACTGTACCTTATAATGTAACTCTGCTAGATAAAGAATAAAAAAACTAATAGATATAATACTGTGTATTATACAGTCCTAAAACAAACTGCATATTAAGAAAACAATAGATATAACTGTCCCCATACCTACACCCAGTTTTTAAAATAAAACAAAGAAAGTTTTTTCCCCAATCCATACACATTTCTTGCAAAATTTTAATGAGGCCTCTAAAGGTGGGAGGATGATCCACTTTCTCTATACAGTATTCCTGTTGTAGAGCATGCTTTCTTTAGGTTTCTAGAAGTCTTCACCCAAATGTCAAAATGATAGTTACTATAGAACTAAATACTCTTGATGGAAGCTTTCAAAACCAAATTTTCTACCTTATCCCAGTCCTTTTTATTTGTATACTTTATTGTATTACACAAGCAACTCTTTTAGATATCGTAGTTTGTTGCTAGAAATATATATCTTTTCTTATTATCTGAAATGTTTACCTGTTGCTCATTGTCAACTAACTCCATAGGGAACTTTCAGCTGGTTAAAGAGATAACTGATGAAGACCCAGCACAGGCCAATGTCATAAATGATGATGGCGCTTCCCCACTAATGATTGCAGCTGTAACAGGACAGTTGTCCCTTGTACAACTGCTTGTTTCAAAAAATGTAGATATTGATAAGCAAGATAATATTCATGGTTGGACAGCACTAATGCAGGCCACTTACCATGGGTAAGTATCCTTATTTTGCTTTTTTGAAGTAAGATATATTTTTCTTTTACTGTTACTGTTGTCTTTATTATTACCTTACCAAAGATGTTGTAGGGTAAAAATACAGGATTGCAGCTCTGTCACTAGTTCTTTCCATACATCTTCAGTGATGAGGAGCTCTAGAGACCTTTGCATGTGTATATTTCACCTCCTATCCACAGTATATATGTGTATTAACATTAAAGTTTCTGAACATGTATAAATATGGGGAGATGTTCATTTGGTCCACCTGCACCAAGAAATAGAATAGATACACAGTTCAGGCTTTTTGTACTGGAATTTCCAGCACACATTCCAATATTACATCTAATAACCAGAAAGATTGTACCACTTGTACAGTGCAGCAGAGGAAAATTGTTGGCATTAGACATATCTTAGTTGCTGAGAATGTTGAACATTATAGTGTTTACAAAGCTCTACTAAAGCCAAATCAAGATATACCGGCTGAAATCCAGTTCTACAAGTATGCAAACAGCATAGCTTTTGAAAGTGAATTGCTGCAGGTTAAGAAATCTCCATAAACATCTGTTGCATATTAAATTGATCAACTTGGCATGCAACAGATGCCTACAGAAGTTTTTAAACTTAAGACAAGTTGTGTCTAAAAGTTATGTGGTTTGAATAACTGCGCAACAGGTTTCGAGTCATTGTTTAAAACCAAAATATCTTCATTAAAGTCTGTTTGGGAAGAATAAAGTTATCTTTAATCAAAGAGTAATTATACTATCAGCAGCTCCATAATTCATTAATTTTGATTTGTTTGCTTCTTAAAGAAATTAATCAAAATCAGATCACAAAGGGTCAGCATCATCAGTTGAGTTGATGAATTCTTAACCTTCTTTCCTACCTGGGGGGAATATTATCTCTTGAGAGTCTAATCTATAGTGTCCCTCTGAATGATGTCAGGTGGACAGCAGTAGCAATAGCAGATGCAGAGTTATCTCCTCTGTCTATACATGAAGTTTATTCTGTCAAGAAAACAGACACAGAATAACAACCCAGGTTCTAATGGAGCAAGGTCTTTGTGTTGATTGTATGTCTTAACACTTACAGTTGCTTAAGAATGCTAATGATAACCCTTAGCTAAAATATCAACCAAGCACAGCTGTATTGATTAGGATAACAGATTGTTTAGGCCAGCTTGGCACAAGAAAGTACAGTAGACCCTCACATAATGATGTTGCTTGGTTCCCCAAGTAGCATCGTTATGCCGAAAACGTCGTTATGCGGTTTCCTATGGGAGATCTCCCGCAGAACGTCAAAAAAACATCATTTTCCGCACAATGACGGTAAAAAAAAGTTGTTATTCAAATAATGGCATTTTTGTCATTGTGTGGGAGATCACGTGGGGGGCGTTGGTAGCGCCGTTAATCGAAAATGACGCTATTCGAACACGTCGTTAGTCGGTGGTTCACTGTAGTTGATCATAGAATGTAAACAAGATCATTTCAAGGAAGAGCATTAGAAGGCATTAGTGCTTTCCAGTATCTTCTTCTCGTTTAATTTGTCTTTAACATATATGTGATTTTCATTGTGTTTCCTTTAAAGAAATAAAGAAGTTGTTAAGTATTTATTAAATCAAGGAGCTAATGTCAACTTGCGTGCTAAAAATGGATACACGGCTTTTGACCTGATAATGCTGCTGAATGATCCAGGTACTTTTGCGTATCTCTCGTCTGTGTAGTGTTTTTTGTATGATGAAAAGTTTTGTCTTCACTGAGATGTCTGGGTTATAGTTTTCCCTCCTCAAGTGTGTTGTCTGTGACTGTTTTAGATGCAGAACTTGTGCGGTTGCTGGCATCAGCTTGCATGCAAGTAGACAAAGAAAAGAATAAGCCAAACAACAAAGCAGTTGCATCTTCTTCCAGAAATAAACAACCTGTAGATATCCCAGTGTTGCCTGATGACAAGGGAGGATTAAAGGTATAGAAATTTCATACATTTATTCTGAATAATATATTATTTTCCAAAGGGGAATACCCCAGCTGCCTATTGCTAATTGTAGAAGCCTACTTGAAGGCTATGGGACTGCAGTGGCTCAAGTGGCTAAGACGTTGACTGGGAGGCGAAAGGTCAGCAGTTTGATTCCCGAGTACTGCAGGATGGAATGAGCTCCCGTCTTTGTCCCAGCTCCTGCCAACCTAGCAGTTCGAAAGCAAGAAATTGCAAGTAGATAAATAGGGACCACTTTGGTGGGAAGGTAACAGTGTTCCGTGCACTCCAATGTCTAGTCATGCCTGCCACATGACCACAGAAACGTCTGCAGAAGCAAACAACGCTGGCTCTTTGGCTTTGAAACAGAGATGAGCACTGAACCCTAGAGTCGGATACGATTGGCTTTCGAGCAAGGGAAACCTTTACTTTAAGGCTGTGGTGGCTTTGTTAAGACACTAGGCTTGGTGACCGGAAGGTCGGCAGATCAGCAGTTCGATGCCTGAGTGATGTGTGACAGAGTGAGCGCCCGTCGTGTGCCTCAGCTCCTGCCAACCTAGCAGTTTGAAAGCAAGAAATTGCAATTAGATACATAGGTACCACTTCAGGGCGAAGGTAATTGTGTTCCGTGCACTCCGGTACCTAGTCACGGCTGCCACATGACCATGGAAATGTCTGCAGAAGCAAACAACGCTGGCTTTTCGGGAGTAAACAGATGAGCATCGACTCTTAGAGTTGGACACAACTGGCTTTCGAGGAAGGGAGACCTTGACCTCTACTGGAAGCAGACTGTAGCAGCATCACTGTGGCTTAGCATCAGTTATCTTGCAGCTTCCCACTCAGCAGAGGCCCAGTGTCACAACTGAGGTGTGGAGTTCCACCTAGGGATGCCATATTTCCCTCCCCACAAAACGGGACAGAAGTAAAGGTTGCCCTTGCTCGAAAGTCAGTCGTATCCGACTCTAGGGTTCAGTGCTCATCTCTGTTTCAAAGCCGAAGAGCCAGCGCTGTCTGCTTCTGCAGACGTTTCCATGGTCATGTGGCAGGCATGACTAGATACCGCAGAATCTCCGACCAGCAGGGGATTGAAATTGCCCTTCCTCTCCCCTACCCGACCCTATCCTACCCTACACACACACACACACACACACACACACACACACACACACACACACAAACACACACTCTCTCTATCCTACCCTACACACACATACACACTTAGTTGGACTCACCTTCAAACCCCACACGAGGATAGTCTGGAACGGAAATGCAGCCCTTGGAGTCCCCGTTTCCCTCCAGATGGAGAAAACAAAGGGACTTGTTTTGGAAGAGGTCTTTTGTTAAATGTATAGAGTCAGCATTGCTAGAGAGGAAGGAAACACTGTGGATAGGAAGCACTTCCCTTCCGCTCTAGGAATGCTGACTCTATGCATTTAACCCGTTGCAGCCTGAAGGAATTCTCCATAGCTCTGAACCGGGAATTTTACATGCTTTTACATGATCCTGACAGGACAGCTTGAATCCGTTAAAATCACGGAAAAACGGGACTTATGGCATCCCTAGTTCCACCTAGTCCTATAGAGCCGTAGGCTCTTTTCAGTTTGAGCAACGACAAGGCCAGGATGGAAATTCTGTTGGACTGATGACAAATCAACATCATTCTACATAATTGTCACATAATTGCCATGGTTCATTTTACTAGCTGCTAGGTAAAATAGGTCATTCTAGTCTAAAACTGGACAAAGGAATGTTAATGTCTCCAGAGCTTTTTGAAGGATTTTAAGGAAATCAGCTGTAATTCATTTTAGGTTATTTTATTTGTTGCTAATTATCAATATTTTAGAATACAGTGTCTAAGTAAACATATCACAATTACATTTTTTCTAGTCATGGTGGAGCAGAATGTCAAATAGATTTCGTAAGTTGAAATTGACCCAAACTTTAAACCATGGATTTTCCATAAATCCATCTGTGCCTTTCACAGAAGAATCAAAATCACCATTTGATTGCACAATGAAGGCCACACTACAAAGTGATAACTTTGTAAATCATGATGCTACTACAGCTTGGACAACAAAGAACAACCCTGAAGGTAATTGTAAGAAATTAGAATGTGCTTAATGTATTTATGTACAGTATATACATATTTAAACTGATCTAAAAGAAAACCAGTGAAAATATTTTGGAATCTTAATGAGATTATATGTTATATAATGATTTTATGTGAAAATGTATTTTTTAAAAACAAGATTAGGTAGAAAGAATTGAATATGTTTGCTGATGTTTGAGTGGGCAAAACAGTGGCAAATAAGCTTCAACATTAGTAAGTGCAGAGTGATGCATGTTGGGGCAAAAAAAACCAATTACATTTATAAACTGATGGGGTCTGAACTCTCTGCGACAAACCAGGAAAGGGACCTTGGTGTCCTGGTGGACAACTCAATGAAGGTGTCAACCCAGTGTGCCTCAGCAGTGAAAAAAGCAAACTCAATGCTAGGGGTCATTAGGAAGGGTATAGAAAATAAGTCAGCAAGTGTCATTTTGCCTCTTTATAAATCTATGGTGAGGCCCCATCTGGAATACTGTGTACAGTTCTGGTCGCCATACCTCCAGAAGGATATTATGGAGCTTGAAAAAGTTCAGAGGAGGGCAACCAGAATGGTTAGGGGACTGAAACACCTTCCTTACCATCTGAGGCTGCAATGGTTGGGCCTTTTCACTCTTGAACGACGGCGTCTAAGAGGTGACCTGATTGAAGTTTATAAAATCATGCACGGTGTGGACAAAGTAGATAAGGAAAAACTGTTTTCCCTATCGCATAACACTAGAACTAGGGGACACTCCATGAAACTTTTGGGTACTAGTTCTCAAACAAATAAGAGAAAGTACTTTTTCACCCAGAGGATTACTGGTCTATGGAACTCCCTGCCAGAAGAAGTGGTGACAGCTGTCAGTCTTGACAGCTTTAAGAAAGGATTAGACAAGTTCATGGAGGACAAGGGTATCAATAACTATAATTATGGATACCTAAGGACAACCTCTGGGTTGGCGAGATAGGCAGGATATCTCTCAATGCCATTTCCAGGGAATCCTAAGCAGGTGAAGGCATCTCCTTGGGAATACCCTGAAGGAAATGGTGAGCCACTGTGTGAGACAGAATGCTGGACTGGATGGGCTGTGGCCTGTTCCAGCAAGACTGTTCTTATGTTTGCTACATAATACTTACCCTAATTCAGTTGTAATGAGCAACCATGGTTTCCTATTACAGTATATGAAAGATAAGGAATTGCTGGGGCACTGGCTAAAAATGAGGTGTACTCAGGTCTGCATTCCCATGAATGGGACTTTTCCCCCTGAATGTGATTATCATATTTAGGAACTTAGGGGGCTGCAGCTGAGAGGCACAGAAAAATTTACCCTTCTACATGGCATTCCATGTAATTCCATTCTAATATAGAAGTGCTGCCCCTGATGGATAAAGAACAAGAACTGTTTAAGACAATTAAGCAAAGAAAACTCTTAATACCTTGGTCATATAATGAGGAACAACATAAAGTATAGAATTTTTCAACTCGCTCTGCAAGGGAAGATCCCTGGGAAGAGAAACCCTGGATGTAGATGGACTTCATGGCTGAAGAATCTGAGAGACTGGTGTGGCATGTCCTTGGAAGAACTTTTCCGAGGAGTTAAGAACAGGAAGACTACCATGATGATAGCCAATATCCGGAATGGATACAGAACCAGAAGAAGAAGAAGAAGAAGAATGGCATTCCATGAAAGCATCTGCCTTTGTAGCAATAGTCTGGTTAGGGAGAGTACTGACCATGTAAACCAGTGGTTCCCAACATGGGGCTCATGCCCCACAGGGGGACTTCAGTTCCCAGAAGTCTACGTTAGTACGTTGGCTGATCAGTGCTTTAAGGAATTGTCTTAGGCTTCTAGGAATTGAAGTCCAAAAACTAAAGGTTGGGAAACACTGATGTAAACAGGAAAAAAAAGGAGTGAAGGTGGGAAAGGACAGAGGAATAGGGAGCTTTTTTTGGAGAGCAGGAGGACTGTAGACAGGCCTAAGCCATCCTGTTCTTGGAAGAAATTATGATCATATACAATACAGGCTAAATTTTTCATTGATTATTTCAGCGTTTCCCAAAGTATGTTCCGCAGAACACTGGTGTTCCATAGAAGGTCAATAAGTGTTCTGCAAAAAAATATGAAATTCTAGTTAAACTCATTGGCAAATGTTTGTTTTGCATCCATCCTTTCAACATGATGCATCAGCTTGCAAGAGAAGTTTGTTTTGCAACCATTTGCAAAACAGTAGGGATTGGCTTCATAGCGACATTATTTGTTATTAAAATTGAAAAATCCAAACCTATCTTTCTATTACAAAAAGCAAAGTGTTCCGTTAAATTTTTAGGATTTGTAAAGTGTTCCACGATAGAATAAATTTGGGAAACACTGGATTCTTTGGAATTTTAAATAGCAGTATTAACATTTTTCTTCTTTTAGATATAGGCAGCACAAAAGCAGGAAAGGGTGATGAATTATTGACAACAGTGGTAAGTCAAAAGATACTGGTACGGTCCCAAGTGCTTGAACAAAATTGTCCAATAGCCTTACTCAATAATCATTTGATCCAAAAAGGAATTAAAGTTTTGCTTGTATCTGTTATTGTTATTAATTGCTTATTATCAGATGTATTGTATGGTAACATTTCAACCAGGAAAAAAGGAGTTGCAATATTTATTGTTATATGATATTGTATTTTTTTCTGTAATGGGAGCAGGAAATCTTTGGGTGGTCGAAGAACTCATTTAGCAGATTGAAGTATAGTTCAAGGGAATGTCTAGTCACCTCTTAAATCTGGCTTAGAACTAGAAAAAGTAAGGAGCAGGAGGTTTTTTCTTGCCTGAATTGTCCATCACAGACCAGAGTAAAACCAATTTGCTATAAAGTCAATTGCCATTTTCAACCTAAGTGCCCTTTCTAGTAGAAGATAGAGACTATATCAGAGGCCTTATGGTGAAAAGGGTCCTGACCACGTCCTTCTAGGTAGGGGAAGAAGCAGTGATTCCTAGTGGAGATAAGAGGTGGTTCTGCTGTTTGGACTTGAAGAATCCCATTCCCAAGACTGAAGATGATGATGACCAATGATTTAGACCAGTAGTTCCCAACGTGGGCCACTTGCCTCACAGTGGGACTTCAATTCTCAGAAGCCTAAGTCAGTACATTGGCTGATCAGTGCTTTGGGGAATTGACTTTGGCTTCTGGGAATTGAAGTCCAAGAACCAAAGGTTGGGAAACACAGCTTTAGACAGCATCCAAAAAATGTTCAACTTGTTTTCTCTGTAGAGTAGAATGAGAGTTGTGACTTAAAATACTGCATGTAATAAAAATAAGTAAAATGATAAAATAAATTGGCTAGGAAGCTTAGATAAATTGAGAACACTTTTATCTTTCAAGCATATCAGAGAATAAACAAAATAAAACAAAAGTGTTGTACCACCTTGAAGACTAACTGTTAAATTTTAACATGAGCTTTTGTGGATCAAATCCACTTCGTCAGACATGGGAGTGGGATGCCATGATGTCCCACTCCCAAGTATGACGAAGTGGACTTGATCCACGAAAGCTCACATTAAACAGTTAGTCTTCAAGGTGGTACAACATTTTTTGGTTTCTTTTGTTTTGTTTATATGCTTGAAATACAGACTAACCTATAGCTATTATTAAAAAAATCAACTTTTATCTTATGTGAACCTAGGTTCTAATTTACTGGTTGTAAATGTTTTTTCTCCCAGTTTGATTTTGTTTTTTGCTTATCTCAAAATAATTGATGTCTTTTTTATTTTATACACACACACACACATTATTGTCTTTTTGTGATAAAGAAACGTCTTTTCTTTGCTGTCGGTGTCAATATTCTTCAATTAATGATATTTTCTTTTTTATTTTGGTTAGTTAAGAAGTGGGGCTCCGTTTACGAGGCTACCTAATGACAAACTGAAAGCTGTAATTCCACCTTTTTTGCCTCCTTCAAGTTTTGAACTGTGGAATTCTGACAGGACACCGACAAACAACGATGGCAGCAGAGAACAAGCAAGGGCTGGCCTTCCACACAGAGTTCCCAGTTACAACAGCAATGATGGTGGAAATTCTGACAAAGTAAGGCATTGAGAAATAAATAAACACCACAGATAGATCATTATACTGCTATGCACCTCCTTTTCCGCGAAGGAATGACATCACTGTCAGTGGCAGTTTGCTACTGATTAAAGACTTCATTTTTAAGTCTAGTGTATACAGGTGGAACTCGGAAAATTAGAATATCGTGCAAATGTTCATTCAGTCCAGTAATGCAACTTTAAAAGGTGAAACAAATATATGAGATAGACTCATTACATGCAAAGCGAGATAGTTCAAGCCTTACTTTGTTATAATATTGATGCTCACGGCTTACTGCTTATGAAAACCCCAACCCCCCAATCTCATGTGCCCCATAATCATCACATAATCTCATGTACGCTGTACACCATGATCATCACAATTATAACGAATTAAGGCATGACATCTCTAGCTTTGCATGTAGTGAGTCTATCTCATATATTTGTTTCACCTTTTAAGTGAAATGAATGAACATTTGCACAAT
This sequence comes from Bradypodion ventrale, assembly GCA_035047345.1. Classification (NCBI taxonomy): domain Eukaryota; kingdom Metazoa; phylum Chordata; class Lepidosauria; order Squamata; family Chamaeleonidae; genus Bradypodion; species Bradypodion ventrale. The sequence continues at coordinate 193,444,257 of JAWDJE010000004.1, forward strand.
ATTCTAATTTTCCGAGTTTTACCTGTATGCAACTTTATCCCATTGATACACCTCAAAATTTAAATGGAAGTTTTTAATTAGAGGCAATCTACTAACCTAGATGTCATTCTTGCTATACAGGTAGAATTTCCCAGTAGGATAATGGCCATAGTTTAAATTAATATTTAATCTTTAATGATGCTGGCTTGCTTAAACATATAGTTCTCCTTTAAATGAAAGGATGATTTTAAAATTTAGAGTTCATTTCAGATTTTATAAAACAAAAAGTAATGCTTCTAATTAATTAAATGCAGTGGAACCCAAAAAGCTTCCACCCTGTACTCATTCACTTGGGGGTTCCACTGCATCCCGTTTGATTTGTTTCTGCATAGTCTTGTTTAGAATTGCATTGTTTTATGCTAATGTCAGGTGATGAGAAACTTAAAGAAAGTGGGGAGGATAGAATTTATTCATTCTTTTCTTTTATGATAATGCCTTCAGCTCACAGAGGTTTATAAACTAAGAGAAACCGGAGATTGTGCACACTGTTACCTTCCCACCAAAGTGGCCCCTATTTCTCTACTTGCAATTTCTTGCGTTCAAACTGCTAGGATGGCAGAAGCTGGGATAAAGATGGGAGCTCATTCCATCCTGCAGTACTCGGGAATCAAACTGCTGACCTGCCTCCCAGTACTGCTCAGTATACCACACTGGCACTTCAAGCAAGCTCAAAGAATAGGATAGAACATGACAGATTCCAAGCAGTTGGGATCAGTTAGGAGGCAAAGAACCCAACTTTTCAGGAAAAGAGCCTACCTTTGTTTCATAAACAACAAACGCTTCCCAGTCTTCAGATCAACACCACCTTGGCACCACCTATGCTTCCAACCCAGCTGTAAGCCCATGCTTAGCTGTAAGCCCATGCTTGTTGGGCTCAGTCTCTGAGTGATTGAGCAAAAAATGTCAGAGCTATTCCATGGTAACAGGTGCTTCCTTTTACATCTGGGGCTTTCCAGCTGATGTCAGTGTCCACTTTCACTTCTGCCTTGTACTCTAATTCCCAGATCTCACTGTGACCAACTCTAGGGTGCAGTGTTCAATTCTGTTTCAAAGCCGAAGAGCCAGTGCTGTCTGCTGCTGCAGATGTTTCTGTGGTCATGTGGCAGGCATGACTAGACACCGGAACGCACGGAATGCTGTTTCCTTCCCACCGAAGTGGCCCCTATTTCTCTACTGGCAATTTCTTGCTTTTGAACTACTAGGTTGGCAGGAGCTGGGACAAAGGCAGGAACTCATTCTGTCCTGCGGTACTCAGGAATTGAACTGCTGACCTTTGGGAAGGGGAGGTCAATATTTTGGTAAACCTGACTACACAAAGTTCTGGTTACTCTGCCTCTGAGATGTTTCCTGAAATGAGATCAGGAATTTAAATACATGAATTGGTTTTGACTTTTAACTGTGCAGTTCCTGCCTCTTGTTTCAATGGTACCCCTTTTCTTTCTCCAAAGAGAAGAGCAACTGACATTGATTGCCATATTTTGCAAATATTCATCCAAAAATTAAAGCATATCTCTGTTTCTTCTTCCAGGGATCCTTAACCAGAAATACTAGACCCATTAAACTGTCAGCATTTGCAAGAAGACCTCCTACTCCCTGTAACGCAAGCAACTTCAGTCATTCACCCCACTCTTCTGGTGGAGCCAACAGTATAGCGGGAGTGAACTGGCCTGGTGGAGAAATTCATAATAAATCAGGTACACACAGAAAGAGAGGGGGTTCCTTTTAATATAAAGATATGTTCACATGTGTTTTCCATGTATGCTAAGAATAATATTTGAATTTCATTTAGCTTCTCAAGTAAAATCTGCAGTGGAGGCGGGCAAATTTTTTGGCTCTGCTTTGTTCTTCACTGGAACCTTTGGGTCCATTAGCTAGAGCCAGATCAAAGAGGGTAAGGGATATAAAAATGAGTGCCAAACAGGCATCTGCTTCTGGGATATAGTTAGATAAAGGCACAGATTCCATCACACCTAATTGCACACCGAGGAGATGGTGCCCATGTGCAGATAAGATTGTGACCTAAAGAGAGTCATTGTGAGTCCAGATGGATGTGTCAGATCAGTAAGGGCATTGGAGCCTCAAGACTTCTGCCTCCATTGGCCATTTGCTCTCAAAGACAATATCTGATTGGCTCAAGTACTTACTGCTCAGTCTTGGTTTAAAATATTCTATTTATAATGGTACAGCTTCTCTGGATAGAGCAGCACTTTTTTTCTGGATGCCGTGCACACTCTGTTGCTTTGTTGCTAGTCTGATGGTTATTTGGGGCATAAGGCTCTATATTGGGGCCTCTCTACCACTACCTCTGAGCAAAAAGGAAGCCCCTGTTTTTAGATAACCCACATTTTTAAAAATTGAAGACGTCAGCTGTTTTCTTTGGAACAACTCAGCTTGGCATGGGCTTGATTTCCTTGCCTGACTTTAGACCTTTCTCTCTGAGTGTCCTTCCCAGTTCCACTAATCTTTTCTTGAAAGTTGTTTGCTAGCCATAATTTGTTACCATCATACGTCTTGCCTAACAACCCCAGTATTCCTACCCTGGATCTGATTCTACTTTATGCTGAATTTAGAAATGCCATTTAGTCTTAGACAGAATAGCAATAAAGAAATGTCATGTGTAAATATATAATTGCTAGAGATCCATTCACCTCTATCACACACACATGTAGCTGTCCCTTGTTTTATTCTTTCTAACGTGGTTGTGTTTATGGCTGAACATGTAGTCTCTGACATGCGGCAACCTTATGAGTTAATGATCTTCCGATGGTCCTATAATTAAGACACTAAAGATCTAACAGCTTCCTTTAGTGAGTCAAACCATCAATGAGGGGGCACCCTGAATGCCCTTAGCGTGCCATCTGGCCCCACCTCACAAACCTAGAGGAGCCAAGAAAGGGGTACGGATGCTGCACCTGCATCTGGTAGGGAGACAATAATACATCTGGAGGTGGGAGCACTGCCTGATATAAGGCAGCTGGAGAAGGGTGTGGTGGCAGCAATAATAGGGTGGGCGTTGGAGGACTCAAGATTGTCACTAAACGATTCAGATGAAGAAGAGGTGTGGGGGAGAAGCAGCTGAGGATTGGGACCCCATCTTTTGTGCTTCCACAGAGGTGACAGCAGGAGAAGCTTTGCAGTAAAGACAGCTTCCTGTCCCCAGCTCGGTCATGTCAGCTTTTTTAATTTTCCAGTTTTCACATCTGCACATTCTAATTGAGAATACTATACTGTATAGATGACTATACTGTAGTATAGATGACGGTCATGGAGGTGGAAAAGGCCATGCTAGATGGACTGGCTGTGAAGGCACACTTTGATAATATCCTCAAGGCTGCGGCAGTCCATTGCAGTCCTGGTGTTAAATTCTGCATGTTTCATTTCATATGTGCCACAGGAGATGGCTCCAAGATCACAGTGTGTGGGTCACTTCATGGCAAGCTGTGATCCACCTTAAACAAATTCATGCCAATGGCATTTTCCCTACTTCGGGGGTGGGGTAGGGATGTATTTTCGGATACAAATTGCCGCTGCCGCCAAGTATAGATGACCAAAGCATCTGAAAAGAGAATCAAAGCTTTTGAAATGTGGTTCTACAGACAGCTGCTAAGGATATCATGAGCTGACCATGTGACTAATGTAGAAGTATTGTACCGGATAGATAAAGAACAAAAACTGTTTAAGACCACTAAGCAAAGAAAGCTCCAATATCTTGGCCATATGATGAGGAACAATATAAAGTTCCTCGTCTCACTCTGCAAGGAAAGATCCCTGGGAAGAGAGGCTCTGGACGTAGATGAACTTTATGGCTGAAGAACCTGAGAGACTGGTGTGGCATGTCCTTAGAAGAACTTTTCCGAGGAGTTAAGAACAGGAAGACTATCACCATGATGATAGCTAATATCTGGAATAGATACGGCTCCTGAAGAAGAAGTAGTAGTATAGGTGATATTGGTCTTTGGTCTTCAGCAATAACTTTCTAGTACAGGATCTTCTCTAGTCCTTTTATAGCTGCCCATACAAGTCTCAGTCTTCTGATTTTGGGGTTGCAGTTTCCAATTTAAGTGACAATTGAACAAAGACATAGAAAATCTACAATGATGTTGATTTCTTTATTGTCTACATTATGGTTATGTAACTTTTCTTTAGTTGGTTTTGTTTTCCTCTTAGCAGTCATCTGCAATCCTACTTGCAGTTTCTTCTTTAATCAATAGTCCCTCATCAGTAGTCTTTAAAAGTACATCTTTTTTTGTACCCTTTATCTGCATATCTTACATTATTGATAGTTTTTCCATCAGTGGCCACTCCTTTCTTATTTTTACGAGAAATGTTGAAACCTGGTTAAATTTGTTTTTACTTTAGGGGGAAAATGAATTTTGTATCATTGTGGTTTGTTTTTCCAGGTGGCAGTGCCGATAGTGTTTTGTCTCAAATTGCAGCTCAAAGGAAAAAAGCTGCTGGCATACCGGAACAGAAGCCAAGCGAACAGCAGATGCCTGTAGATTCATCTCCCTCGCTTTCTCCTCCTGATGTAGAAAGTGCACAGACAACTGGGAATGGCCACCTTCTAAAGGTTTTAATGTTTATTTTGTTACTAGCAAGAGCATGTTCCTTTACTATACATTACACAGCGCAGAGGTATTGCTGGATGCATATGGTTTTGGCTTAGATTTTTATTGGACCCTTCCAGCTAATAGAAACAAATTTGATTTGAAATAGCAAATATGGTGGCAGCAGGTTCAGAATATTCACTGTGACAAAATACATGTTTCCAGAAATATTTGTACATACAAAATATGGGGGAAATGTACATATTTTTGATTCACTCGATATATATGCAGCACTCCTTGACCTGTTTCAAATAATTGAATTGCTGTTTCTGGCATTGATCCTTAAAGAAAGCTGGAGTGGTACTTGGAGGAAGGGATCAATTCCCATCATTTCAGCAAACATTTTGTGTTGTAGAACACAGCCTCTCAAACTAAGCTATTTTTAAGTTTCCCACCTAATGTCTTTATACAGTAAAACCCCTACTTACGTAAAAAGTCTGTTCTGTAGGCTTATATGTAAAAAAAATTTACTTATCTCGAAGCAAACCCATAGGAAAAATGAATTTTTACTTAATTCGAAGCAAACCCATAGGAAATGATATTTATATAAATTGAAGCAACCTCATAGGAAAAACAATTTTTTTACAAAACTCAAAGCAAAGCCATAGGAAATTGTGTTATGTAAATTGGGACATTTATGTGAATTTGGACATGGTTTTAGTGCAAAAATTGTTATGTACGTCGAATTTTAAGTAACTCGAGACATATGTAAGTCGGGGTTTTACTTACAGTATTTTAGCTGTCTGAACCTCGCTAATCCAATTTCAATAAAACCAATTGTCAGAGATATCAGCGGGAACACTAATTACCTCTCAGTATTCTTACATAAAAAGATTTAAATATGCACAATATGCTCAAGCGTAGTACTTCATAACAGTATAATTTCTGTAGTATAGAATGGTCCTGTGGTACGTTTTACTAATGGAGATATGTCTGTGTTTATATTTAATATAGAAGTTGGAACTGAATAAAAAGCCTCCATCTGAGAATTCGTCCACTTCCAAAAGTACATCACCAACTCTCACCCCCTCACCTTCTCCATCACTGTCCCCCAAGGTCGAAAGCATGGAGTCCTCTCTCTCCTCCTCTCACAGGCAAGGCAAAAGTAGCGGTGGCTCCAGCAGCGGCACTCTGACTGATGAAGGTGAGCCAGTCGTCCATGTTACATAAAGTCAGCAAGTGTGGCTGGGCTGTACCACTTCACAATGTAGATTTGCACACTGGAATATTTATATACAATTATCTAGGTGTAGAAGCTAGCATACTAGGCAAAAAGGCAAAAAAAATTCTTCTCACACCCAGACTAATATTCAATATGCAAGAGATTTTTTAATCTGTGCAACCTGAAGTCAAGCAGTCCAATGCAACTAGATTTCATGAGCTGACATTTCATATGATGCAGCTACAGTGACATATCAGTACTCTTCATATAGTCCATGTTAGAAGTTGCTTTCTAACTTTGACTGATTATTAGAGGAAGGACCAAATCAGGGGCTCTGTAGATTAATATTTTGTACTGCCATCCAGTAACCCATAGGAACTTTCTAGTTTGGTAAAATGACAATCAGAATGACAAGTGGGAGTTACCGATGCTTCTGCTCTTCTGGACTTACTGTGGTCAGGATGGGGCTGTATTGTATTGCTATTGTGCAACTTTGTAATGAACTGTATTTTGAATATTTTGTATCTTGGATATTTTGTATGCAGCCTTGCCTCCAGCCGAGACACGGAGCTCCTTCCCCCCCGTCCTGTTGGATAGGGGAAGTGGAAGCACCTGTGCCAGCCTATACTGCATTATTGTATATCTATATATCTTATTGTATTTTATATTTTGTATTTTATATCTTGTATGTAAATAAATTGCTTTGTATCTTATATCCTGTATGTAAACCCCTTGCGTTACCTTGGGGTTATTTATATGTTGTTAGCCACCCGTAGTCAGCCTGTGCTGAATAGGGCGGAGTATAAATCATAAACATAAACATTCTGTTATTCTGAGCTTGGGCATTTAGGGGAAGTGGAAACAATCAAACAGGATCTCCTGAGCTGAGCTGGTCAGGTCAATCTGGAAAAGTTAAACCAGGGTAGATTTGTCTAAACAGGAATCGGCAGGCTGACCAATTCCAAGTGAGGCTCACTGGCTGGGATACTACTCAACAGAGAGCTGGTGCTTTATGTAGACTGGCAAAACTTGTAGAGTAACTGAGCTAGTTCTTTCTAGAAGTTTGCCATATTTCTTAATTGGAAGAGACTGCATTTCTGGAAACATTAGCCTCTGTAGTGTGGATGGAATGATGGATTCGTCTTAGTCGCAACTCATCTTTCAAATCTGAAAGAGGTGGTTGGGCTGTGTAGTTTGGCCAGAAAAATTGTCCCATTGGTGCCATATGTTTCTTCCTCATCTTTCTTCCTGTATCTTCCTTAAGGTGGTGTCATGGGCTCACTACTGATGGTGTCATATCAGGAACCATGTAGGAATTGGTCTATGATTGTGCCCTATTCTGACATTTCCCCCCCCCTCTCTGAAAAGTATGGTGTTGAAGCTATTTCAGCTTGAAAGAAGAGCACCTCTCTCACTGAGTTTCAACAGTAACACACTATTGCCACCTCCAAATGTGTGTGTTGGAGTTCAGGAATGTTATGATGGAGAATCCATAATCCTGAGTACTTTAGAAATCTCTTGCCAGAATAGTTTCTTTTCTGTAAATACTATACTCATATGAATCAAAGATAAAAGATGGGTATAAGATAATGTTTAATTTTCACTGCATAGTTTTTTTAATGTACGTGTTTCAACATTTCCAGGAATAGTATGATAGCTAAGAGATGCCTTGAGAAGATTGATTTAAGGAGAAATCAGTGCTTGGCATAATTGATGTGATCTTTGTCGCTTTGCTAAATCAAAATGTTCTTGTCAGTAGATGAGTATAAGATTCCTAGTCATTCATAAATCAAAAGGTTAAAATTGTTCCTATTTTTCTGTTTACAGATGAACTCACAGGCATTCTTAAAAAGCTCTCACTTGAGAAGTATCAGCCAATCTTTGAAGAGCAGGAGGTAAAGTTTTGCTTACATTTTTAGTTTGCTTTCTTGTCAGTTTCTGGGAGAAGAATCTGGCTGAAATTTGGATATCAATTTTAGATATAAATTTTATTAGCTAGCTTTTCAGAAAGATGGAGTTTTTTTAAATGGAACACAAATTCATAAAAAGGGTGGGGATGTTGCAGTGTAAATAATGTTTTTGACTATATCTTCCGCCTAGGCAAACTCATGGGTTAATTTCCAACATGATGCTTTGCTGAAGCTTCGGAATTTTTCTCCCTCTGTCCCCACAGCCCTCTCAAGTACTAATGAATATGCTCCAGGCCTTGTAACAGGTTTTAGACCATGGAGATGGGCGCTGCAGGAGGGGAAGTATTGTCCACTTGCGCTCATGACAGATGCCTCTTTTAAATCAATGATATCTTCAGATATAGTACCTTACCTTGGATACCTTGGAGTCATTATTCAGCGAGGAATCCGCACATTGGGAGACATTTCCATGAGAACATTCCACACTTACAAATGGACCTGAGACATCAAATCCATCTGCATGTGGTTTTTGGATATCATGTCAGCCTCTGGCTAGGTGGGCCATGACATGTGCCCTCCGCTTTCACCTTGCCAAAGGGATCCAGCAGAGGATTCTTTGGTGGGTTTTAGTCCCAGCCTAACACCATTGACAAGAGATGGGCAACACTGCCCCCGCGTCCCAACAAGGCTCTCACCTAGCAGGGGTTAGATATAGTATTTTATGTTTTATTCAGATTTGGCTATCATTTAAGATATTAGCGGAAAAACATATGGCTAGCTCTGGGCTTCCTTGGTCATGTTCTGACTTCTCCTCACAAGCAGTAAATTAGGTAAACTGATCTCTGTGTTGTTTGTTATCTCAGGTGTTTCCACACATGAGAACTATGCTTGGGAGGCACTAGAATCAGCACATTCTGGAGTTTTTGTCAGATAAGTGACATCAGTGACATCTTTTTTCAAAATGCATTGGTGTCTAATGCAGTGGTTCCCAACGTTGAGCCCAGCCCCACAGGGAGACTTCAGTTCCCAGAAGCCTAAGTCATTGGCTGATCGATGCTTTGGAGAATTGACTTGGGCTTCTGGGAATTGAAGTCCAAATAGCCAAAGGTTGGGAACCACTGGTCTAATGTAATGTATGCCCTTCCCAATTCTTCAAATGCTCTGTCTGTAGCTCTTCCATAACCTCTTTGATAGCTGTTTGTTTCCCTATCAGTGTTCCGTGCACTCCGGTGTCTAGGCATGCCTGCCACATGTCCATGGAAACGTCTGCATACACAGACAGCACTGGCTCTTTGGCTATAAACAATCACTTAACCCTATAGTTGGATATGACTGGCTTTCGAGCAAGGGTACCCTTTACTGTTTCCTTTTTTTAAAAAGTGAAACAAAATAGAAAATCCTTCTATGTTTAATCCGAGTATCTTCTGGAAATGCCGGGCATAGAAAGGAGAAGGGTCCCCCCACCCCCGAACCATGTTTTTATCAAAGTTTACACTGATAATTACAGTTAGGTACTTGGATATACAGTATTTATTATACTGAACATAAGTGATATTTCAAAAGCAGAATATATAGAGGAGCTTTTATTCCAGGCCAATGCCCCTAAAGAGTAAGTACAAATGCTTTGGGCATGTATTTCCTTGTGCTTTTAACTCATATAGAATAACACTTTCATGTTCAATTTAGCTTATCCTACTGTAACATAAACCTTTTAAAATTCCTTAGGAAAAAAACCACATGCTTTGTTATTTTGTCAGTTCAGGATGCTAAAGTCATGATACTGTATTTTTAAATGCAAAACTTGAAAATTGCTTGATAATAGAAACAACTAGCATAGGTTGCCCGGCGTTGCCGGGCTGTTATAAACTGTGATCAGTTTTTTTGGGGTTTTTTTGTGGATTAAAAAAAGAACAAAGGATGATATAATTGTTTCAAATTGTTTTATTTAACCAAATAATGTTTTATTTTTAAACTGTGTTTAGATGTTTTGGGTTTTTATTTGAGTTAAAACTCAACACAGGATGTTATTAATATTTTTATTTTATTTGTTTAACATATGTTTGTTATTTGTGTAAACTTTTGATTTATTCTTATTGTTTTTACTCTTGTAGCCTCTAGGTGGGGCTGTTGTGTGTTTTTGAGTTGTTTTTACTATTCTGCCCTGCAGGTTGGGCTGCTAGTGGTTTTGTTTTAGTTTCACGTGCTTTTTCTCTCCTGGCCTCTGGGTAGGGCTTCTTCCGGTAAGCCGTCTTTGTTTTTTCATTTTTGTTCTGGTTGTCGTGGAGGGAGGACGTGCTGGTGAGTTCTCTGGTTTTCTTTCTTCTGGGGTTTTTCTTTGTTTGTTTTTGTGGTGGTGGGCTGGGAAGTGTTTCTGTTTGTTCTTTTTTGTTTAGGTTTGTTTAATTAGTTTAGTTATTTCTGATTTTGTTTAATTTTTCTTATTTCATTGTTGTTTATTTGTGTAATTAGTTGTTCTTTGTTTGTGTAATTTGTGTTTTTTTCGTGTTGTAGTTAGATGTTTTGTATGTGGTTTTGTGTTATTGTGGATGTTTTGTTTGTGTATTTTGTGGTTTATTTTTGTTTATTAATGGGGTTTTTAATAATTAATTTTTGTTTTATTATTTTTTAAATAATTTTGGTGTTTGTTTTTGGTGGTTACTTTAGCATGATGAACAGGCTAGGCTGCCTGTCGGTTCCTCTTTTCCCCATTGCTGCTTTGAATTTTGGTTTCGATGCAGCAATGGGGGAAAGGAGGAGGAGGCAGTCAGCCCGTTCTTCTCCCAGGAAGGTTCGTTAGGTAGGTCAGGGGAGAAGGAGGAGGCAGAGAAGAGCTATCTCTGCCTAATGATGGTTCTCTCCTCTCTGTCTCCTTTCTCTCCTGGCATACCTAACCAGAGATGGGCAGGCAGTGATCCGTAAGAGGTGGTGCTCTTCCTTGCTGATTGCTGGCTGCTGCTTTTGTATTCGGAAGTACAAAGGCATCAGCCAGTCATCCGCCAGGGAGGGTGCTTCCCCTGATGAACTGCTGCTTGTTTTTGGGTGGTTTTTTTCCATCCCGGCTCAACTTTCCTTGAGGCCGGTGGTGGTCTCGCCATGTCTTCGGCGGGGTAGTGTGGAGGAGAGGGAGTCCCTCTTCTCCCTGTTGCTCCGGGAAAGAAGGCCAGTGGGTGTCTCAAGTCGCGGTGGCGTTTTGTGGATTTTTGTTTTGCATGGCTGTGAGGCGCTGCGTCTGCCTGCTGGGGACTTGCCCTCCCATTCCGTTTTGTAATTTTATTTTTCACGCGCCGGCTTTCTCAGCGTTTTGCGCGCTCACGGCACGCAGGACGCTTGAACTTGTAGTTTTGTGTTCGTGGTTTGCATTCGTGCGGCTTTTTTTTCTGCGGCTCCATTTTAATTGGCTGTGCTGCGTTTTCCAACGTTATTTTTGCTCGTGCCTCTCAGTCTGATTGGCTGTGGCGCGGCGCAAAGAACGTTGGGAATTGAAGTTGTTTCCCTTTGTTTGTGTTTGTGGGTCTCTTGCCCCACTGGCGCGTTTCTCAACCCTTCAGTAACCTCTGTACTGGGTTCAGGCGAGTGCAGGAGGCTCGGTACGAGATAGGATGGACAGGTGCAGAAACTTATAGCAAGTTCCAATGGTTAACCCTTGGATTTATAGGTATAGATTATCTGCTGCAGAAAGCTAAACATGTGTAATTTAAGGACTCTGTTAAGTGAAGAAGTGGGAATTTTGGAGTTGTCGCTCGCTGTTTGGGCATTTTGGGTGACCTGTGCAGCTCCTAGAGGAAATTGACCAACACCCCAAAGTTTAAAGCATTTCACATACATTATCTATTGATTTCCCTACAACAGTCTTACAAGGAACAAGACTTAATACCCCTATAATTCAGATATTGTGGGGACTGACAGACTAAGAGATTCTGGCATGGGACCACCTACTGAATTCATAGCAAGGGCAATTTTAGAACCAGGTGTTGGTTGGGTACTTTTACTCTGTTTATACAAATGAGAAACTAGTTGCAAAACTTCAGACTAGGAAAGGCATAGCATTGTGGGGGTTTAAAGATTTGCTGGGACCAAAGAAGAGTGGAGAGTGCACATGACACCACTGTTTTATTCTTTGGGATCCTTGTAATGTGAAAGAGAAACTAATGTGTTTATGAATTTCTGTTTCCCAGGTGGATATGGAAGCCTTTCTTACTCTCACAGATGGTGATTTAAAAGAATTGGGAATTAAAACTGATGGTTCTAGGCAACAAATTTTGGCAGCTATTTCTGAACTGAATGCAGGAAAGGTATTCCAGAATACTGTATACTTTAGAAACAAATCCTCCTTGTCTTTCCCCCTTTTGTTTTTAAGCATTTCTCCATCATTTCTGGGTTGGGAGTTGGTGTTCTCTAATAATACCGTGATGGATTGGGTACTGATCCACCATAGTATACTTAAGAAGCTTTGCTCTTTTAGTAGGGATGCCATACATAACGGAAAACCGGGAATTTAACAGGTTGAACCTGTCCAGGCCCGGTTCCAAAAAAAATAATAATTAAAATTCTCGCTTTTCAGACCAAGGGGGTTTGAAAAGGGGAAATGCACTTTTTTCTTGCAATAGAGCTACACTTCTATTGAACTGACCAGCAGGTGGCGCAGCAGTAGTAGCTTCGTGGCTAAGGAAGACAGCAAAAAACAAACAAACCCCACGCCATTTTATTGCCGCCTCTATTGAAGTTGCGGCAGCAACAGTTGAATGAGCTCCCGTCTTTGTCCCAGCTCCTGCAAACCTAGCAGTTCAAAGGCAAGAAATTGCTAGTAGATAAATAGGGACCACTTTGGGGAGAAGGTAAGCAGCGTTCCGTGCGCTCCGGTGTCTAGTCATGCCTGCCACATGACCACGGAATACATCTGAAGCAAACAGCGCTGGCTCTTCAGCTTTGGAACAGAGATGAGCACTGAACCCTAGAGTCGGATACGACTGGCTTTTGAGCAAGGGCAACCTTTACTCCTGTCCTTGTTTTGGGGGAGGGAAATATGGCACATCCCTTTTAGTCTAGATCAGAACTTCCTACATTTTGTTACTATGGATGATGACCAGCTCTGTCAAAAATTAGCAAGTTGGAGAGGGTTGGCCAGGCCGTTTGAAAACCAAATTTGAAGCTTTTAGTGCCATACTGTGTAGCTTTCTCTTTTCTGTGGATTCACCCAAAGCATTGCTCTAATGGACATCTGTATGGCAAATGCAGCTTTTGTTACTTGCTCTTGATAATGCAGTTGGTTCTGGGACTGCCAAACAATGAATTTGTTAAGCACCTGGCAGGCTGCCGTATATGTACACAGAGGTTCCTTTTAATGTTGTGATGTAACCTTGGTTACAAAGTTGTGTTGTCCTTGTGCAAGGTATTCAGTGCTTAGATAAAACTCTGAAATAAACAAGCTGATTCTGTTGGCACCAATAAATAACAAATTGATTTGCCTTTCTTGCTATCACTGGGCACCACAATATATTCCTGCAGGTCCAAGCAAAAGTATGTTTCTTGCTAGTGATCATGTTAATGATTCACATCTTAACTCTGTACTTTTTTTAACAATGGTTTTCAACAGGGCCGAGAAAGAAAAATTTTACAAGAGACCATACACAATTTCCATTCTTCCTTTGAAAGCAGCGTTAGCAACACCAGACCTAAAAAACCTCAATGTACGTATAGATTGTTTCTTAAGAGGTACACCAGAATGCACCTTTTGTATTCCCTTAAATGACAGGAAGAGGACTTCCGAACAAAAGAACTTTTGAACAGCTTTTTGAATTATGGACCATATTTGCAAAGCAGTATGGGCTTGATCTGCATCAAATTTAGAAAAGGCTGGATAAGTACATACTTTTAAAGCTCTATTTTCAGTTTTCAAATAAATTTGCCCGACACACATACATGTGTCCTCCTTTTGCTACAATTTTTTCATGGCTCGCAGCAAATTTGGTAATTTTTCAAAGGCTTACTGCTGCAACCTGAAAAGAAAGTGATTCCTGCTACATGTTTTATTTATTTTTTAAATGGAAAGTGATCAATCCTGTCATTTAGAGGAGCCCAGTGTCAGGAAATTCTAGCTGCACAAGCTTACTGAAATACTCCACAACAATTGGCCAAACCTTTTGCTCATACTTAGGTAACTAATGAGCCTCACTGAGATGAATGGGGCTGACTTGTGGGAAGGATGGTATGTTGGGACTTCATCCTTATCACAGTCTCATGTTTAAGTTTGGTCTCATTACAAAATTTGAAATTGGAATGCTTAGCAATTCAATAGATAAACCAAAGGATCTCCATGATAGTAATTACTAATGTATAGAGCATATAGAAAGCATTCTCCAATTCTTATTGTTATTGTTGTCATGACATACCTATATGGCTAAGTGGGTGGGGGGGATATTACGGTGGTTGGCAGCTATACCCAGTGGTGGGCATGAAAAAAATTCCTACCACACTGTGGGGGTGGCCATGTGACTGGATGGGCGTGGCCTGTTGGCCATGTGACTGCTCTTCGCTGTAGAGCTATGAAAATAGAAGCCTCTTCTGTTTTCATCACTCTATAGTGAACCTCTTAAGCCATTTCCCCCCTTGTCCAAGGCTTTTCCAGGGCTCTGTTTCACCCCAAAGCGCCTCCCCAGCCACTCCGGAATGGCTGGGGATGTGCTTTGGGGTGAAACAGAGCCCAGGAAAAGCCTTGGAGATGGGGGAAATGGCTTCAGAAGTTCGCTATAGAGGCTTCTATTTTCATAGCTCTATAGCGGAGAGCCCCCTCCGAAGCCATTTCCACCTTCATCTAAGGCTTTTCCAGGGCTGTGTTTCACCCTGAAGTGCCTCCCCAACTACTTTGGAGTGGCTGGGGATGCACTTTGCGGTGAAACAGAGCCCAGGAAAAGCCTTTGATGAAGGGGAAAATGGAGCCAGGCCCCTCCAAAGCCTCTTCTAGGAAGACGTGGTGGGTAGGGCAGGGAAGTGGGCAGGGCCAGCCATTTTTACTACTGTATGTCCTATCAGTCCTACCCAAAATAGCCAGTGGTGAGGGATCACAATGTTGGCAATTTGAGAATGTCTAGGGCAGTGGTTCCCAACCTTTTTGGCCATGCCCGACCTAAGCATCTCTAAAGTCCTGATCCCGCCTCCCCCTGTGACATAATTCTTATTATTCAAATGGTGAACTCCTATTCACATTCTCGAATTGCCCCCCCCTTTTTTAAAAAAATCAAATTGCCCCCCCCCCCCCCCCAATAGGGTGTGTGCCCCACTTAGGGAACCACAGGTCTAGAGGGGCTCATCCTTGTCTTAGACCATGTGGAACTACTTGGAAATGTATTTTGAAAACATCTGTTATGTCTGATGAAGTGGACTTGGTCCATGGAAGCTCACATTTAAATACAGGAAAGAGTTAGTCTTTAAGGTGCCACAAGATGTCTTTTTTTTTTTGCTGTTCTGTTTTGTTTACTCTCAGATATGCTAGGCAGACTATCATAGCTACCACTTCACACATTTCTGTTATGAAAGAAATAATATTATTTTGTAGTGCCTAGCCATGCTGTAAGTCAAGCATCACTTCAAACTCCTCTATCACCCATTGTGAATAGGGAGAGGCAGTTGCTGTGATCATGTTGTGTTTATGCAGGCTGGAGCTGCAGACAACTATCCTTCACTACAGTTAAGCCTGTGATATAGTGAGCATCTCACCAATGAAAAGCTAAGGATAATAAATGTTGATTTTCTTTTCCTTTGCTATTTCATGGGATAAAACATTATATGGTCAGATATGATCTTATACAGAACTTCTGTTAAAAATAATAATAAAAGATTAGTTTAAATTTTAGTGTTTCATGTATAATATTACAAAACAAATAATGGTAAATGCTTTTGTGTTTGTAGCACCCAGAAGCTGGGTAAGGCCACAGGAAGCTTCTCCCACAAAAAGGTAGTCATGGAACAAGATGGACCTCTGCTATGAACTCTGGAGCACAAATGCTGGCATCCAGCTGCCATGAAGAAAAAAGTATCAATCATAACCTTTATAAGAGCCTTTTATTTCAGAATGTGCAGGGAAATAACTATATTGATAATATTATGTTTCATTCTATGCAACACGTTTTGCTTTAAGGAAGGAGTTTAAAAGCAGAACTTTATTTCATATTTAATAATTTGATCGTTGGAAGGTAGTGAAATATCACGAAGAGCAAACTGTAACACAAAATGATAAATGAACCATAGAAACACAGGAATGAAAATCTTATACAATACAACCATTGTGGTGCAGATAAGAAAAAAGGCATTGAGAAGTCAACAAAATGTCTGTATTATATTAAAGTAGTAACCTTTGAATTTGTTAATGGATATTATAAAGGAACAAATATTGGAATGTAATTTTTTTAACTGCAGTCATTTTATGGGATCAGTGCACTGAATGCATAGTTATGTTATTAAATTGTGCCTGAGGCATGTTTTTATTATGTGGCAATTACAATTTGTATTGATAGATATTTGAAAAATACGTTTCTATCTTAAGAAAAAATCTATTTGTAACTACTTTATTATATTCATGTATGGGAAGTTAAGGCTTGAGCCATAAATGGCTGCATATACATTATTCACAGCACCATTGGAAATAGAATACAAGGAGAAGTGAAGGTGAAAAGGTAAAGGCTTCCCTAGTATCCTTGGAAGGAAGGACATAATAATTATCTTAATGTTACGTACTTAGTAAATGGTAATATGTACATTCTCTATGCAAAACAGAAATCAGACATCAGAAACCAACATACAAAACCTGTTTCACAACATTTCAGTCTTCCTGGTTACCTTGTTAAATGGCTTGCAGGTGATTGTGGTGAAGGAAAATAACTAGAATAACAGAATGAGACAGGAAAGACAGACAATTCAAATAAGATATATTGTACACGTATGTATAATTTACAGAGCCTGTTAAAAGGATAAAATCACAACCAGGGATTCTTAGTTCATTGTATATAAAAAACACTTCTCCCTGAATTTGTCTGAACTAAACCCTTTACCAGAATGCTGACTCTGGAAACTGTTCCAATTGTTGCTTCATTGTACAGTATAGTGGAGTCTCCAGGAGTTGACTCTTAATTGAGGGTCCTGCTACTTCACAACTCATAGGAAGTGTGGGACTATCCACTGTTACCATATGTTAAGAATATGCAGCCACAGATGCTCATTTTTATTTGGATATGCTTTTCAGCAGAAATTCACCTACTACGGTACCAATCTGCTTCAGAAATCTAGAACCCAAACTAGACTCCAAACATCATCTGTGAGTGAAGAGCATTACCAGGCTTAATCATCATCATTATCCTTGGAGCAATACCTAAAGGACTCTCTATATATGGAAATTTTGCATCTATTGGATTTGGATATCCCAATTTTACAAAAAAAAACTATACTAGGAACTGCCTTTATAATTTAATGTTACCTTATCAATTCTTAGGTCATTGGTTAGGTCTTGAACTGTTAATTTTATATCAGTCTTCAACAGTAACTCTGACAGCAGAATGGTGATAATGATGATGATGCCCTTGCCCAAGGCTACTTGATGCTGGGAAAAGTGGAGGGCAAAAGAAGAAGGGGGCGGCCAAAGATGAGATGGCTAGATGGTATTGTAGACGCAATGGGCACAGCTGGGCGGGTTGAGGAGGATGGTGGATGACGGAGGTGCCTGGAGGACAATGGTCCATAGGATCGCAAAGGGTCAGAATTGACTGCGACTGAACAACAACAAAAGGCTACTTTGCCCAAGCCTGGCTTTGTGAAAGTCACAGTGGAGAACTGAACTCCCAACCTTTCATTCCACAGCCAGATATCTAGTTAATTGAGCTATCCAGCGAACTTGGTATACAGTTGCTTCTTGACTCTTGTACAGATTTCTCATGAGGCATATGAGGTGTTCTGGTATTCCCATTTCTTTAAGTACTTGACACATTTTATTGTGGTCCACACAGTCAAAGGCCTTGGTGTAGTCAATAAAGCAGAGGTATACTTGTTTCTGATATTCCTTTGTTTTCTCCATGATCCACCGTATATTAGCAATGTGGTCTCTAGTCCCCCTGCCTCTCCTGAACCCTGCCTGCACCTCTGGCAATTCTCTCTCCACGTGCTGCTGAAGTCTATCCTGTATTATCTTGAGCATCACCTTGCTAGCGTGTGGGATGAGCGCAATTGTTCGATAATTTGAACACTCTTTGGCACTACCCTTCTTTGGGATTGGAACGTATACTGATCTTTTCCAGTCCTTTGGCCACTGTTTTGATTTCCAGATCTGCTGGCATATCGAATGCAGTAATTTGATTCCGTCATCTTTTAGAGCTTTGAAAAATTCAACTGGGATACCGTCATCTCCACTAGCTTTGTTGTTTGCAGTGCTTTTTAGGGCCTTTCTGACTTCACTCTCTAGGATGTCTGGCTCAAGTTCAATGTTCTCATCATTGTGATTGTCAGTGGTGTTGAGGTCCTTTTTGTAAAGTTCCTCTGTGTATTCTTTCCATCTTTTCTTAATCTCTTCTGCATCAGCTAACTCCTTGCCGTCTTTGTCCCTTATCATGGTCATTTTTGCTTTGAATGTTCCATTGATTTCCCCAATTTTTTAAAAAAAGATTTCTAGTCCGGCCTCTTGTGTTGTTTTCCTCTATTTCTTTGCACTGTTCATTTAAATGGATTTCCTTGTCTCTCCTTGCTTTTCTTTGAAATTCTGTATTCAAGTGACTGTATTTTTTCTTTTCTTTTCTCCTTTGCCTTTTGCATTCCTTCTTTCTTCTGCTATTTTAAGAGTCTCATCAGACAACCACTTTGCTTTCTTACACTTCTTTTCTTTTGGTATGGTTTTCCTTGCTGCCTCCTGCATGATGTCCCGCACATCTGTCCATAATTCTTCTGGCACTCTGTCTATCAATTCCAAACCATTAAATCTGTTCCTCACCTCCACCGTGTATTTCTTAGGGATGTTGTCTAGGTCATATCTGTCTGGCCTGATTGTTCTCCCTATTTTCTTTAGTCTTAAGTCTGAATTTTGCTATTAGTAGGTTGTGATCTGAGCCACAGTCTGCTCCAGGTCTTGTTTTTGCTGACTGTATGGAGGTTCTCCATCTTTGGCTGCAGAGTATGTAATCAATGTGGTTTCGATGTTGGCCATCTGGTGATGTCCAAGTGTAAAGTCACCTCATATGTTGCTGGAAGAGGGTGTTTGCTATGACCAGTGTGTTATCTTGACAGAACTCTATCAATCTTTGCCCTGCTTCATTCTGCGTTCCAAGACCAAACTTGCCTGTTATTCAGTCTACTTTTTGATTTCCTACTTTGGCATTCCAATCTCCCAAGATAATGTGGACATCATTTCTTGGTGTCTGTTCTATGAGGTCTTGTAGGTCCTCATAGAACTGGTCCACTGTGGCTTCATCTGCGCCCGTGGTTGGTGCATATATTTGGATTACAGTGATAATAAAAGGTTTGCCTTGTATTCTGACTGACATCATTCTATCATTTTTGAAATTGTATCCCATTACTGCTTTTCTTACTCTTGTGTTGACAATTATGGCTACTCCGTATTTTCTGACGTTTTCTTGACCACAGTAGTAGATATGATGGTTTCCCGAGTTGAATTCATCCATCCCTGTCCATTTTAGCTCGCTGATTCCCAAGATGTCAATGTTTATTCTTTCCATCTCATTTTTCACCACTTCCAGTTTTCCTTGGTTCATCGACCTCACATTCCATGTTCCTATGCAGTATTGTTCTGTGCAACACTGTATTTCTCCTCCCCCTCTCCCATCTCTCCCCTTCTTTTGATCTGTGTTAAGCATCCTGTTTCATCTAACTTGCCTCTTTTGTTTTGCCTTTTGTTCTGGTCCATAGGGTTCTCTTGGCAAAAATTTCTGGCGTGGTTTGCCGGTTTCATAGACTTTGGACTGTCCAATATCCTCCAGTAATTCAGTATCTGTAGCTTCTGTGTCTCAAACGAATATTTTCACCACACTGTAAATTATTTTCTACTTGTCAGTTTACTGTTGTTTTGTCACACTTCATGCTCTCCTTTTACGTTCCTCATTGGGAAGAATTCTGCTTTTTAAAAGAAGGTAACTGGGGAAAGGGGATAAAGAGCATGTGAAGAATCTAACAGTGAAATAAATTAGGCTGACTTGTTATGTCATTTCCACATTGTCCAAAGTCTATGAAAGCCTATCCAAAGCAAAACTTTATGGTCTTTGCAATGTCACAAGACTGCTGTCAGTTTTACTGTAACAAACTCATATGACTGTACCCCCAACAACAAAAAAAATGCCCAAAGAGCTCATGACTGGCAATTATCAATTCTCCTCTGTCTGGACTTTCCCAGGGTACGCCTGTTCTTCACAAAATACTTAGCCATAGAGATCAGACTATGAGCAATGCAAGCCTTTTATAGCTCCTTTGCTGAGATCACCAATTTCTCTAACATCATCATCTTCTTTGTGCATTTCTTATCTGCAGTATACATTTCAGCTGAGCTTGTGGTTTTATTAGTTTCACAATGTTCTTAAGGAATTTCACCTCAACTTTGCCTTTCATCTCTCTTTTAAACACTCACTTTATTATATTTGTGAAGATGGAATAGGTTCAAGCTCTTGGGCTCTTCATATGCAATTAGAAGTACAGTATAGTAATACCTCATACAAAGTCCACTTCGTACAACATCGAATTCATACATCGCCTAATTTGTTGAAAAAATGTATCTCATACAAAGTCGCTCGACTTTGCATGAGGCATTGGGTTTTCCCCAGGTTGCATTGTGCCTGGGCAGTATAAAAGGCAGGACACATGCGTGCATTGCTCTTGTGGGTTTTGTATGAGGCAAAGAGTGTTTAGGAGTGGTTTTGAGCGTGATTTTGGATTTTTTTAAATTTTTCATCCGAATTTTTAGAAGCATTCCTGGGATTTTTGCAGCATTCTTCAGGTTCTTGGACAATCAGGGTTGTTTGACATGTTTTTGTAATGTATTTAGCCTTTAGACAATGATTTCTTAAAGTTCTGTCAGTTTCCTGTCGGTTTCCTTGACTTTGCCCTGAAGTCTGTGCTGTTACAGTACAATGTATCTCTATGGAAATGACGTTGTACGAGGCATCGCGGCAAGGATTTGGACGTTGTATGACGCATCGTGACTAGGATTTTGCATGCCTCATACAAAGTCCAAATCCGTATAAAGTCCAAACTTGTAGAACCAAGTTTGGATGTTGTATAAGGTATCACTGTACTGTACAATCAATGGTTGTTATTTGCGGCTTATTCGGCATGAGAGAAGAAGAGCTAGCCAGAAAGCCCAAAAGCAGAATTATTATTGTGGAATGTAGAGATTCACATGTAAGCAGTGCCACTAAACATGCCCTCAGCATGTACACACATTATTTTTATAGCACATGCCTAGGAGCTGGATGGATTGAGAACAGGCCTGAAAGAGAAAAACCATTTTTCAGTTTAATCTAGAATGTAATCCTTTCAAAAGTGTGTATACCCAAATGTTGAAGCTGTATTGTCTCTCTCTCTCTCTTTTTTTTTTTGTTGCTTTTTTGTGGTGAAAATATATTGACATTCTGGTACAATTATTAATGAAGGAAATCTGTGAGGAAAACTGCCAGTGCCAGCTTGCTGCAATCTGCTCCTAATTGTGCAAACAGAATATGGAAGTAGTCTTGGCTGGATGTATCCCCATCTCCTGTCCTTTATTAAAACACAGCTCTTATTATTTGAGAGGCCAGAGACTATTCACTCAAAACAAATGGCATTACATGTGTGAACATAGTACAGTACAGCGATACCTCATACAACGTCCAAACTTGGTTCCACAAGTTTGGACTTTATACGGATTTGGACTTTGTATGAGGCATGCAAAATCCTAGCCGCGATGCCTCATACAACGTCCAAATCCTTGCCGCGATGCCTCATACAACGTCCAAATCCTTGCCGCGATGCCTCGTACACCGTTGTTTCCATAGAGATACATTGTACTGTAACAGCACAGACTTCAGGGCAAAGTCAAGGAAACAGGAAACTGACAGAACTTTAAGAAAACATTGTCTAAAGGCTAAATACATAACAAAAACATGTCAAACAACCCGAATTGTCCAAGAACCTGAAGAATGCTGCAAAAATCCCAGGAATGCTTCTAAAAATTCTGATGAAAAAATTTGAAAAATTTTTCCAAAATCACACTCAAAACCACTCCTAAACACTCTTTGCCTTGTGCAAAACCCACAAGAGCAATGCACGCATGTGTCCTGCCTTTTATACTGCCCAGGCACAATGCAACCTGGGAAAACCCCAATGCCTCATACAAAGTCGCAGTGACTTTGTATGAGGCAACTTTTTTCAAGAAATTAGGCGATGTATGAATTCACTGTTGTATGAAGCGGACTTTGTATGAGGTATTACCGTACTGTACTGGGTGTTGGATACATTGACATGGCAGCTTTAGGAATCACGATGCACATAATATAACAAGTGCACACACGTGTTTACAGGAGAAATCCAGTCTTAATTGGTGGTCAATTAATTTTTGCTGACATTCTCCCCCCCCCCCCCCCAATATGCTAGTTTTACAGTTGAATAGTCCATCTGAATTTGCATTAGATGTGATTGGTCTCTTTCCCTCCCCCCGCAAATATTTTATTTTTATTATTTTTATTTATTTATTTAGTATATTTTTATACTCACCTATTGGTGACCCAAAGCGGTTTACAGACAAAGATGGTAAATTACATAAAACTTAAGGCCCATGTCATGGGTAACAGCCGCTTCCATTCCCCTGCAACCGGATGAGGGGAGGAGCTTAGGGGGCTCTGTGGCAGGGACGAAGGTGGAAAATGTCCTCCTGCCACAGAGCAACTGTCACTCCCACTCCCCTCCAACTGGCTGAGGGGAGGAGCTAAGGGGGCTCTGTGGCAGGGACGAAGGTGGAAAATGTCCTCCTGCCACAGAGCAACGGTCACTCCCACTCCCCTCCAACCGGCTGAGGGGAGGAGCTAAGGGGGCTCTGTGGCAGGGATGAAGGTGGAAAATGTCCTCCTGCCACAGAGCAACTGTCACTCCCACTCCCCTCCAACCGGCTGAGGGGAGGAGCTAAGGGGGCTCTGTGGCAGGGACGAAGGTGGAAAACGTCCTCCTGCCACAGAGCAACGGTCACTCCCACTCCCCTCCAACCGGCTGAGGGGAGGAGCTAAGGGGGCTCTGTGGCAGGGACGAAGGTGGAAAATGAAAAATATGAGGGCACGAGGGTTCAAAATGTGTCTTTTGTTTTACCAACCAACCAAATACGTAAGTAAGATGGTCTCACGTTTGGAATTTTGTGAAAGCACCTTGCAGTGCTATTTTTTAAATTCTAGTTGTGTGAGTAGTGGAATCTGGGCTTTCAACATTGTATATATTCAGGCATTTCATATACACATTACAAGAAAATGCCACATAGGTAGCCATATTTTTCCTCCTATCAATAGTTTGTTCCTTTCAGGACTATTATTTTCAAGATTGGAAAGGGAGAATATTTAAATTTAAGATCTTCAGGCTTAAATAATATCATTCAGAATTACAGGTGAAACTCGGAAAATTAGAATATTGTGCAAATGTTCATTCATTTCACTTAAAAGGTGAAACAAATATATGAGATAGACTCACTGCATGCAGAGCGAGAGATGTCGTGCCTTAATGCGTTATAAATGTGATGATCATGGCGTACATGAGATTATGTGATGATTATGGGGTACATGAGATTGGGAGTTGGGGTTCTCCTTCGTATAGTTTGTGAATCCCCACTCATGGGTTATGCGCCTGCGCAGAACGGAGATCGGAGGCTTGAAAAGCTATTGGTCTAAAGTTTTGGCGGTAAGACCGCCCACCGTACCGCCCACCCTGAGGCGCCCGCGCGCCATTTTACCTCAGTTCTCTTCTTTCCGCCGTAGCAGCAGGACGATCGTCGAGAGCTTCTCAATTTTTATCGCCCTTCTGAGGGAAAGCTTTAGCTAATTTCAACAATTTTTGCCGGCAATCTTGTCCCACGGGCAGGATTGCCACCCCGGCGCTGTTTCTTCTTTCGAGTGGATTCAGTAGCCAATTTTTTTTTTCCGCATCGATCACCGTCTCCCCCCTCAAGGGGGTGGCGGCTGGTCCGCCCTTCGGGGTACTTGCTTCCAGAAACTTCCACTGGAAGAATTTTTCCGCGGTTGATGGCTGCAGCGTTTAAACAGTGCACGGCTTGCCTTAAGAAGTTCCCGGCTTCCGACGGCCACAGCCTGTGCCTCTTTTGTTTGGGAGAGTCGCATCAGAGCCAGTCCTGCCCGCATTGCAAAAAGTTTACGCGCCTCGCGGTGCAGAACCGAAGCAATCGCCTCAAGGCTCATCTGATGGAGCTCGCTCTGGCTCCCTCCGCGTCCGCTTCCACATCCGCCGCTGCCTCCCAGCTGCCGCCGGCTTCTTCCTCCGTGCTTCCGATTAGGAAGAAGAAAAAGAAGGACAGGAACGGTGAGAAGAAGCGCAAGCGTCGGTCGGAGAAGAGACGGTCGCTTCCTCCCACCCCGCGCACACCCGCCTCTCCCGGGCCTTCGCCGCCGTTCTCGACTGCCCGATGTCCTTCTCCGGGATCCTCCATCTGGGGAGGACGGTCGTCTTCCGGGTCACCTGATAAAGGACGCAGGGCTGGGGCTCCAGCTCGCCCACTTCAGGTGCTCCCCTCTCCTCCTTGGGGAAGAAACCGCTCGCCGAGGCAGGCCTCCGTCTCTCCAAGGCCCAGGACGCTGACAGACGACGCGGTCATCACCGTTCCGACGACCGTTTCGCCGACGCCGACGCTGGCCACCGTTTCGACGCCCACCGTTTCGTGGGCCACCATCCCGCCGGCCACCGGGGCTCTACCGTCAGCGGACTCGGACGCATCCCAGATGGCTCTCGTTCGGGAAATGTTCCAGGTCATGGCGTCGTTTGCGACCAAGTTCCAGACCTCCATGCCTGCGGCCTCTGCGGCTCCGGTTTCGACCACCGCAAGCCCCGGGCATCCCGGCCCTGCCGTGGCCCCACTGACCTCCCGTGGGTCGAGTGTCCGCTCCGCCGGCCCACCCAACCCGTCATGGTGTGGTCCGGACGTTGATGCGGTGGACTCCCATCCCGCCGGCCCGCCCAGGCCGTACTGGCGCGGTCCCGACGTGAATGAAAGAGTTCCTCCCTCGTCCTCCGATGAGTCCAGCTCGTCGTCGGAGGAGGACGAGGGAGACGTCGACGCCGAGCGCACGCCGGAGCAGGCTATCGGCTCGGTGGACCCACCGCGTGGTGAGGACCAACGCTCGCTGACCGCCATGCTCACAAGGCTGGGCACCGCACTCAACCTTAAAGTCGATCAACCGCCGCTGGAGGGTGAGGATCAGATGACCGTGAAGCTCGACAGACGTGCTGTACGGCCGGTCCACATAACCATGCTCCCCTCCATGATGACTTCGGCGAGGGCGACATGGAGAAAACCATTGGCGGCGCACTCCGTTTCGTCCAGGCTCGACAGCATGTACCGAGTCCTGGACGAGAACGTCGAGTTCCTGCAGGCTCACCCCCTGCCGAATTCCCTGGTGGTCAAGGCCTTCCAGCATAGGACGGCCACCAGCGGGTTCCCGGTCCCATCGACGCCGGAGGGAAAGAAACTGGACGCGGTGGGACGTAAGTTCTACGCCACCGGCTCCCTATTCTTCCGTGCCGCCAACTACTCGGCCGCCATGGGCCTGTATCAATCTCACCTCTGGGAGCAGGTGAAGGTTGAGACGGCGAAACTGCCCGCCGACGCCCAAAAGCGGATCGACGCGCTGGCCACCGAGGGGGACTTCGTCGCCGAGCAGCTGATGCGCACTGCCCGGCATATCAACGACTATGCGGCAAAGGACATGGCCTCCGCAATCTACCTCCGTCGCCATGCTTGGCTCAGGGACACCTCCCTCGATGACGCTATGAAAAAGCTCATCGAGGAGTTTCCCTTCGACGGGCAGGGCCTCTTCGGTCAGGATACCGATAAGGTCCTGAATGAGATGCGCCAGACCAATTCCACGGCCAAGTTCCTGGGGCTCACCACGCCGGCTCCGCCCGCCAGGCCGAGGTTCCAGCCCTTCACACGGCGATTCCAGGGCAACCCGCAGCAGCAAGGACCGACGGAGCAGCCTAGATCCAGCTCCTACAAACAGCGGCGTCAGCACAAACCCCGCTACCGACCCTACGGACAGGACAAGCGTTCTGGCGCGAGGTCCAAGCCCCGCGTTTGAAGCTGCGACGGCCGAGTCTCTCTCGCTCCACATCCCGTACCTCCCCCTCCGGAACTTCCTCCAGGTATGGTCGGGCATCACGGACGACCAGTGGGTCTTAAAGATCTTGTCCTCTGGCTACGCCATCGAGTTCGTGCGGGTGCCTCAGGTAGGAAGACATCGTCTCACCACCTCGTCCCCCCATTTGGAGGAAGAAATATCAACCCTTCTCTCCAAGGGAGCCATCGAGCGGGTAACACCGTCCGACTGGGACAACGGCTTCTACTCGAGGTACTTCGTGGTCCAGAAGAAGGACGGAGGCCTTCGCCCTATCCTGGACCTGCGCCGCCTGAACAAATGCATCCACACCAGGAAGTTCCGGATGGTGACCCTGCAGACCGTACTCCCCCTCATCAACAAAGGGGACTGGTTCACAGTCATAGACCTCAAGGATGCTTACTTCCACGTCTCCATCCTCGAGGAACACAGACGGTTTCTCCGCTTCCGCATCGACAATTCCGTGTACCAGTACCGGTGCCTACCGTTCGGTCTGGCCACGGCACCGCGGGTCTTCACCAAATGCATGGCTCCGGTGGCTGCATTCCTCCGCCAACGGAGCATCAGGGTCTTCCCGTACATCGACGACTGGTTGATCGTCTCCCCCACCAAATCGTCAGCCGTTCGGGACACACAATACACGGTCCACCTCATGGAGAGTCTCGGCCTCAGGATCAACTTCACCAAATCGAAGTTGACTCCCTCTCAACGCGTCGAGTACATCGGAGCGGTACTCGACTCGCTTGCTACGAGAGCCTACGCCCCCCAGAAATGCTTACAGGATATTGTGCAGGGGGTGAGCGAACTGCGCACCAAACCGTGCATCCGGGCGAAGAAGGCTCAGAGACTTCTAGGCCTGATGGCCTCAACGACGGCAGTGATTCCCCATGCCAAGTTGAAATTCAGGTCCCTGCAATCGTGGCTCCTTCACGAGTTCGACGCACTTCGGGAGAGCCAGTCCAAACGGTTGACCCCGTCTCCAGAACTGAGGGACCAACTGCTGTGGTGGTCTACACCACTCAACGTGGCCACGGGGAAGAGCTTCTACCCCCCGCAACCCTCGTTGCAGATACTGACCGACGCAAGCAACCTCGGCTGGGGCGCTGCTTGCGGGACTCTCACGGTCAACGACACCTGGACACCACACGAAACGGTGCACCACATAAATTACTTGGAACTGCTGGCCATTTGGAAGGCCCTGCGTTCCTTCGAGACTCTGCTCACCGGCAAGGCGGTTCAAGTGGCCTCGGACAATACCACGGCGGTGGCGTACCTCAACAAGCAGGGAGGAACACGGTCCACCACCCTCCTGTACCTTGCAGTGCAGTTGTGGGAATGGTGCCTAGAGAGGCACATTTTCCCAATTGGAGTGCACATTCAGGGCACACTGAATGTTTTGGCAGACCACCTGAGCCGTCTCACCTCGACGACCCACGAATGGGAGCTGGACGACGGGGTGTTCCAGTCGCTTTGCGAGGCCTGGGGAACGCCGAGCATCGACCTCTTTGCATCGGAGTCCAACAGGAAGCTCAGCAGGTACTGCTCCAGAGCAGGCATCGGACTGAACTCCGAAGGCGATGCCTTCATGAAACGGTGGGATCAGGACTATCTCTATGCCTTTCCTCCGTTTCCTCTGGTCCAGAAAGTACTCACCAGGATGTACCAACACAGAACCAATGCAATTCTGGTGGCGCCGGCATGGCCGCGCCAACCCTGGTTTCCGCTACTGTTGCGCATGTCGTCACAGTATCGCACACTGCCGGAGTCACCGACGCTTCTCCAAATGGAGCACGGCCAGCTGCACCATTCGGACCTGCCCAGCCTCCACCTCACCGCGTGGAGGATAACCCCAGACTGTCCAGGATCCTTGAGCTAGCGCGGCGCCCTTCCACAAGGAGGTCCTACGCTTCCAAATACAGGCGTTTTTGTGCTTTCCTGGCCTCCCAGCACATGGTCCCCCCGCAGGCGGGACTGCAGGACGTTTTAACCTACCTCCTCCATTTGGCGGAGTCTGGCCTTAGCATCACCTCCATCCGAGTGCACCTCGCAGCAGTGGTGGCGCACTCCCCGGCCGGTTCGCCCGCTGCTGGGGCTTTCCGTGACCAAACGGTGAAGCGTTTTCTCAAGGGACTACGGAACGCTTTCCCTCCGGTCAGGACTCCTACGGCTCAATGGTCACTGTCTACCGTGCTCAACGCGCTCACCAGGACCCCTTTCGAGCCCATGGCCACCAGCGATGTTCGCCTCCTCACATGGAAGACGGCATTTCTTGTGGCTATCACGTCAGCACGACGAGCTGGAGAACTGGTTGCCCTGAGAGCAGACGCACCATTTCTCCAATTCTTCAACGACCGCGTCGTTCTCCAGGCGGACATCACCTTCCTGCCCAAGGTAGTCTCCAAGTTTCACATGGCACAGACTATCTCCTTGCCAGTTTTCTTCCAGAACCCCTCTAACGCCCAAGAAAGGACTTGGCACACGCTGGATGTGAAACGAGCCTTATTGTTTTACACCAGCAGGACAAGAGAGTTCAGGAAGTCTCAACGCCTCTTTGTAGCTTATGGGGGAAAGTCCAAGGGTGAACCCATTTCTGCGCAAAGGTTCTCCAAATGGATCACCTCTACCATCTACCTGGCCTACGAGTCTGCCTCACTGCCACCTCCACCGCATGTCAGGGCGCATTCCACCAGGGCGGTTGCCACATCCACTGCCTTCCTGGAGGGCACACCGCTTGAGGACATTTGTAAGGCTGCCACATGGTCCAGACCTTCTACATTTGTCCAGCACTACAGGGTGGACACCAGAGCCACTGCGGACGCCAGGCTTGGCCGTGTCGTCCTCACCAGAGGGCTCCGGACTCATCGCCCCTGACGGGTCGACCTACTGCATCTTCATCGCATCGTGGGATCATCTCATCCGACTGCCCACCGACCAAGTGAGTGTGAGCTTGCTAATCTCCCATGAGTGGGGATTCACAAACTATACGAAGGAGAAAGTTCGGTTTCACTTACCAGTGATAACTTTCGTTCTTCGAGTATATAGTTTGTGAATACACACTACCCACCCTGCCTCCCCTCTTGAGCTGCACGGATGAGATCAATTGGTTTATCCTGTGCTTGGCTTAAGTATGGAACTGAGGTAAAATGGCGCGCGGGCGCCTCAGGGTGGGCGGTACGGTGGGCGGTCTTACCGCCAAAACTTTAGACCAATAGCTTTTCAAGCCTCCGATCTCCGTTCTGCGCAGGCGCATAACCCATGAGTGTGTATTCACAAACTATATACTCGAAGAACGAAAGTTATCACTGGTAAGTGAAACCGAACTTTTTCATAAACTGTAAACCATAAGCATCAATATTATAACAAGGTAAGGCTTGAACTATCTTGCTTTGCATGTAGTGAGTCTATCTCATATACAGTATTTGTTTCACCTTTTAAGTTGCATTACTGAACTGAATGAACATTTGCACGATATTCTAATTTCACCTGTATAGTACACACTTTATTTTCCCTGCTCTATGATGAAAGAACACCGTACAATTTGAGATAATCTAGTACTATTGTCTAATTATTCCACATTTCTAAGGCTGCTGAATCTCTAGGATATAGTGTTTTGTTGTTGCAAGTAGCATGGAAGTGAAATACAGTATTGAGCAAGCAAAGCATTGCCCACCATGGCATATTATGGCAAGGAAAGCTTTGTGGTTGAATCCTACCAAATCTTGACATTAGAAATATTTTCCTCATACAAAAGTTGACCAGACTGGCAGCAGAACCCCTTACAATGAGACAGCATCTTCCATCCCATCTTGGGGCTGCAGGATAGCTTTAAAAGGCACAGTGAGTCTCGTTGCACCTATAGCTCTGTCCCCTAACATATCACAGCTGTTCCCTGTCATCACCATCACCACCAGCCCATGTGAGACAGTCTGCTCGGTTGTATCAGGGCCAACTGCTGTGTGTCTTATTTTGAGGGTTTGAAAGCAAATGAGGGTGTCATGCTGAAGTCATACTAGATGCCTTTTGCATTCATCACCTCACCCGGGGGGGGGGGGGGAGTTTCTACAGCGAAGCTGATCAAGATGCCGATGTGTCTTCAAGATAAATTTGTAATACAGTAAAACCCCTACTTATAAAAAAAAAGTCCATTCCGTAGGCTTTTGCTTAAATTGGTTTTTTATGTAATTCGAAGCATACCCATAGGAAAAATAATTTTTTTATGTAACTCAAAGCAAACCCATAGGAAAAAGAAACTTTATGTAACTTGAAGCAAACCCATAGGAAATCGTGTAAATCAGAACATAGGTTTAGCAAAAAGAAAACATTATGTAAGTTGAATTTTATGTAACTCGAGGCATATGTAAGTTGGGGTTTTACTGCATATAAATAAATAACATTCTAAAACTGAGGGCTTTAAGTATACTTGAGGACTGAAAGAATAGGCAGCAACAAATGACAGTGCTAGGACTGCCACCATTACTTCCAAATGCCTTCTCTCCATGCCTTTTTCTGTAAGTTATCTTTTTTATTATTTAAAAATAAAATAATTTTCATTTTTTAAAAATTAAAATATTTTTAAAATATATTTTTTTTCATTATTAACAAAAGGATTGGTGCATACCTGTCAACCCGCGGCTCCGGAAAAACGGGACCTGCGCACATCGCTTGTGTGCAGGTCGCGTTCCACGCATGCGTGGAAAGGTTTTACCCCTTCCACGCATGCGCAGAAGCGCTATGCCGCTTGCGCAGCCCTTACGCAAGCGACGTAGCGCTTCTGCGCATGCGCAGAAAGCGTTTCCCCGCTGCCAAATTATGGGGTTTTGGCAGCGGGGGCCGGGTTTCGACGTCAATCAACGTCAATTTACGGGGTAATCCCGGCCAAATCGGGAAGGTTGACAGGTATGGATTGGTGTCCACGCGAGTACTGTACTTTGCTTCCTCTGGGAAGAAGCCAAGACTGACCTCAAGTTGTGTAACCATTGCGAATATTGGTTTTCATCATAGCAAAAGTCTTGTTCTTAATTCCTCGGAATACAGTGATACCGCATAAAACGTCCAAACGTGGTTCCACAAGTTTGGACTTTATACGGATTTGGACTTTGTATGAGGCATGCAAAATCCTAGCCGCGATGCCTCATACAACGTCCAAATCCTTGCCGCGATCCCTCATACAACGTCGTTTCCATAGAAATACATTGCACTGTAACAGCACAGACTTCAGGGCAAAGTCAAGGAAACTGACAGAACTTTAAGAAATCATTGTCTAAAGGCTAAAAACATTACAAAAAACTTGTCAAACAACCCTGATTGTCCAAGAACCTGAAGAATGCTGCAAAAATCCCAGGAATGCTTCTAAAAATTCTGACGGAAAAATTCAAAAAAATCCAAAATCGCGCTCAAAACCACTCCTAAACACTCTTTGCCTCATGCAAAACCCACAAGAGCAATGCACGCATGTGTCCTGCCTTTTATACTGCCCAGGGGGGAACAAGAGGCAAAGGCCGACACCCAAAATGCAAAGAACGATGAATATAATAGAACGGGGCGTTCAGAATACTATGGCACAGAAAGCTATCGATAATAAAGGTAATAAAGGCTGTATAGCCAATGATAAGGATGAAAATACGTCTAAAAACAGTCAGTAAATCATGTCAAAAGGACAATCATATACTAAACAATGTAATCAGAAATACAACACTAGCAATAATATGTACAATTAATATTGAGGACCGTGGTTCAAACACATAGAAAAAAATCTAATGTAGGAGCAATGAAAGTAGTTCCAACAATAAGCATGTATACATGTGTGTAGGAATCACAAGTCCTTCAAATGTAAACATATGTCCATTATGAGGAAAAATCCTGCATCGGAAACCAGTTCTATAGGTAAAAAGTAGTCAATGAGACGGTGCCCAGGTATCCGGGAGAACGCGAATCCTAGAAAGAATGGTACGGTGCAGAGAGAGCGATTCGATATCCTTCCGGATAAATGGATATCTCTTTGGTGAGAGCATTATAAAGTAAGCCGCTAAACGCGAAACACATGTGCGTCATTTCACAAGTTGTAAGAGGAAGTAATTAAGAGTAAAAGGAAACGAACTACAAGGTAAACATACTCTAGAGACTTAAAGAAACCAGGGGGCGCTCAAAGAAAGGCCAAGAAATACTACTACCCGCATAAGCTATCCTGGTTCTCCAATTGCAACACTAGACACTGCGTATACATGGTCTTATGTTCCTGTCGGTTGGCCTACATTGGCCAATCAAGTAGACCCCCTCAGGATCAGATTGGGAGAGCATCAATCATGTATACGAAACAACATCACAACAGCCCCCATGGTCTCTCACTTCATCCACAAACAACATTCCTTTGCGGACATGCGGGTAGTAGTATTGGAATCCTTTACTCCCCAGCAGCATACTATCACCGATACCGAATGTTTTTTACTCCAGAGGGAAGCATTTTATATTCATTCCTTCTCCACCCTTTATCCTTTTGGGTCGATTAAAGTGGCCCGCCCCCGGCAACTGATGGATCCGGATGGATTCCAGAGGGAACTGGGGGAATTTCCTCTGGATCGGCGACACGATTCACCTGAGGCAATTGTTGACCTGTGGTACGGGTCGACGACATCTGCCTTGGATGTAATCGCTCCACTACGGCCTCTCAAAGCCCGTGGAGCTAGGTCATCCCCGTGGTTCACTGAAGAACTACGGGAGCTCAAACGGGCAAAGAGACGCCTTGAGCGCCGCTGGGTGAAGACCCAGAGCGATTCCGATTGGACACTAGCTAGAGCCGCTATTAGGGCCTACCTAGTGGCGATGGGGGTGGTGAGGAGGCAGTACTTCACCTCCCTTATTGCCTCCACTGATAATCGCCCAGCCACCCTGTTTCGGGTGACCAGGTCCCTCCTGGGTAGGGCGGGGCCTGTGCCTGGTTGGCAGGGATCGGCTGAGGACTTTGCTGACCATCTGGTGGAGAAAATCGATCAGATCCGCTCGGGGTTCAAACTTGGCGTGGATGGGGAGGGTCCGGGGGGACCCAGTGCGCAGTCTTGCGGTGTTACCTGGGATCGGTTTGATCCTGTTGCCCCGGATGAAGTGGACAGGCTCCTTGCAGCGGTCCGTGCCACTAATTGTCCATTGGATCCCTGTCCCGCCTGGCTGGTAAAAGCCTCTAAGACGGTGACAGGTGGCTGGGTCAGGGCTATAATTAACGCGTCTTTTCGAGAGGGGATATTTCCTGCACTGCTGAAACATGCTCTTGTGCGCCCCCTCCTGAAGAAGCCATCCCTCAATCCAGCAATCCTAACCAACTACAGACCTGTATCCAACCTTCCTTTTTTGGGGAAGGTTCTGGAGAAGGCAGTGGCACGTCAGCTGCAGGGGGTGCTGGATGAAGCGGAATATCTGGACCCATTCCAGTCAGGATTCAGGCCTGGATATGGTACTGAGACTGCACTGGTCGCGCTGATGGATGATCTCTGGCGAGAGCGGGATGGCGGTCATCCGTCCGTCCTTGCTCTTCTTGACCTCTCAGCGGCCTTCGATACCGTTGACCACGGTATCCTTCTGGAACGGCTCCGAGGATTGGGGATCCAGGGCACGGTGTGGTCCTGGTTTTCCTCATTTCTGAGGGGCCGGACCCAGTCGGTGTTGTTGGAGAGTGAGAGGTCAGTCCTAGGCCCCTAAAATATGGGGTGCCTCAGGGCTCGGTACTCTCTCCTCTCCTATTTAATATCTACATGAAGCCGCTGGGTGAGATCATCCGTTCCCACGGGGTGCGGTACCACCAGTACGCGGATGACACACAGTTGTACATCTCGGCCCGTGGGAACCCCAGTGATGCAGTCAAAGTCCTTTCCAGCTGTCTGGAGGCTGTTGGGGTCTGGATGGGGGCAAATGGGCTACAGCTGAATCTTAGCAAGACTGAGTGGCTATGGATGGGGGGTCCTGTGTTATCCCGGGAGCTACCATCTTTGGTTTTGGATGGGGCTGTTTTGCCCCAGACCAACCCGGTGCGCAACTTGGGGGTCCTCCTGGATTCGCAGCTGCTGCTAGAAGAACAGGTGGCGGCTGTGGCCAGGAGGGCCTTCGCCCAACTTCGGGTGATTCGCCAGTTGCGCCCACTCCTGGACCGGGACTCTTTGCTCATGGTCACTCACGCTCTGGTGACCTCCAGACTAGACTACTGTAATGCGCTCTACATGGGGCTGCCCTTGATGACCATTCGGAGGCTGCAGCTGGTCCAGAATGCCGCGGCCCAGGTGGTGATGGGGTGTGGACGTTATGCCCATGCCTCACCACTGCTTCGGGGGCTGCACTGGTTACCAGTTTGTCTCCGGGTGCAATTCAAGGTGCTGGTTTTGACCTTTAAAGCCCTACATGGTAGTGGGCCAGGGTATCTTAGAGACCGCATCGCCCTAAGGACGTCTGTCCGTCCAACCAGAGCGGACCGGAGGGGCTCTCTAATTGTGCCATCAGCCAGGGGGGCTCGCCTCTCTGGCACAAGGAGGAGGGCCTTCTCCATGTCCGCACCAGCCCTTTGGAACCTCCAGCCTGTGGAACTGCGTCTCCAGACGGAGTTGTTGCCCTTTAGGAAGGAACTAAAGACCTGGCTGGCGGGCCAAGTTTGGGGTGCGGGTGGGGATGGGAGTACCGTTGGGTGGTTGGTATAGAGAAGTGTGCCTTCCCCCAAGGTCCCTTCGGTTCTTGCGCACCTTTTAGGGGTGGGGTTTTTTTAAAAAACTTTTAACTTTTTTATCATGTGTCTTTTATGTATTTACTGTCCGCTATGTAAACCGCCCTGAGTTGGGTTGTACCTGAGTGGGCGGTATATAAGCGTGAAAAATAAATAAATATAAATAAATAAATTAAATACTGATCAAGATTTTTCCGCCTTTCTTTGAGCGCCCCCCGGTTTTTTTAAGTCGCTAGAGTATGTTTACCTTGTAGTTCATTTCCTTTTACTCTTAATTACTTCCTCTTACAACTTGTGAAATGACGCACGTTTCCCGTTTAGCAGCTTACTTTATAATGCTCTCACCATACTCTCATTGTAACGCTCTGACCCAATAAGAATTTCTAACGAGGTTATTTTGGAGTGCGCTTGCATTTTGTACAGGTATTTTTATGTAGTTTGATTTATTTGTCATTTATACTGTCAGGTTGTTTGCTTGTTTTCCTATTTTAGGACATTGTATTATATGCATTTCAATGTTTATTATGTTGCAGATTCTCGACAAAGTATTGATATATCCGTTTATCCGGAAGGATATCGAATCGCTCTCTCTGCACCGTACCATTCTTTCTAGGATGGTCTCTCACTTCATCCACAAACAACATTCCTTTGCGGACATGCGGGTAGTAGTATTGGAATCCTTTACTCCCCAGCAGCATACTATCATCGATACCGAATGTTTTTACTCCAGAGGGAAGCATTTTATATTCATTCCTTCTCCACCCTTTATCCTTTTGGATTAAATACTGATCAAGATTTTTCCGCCTCTCTTTGAGCGCCCCCCGGTTTCTTTAAGTCTCTAGAGTATGTTTACCTTGTAGTTCGTTTCCTTTTACTCTTAATTACTTCCTCTTACAACTTGTGAAATGGCGCACATGTGTTTCCCGTTTAGCAGCTTACTTTATAATTCTCTCACCATACTCTCATTGTAATGCTCTGACCCAATAAGAATTTCTAACAAGAGGTTATTTTGGAGCGCGCTTGCATTTTGTACAGGTATTTTTATGTAGTTTGATTTATTTGTCATTTATACTGTCAGGTTGTTTTCTTGTTTTCCTATTTTAGGACATTGTATTATATGCATTTCAATGTTTATTATGTTGCAGATTCTCGACAAAGTATTGAAATATCCGTTTATCCGGAAGGATATCGAATCGCTCTCTTTGCACCGTACCATTCTTTCTAGGATTCGCGTTCTCCTGGATACCTGGGCACCATCTCATTGACTACTTTTTACCTATAGAACTGGTTTCCGATGCAGGATTTTTCCTCATGATGGACATATGTTTACATTTGAAGGACTTGTGATTCCTACACACATGTATACATGCTTATTGTTGGAACTACTTTCATTGCTCTTACATTAGATTTTTTCCTATGTGTTTGAACCACGGTCCTCAATATTAATTGTACATATTATTGCTAGTGATTTATACTGTGCTCTTGTTGTATTTCTGATTACATTGTTTAGTATATGATTGTCCTTTTGACATGATTTACTGACTGTTTTTAGACGTATTTTCATCCTTATCATTGGCTATACAGCCTTTATTACCTTTATTATCGATAGCTTTCTGTGCCACAGTATTCCGAACGCCCCGTTCTATTATATTCATCGTTCTTTGCATTTTGGGTGTCGGCCTTTGCTTCTTGTTCCCCCCTTGTTACACACCCTTGCCGTCTTTCCCTGTTACTTTTATACTGCCCAGGCACAATGCAACCTGGGAAAACCCCAATGCCTCATACAACGTCGCACGACTTTGTATGAGGCAACTTTTTTGAAGGAATTAGGCGATGTTGTATGAATCCGATGTTGTATGAAGCGGACTTTGTATGAGGTATTACTGTAGTTCTTTTGAGGACATTCCACAGCAGTCTTTCAGATTCAGCCACGAGGTCCATTCTCTGTTTAATGGTCTAAAACAGTTCTTTTTCCTTATCCATCCGGCACAACACTTCTACATTAGTCATACAGTCAGCCCATTATAACCTTAGCAGCCGTCTGTAGATCCACATTTCAAAAGCTTCGATTCTCTTTTTCAGATACTGTATTTTAGTCAATGTCCAACCTTCGACCTCCACATAGCAACACTGGGAATACATAACATCTCACTGTTTGGATCTTCGTAGCAAGAGTTAGATCTCTATTGCATAACAAAGGTGGAACTTTTTGAAGCGTTAGTCTGTGCAAGCATATCAGAAAGTAAGCAAAACAAAATGACGAAAAGCATGGTACCTTAAAGACTAACTACTGTGTTTTAATTTAGCTTTTGTGGATCAAGTCCACTTTGTCAAACATAGGAATGAGGCTTCATGCCATCAATGTATACACCTTGTTTATACACTCTGTACCTAATGTCTATATAAATTGGTGCCATGAAGCCTCACTATGTCTGACGAAGTGAACTTGATCCATGAAAACTAACATTAAAATACAGCAGTTAGTCCTTAAGGTGCCAGGTTTTTCGTCATTTTGATTTGTTTACTCAGTTATGAAAATGTTTACTCTTTTATGAAAGTGGATCTTGCTTTTTCTATTTGCAAAGAAAATTATGAGAAGTGGGATCACGAAGAAGATCCCACTTTTTTACAATAGACAATTATCCAGTCTTTCAATTTCTTGTGTTCCTGCCACTTGCTTGCTATGAAGAGCCTCCTCGAAGATTGTGGTCTTTTTGAACCAGTTGCGCGTACCATGGCAGCAGTCACTTCGTGTTGCTGCCTAATTTTTCTCACACTAGTTCAGGCGAAAGAAACTACAGCACAAACTCACCCAAAAGGTGGCTTCGTTTTGGCAGTTTCACGTCTGACCTAGACATGGACGAAGTTGGTATACAGCAGGAGTGCTCAAACTTTTCAGTCCATGGGCTGGTCAAGTGGTTCAGGGGGCCTGTGGGCTGGATCCAGGCCCCAACGCCAATTCATCCGGCCCACAAAGCCCTTGCCGCTCCCAGAAGCATCTATCTACTGGATGCTCCCTCAGCCAGATGGCCTGGAGGGAAGCAGCAACAACTGGGAGGCTTGGGTGGCTACAAAACCAGCGGCGGCGGACGCTCCCTCGGCCAGCCAGCCTGGAGGGAAGCAGCAGCAGGTGGGCGGCTTCAAAACCACCACCGCCACCACTGGACGCTCTCTTGGCCAGCCGGCCTGGAGAGAAGCAGCAGCAGCTGGGCAGCTCCAAAACCACCACCACCGGACGCTCCCTTGGCCAGCCGGCCTGGAGGGCAGCAGCTGGGCAGCTTGGGTGGCTACAAAACCACCACCACCACCACCACCGGATGCTCCCTTGGCCAGCCGGCCTGGAGGGAAGTGACAGCGGTTCGGGCAGCTACAAAACCATCGGCGCCACCGGACACTCCCTTCGCCAACCGGCCGGGGGAGAGGGGAAAGCAGCAGCAGCTGGGCGGCTACAAAACCACCACCGCCATCATCGGATGCTGTGTTTTTGTATTGTTTAATTATCCCAGTGATTATCGAAGTGTTTATTGTGACAATTTGATATTTTGTCTCATTATAATCGCGATATTATTATTTTTTTGGTATCACGTAATTGTGATATGTTTCTTTGTTAGCCGCCCATAGTCGCTTTGTGAGTGGGGCGGCATACAAGTTGAACAATTAAATTAAATCTGGGGGGGGGGGCTTTTACTTCCGCTTCCGGGAGTGATGAGGGCTTCATGAATGGGCGTCGGAGGACGGATCCGGCCCACGGGCAGTAGTTTGGGCACCTCTGGTTATACAGTGTTTAGTCGTCTTCTTGGTGTTGAGATCCCAACCATTTCCCTTGCTCGAAAGCCAGTCGTATCCGACTCTAGGGTGCAGTGCTCATCTCTGTTTCAAAGCCGAAGAGCCAGCGCTGTCTGCTCCAGACGTTTCCGTGGTCCTGTGGCAGGCATGACTAGACACCGGAGCGCACGGAACGCTGTTTACCTTCCCACCGAAGTGGCCCCTATTTCTCTACTTGCACTGTCTTGCTTTCGAACTGCTAGGTTGGCAGGAGCTGGGACAGAGACGGGAGCTCATTTCCGTCCTGCAGTACTCGGGAATCGAACTGCTGACCTTCCGCCTCCCAGTCAGCATGTTAGCCACTTGAGCCAACTGTATTCTACTCTAAAACTCGATCCAGGCCAGGGAGATTTGTTTGTTTTTAGGTCGGGGGAGAGAGAGAGAGAGAGAGAGAGAGACTCTCTCACACACACACACACACACAAACCACCATTTTGTCCCACGGCCGCTCGCCGCGCCTTTCTCAGTCAAGCGAGCGAGCCCTACTACCAACCAACCTACCCACCCGGCAGGCAGCAGCAGCCCGCCGGGGGGTGGGGGTGGGAATTGGGAAAGCGGCGCTCCTCGGGCCCGGCGCGTCGGGTGGGAGGCGGGTAGGCGGGCAATGGGCGGCGCCTGCGTGTCTCCTCCACCGCGGGGCAAGACTCGGCTCGCCGGGCGGGCGGAAGGAAGGGCGGGCGGGCTGCGGGCGCGTCGCTTCGTGGACGCCCAGGACGGACGGAGGCTCTGCTGCCCAGCATGGCGGAGGCAGCGCTCCCGAGCTCAGGTAGGGCACGGCGAACTCACCACCGGACCCAGGCTGGACCGACCCAGAAGGGAGGGAGGGAGGCCGGGCCCTGAGGTGTCCTCCTGTCCCCGGCGGCGAGAGGAGGCTTCGCCTTGGCCTCCCCCCCCCCCCCAAGTGCCGCTTTTAACCCTGGGAACCCACCTCGCCTCCCCCGCCCGCCATCGCCCTTCCTGCCCCGTGGCTGGTGGCTCTCTTCCCCCCCCCCCCTTTCCCGTTCCCGCGCAAAGCTGATCCGCTCCGAGGCCTTGGGTGGGGGGACGGGAGGGGACGGCAAATGTCAGTGGGGGAAATTAGGGGTTGGGGTGAGTTCCTTCCTTGCTTCTTGGGCTGCAAGAGGGAAGAGGAAGGGAAAGTGGAGGGAGGGCACACACACACACAGAGGGGGCACACACACACACAGGGGGCGCACACACACACACACACGGGGCGCGCACACACACACACACACACGGGGCACACACAGAGGGCGCGCGCGCACACACACACAGGGGGTACACACACATACACACAGGGGGCACACACACACGGGGGGCACACACATACACAGGGGGCACACACACAGAGGGGGGGCGCACACGCACACACAGGGGGGGGCACACACATACACAGGGGGCACACACACAGAGGGGGGGCGCACACGCACACACAGGGGGCACACACACATACACAGGGGGCACACACACACACAGGGGGCGCGCACACACGCACACTTTCCCTACTCCTTATTTTACTGCTCAAGCCCGCATAAGACTGGGTGGGACAAGCTGGGGACACTATCTAAATCTATCTGTCTGTCTATCTATATATTGACAAGCTGGGGACTCCCTTATTTATTTATTTATTTATCAACCGATCAATCGATCAAACAATTCAATTTCTTATACCGCCCATCTGGAATATTTTCCTACTCTGGGCGGATTTACCATAGTTTTTTTTTAAAAAAAACAACAACCAGAAATAGACACACAATCACAATTGATGGTCTCCAACCATGGAAACGTCTGCAGAAGAAGGCTCTCTTCGGCTTTGAAACAGAGAGGAACACTGCATCCCTAGAGGCGGATATGACTGGCTTTCGAGCAAGGGAAACCTTTACCTAAGGGTGGCATGCTTGCTATGGGGAGCTGTTCCGGGGGGAGGGGGTTAGGAGGGAGGAAGAGGGGGAGGGATCTCTTCCCTCCACAGAGTGATCTACCGCAGTGGATCTTGCATCAACAGATGTGATGATGATGGGGGGAAAGGGGCCTCTTGAACCTCTGCAGGTCTGCCTCCTCCCCACCCGCTTCAAAGCACATGGGACATAGAAAACATCAACCTCCGGAAGACCCCGTAGGGTGAAAACAAGCGCATCACGGGTTATCCTGGGATACCGACAAACACGACGTAGTCCTTGCAGTGCAATATTAAGGTGTTGCAATAGCAATTCCACTTATATACCGCCCCATGAGGGGGGGGGGGAGGGAGACTGGGGTCGCTTAGTGGTTAAGGCGCTGAACTTGACGACTGGAAGGTCGGCAGGTCATCAGTTTGAGACCCGAGTGCGGCATGACGGAGTGAGCTCCCCGTCTCTGTCCCAGCTCCTGCCAACCTAGCAGTTCGAAAGGAAGAAATTGCAAGTAGATAAATAGGGACCACTTCGGTGGAAAAAAGTAAACAGCGTTCCATGCACTCCGGCGTCTAGTCATGCCTGCCACATGACCACGGAAACACCTGCAGATGCAGACAGCGCTGCCTCTTTGGCTGTAAACAGAGATGAACACCATAACCTAGAGACAGACATGCCTTTACCGCTGCATCGTGCTTAGTGCAGTTCACAAGGTAATTAGCATTCTTGCCAACATGCTGGGTACTCATATCACTAAGGGATGGAAAGCTGAGTCAACTTTGAGCCCTAGTCAGGATCAAACTCCCAACATTTTGACGGCAGTACAGCAGTTTAACCCCTGCTCCTGGATCATCTTGCATTATCTTGTCAGTGCACAGTGGAAGTTGTGGTTTGGGTAGGAGAAGGCAGTAAATCCCATCCTGACATCTTGTACAAGCGCTCTTTATGGAGCCCCTAAAATGTTCCCCTTCCTTTGTTTTAATACAGAACCACCGTGGTAAGACTGTTTGAAATGGGAGGTACTGTATTTAAAAATAGATTCTTTCCCTTCACCTCTTGTCTTCTGAAGCTTTCATTTGCCAGCTGTTTTGTTTAAATAGATTGTGTCTTTTAAAGTGTCTTTTTAAATCTAAAAGAGTGGGCAGGATTCTGTTGCTTATTTTGGTAAACCACACTACAGTAGGCACAATGAATTAATGGGGATTTAATGAGTCAACTCCTGCAAGTTCCATTGATTTAATCAGGCCTACTCTTAACAGGAGTTTACTGCGGTAAAGTAAGTTACAATTAGAGTAAAGGTAAAGGTCACCCTTGCTCGAAAGCCATTCGTATCTGACTAGGGTTTAGTGCTCATCTCAAGTGGCGAAGACGCTGACTGGGAGGCGGAAGGTCAGCAGTTCGATTCCCGAGTACTGCAGGACGGAATGAGCTCCCGTCATCTGTCCCAGCTCCTGCCAACCTAGCAGTTCGGAAGCAAGACATTGCAAGTAGCTAAATAGGGACCACTCCGGTGGGAAGGTAACAGCGTTCCGTGCGCTCCGGAGTCTAGTCATGCCTGCCACATGACCACAGAAACGTCTGCAGAAGCAGACAATGCTGGCTCTTTGGCTTTGAAACGGATGAGCACTGAACCCTAGAGTCGGATACAACTGGCTTTCGAGCAAGGGAAACCTGTTTACAGCCAAAGAGCCAGCACTGCCTGTAGACGTTTCCATGGGCATGTGGCTGGCATGCCTCGACACCAGAGTGCACAGAATGCTGTTTACCTTCCCACCGAAGTGGTACCTATTTATCTGCTTGCAATTTCTTGCTTTTGAACTGCTAGGTTGGCAGGAGCTGGGACAGATATGTGAGCTCACTCCGTCGTGCAGTACTCAGGAATTGAACTCCAACTTTCC
This sequence comes from Bradypodion ventrale, assembly GCA_035047345.1. NCBI lineage: Eukaryota > Metazoa > Chordata > Lepidosauria > Squamata > Chamaeleonidae > Bradypodion > Bradypodion ventrale. Next base: position 193,486,626 of record JAWDJE010000004.1, read on the forward strand.
AGTTGTTGAGTTCAGCGTCTTAACCACTTGAGCCACCGCAGTAGGCATGTTTAAATCAGTGGAACCTGCAGAGGTGCTGTCTAACCAAACCCACACTGATTGTAGTGCAATTTACTACACTATGCAATAGGATTTCAGCCATTCTTTTTTACTAGACTACAGATGGGAAACCAAATACATGTGTAAAATAGCAGCAAAGTATGCCTTGAGAATTTTATTCTTGGTTGCAGCTCAGTAAGCAGACAACACCAATTGATAAAACATACTGACACTTTCTGTACTTGGGAAATACAGGTCTCCTGTGCTTACGATTATTGGGCATAATGATGCATCTTACTACATCAGTTGGCTTGGATAATGTTAGCACTGCGCTCTTAATCCAATTGACATAACTGTTACTTGGATTTTTTTTAAAAATTGCTAGCCTGTTGTTCATCTTTATCTCTCAACCTTTTCTTTTTCAAAATCTAAATGCATAAACCAAAGAGACAACATTGTTTTGACATGTTTCCTAGTCGGTCTAATTGAGATAGTAAAATGCTTGTTTTGTGCATACATTTCCCTTTTTTCCTAGGTGTACTAAATCCAGATGCAGCTGATTTTATTCCTGAGGAAAGGCAGACTTTTGGTCTAAACTGGAGGGGTCAGTCCAGATTAGGAATGAATCGAGATTCCAGCAGAAATGTTCTACCACCCCCTATTCAACCTAGGCATAGTAAATACGAAGGTTCTTCGGCAGATCGGCAGACATTTTACAGTCCAGAGAGCCAACGTAGAGGTCAGCCAGATTCGTCGCTGTCCAACAGTATGGGTAAAACTAAAGGCCGCAGTTCACAGTCTCAGCGATGGCAAAGAACAAGAGGCGATAGAGCTCATGGCAGAAATCAAATAAAGCAAACAGCTGCTGGGGTTTCAGAAGGTCCTGTATGTTTAGATACCAGGTTGGTTACAGGACGGAGGATGAATCCTAGAGAATATAGTGATAACTCTTCAGATAGTGAAAAAGAGGCGGCTACTGCGGATAACAGAGGAGCAAAGCCCAAAAAAACATATTTAATGCATTCACGTGGAAGAGGGTTGAAAGAGAAGGAGAAGCATCCCGCGGAAAGGGATAAAAGAGTAGCTCCTAAATGGAGAGAGAAGGCTTCCGAGAACATGCTCGATCTGACTCAGTCAGACTCTTCTGAAGCATCTCTTGGGAAAGCCGTGTCTGATGGCTTTTCTGACAATAGCATTGCCCGAAGAAGGTACCCTTTTGCAAACAGATATTCTAAGGACCCCGCATGGAATAAAGAAACTGGCAAAAGGCAAGAAGCATCCCGGAGTAAAAATACCAAGCACGTTAAGAATGCATCTCTTCCACATCCCCCCAAAGAACGCTACAGTGAGAAGAAGAAAGAATCTGTGCTACACGAAAGAGGTTCAAACTTTGTGACCGTGGCGCCACGTCCACAGCCATTGTGTGAAGCATCTACACGTGATGGCAGAAAGCCTCTGCTTCAAGAAGGATATAAAAACAGTCGCTGGAAAAAGCCAAACGATGCACCAAAGAGCAAGGAAACGCATACAGGTAATTTTCTCATAATCTGGCTCAGAGCTGACTGCCAGTTAAGTGTAGTTTTGTAAGAGTTCCTTTGTGCTTGGTTTCATTATTGTGTTTTTTTTTAAAGGCAGAAAGCAGCTTGTGTAGTGTAAGTGTAAGAAAGAGACTTAATTAAAAAAATTGCTATAGTATGAGGCTTAAAATTATAGTGTTAGAATATGCACCCTTGGATGAAAAAAGTGAAACATTTATGTTTTGTTATATAATCAGCTTTCTTACTACTGTACTACATGTTTGTGTTGAGTGCAATCAATAATAGTGGGACAAATGGCTTTTCAAATAGTGTATTGCTGTTTTTCAAAATGTTGAACAAAACAGTGTGATCCTTTAGAAGCTTATCAGAAATTCCTCAGTATGAAGGCCAAGCATCTCTAAGAAGCATCTTTGAAAGACAGCTTGTCTCCCATGATAGATTTTCTTCCAGCAATATTAAGCTGCTGGGGAGCTTTGGGCATATGTTACAGTATACTGTACAGTGGATGTTCTCAGCAGGCGTAGACTTTCTCAATGTGAGTTAGAGCATGTCCCAACTTTCCATACCTGTCAACCTTCCTGGATTGGCCGGGATTTCCCGGTTGTCGGCGCCAATAGGCGCCATTTCCCGCCCCATGCTGCCGAAACCCTGAATTTGGCAGCAGGGGAAAGGAGGTACTGCACAGCCCTTCTGCGCAGGTCGCCTTCTACGCATGCGTAGAACCCTTCTACGCTTGCGTAGAGGCTATGCATGTGTAGAAGGGATACGCAAGCATAAAACCCTTCTACGCATGCGTAGAAGGCAACCTGCGCAGAACCGTTCTGCGCAGGTCCCGGATTGGCCGGAGCCGCGGTTGACAGGTATGCAACTTTCTGAAGCACTCATGGTTCCTGTGGCAGGCACACAAAGTTCCATAGCTTTGAAGTCAGCATTCAGCCACAGTAGGAAATACATATTTTTTTTTAAAAAATAGCTGTAATTATTTTTAAACCACGGATCTATTCACACTGTTGAATGTGAGACCATAATAATAATTTCATGTCTGAAACTATTCTGGGTTGAAAGGATTTTTGCTGGAGAAATTCCACTCAGGACGCCCGAATGAAGTTCCTTTCATGCCCCCAAGATCTTTCCCCCACCAAAGTGGTCCCTATTTATCTACAGTACTTGCAATTTCTTGCTTTTGATCTAGGTTGGCAGGAGCTGTGACAGACGGGTGCTCATTCCGTTATGCAGTACCCAGGTCTTGAACTGCCGACTTGCTGGCCTTCCAGCTAACAAGGCAAGCTTCTTAACCACTGAGACACTGCAGTCCCCACCATTATAACACAGTACAGTGGTCCCTCGGTTTACGAATATAATGCGTTCTCTGGGACATTTCGTATTGAGAAAAATTCGTAAACCGAAACACCGTTTCCCATAAGAATTCATTGAAAACACAGTTTCCCATAGGAATGCATTGAAAACCAATCAGTAAAAGCATGCAAACGACGAAACTCAGCTCACCACCTTTCCACCGCTTGAGAAATGCACCAAAAAGTCCCAAAACTGCTGCAAAAAAGTTCCAGAATTGCTCCAAAACTCAATGCAAAAACTGCTTCAACAGACTTCAGCATGCACTGGGGCAGCACTATAAACCTCCCAGGCGCAATGCATCCTGGGGAAACCTGTTTCATATTGCAAAAAATGTGTAAACCAAGCCACTATTTTCAATGGATTTTCATTCGTAAACCGAAAATTGCGTTAACTGAGGTGTTTGTAACCTGAGGTATGACTGTATTGTAATAGAACGTAATTTCCAGTAATTCGGTGTCATGTTGCTTGGGATAATACTGTAGTAACATTGGCACTGCTGTGTGGAGTCTCTCATCTTTGTTGCACTGCTGAGCAGACTGGTGTTCTTGATATTGCCTGCTGTTTTATGGCAGTCGCACTCATGCTGCATGTCTGAAGGAGCTCTTAAAGAAGATCAGAACACCTGCTGCGGTGATGAAAATGAGTGGATGTTTCAGATGAAAGGTGTGCTTATATACAGCAGTGGAAATACCGTGTCTTTGTAAGCAGCACACGGTGTTGTTTTGTGAGGTGAAGTCACATAACTAGAATTGAAAAGGAATACTAGAAGGAGCTGGGGGTTACAACTAGTCATGATGTATTACAGTTGGCTAAGCTTTAATACCATGAAAATGTATTGTCTTCTGGTGCATGGTGGATGCATTCTTCAGGGTTATGAAAACCACTCGGAGTGCCCAAAAGCTACTTGAACCAAAAAAGAGTGAGGACAAAGTTCACCTACAGCCAGTTATTTTTGTTGCCACTGCTGTTTCTCGACACACACTTCTCCTGTGATGAGAGGCCTGATGTTGCCAGTTTCTGAGCCCATCTTCAGGTTTCCACTGCTGTCCTGTTCACTTGAGAGAGTTGGTAATATGCTTGAATGACAGCATACTACCCCTGAGGACTAATGCTAAGTAAGGGCCACGATGGCTTGGTGGCTAAGATGCTGAGTTTGATGACTGGGAGGTCTGCAAATCAGCAGTTCATGACCCAAGTGCTGCTCAGTGGAGTGAGCTTCCGTCTCTGTCCCAGTTCCTGCCAACCTAGCAGTTAGAAAGCAAGAAATTGCATGTAGATAAATAGACACTTCTTCGCAGGAAGGTAAACAGCATTTTGCGCAATCCAGCGTCTAGTCGTGCCTGCCACATAACCATGGAAACCTCTGCAGATGCAGACAGCACGAGCTCTTTGACTGTAAACAGAGATGTGCACCGCCTTGTGTCGAACATGACTGGCTTTCAAGCAAGTGATGCCTTTACTTATACTGTACCTAAATATTTGAACACCTTATCAATTTTTCTCAGCTCACATTGCATACATTGACTCATACGTAATACCTTGGATAACGCTAAAACTTGGTTCCACAAGTCTTACTGTTATCCGATTTTTAGTTTTATCCGATGCATGCATCGGATAACGCTAAAATCCTGTGGAATGCATTGGATAACGTCAAAACTCCATAGAGATGCATTGTAACCGACACAGGCTTTAGCGAACGTTATCCAATGCATCCCATAGGATTTTAGCGTTATCTGATGCAATTTCCCCCACAAAATATCAGGTCGTTATCTAATTTTAGTGTTAATGCGATGCGGTCGTTATCCGAGGTTTTACTGTATATAGAAACAACAGATCTTCTGCATATGAGCAGAAGAGCTATTTTCTTTCTTTTAAAAACTTCCAAATGGGAGGAAAGGAATTATACCTCTATAATTAGGCATCATAGAGTCATCCTGGACCTATGACATCATGTTTGCATATTATGGTAAACAATCCTCAAAGCAACCCCAAGGGAGAAAAGCCATTCAGTAATCCTGAAATATCATCTTTGTATATGAATAGAATTGCCTTTGAAGCTGATTGCAGGTAATTTGTTTGCTACTATCAGTAATTCCACATGTTTCCCATTAATAAATGCAGGTACTACTTGCTCTGGATTCTTCGCATCTAAGCTATGTGTACCAGCATCACTTCATGTCTAAGCTGCTTTTGTGCAGATGTTGTGTACACAACTAGTCAGGGCACAATGTGTGCCCTGAGTTTAAGTCATTGTGACCTCTAGGCACTGTTTGCTTAGAGATCCTTTGTTTGAAAACTGAAATAAGCTCTAGAGAAGTTATTTGGAGGTTGGGAGAAAAAGAGAATTTTATTACCTGTACAAAATATATGGTAGCACGAATATGAAGTGTGTGTATGATATGCAAATAGGTGTCTCAACCTTGGGGTCCCCGGATGTTCTTGGACTTCAATTTCCAGAAGCCCTGATTACAGGTGTACAAACATGGACTTCTGGGAATTGAAGTCCAAGAACACCTGGGAACCCCAATGTTGAGAAACCTGTGATAATGGATGGAGTGTATAGTTAAGAAGTTTGATGTTGAATGTACATGTGCATCTGGAGTTGAAGGAAATGGATGTTCATGGTAAAATTTAAAGTTTGGGAAATATACCCTGAAAACAGAGATACCGTACTGTGGTCTAAGGGGCATGTGAGGCAGACGCAAAATCTCCATGGTACAATGAAAATGAGGGCTCACATGAACAAGTTGCATAGCCCGAGCCCATGACTTGATGGTGTGAGCCCAATAGCAGCCGTCCTCCATCCCCAACCAGTGAGACCAGGTCTTCGCTGAATCCTGCTTGAGAATGCAGCCCAAAACATGATAAGCTCCATAGATGAATTGGTAATTGAAGTCTATAGCATTGGTGGGCTTCAATAATTTTGTTCAATTGCAGTATGTTCAATTGTGTTTGCTGAACAAGTGAGCATTGCGTTCCTGTGTAGGTACTAAAATCTCCTTGTCTCTTTTAGGTTCTCTTATAGAGCAGCTTACCTCAGAAAAATATGAATGTATGGTATGTTGTGAGGTGATTCGTGTGGTTGCCCCAGTGTGGAGCTGTCAGAATTGCTATCATGTATTTCACTTGAGCTGCATTAAGAAGTGGGCGAGATCTCCGGCAGCACAGACTGAAGGTTAGTAATGCTTGTTAAATTCTTTGAGAAAACGACAGTGCCAAAACTTACATTCTGTCTTCTTCCAGACAGTGTAAATGGTCTTGTTTTAATTCCTTTACTAATTTCATGCACAGAAAATATGTTTGTGTGTTATATAAAAAAATTAAAAAGACTTTGTTTCTGTACATTTTTTCCCCTAGATGGCAACTGTGGTTGGCGATGTCCTGCTTGTCAAAATGTTTCACCACAAGTTCCTAATATTTATACCTGTTTCTGTGGTGAGTATCTTTCACATTTAAACAATCACTTGATAAAGGTTTAAAATGATTCTGAAAACCTCATAGCTCTGGCACATTTTTCTTTGGTAGGAAAATTAAATTTTTCCAGCTTAGTTTTATGAAACTTTCATTACAATTGTATGTTAATATTATTATTTGCTTTCTGATTAGTTAGTTTAATCAGAGTTTAATTGGAAAGCAGAAGTGGAGAGATATAAGACTTGCATGATCAGCTTATGGTAAACAAAATAACATTTTCAAAAATGAAAAAAAGCCTATAAAATTAAGATTTGTTTATCGTCAGTATGTGCTGCCAGTAAACTTGTGCTGCACAAACCTGGACTCTTAACATGTTTCCTGTTTAATCCTTCGTCCTACAGCTATGCATATGTCCTGATAAAGCTATCTATAGGATAAGGGAAGCCCTTTGAAAAATATGGGATGTTGCACAGGATATATATCTACTCTAAAGTGTATGGATTTTTGCCTGATTTGTTGTGACCCCCCCCTAGTAGTTCCCCAAACTCCATCACACTTTGTTCAGGAGTGCCTCTCAACTATTCTCATGCAAACTCTTTTAATTTATGATCTAAGGTATACTGTATCTATAAATTAAATCTAATCTAATGCTAAGCTGCTTTTCTTCATTGTTCTTCAGTGTCAACAACTGCAATAGGTGGAATTAATCCCTGGGGGATTTGCCCAATGTATTGCCTGTCCCGGGACAGGCTGTATTGAAAGGAAACAAACACTTAACCTAATAATATATTTGTACACATACATCCTCACAGAGAGGCAGTTTGTCAAAATAGACATTTTAGGTTTGTTTATCGAGACAAAGATCTGTATGAAATATATCTATGCAGTGTGGCATGGACCTACATCTTGTCTACTGCTGTATAGTTTGCTGTTACTATGGAAACATTCATCTTCTGCAAGCTTAGATTGAGTGACATATGTTCAACAATACTAGCCGTTGTGAATGTGACTATTTCTAGTTCTTAGATAGTTGAGAGTTGTACTGAAATATCTTGTGGTTTGGAGGAATACAGAGGAAACATTGTTGGTAAACTGGTACAATTGTGGGGATCTTAAATTTTATTTGCAGATGAGTAGCATTGTGGAATGGCATCCCATGTTGACAAGGTTGTTATGGACTATGGAGAAACACAGAGAAGAAAATTGTGATATGAATTATGTATGCTGCAAAAATGTTAATTGGCCATTTGTCTATCTTTTTATGTCATTTTGTAAAATATAAAATACTTAGTTTAAAATTCCCTACATCATTAGGAATAAAACAAATTGAAACTTCCTTTTTAAGTATAACCTAATATCTAATTTCTTTCCCCTTGAAGGGAAAACTTAAGCATTTTTTCTGTATTGGATTTCCTCTCTTAGGCAGGGTAAAAAATCCTGAATGGAATAGAAATGAGATTCCACATAGTTGTGGAGAACTCTGTAGGAAAAGAAGATCAGCTCAAGACTGTCCACATTTATGTAACATGTAAGTATATTTCTGGAATGTTTAAGGGACTGGATGACATGCTCGAATGCTTGAAAAAAATATATAGGTTATTGTTTTAAATGTTTGGGTTTCTTTGATTTTTATCTTTGGCTCTTTTAGCAATGGGTATGCCTAATGTGAGAGCATAAGCATAACTCTGAGCGGTGTAGATGTTGGCAATGAGGATAATGGTGTGTTAGACATGAGCAGCTAGACGCAGTGGTTCCCAATGTGGGGCGCACAGGATGACTTCAATTCCCAGAAGCCTAAGTTAGTCCATTGGCTGATCAGTGCTTTGGGGAATTAACTTAGGCTTCTGGGAAATTGAAGTACAAACCCAAAAGTTGGAAAACACTGAGGTAGAGACGCATATGCCCTCCCACTCCCTCCAGTTTCTCCTGGCCTTTCATTTTGCTGTGTGAAATCCCCCTCACCTGTTAGCTTTACCATGCTAACATTACCTGATCCCTGACATTAGCCGGAGATGATTAGAACAACAAAAGTGATTTGCTCTCCAAAATGAAGAGTGAAGAAGTACTGTATGTGTCTCATTATATCACTACCAGTCGTCTTTGTTTTAAGTCATAGCAGGGGAGGTGGGAGGGATGCAAATATGTCTGAAATAGCATATGACATTTAAAAAATCAGAGCTTTCAATCGAGAGAAAAAGAATCAGCTATGAAAATATACATATTGTGTGGGATAGCATCATGCTGAAATAGGCAACCTTTCCAATGATCCAAGGCAGAATTATTTCAGTCCTTCATCCATTTTCCATATATTAAATTGTGACGACAGTTGACCAGCTGCTATTGCCTGTTTAGCTTTTGCATGTCAATTTGTTGTCAAAAATCCATTTTACAAAGTTAATATTTTCAGATTTTCCTGATTACTGTTCATAATTGGCTTTGCAAGGTTGAGATTTTTATTCTTTCCACATTTACATATGCTTTTGGTTATAAAGCACTTAATTACTATAGTTAAGTCCTGTTGCATATACAGTGGTACCTCATACAACGATTTTAATCCGTTCTATGGGGCTCGCTGTACAAAACAATTGCTATATGATATGAATCGTATAGCGATTTTCCCTATGGGATGCATCGTAACAATGATTTTTTTTGCTAAGTGGTTTTTCCCATTGAAAAATTGTTGTACGATTTTTTTCCCATAGGGGAAATTGTTATGCGGGACGCCATTCCCCCCAAAAAAAAACCTAATTGTTATGTGATTTCGTTTTAAGTGGTGATTGTTGTATGAGGTTCCAATGTATGAAAATTCTAACTGTACACTAATGATAGGTGAAAATATTCACTAGCTTTAGCAGTGTTTGAAACAGAAATGATATGCAGCTGAAATTTCAGTTTTATATGTCTTGTTTTTTAAAGTCTTTGTCATCCAGGACCTTGCCCATCATGCCCTGCTTTCATGACCAAAAAATGTGAATGTGGACGCACAAGGTGAGATCATGTTTAGATAATTTTTTACAAAATAACTTAGAATTAATTTGTGTAATGCCAGTAAAGAAATCAAAATGACATTTTACAATATTTTTGCTAGCATTCTTTGGTAATTAACTAACACTTTCTCACAATCTCAGTCTCCTACGCTACATGCCGCCTACATGTAGATATTCTTTGGAGTTCCATCCAGGGCTGTCATGGATTTCAGCCAGTCTGTTGCCAAAATTTAAAACATTGCAGTTAGGGATGAAAAACTAAGTTACTTAAGAATGAATGCATGGCAACGATTTGAATATTTTTTGAATCCTTAGTGAGATACTGTCTTTAAGCAAATGTGTTCTATATGGGGTTTTTTCTCTGTTGGTTATTGGTAATGAGAATGACATTCTCAGAAGCATGGCAGCTAAACTTGAATAAGAAAGAAATACCACATTCCCTACTTTAATTGTCTGGCAGTTGCTTGCTACCTCTATGATTATACACTGCAAATAACTTTTCCTATTACGACTAATTCTGCCTTGTTGTATAAGAGATTCCAGCATTAAGACATTCCATACAATTTATGATTTGTAGGCAGCTTTGAGTCATGTACTGTATACTTTATGGACGAGCCTCAGATTTTGTCTGTCATAGCTCTGCTTATGTAGAAGAAGAAAGACCTTTTTTACCCATTGTTTTAAAGGTGTTTTTATCTTAGGTTGACCCTGGAAGGAAAGCTTTTCCTTTTATTAAAACTAAGAAAAGTAGTGAAAGGTAAATATTTTAGGAACATTAGACTCAGTTCTTCAGCTCTAAGATGCTTTTAGTGTGTGGTAGTGTGATTATAATGCAGAGTTCTAGATGAGATTATGCTTTTGAAATTGCAGTATACCTGCCATTTGTTTTCTTTTCTTTTTGCAGTATTGTTAGCTTTATAGCTTTTCTTTCTTGTTATTATTAGAGAATATGCGTACATAGGCTTACCCTCAACTACAGGGGTCCCCAAACTTTTAAAACCGGGCCAGTTTACGCTTCTTCAGACTGTTGAGGGGTCGGACTGGTGGTCCCCACTGCTGCCGCCTCTGACGTCAGCCGTGACCACCCCAAACCCACCACACTCGGCCGCCGCCCGTGACCACCCTGAGCCCACCACACTCCCCCCAGAGCCCACCAATCCCCCCACACCGCTTCCCTGCTTACTGGACTGGAGGAGCTGCATGGTGCGGGGTCCTCAGCCATGAACTCGAGCAGGAAACACCATGCTTGGCCACTCCAGCCGCCGAGAAAGCCATGCATGGCCAGAGTGACTGCTGCTTCCGCCACTCCGTAGCAGGGTGGATGTTGTAAGTCTTACAACATCTACCCTGCTGTGAAATCCTTGCAGGGACGCAGCAAGGCCAAGCGAAGGGAACAAGGATTGAAGTGACAGAAGCAGTGGCCAGAGCGAGGGAGTGGGCTGGATTATTTGATGCTATGGGCTGGATATGGCCCATGGACTGTAGTTTGGGGACCCCTGCTCAAATCTATACTCCCCCCCCCTCGTGTATTGTATTAAAATAGATTTGCATGGCTTTGTATAAAGGGTTGTTTGAATTCTAAATCATAAATATTAAAGCACACCATTACAGAATGGAATTAATTGTGTCACATTGCAACTCCTATATTGGTTTAGGAAAAGCTTTTTTTAATCCAGGTGGTTCTTACAGATAGGAAAAAAAGCAAAATTGATACCTGGTTTGTATATCACTTTCTTAACATGGGAGCCTTAATTTTATCCTAAAACTAAATGGCTTGGATATAGACTACGTATTTTAGAAATAGAAAGAGTTCTTTCTGTTCATGTAAAAGTAGAGCAAAAGCAGAAGTATTGTGCTAGTAAAGACTAATCAATTTATTTAGAAGTGAAATTCCATGAGTGATGATCTGTTTGCTCAGATTTGTATCTGAGGTATTTATTAAGGATTAGATGAACAAAATATAAGTGCACATGTTTAATAGTTTGTCTTATCACAACATGCGAAAGGGCTACTTTTATTATTATTTTTCTAAAGAGGATGAAATATTCAGGGTATAGCTTTTGTGGTTATAGAGTCTGATATAGATAGTAACAAAATGCATCTGTTCGCTTTGGAACAATTACAGAGTAAAGCTGCCATTTTAGATTGGTAAGAATCACAAATATATTGCATAGATTAGTTATTCTCAGATGGTAACAACAAAGAAGAAATTCACAAGTTTTTCATTATATCCTATCTACCAGGAAACTGAATTTCAGGTTTCATCCTTCCAAATTTTCAAACACTTCGGGGATCATCCTGAATCTTTCGTAGTATTAACAAGAATACTGCTTTGCCTCCTATTTACTCACATGGCATTTGGACAATTGATAAAAGGAACCACATAGATTGTTGGCAGGAGTAACTGAATGGAAAAGGGACTTTGTTCTGTGTGTGTTTTCTTGGCTAGCATTTGTCCAATTTACTTCTCATTCACAGGCATTTTAAACTCAGACATTTGTATCTGAGAAAGGTGTTTGAGTGTTTTTGCAAACAAAGTAACTGCTAATCCAAAGTTAGATTTTGGTATAGCCTGCTGTGTGCTGCTACAACCGTATAATTCTAAAGAATGTTTTTACATTTTCAAGCCGTGCAAAACTACATGTTTTAACACACCCTAAGTCTGCGCTGCCAGAAGCTCTTTTCCTGTTTGAATACAGATCCCTGTGGTTTACTATTATGAAATTAAGTTGTTTTCAGTTTAGCAAACTCCTCAACAGAGTGCATATCAAAGCTTCAGAGGAGTCCCTTTCCTGTTAATATTAACAGACCTTAAATCTGTGCGGTAACATTCAGAGAGAATGGGTGATGAGACAAGTATAAATACAAATTTATGAGGTTCATGCTATTCCTGGTGACTGATAATGTTGTCTTCTACAGCCATTCTGTCCGGTGCGGTCATTCAGCTGCCATTCAGTGTACTAATATATGTGGGAATGTTTTGAATTGTGGTAAACATAATTGTACCCTGATATGCCATTCAGGAAAATGCCAGCCCTGTGAATTGACTGTAAAACAAGGTAAGACATGAATGGAAATTTGTATAGTTATTTTTTAAAAAAATTACTATGTGTAAGAAAGGCAATTGTTAATAGGAGAGTAAATGTTTAATTTTGTGGAAGGGTCTGGAAACTTTTTTCAGTGTCTTGTGACCATACAGGATGCCTACAACCAATCTGTATACCTGTGTTTAAAAACATTCTTGCCATCTTAGCTTGGCTGTTGGGAGAGCCTGTATGGAAGCCTCTGCCAGATATTATTTTTAAGTTAATCATTTGAAAGCTTTTTTGAAATGTTTGACAAAAAAAGCAACACATTTAATGTAAATTCTAATGTATTGTTTTAAAGCTCTGGACAGCACAGTGGTGCCTTGCTTTACAAATGTAATGCGTTCCACAGGATGTTATTACGTATTATTAAAAATTCGTAAAGCAAAACTAATTTTCCCATAGGCATCTATTGAAAATCGTTCTGGAAAATTTGTAAAGTGAAACACAGTTTTCCATAGGAATGCAATGAAAACCAACTGTTTTGTTCCAAAAAAAATCATTAAGTGGGGCATTCATGTCAATGGATTTTCATTCGTAAAGTGAAAATTACGTTAACCAAAGTGTTTGCAAAGTGAGGTACCACTGTATTTTCATTTCATCAATTTAGACTTCTATCTGACCATTTATGTATTGTAACTTCGTTGCAATTATGGTTAGCTACTCTATTATGTTTACCTTTTGATAGTTAATACTTTATACACACACACACAGACACCCTATACCTGTCAAGTATCCCAGATTGGCCGGGATTTCCCATATTTCAGCGCTCGTTTTTCCAATCCGCCGCCATCTCGTAATTTGACCGACAGGGGAAAGTAGTTACTGCGCATGGGTTCTGTGCAGAAGGGTTCTGTGCATGCACAGAAGGAGTTATTGCTGCGCGTGCGTGGCCGGGCCGGAGCAGTTTCCGGATTTTCCGGAGCCGCGCTTGACAGGTATGATACACTCACACACACACACACACACACACACACACACACACACACACACAAGCACAAGCACAAGCATTGTTGTTCTAGAAAGTATTCCTTTTGCTCAGAAAATGCTCATTCTCTTAATGCATTTTTATTACAAACCTTTCTGTTTCTGTCCCCAACCCTTAATTTTGTTTCCTATATAGTGTGTTATTGTGGGAGTTCTTCTCGAGAAGTGTTGTGTGGAGCAAATGAAGAGCATTTCTCCTGTCTGAGAACTTGTGGCAAGTAAGGAACTAGTTTTGCTTTTACTGAGAGTGTAGCATTGTAAGTCTAACCTTGGAATTAATAAATTATATTTTTAATTGCAGAAAATTATCCTGCGGAATGCACACCTGTGCGCAAGTATGCCATCCTCAGTCCTGCCAACCCTGCCCTCGGCTTCCACAACTAGTGCACTGCTGCCCTTGTGGGCAAACGCCTCTTAGCAAATTATTAGAGCTGGGGTGTACAGAACGTAAATTTTGCACAGATCCCATCCCATCGTGTGGAAGAACATGTGGAAAGCCTCTGCCTTGTAGTAGCTATGGTAATTACAATGTTAGTTTACATGTTTAAAATTCCTCTGCTTAAATTCTCCATTTACAAAATGAAATTTCTGAAAAAGAAGCTCAGTGTTTGGGAGAATAGTGGAAACCCTAATCCAGTGGTTCCCAATGTGCGGCCCACACCCCACAGGGTGACTTAAATTCCCAGAAGCCTAAATACTTTGACTGATCAATGGTTTGGGGAATTGATTTAGGCTTCTGGTAATTGAAGTCGAAATACCAAAGGTTGGGAAAGACTGCCTTAAGCTCTTCCAGTATGTTGTCACATGTTTGTACTTCTGTCTCGCTTCTAGTCCCTACAATAAACCATGGAAGCATTTCAGTAAAATCGTAAAGTTACCAATTTGATAAAATTTTATAGAGCCCATTGTAATATGAGAAAGCACTGTGATGTGTTTGTAATGAATATAAAATCGTATTTGGAGTGGGATATATTTCTCAAATCTGAAAAGTTCTTGAACAACTTTGAGTTAGCATCTCTGACCTAGCTAAAAGATCCCTATGAATTACCTGTTACCCATAGTTGCTGCTTCTTCTTTTGTGTCCAACCCATAGCTAATAATAATAATTGAACTCGGAAGCGGTTTACTGTTCCCTTCTTCCAGGGGGCTCTTGGGATTGTGCAGTTTGTCTGACCACACAGGTTGGCTCTTCTGGGATGTCCAGTAGGGAATTGAACTCTGAACCTCTTGCTCCACATCTAAATACCGTACTCACTGAACTATCTAGTCAGCTCTACATGTTATAAATGTTTCAAAATAGGATTTAAAAGCAGCATTTTTATAGCTTAGCATTGTAACTGTCTCTCGGATATGAAATCTGTAATGTGTTATTTTGATCAAAAAGTATATCGTTGCAATTTATTCAAGCTTCAGTTAAATATAATCTCCTTTCCTTATATATAGATTCTATTCATACATGTGAAAACCTCTGCCATGAAGGAGAATGTGGGCAGTGCTCTCGCACATCAAAGATCTATTGCAGATGTGCCTTAAAAGCAAAGGTAACTTATGAAAATAATAAGGAACAGACTTTTAAAAATGAGAAATAACATTAAACTTGTCTTAACACACTGGATGATCAAAATCTGTGGCCTTCCAGATTTTATTTATTTATTTATTTAAATTTATATGCCGCCCCCTCGCCCTAGGGCGGCTCACAACAAGTATAAAACATTTAAAATCATCCCATAAAATCATTAGACAACCCCGTAAAAACCCATTAAAAGCCAGTTTAAAAGCCTACCCACCCCCATCAATACAAGAGAGGCACTTTATCTTAGAAGAGCCAATGGGCGGGGACCACTTCCCCATCAGCCCCCCCCCCACACTTGCCCTGCCAGCCAGGTTTTGAGCCCTTTCCTAAAGAGCAGCAATTCCGTCTGCTGCTATAATTCACCTGGCAGGAGGTTCCACAGAGTTGGAGCGGACATGGAGAAGACCCTCCTCCATGTGCTAGAGAGGTATGCCCCTCTAGCCGATGGTTGGGCGGGCAGACATTCTTGGGGCGACACAGTCTCAGGTATCCTGGCCCACTTCCATGTAGGGCTTTAAACCAGCACCTTGAATTGCACCCGGAGGCACACCAGTAACCAGTGCAGCTCCCAGAGCAAAGGTGAGGCATGGGCATAATGACCATACCCCATCACTACCCGGGCAGCCGCATTCTGGACCAGCTGCAGCCTCCGAATGGTCATCAAGGGCAGCCCCATGTAGAGTACATTACAGTAATCCAGTCTGGAAGTGACCAGAGCATGTGTGACCATGAGCAAGGAGTCCCGATCCAGGAGCGGGTGCAACTGCCGAATTACACTGAGTTGTGCAAAAGCCATCCTGGCCACGGCCGCCACCAGTTCTTCTAGCAGCAGTCATGAGTCCAGGAGCACCCCCAAGTTGTGCACTGGGTCTGTCTGGGGCAGAATAGCCCCATCTAAAACCAAGGATGGCAGCTCCCGGGATAACGCGGGACCCCAAACCCACAGCCACTCAGTCTTGCCGGGATTCAGCTGAAGCCCATTGACCCCCATCCAGACCCCCACAGCTTCCAGACACCCGGATAGGACTTTGACAGCATCGCTTGGATCACAACGGGCTGAGATGTACAACTGAGTGTCATCCGCGTACTGATGGTACCGCACCCCATGGGAACAGATAATCTGGCTCAGCGGCTTCATGTAGATGTTAAATAGGAGAGGAGAGAGCATCGAACCCTGAGGCACCCCATATTGGAGGGGCCTAGGGATGGACTTCTCACTCTCCAACCACACCGACTGAGTCTGGCCATTCAGAAATGAGGAAAACCAGGACAACAAAGTGCCCTGGATCCCCAATCCTTCGAGCCGTCCCAGAAGGATACCATGGTCGACGGTATCGAAGGCCGCTGAGAGGTCAAGGAGAGCAAGGACGGACGGATGACCTCTGTCCCACTCCCGCCAGAGATCATAAGCGCAACCAATGCCGTCTCAGAGCCATATCCAGGCCTGAATCCAGACTGGAAGGGGTCCAGATAATCGCTTCCTCCAGGACCCCCTGCAACTGACGCGCCATTGCTGGATTTCAGCTTCTATAGGCACCAGGTCCCATTGTGAGGGGTAGTGCGAACTAGTTTTTAAACATCTTGAGGCATACTTGTTTCCCCACCTGTGGAACACAATCTCAGCCTACCACCTCCAGTGCCATTTGAAGTGTGTCTTCCACAGTAGAGTTTTGCTGCATTTTTTGAATTTAATGTTCCTTGAGAAAATCTTGCATATTTTCTTCATAATCTACATAATCTATATCTATAAGAAGGGGGTTTGGCCGTGCATGTCCGGCATGCATGGCCACACCCAGCCCAACCATCCTGTACCGAGCCGGCCACACTTACCTTAAGATCCTGTGAGCATTGCCGCAAGGGTCTGACAGCTGAGAGTGGGGCAACCGCCCCACAAACCAGAACAAAAAAACCCTATGCCTCACAGCATCCTCCGCGCTGTGCCACCCTTCAGCCAATCAGGCTGAAGGACCCGAACGCGGAGGAGGTGGGACAAGCGGTGCGCGCTTTTTAAAAAATGGCCGACGTGTCCGGAAGACAAAGGCCAAGAATGGCGCTCCATTCTCGGCCTTTGACTCCCAGAGGTAAGCCATTGCCTTCCATGGAGGGCGGGGCCCGAATGCTAATCTGTTCAATCTGTTATGTGATTCAAATACTTTTAGGTATATCTTGGGCTCTTCTGTATATTGGAAGTTCCAAGGACAGATTCCAGACTGATTTAGTCCATTTGTTGATTGTGAAACACATGGTACTATATTGCATTGCTTTCTTCCAAAAAGTTGGTTTCTGTGTACTTTGGGAACAGCCAGCCTCTTTGTAGTCTTTTAAGTCTGCTGATTCACAATCAGCCCTAGGGCAGAGGGCTTCTATAGCAATTAAAAAGCAGTACTGGTTATTATATCATGCCTTGAATGTCATTCATGTTATAAATAGCTAATAGATCTAATTTATTTTGTTTTGTTTAGGAAGTTCCCTGTGCCTCTCTCAAAAATCAAGGTAAATGTCTTAACATAGAGCTATTAGCGCTTAATGATTATGAGCTAAAAGCATTTGCAGTGCTTAAATGTAGTGAGTGAAGTTCACAAAGTTAACTCAAGCTTTCGATTACTGGCCAATGAAAAAGAGGTACTGCCTCCATTAAGCAGAAATGTTGCCAGTCATAGTCAGTTCCCGGAACCCCCAGGGTCCGACCATGGCTGTTGTTTTCATGCAGCTCCATACTCAAATTGTACAGCTCAAGAAGTCTTAATATGTATATACATATTGTGTTCAATAGATACTGATACATTTTAGAATTTGTATTCAAGGTCAGCCTCCTAATATACAAGAGGAACACAGGTATTTCCAAAAATTGTTTGCAATAAATAGAATAACTTATGACAGAAATAATTCATTCATTTACAGCATCAGTTATTCAGTACCATTTCGCCATTGACTTTGAAGCCAAATCAAATTATATACCTTACAGTTCAAATGTGTAGTAAAAGTTGAGTTGGTGACAATTTTCTCTCAAATGCAAAAATATCTTTTCTACAAAAACTGAATTATGCTTTCAGTCATTGTGGTATTTTTTGAACCACAATTGGGCGTACCCTGGTAATGGCAATTTTGTGTTTCTGGCTAATCTTTCTCACACTAGGTCAGGCAAAAGAAACTGCAGAATGAACTCTCCAAAAGATGCCTTCATTTTGGCAGTTTCATATTTGGCCTAGACATGGAAGAAGAAGTAACATATCCAGTGTGATGCAAAATAATACAAAACCAGAAACAATAAAATAAGATATCCAGTAAGTAAGTAGTGCATGAGCTGTCAAGAAAAGCCTATTGAAACAATTACATTTTCAGAGTGTGCCTACATGGTAGTATGGTTAGCACACACTTTATATCAAGGGGAAATTGCTTGATAGAGTAAATGATATTCCTGTGAAGGCGCCATTTCAGATGATCATATCAGTGTATTAGGTAGCCAATGAGTGCTGATCTCAATATCCAGGAAAGACTATGGGATAGTTACTCTTTCAGGTTAAACTAAAGGCATAAAGCCTTTACAGCATGGAGCTAAAAAAATAGGCAAGTTAATTTTCAATGCATAACAGTAAATTTTGTGCTTTGTAGTTGATGTATTCCTCTGTGACAAACGGTGCAACAAGAAACTATCATGTGGACGACACAAGTGTAATGAACTTTGCTGTGTGGTAAGTTCATGAATGTGATTCAGGGAATTTTATAAACAACTAGCAGAGGTTGCCCGGCATTGCCGGGATGTTATAAACTGTGATCAGCTTTTTGGTTTTTTTTTGGGGGGGGGATTAAAAAAAGAAAGGATGATATAATTGTTTCAAATTGTTTTATTTAACCAAATAATGTTTTAGTTTGTGGGGTGTTTTTTTTAAGTAGTTGTACTGTAGGTATTATTTTTAAAAATGTGAAAGTACATGTTTTTTGCATTCAATGTTTTTAAACTGTGTTTTGATGTTTTGGGTTTTTATTTAAGTTAAAACTCAACACAGGATGTTATAAATCTTTTTATTTTATTTTTTGACATGTTTGTGACTTGTGTAAAATTGTGATTTATTGTTATGTTTTTGACTTGTTTTTACTCTTGTGGCCTCTAGGTGGGGCTGTTGTGTCTTTTTGAGTTGTTTTTACTATTCTACCCTGCAGGTCGGACTGCTAGTGGTTTTGTTTTAGTTTCACTGTTTTTTCTCTCCTGGCCTCTGGGTGGGGCTTCTTCCGGTAAGTAGTCTCTTTGTTTCTTCATTTCTGTTCCGGTCGTCGTGGAGGGAGGACGTGCTGGTGAGTTGTCTGGTTTTCTTTCTTTTGGGTTTTTTCTTTGTTTTGTTTTTGTGGCGGTGGGCTGGGAGGTGTTTCTGTTTGTTCTTTTTCATTTTAGTTGAGTTTTAGGTTTGTTTAATTGGTTTGGTTATTTCTGATTTAGTTTTATTTTTCTTATTTTGTTGTTTATTTGTGTAATTAGTTGTTATTTGTTTGTGTAATTTGGTTTTTTTCGTGTTGTAGTTAGGTGTTTTGTATGTGGTTTTGTGTTATTGTGGATGTTTTTGTTTGTGTATTTTGTGGTTTATTTTTTTGTTTATTAATGGGGTTTTTTAATTATTGATTTATTTTTGTTTTATTATTTTTTATTAATTTTGGTGTTTGTTTTTGGTGGTTACTTTAGCTTGAAGAACGGGCTGTCTGTGGGTTTCTCTTTTCCCCATTGCTGCTTTGAATTTTGGTTTAGATGCAGCCATGGGGGCAAGAAAGAGGAGGCAGTCAGCCCGTTCTTCTCCCGGGAAGGTTCGTTAGGTAGGTCGGGGCAGAAGGAGGAGGCAGAGAAGAGTTTTCTCTGCCTAACGATGGTTCTCTCCTCTCTGTCTCCTTTTTCTCCCGGCTTACCTAATCGGAGATCAGCAGGCAGCGATCCGTAAGGGGTGGGGCTCTTCCTTGCAGATTGCTAGCTGCTGCTTTTGTATTCGGGAAGTACAAAGGCATCAGCCAGTCATCCGCCAGGGAGAGTGCTTCCCCTGACGAACTGCTGCCTGTTTGGGGTTTTTTTTTCCACCCTGGCTCAACTTTACTTGAGGCTGGTGGTGGTCTCACCGTGTCTTCGGTGGGGTAGCATGGAGGAGAGGGAGTCCCTCTTCTCCCCGTTGCTCCAGGAAAGAAGGACGGCGGGTGTTTCACGGTGGTGTTTTGTGGCTTTTTATTTTGCTTGGCTGTGAGGTGCTGAGTCTGCCTGCTGGGGACTTGTGCTCCCGTTGCGTTTTGTAAGTTTATTTTTCGCGCGCCGGCTTTCTCAGCGTTCTGCGTGCTCACGGTGCGCAGGATGCTGGGACTTGTAGTTTTGCGTTTCTGCTTTGCTTTCGTGCAGCGGTTTTTTCCTGCGGCTCGATTTCGATTGGCCGCGCCACGTTTCCCAACATTATTTTTGCTCGCGCCTCTCAGCCTGATTGGCTGTGGTGTGGCACGGCACAGAGAACATTGGGAATTGAAGTTGTTTCCCTTTGTTTGCGTTCGTGGGGCTCTTGCACCACTGGCACATTTTTCAAACATTTAGTGACCTCCGGACCGGGTTCGGGCGAGTGCAAGAGGCTCGGTATGGGATAGTGTGGACAGGTGCGGGAGCCTTTGTCACATTCCAACGGTTAACGCTTGGATTTATAGATATAGATTTGTTGTTTTAATTGTCTGATCGTCTTTCAGTATTTAGTAAGCTGTCCTTTGATAGCTATGAGTGATTATCATGGTTTTGGACTAAAAGGGCATAATCCTGTTGGTTCATTTTGCTTGCTTAATGGCACATTTCTGGAGCTTGCCAAAGGTGATATCTCATACCATCTTGTGCAAGCAAAAGTTTGTTCTATTCAATAAGCAATATACATGCTTAGAACCCTACCCCTGGTCCTAAGGCAGAAGAATCTACCTGTCTGTCTGGCTGGCTGCCCTCACCCAGTTCTTCCCAGCCTCTGGCATGTCATTTCTCAATGGAAACGTGACTCATCAGGGCCATCCTTTGATTCAGCATTTGACGGATCCTTCTGTCTGGCCAGACATCCCACTATGGTAATGGAGTCACCAGTGACTAACTGCCGAGGGTTGGGTGGCAGTAAATAAACTGACTCCATAAAGGGGCCAATGGCTATGGGCGGATGAGCCCCTTTAGGTGGGGTAATGGTCCCCTCAGTGAAGAAAATGTGACTGGAAACCATCATATTGGGCCCAACAGCAAAATGAGCAGAGAAGGGACTCTGATTTCCAATGGTCATGGAGGCAGAAGTGGCCATACCAGATGGACTGGCTGTGAAGGCGCACCTTGATAATACCCTCAAGGCTGCGGCAGTCCATTGCAGTCCCGGTGTTAAATCCTCCATGTCTCATTTCATATGTGCCACAGGAGATGGCTCCGTGATCATAGAGTGTGGGTCACTATATGGCAAGCTGGGATCCACCTTAAAGAAATTCACACCAATGGCATTTTTCCTGCTTCAGGAAAAAAAGTCATTCTCGGATATGTTTTGCAGCCGATGATGATACATGCTCAATTAGGGCTGCTGGCAAACAACAATGCACGGTGTGAGTAGAGAGATAGGGGGTAGGTGGGCATTTTAGGGGTTTTAAGTGTGTGTGTGTGTGTGTGTGTGTGTGTGTGTGTGTGTGTGTGTGTGTGTGTGTGTGTGTGTGTGTGTGTGTGTGTGTGAGTGAGTGAGTGAGTGAGTGAGTGTGTTTTAACCTGCTGTAAGCCACCCTGAGTTGGGTTTGCCTGATTGGGCGGCATAGAAATTTGAACTATAAATAAATTTACTGGTCTGCTGGTTACTTCCAGAAATATGCACTCAAGAAGACTTAAGTTTAGCCAACGACAAAGCCAAGAAAGTGGCTTCATTTTGGCAGTCCAGGGTTTTATCGGGACACGAAAGAAGAAGTGGTGACTGGTACACAATAGAGATACTTTCCATGGACAACCAATTGGATTCTAGTTAAAATCTGTAAGGGAGCAGTTTTGGTGAGAACTCTTCTTTTGAGACTGAAGAAGATAATATGTTGACATAAAACTATTAAGTATCCAGTTTTATTGGGCTACTTTCAGTTGCTAGTCTCATTTACATCAGACTTATTAAATGAGATTTTTTACATCAATGTTTATATAAGCCTTATTGGGACTAAGTTGCAATTTGATTTAGGACATTGCTTACATGGAATGACCCAGAAATGAGCATACTTTAACATCACACCAAATCAGATGAACATGTTAAGCTTTTAGTAGTCTAAAATACATGTGTATTTTGTGTATTTGTGTTTGACTTTAATGATGCACGTCTGAGCGTTCATCTAAATAGGGATTGCTGAGATGATTCAGGAAAGCTTGACTTATTTTTCATGACTTCTCCCAGTCACATGGTTATGATACTGTATTTTTGTCATGGCTCAGTAATGACCTGGATAACGGCTACTATGCTCAAGGCCTGTGCATAACAAGATAGAGGTGCTATTGGTAGATAGCACAGTTCCCCTGGAAAATAGTT
Organism: Bradypodion ventrale; assembly: GCA_035047345.1. Taxonomy (NCBI): domain Eukaryota; kingdom Metazoa; phylum Chordata; class Lepidosauria; order Squamata; family Chamaeleonidae; genus Bradypodion; species Bradypodion ventrale. Next base: position 193,509,126 of record JAWDJE010000004.1, read on the forward strand.
TTACAGCCCATTTTGGAGGGATGCATTTCCCTTAGAGGATGATGTTCACTGTCTCGATGCTGGCCGATGATCCAAGGAAATTGAAAATTTTACCTGTCTCTGTCAGTTTTTCTACACATTGGAATTATCTTTGACAACAAGAGAGATGACATGATGGAATGAGATTTGCCTGCCACATGCTTTCTTTTTAAAATAAAAAAAACATTTTTATTTTTCTAGGCCTTTAAAATTAAATCATTTTCAAATCGTTGATGAAATTAGAGTTTTTCCCCTTACTGTATTTTCATCTTCAGTTTTCTTCCTATCAATTAAATTTTGTTTATTTGGAACTAGAAAGCAGACCTTGTCAACCAGTTTTGAATAATAGAATAACATCTTATTAAAATAGTTTTATCAAGCAATATTCAGAGACTCCAAAACAGGACCACAAAGCTTTATGCAATAAATAGATATAGCCTTAAAGAGTCTCAAAATTTCGTGCCTTTTTTAAAATTAAAGAGTGCTTTAGTTTACATACATCAAACAGCATTTTCCTTTTTCCAAATCTTTTTCTTCTCATGCTCATATTCTTCTTCACATATTCTTTTTAGGATAAAGAACACAAGTGCTCTTTGATTTGTGCACGCAAACTCAACTGTGGTATTCATAGATGTGAAGAACCTTGTCACCGTGGCAACTGTCAGAAGTGTTGGCAGACCAGTAAGTGCACATCAGGATTATATGCTCTTCTGTTTTCTTATTTATAATCTTTTGTTTAAAATGACATTTGGGAACAATCAAATGAAAGTTTAGTTAGATATCTTGACCTATAAGGAGGAATGTTAACCATTGGACTCCGGCATACACGCCCACACCCGTCCATACTATCCTGTACCGAGCCACCCGCACTTGCCTTTACCCGGCCCGCACATCGCCGCAAGCGTCTGGCAGTCGCCAGTGGGACAACCGCCCCATGGACGCAAACAAAACAACTTCAAGTCCCAACGTCCTCCGCGCCATGCCGCCTCTCAGCCAACCAGGCTGACAGGCGAGAGCAAGCAGAACGTTGGGAAAGCCGGCGCGCCCAATACAAAACGAGCCACAGAAAAAAAGCGCCGCACTAAGACCAACAAAAGAAACAAAACTTAAAGTCCCAGCGTCCTCTGCGCCATGACCACTTCAGCCAATCAGGCTGAAGGGCGCGAGCACGCAGAACACTGAAAAAAGCTGGCACGCGAAAAATAAAATAAAATAATGCCTCATGGAATGGGAAAAACAAGGCCGAGAGGAGAGAACCATCGTGAAGAAGATAGCTCTTCTCTGCCTCCTTCTCACCCGACCGACCTAACAAACCTTACCGGACGAAGAGCGAGCTGACTGCCGGCTCTATCTTTTCCCCATCGCTGCATCAAAATCTAATTTTGAAACAGCAACGGGGAAAAGAGGAAACGACAGACAGGCCGTTCTTCACCCTACAAAACACAACCACACTAAACAGTTAACCAAAATGCCAAGCATAAAAAATAATAAAGCACAAATAAATAAACAAACAATTAAAACAAAACCAATAAACAACAAAACAATAAACCACAAACTCAACAAAAAACACCCGAAATACCAAAGGCTACCGAAAAACAATAAAAACTCACTAAAAACACCTACAACACGAAAATACCTAACTCAACAAACAATAATATCACAAATTAAACAAATACAGAAGAAATCAGAAAAATAAATAACGAGAAATAATCAAAACAGTTAAACACATCTCATACTCAAAATAAAAACAAAAGAACAAGCAGAAACACTTTGGGGGGTTTAAATAGAAACTCTGTACTTAAACCCCCAAGCCCAACACCTCAAAATAAAAACAAAATAAAAATAATAAACAATCACCAAACACGTCCTCCCTCCAGGCCTCCGGAACAGAACTGAACAAGGAAAGAAAATTGCAGTACTCTTAATCACAGCCCCACTAGAGGCTGGAAGAATAAAAAACAGTCAAAAACATTTTAAAAATGAAAATAAGAAATAAATAGATAAGATAAATCAAATAAATTCAAAATCCACAAATTCAAAACACCATCACCCAAACCACCCCTAACCATTAAAAAAACAAAAAAACAAAAACCTGCCCAGCTGGCCGGGCACAAATATGCTAGTGTTACAATGAAACAAAGCACTTATTTTACTTACAACAATTTTAGTTAAAAGGATAATTCAATATTATCTATAGATGCACAGTCTGTTTAGTGCAGGGGTGGCCAGTCCGTGGGCCTAATCCGGCCCACACTTCTCATTAATCCAGCCCATGGTAGCCAACTGGGGACCTCTAGACCTGTTCCCCACCACCGGAAGTTGTGATAAGTCACTTACCGCGGCAGTGGTGGGAATCGCAACTTTTTTCTGGCTTTTTGGACAGGCTTTGCCGCTTCCCAGGACAGCAGGAGGCTTTTGGGAGCAATTTCACTTTGGTTTGGGATTTTTCCACCCCTTCCCCTCTACGTTTCACCAGCTGGACCGTGACTGTGGGCGACTTCTGTTGCTGGGCGGAATTTACCTCAGCGTCTGGGATGACTGTGCAGAACCAGGAAGTAGCGCACGGTGCCACTCTAGCTGCCAAAGTGCAGTGGAGAAGGCTTGGAAAAAATCCCCAAGTGGAGCAGTCATGCTCCAAAAAGGCTCCCACTATCCTGGGAAGCGGCAGGGCCTGTCCAAAAAGCCAGAAAAACCACGCGATTCCTGCTGCCAATGATGATGGTGGCACGTGGTGGGAAGTGTTGGGGTGGGTTTGGCCCCTGGCGGGAAAATTTTGAAGCTTTGCCCCCTCCTTATGGTGTATATAATAATCTCATTGCTTGGAGTGGTCATGAAGTCCTTTTCCAAATTCTGAAGAGTATAAAAACTGTTACGTTGTTACAAATACATTCTTGCTGGGTGTGCAAGCAGATAGTTGTTGAGCAACACAAAACACACTCAGATTATACTTCTTGTCTGGATTCTTTTATCTGACTGTAGTCCTCAATTTAGTACCCAAATATCACTGTCCAAGAGGCTTATATCAGAAAGGACCTCCCTAAAAAATCCTTTTCCCCATTGTATCTTCTCTGCTTTGATCTACACTTTATTTTTATGGTTATATGCTACTAGGTATATTTGTGCTTTAAAAAAAGAAGAAGAAGAAAACTAGTTTAATTCTATCCTCCTTGATAGTTTGTTTCACAACAGCAGACTGCAACTGAAGGGACCTTTGTCTCCAGTTGTCATTTTTCAGGAATTGATTCTAGTCCAGAATGCAAAGTAGTTTTCTGTATTAGTTCAGCAAGGCCCTTTTTAATTTGGTGAGGGTGGAAGTGGGGACATATCAGTGATGATGAACCTTGGCACTCCTGTTCTTGAACTTCAATTCCTAGAAGCCCTGATCAGCAGGAGTACTGACTTGGGCTTCTGGCAATTAAAGTCCAAGAACACCTGGAGTGCCAAGGTTCGCCATTGTGGCCCTGTATTATGAATGTTCTGTAGGAAGCCTCACATAATTATAGTTTTACTTATTCTCTTTATACCTTCTTCCTCTTCCATTCTTTTTCATGGTTTCTTATGACTTCAGTTCCATGTATCATCATTTCCTGTGTTACCCCTTCCTTTAAAAAACTGTTGGCTATTCCTATTGCTGTATTTTCTTTTCTACTCAGCTAAAACCTTCAAGTTACAACTCCAAACTATATCTTAATTAACCACTTTATGAGTATGATTTAAGTTAGAATTCTATTTGATTACCTGCAGGCTTTGAGGAATTAACGTGTTACTGTGGTGAATCAGTGATTTACCCCCCAATACCTTGTGGAACTCGACCACCAGAATGTAAAAAACCTTGTACCAGACCTCATGATTGTGATCATCCAGGTAAGATGTTTCCAAAGATATATTATTATATATTAATTATTATATATTAATTATTATATATTAATTGTCAGAGAGATGGAGAAAATTTTCCAGTGTTCTGGCTAAGGGAGAAACAGACAATATATATATATATTGTGTGTGTGGGATGGGGTGGGGGGTGGGGTGATTGGTATTCTGATTTCTATGACATTTGTCTTTTATATAGTACTAGTGCCATGAAACTGAAAGCAATTTTCCAGGTAGCAAATGTTTTAGTAACATTTAATGACATTTAAAAATAATAGGGCTGGGTTTGTTTGTTTTTACATTTGATGAACATTCTAAAATATTCACAGCAAATAGAAATAGACTCAGTTTCTTGATAGTGGGAAATAAAATAAAATATATTTGGCAGTTGAATGATTGCCACTGGTGATTTTTTTAGCTAGTTTGCAACAGTATAGTTTGTATTTTAAGGAGGTGATCTGTATTGTAAAATGAGTTAATCTGATCCGTATTTAAGTGCCTGCTTGTGGTTCAAAACAGGCAAAAACTGCATGTGGTGATCCAATGTTAAATGGCTGCCTTGGATATTGCCTTTCCCCACACAGCAGCTAATGCAATTGCCTTCAAACATAATTTTGTTATCCTTTAATTATCCCATAATTTTGCTCTCTCATTCCTTGCAAACATTTACTAAAACGTGTAGATCAGAGGTGCCCAAACTTTTCGGGCCGTGGGCCGGTCACATGGTTCCTCCCGCCGGAAGTAGAAGTAAAATGCACCTTGCAATCTGTTTTGCAACAGGATGAGGTTTTTAGGCTGTCCTTTTCTCTGCTTAAGCCAGACATGCCCAAACTATGGCCCGTTGTCTGGATCTGGCCCCCGACACCAATTCATCCGGCCTGTGCTGCCCTTGCCGCTCCTGGAAGTGGAAGTAAAAGGCGCCCAAACGGGCACATTTTACTTCTGCTTCCAGGAGCAGCAAGGGCAGCACGGGCCAGATGAATTGGTGTCGGGGTCCGAATCTGGCCTCCGAGCTGTAGTTTGGGCACCCCTGTTGTAGATTACTAGCTCTGGATATTAAACTCATTAGTATGCTTTTATCTCGCACATAACACCGCCACTCTATGCATCATCTGTTTTCTGCAAACCCATCATCCTGTCTCTCTAGATGTCCTCTTTTAAAGCTTCATCTGTCTGGTTCTCCCAAGGTCACTTGCTTCGCATCAGCACTCCCTTGTTCTGCTGCCTCATCCATTCTCTTTTTGTACAAAATACACTGTCTGCTACACATTCCATAATCTGGTCAGCCACTCTTCATTCACACTGTGGGCAGCACATTGCCATTTTGTTGTTCAGTCGACCTTTATGGACCAATGTTCTCCAGGCACCTCTCTCCTCCACCACCCTCCTCAGCCCGCTTAGCTTTGTGCCCATTGTGTCTACAATACCATCTAGCCATCTCATCTTTGGCCGCCCCCTTCTTCTTTTGCCCTCCACCTTTCCCAGCATCGAGGCTTTCTCAAGTGAATCCTCTCTTCTCATTTGTTGTCCAGAGTACTTCAGCTTCATCTTTACTATTTGACCTTCTAATGAGCAGTCAGGGTTGATTTCGTCTAAGATTGTCCTATTTGTCATACAAATGTAGAAACTGTATTATGTGGTGTGTAATGTCACAGTGCCATCGCTTATAGCAGTGTTTCCCAATCTTAGGTTCTTGGAATTTCAATTCCCAAAAGCCAAATCAATTCCTAAAAGCCCTGATCAGCCAGTGTACTGACTTAGGCTTCTGGCAATTGAAGTCCACCAGTGTTACGCGGCACATAGTTTGGGAAACGCTGGCTTATAGTGTGGATTTGGAGGTTTAATCCCAGTTTTGTTACCTAACGTACTCTTCCTTGCCTAAGCTTATAGGCTTGATCTCTTGGGTAAATTATGTTCATGTTGCATTTTGTTTCTTAGAAGTTCTTGTTGATTGGAATCAGTGATCTGGTTGTTTTATTTCTCTTGACAGAGGATTTTTAGATAGCTTTGTTCGTGATGTGCCCCTGTGTTGTTTGGGTTTTTGTTTTGGGTTTTTTGGTTTAGAATTTATTATAATGTAATTTTGAGCTCTTGCAAAATGTTAGAATACTTTGTGAAGTAAATTTTAAAATAAAACACATAAAAAACAGCTTGGATTGGCCTTTTTCAGTCCGACTGGAACAACTATATAAAATCCTTTTAGACTACATGTGGCTATAGAAAGGCATATTAAGTTGTCTCAAATGAGTGTGACTATTTCAGTGCCTTTTTCCTACAATATTTAAATGTGTTTTTCTTCTCCTTTGATTGTAGTTTATCATTCCTGTCATAGTGAAGAAAAATGTCCTCCATGTACATACCTCATACAGAAATGGTGCATGGGAAGGCATGAAGTAAGTGTTTGCATTTCATTCTTACAGCTAAAGTAACAGCTATGCTTTTTAAAATTAGCCTATAGTCATTTGGGCCAGACTTTGTAATCCTTATTTTTTCCTCCTCGTTTTCCCCATTTCTAAAAGGTTATTACTTACCAATATTCACTAGTATCACTGAATGGTTACCAGGAGACTGTTAGGCTGTTTTGTCAGTTTTAAAAATTGTAATCAATGTTTTAAACATGTTTGTAGAGATGTGTAGGAAAAAAATACAAACGTTTTGATGGTTTGTAAAAGGGGGTGGGGACACATTTTTTAAAATGCACTTTATAATTCTGACTGGAACTTAAGTTATGAATATGGTTGATAACCTTCCGCTATCTGATACTTGAGAGCTAATTCCTGAGATCAGGGAGCAGACACTTGTGAGGCAACCAAGGCTAGAGAGAGGGGAAATTTGTATTGCTACTACCAAGATGTTTGCATAACAAGGCTCATCAATTGTAATGCTGGTGTTTAGCTACATGCTTTGTCCCAGATGACACAATGGTCTCATCTCTGAAGTACCAGATGCAAGGTCTGAAGGGAGAGGACTGAGGAGAGAGTTGAGTACACTTGGTTCAGTTTTGCTATTTTACGTAACACACATAGAAATGCCTTCATGCTGAGACAATGAGCCATGCTATCTGTTGGATATGGTTAGGGGTGGGTGTCAAGGCTTTATTTAACACCACCCCACACATAGGTTAGACCGGGGTGCCCAAACATTTCGGTCCATGGGCCGGTCATGTGGTTCAGGGGGCCGGACACTGGCCCATGGGCCCCTATGCCAATTCATCTGGCCCGCGAAGCCCTCATCGCTCCCAGAAGCGGAAGTAAAACGTGCCCATTCAAATCCCCCTTTTAAAAAATGTATAGCAAGTGAAATCTGATAAGATGTAAGGATTTGAATTAGTGCTGTATTGGTAAAGCACTATAGCTCTAAACTAGGAGAAAAATATTTTTAAAAATGCTATTGACAAATTGCATTGTCCTCACCAGTGCAAACAGAAGGCGGAAAAAAGAAATAAGGTTCACACATCATACACCACTCTGTGCATCATCAGTGATGTCATGTGGACATATCTAACAACAGCCCCAAGGGACTGATATAAGTGATGAAAAGACAAAATAATTTGAAGAGCCCTGGTGGTGCAGAGGTTAAACAGCTTTACTGCAGCCAGAACATTGTGAGTTCGATCCTGAACCAGGAATCAAGGTTGACTCAGCCTTCCAGCCTTCCAAGGTTGGCAAAATGAGGACCCAGTATGTTGTGGGCAAAATGCTAATTACACTGAACCACCCAGAGAGCGTACTAAGTACTATGGGGTAGTATATAAGTAAAATTGCTTTGCTTTGCTTTGCTTTGCTTTGCTTTGCTTTGCTTTGCTTTGCTTTGCTTTGCTTTGCTTTGCTTTGCTTTGCGTGGCAGGCATGACTAGATGCCAGAGTGCACAGAACACTGTTACCTTTTCCACCGAAGTGGTACCTATTCATCCACTTGCAATTTCTTGCTTTCAAACTTCTAGGTTGTCAGGAACTGGGACAGACAATAGGAGCTCACTCTGTCATGCAGCACTCGGGTCTCGAACTGCTGACCTGCCGACCTTCCAGTCAAGCTCAGCATCTTAACCACTAAGCCACCACAGTCCTACACCATCAATAACAAGCACCCTCAAATTACTTCTGACAAGATTGTCCATTAAAATTTGCCTCTCTCTTTTTTTCTTCCTGATTTAGTTGCGGAGCAATATTCCCTGTTACCTCACAGACATCTCTTGTGGTCTTCCTTGTGATCGAATGTTAAAATGTGGAATGCACAAATGTAAAAGAATCTGCCACAAAGGGGAATGTCTCATAGATGAAGAGTGCAGACAGCCTTGTACTATCCTTAGGCTTCACTGTAATCATCCTTGTATGTCTCCTTGCCATCCATCTTTACCTTGTCCTACAACATCTTGCAGTGCAAAGGTAGGTGAGACCGAAAATTCTTGGCAGCTTGTAAGAAGCAAGCTTCAGTCCATAGTCATGCTCTTTTTTAAAATACCACTTTGGAGTCCATGTCCCCTGTTTCAGTCATGCACAATGTGAAAGAAAATGCTTTTAACCCCACGAGAATCGTACTGTTTGCTGCCTTATTTCTATGGTAGTGCTAAAATATTGGCCTGGTTGTTGACTTTTCATTCCCTGCCTGCCTCAATTTTACAAAAAAAAACAACAACCAAAAACAACTTTACTTATCAAATCAGTGGAGTGTTCAACAGTCTTGAACTTGGGCTTTGGGTAGCTTAATCTTTTAGAACTTCGTAGAATCTGCAAGCATTGCAAAGCCAGGAATCCTTGACCATCTATCTCACAGATATGCACCACCGTAAGTTTTTCTTATGGCAAGAGTTATGAATAGTCTGGCCAGGTTATCCTGCTATGGTAATAGAGTAGGCCGTACTGACCGAGTCAACGCCAATCGTCAGGCAGCGGTTAACTAACCTGACAACTCTGAGGACTAACGGCCTTGGGTGGCGAAGTCCACAGGGAAGGATGATGGTCCCCAAGTGAATTAAATCCCTTTTAAATCCATTTTGATGGAGAGCATTAGCTTCATCAATACTGGCCTGGGGCTGATGAGGACTATGTGTGCCAAAAGGGCCCTGGACCAGAAAGTGACTAGTGGAACTGGATCAGTGGTACAGGTGTCATGCTGCAATGTGGAAGGCAAATGGAAGGCCATTGCATTCTATTCCTCCCAGGACAATCTTCATGGCTGATAGCCATGAGTATAGCCAATATTTGGCATCAGATATGGTACTTAAATAATAATAATAATGAGTTATGCCCTGTGTATTTTTCTAACAGTGAGCTGAATTCCCTTCTGGTCAGTCGAGAACCGTGATGGTCAGTCGAGAACCTTGGCACTCCAGATGTTCTTGGACTTCAATTCCCAGAAGCCCAAGTGTACGGGCGCATTTTACTTCTGCTTTCAGGAGCGACGAGGGCAGCGCGGGCCGGATGAATCACAGTAAACCCATTTGTGTGGATTCACAAGGTGCTTGGGCTTCTGGGAATTGAAGTCTAAGAACATCGGAAGTGCCAAGGTTCGCCATCACGGATCTAGAAGAATTGTTGGCTTCTTTAGTAAAGTAGTATTTTTTTAATCAGATGATGAAGTCAGTTTCATTGCGGGAAGTAAAGGGGATATTAATTGTTGTTTCAAGGCAGCAAACGTTCTGCAATGCCAGGTTCTTGTCATGTTGAGATATGTTTTGATTACTGTTTTTCTGATATAAAAGGTTGAACTTCAGTGTGAATGTGGAAGAAGAAAGGAAACTATGATTTGTTCAGAAGCATCAAGCACATATCAAAGGTATCTCCAATTTCTACCTAGATATTTTGACAGCCTTGAAATTCTGTGTATTAATCATATGTAGCTCTGGTTATTTGTCTCTGGGTGTATAAATTTGTGGCATTTGATCCAGGTCCTGGAGAATACTATTTGCCTTCAGTGTATTTTACTTTCTTGTAATGTTTTGGCTTGCTGCTGGCAGTAAGCACTGCGATAAACATTGCCTTCAAATGTTAGTACTGTATTCTTCTACTGATACATTTTGTAGCATGCTACACTAAGAGACTGGACATTTTCATTGGTAATGATAACTTTGTCTCTATATTAATGTATTAATGGCTAAGATCCTATTACATAGTTATAGAAACAGCATAACTTTTATTTGCAAATTGCCATAAGTCATGAAATCTCTGTACACCTTTTCTGTTGCACGTCGCTGCATGACTCATTATGTAACAGATGTCGTATGTGGAGATTTCACAGCTTGTGGCTTCCAAAGGTTTCACCTTTTGCATAACTGAACAGCAGGATTTCAGCCATTGTCAATGATAATTTCTTAACTTATGGCATTCACAGTGAGGTGAATATTACCTTGAGTTTTTCAATTGACAAGATTAATGTCCAGTTCCTTTCACAATTAGGGGCAGCTATCCTCTCTCAAGGTGAGGAGACATTTAATTTCCCAGTGGAAAAGAATAGCTCATTGTAGCGGCAGAGATTCCTGAGATGAATGTTTCTTTTGTTTAGTTTGCGCGTCCAGACCTTTCCCTCAGTAATTTTATATAACTGCCTAAAAAGACATGTTGATGACTCATAAGGTATAATTCTCTTCCAGAATAGCTGCTATTTCTATAGCTTCTAAGTTAACAGATCCACAATTTGGAGATTCTGTAGAGATAAGCAGATTGATAACCAAAAAGGAAATGAAGCAAACCAGGTAATTACATATGGAAGTCAATAGATTCCTGTATTTTTAGTACAGTCAACCCTCACATAACAACATGTTCGGATAGCATCATTTTCGCTTAACAAAGCGTCGTTATGCACCATGCGTTGCCCCGCATAACAATGTTTTTAGTGTCGTTGTCCGGACAACAATGCTAAAATAACCGTCATTATCTGGACAAAAATGTCATTATGCGGGAAACTCCATAGAAACCCGCATAACAACAAAAATCGCTTAGCAACACTACTTGGGAAACCAAGTAACGTCGTTATGCGAGGGTTTACTGTAATGACATGGGGGGGGGGGGTATGAGTTTGATTGCTTTGTGCCATCGAGTTGCATTTGGCTAATAGTAACCTAAATAGGTATGTGACCTATTTAAAGAATGGTTTTACCATTGCCAACCCTCACTGATTTTTTATAGCTGAGAAAGTCCATTTACATAAGAACATAAGAACAGCCTTGCTGGAACAGGCCACAGCCCATCCAGTCCAGCATTCTGTCTCACACAGTGGCTCACCATTTCCTTCAGGTATTATTCCCAAGGAGATGCCTTCACCTGCTTAGGATTCCCTGGAAATGATATTGAGAGATATCCTGCCTATCTCTCCAACCCGGAGGTTGTCCTTAAGTATCCATAATTATAGCCATTGATACTCTTGTCCTCCATGAACTTGTCTAATCCTTTCTTAAAGCTGTCAAGACTGACAGCTGTCACCACGTCTTCTGGCAGGGAGTTCCATAGACCAGTAATCCTCTGGGTGAAAAAGTACTTTCTCTTATTTGTTTGAGAACTAGTACCCAAAAGTTTCATGGAGTGTCCCCTAGTTCTAGTGTTATGCGATAGTCTCTCATAGTCTCTCAATCTATCCACTTTATCACTTGGCTCCACAAGCAGTGTAAAGGCTTCGTAATCACCCATCAGTCTTATCACTTACCCAGAAGACACATCTTCGGCTTTTAAGTTGTTTGCTGAAGTATGTTTGTAACTGATGGGTGCTGTGCCCTACCTAGTGGGTTTTAAATTGGTTGTTTTTGTTTTTAATTAAAATGTCATATGTGTTATCCTTTAGGGTCTGTTGCATTGACCAATTTCTCATGGGGGGCGGGGAGACAACAAATAAAATTTTAAAAGTATTGGCATTAATTGGCTTAATAGGCCTCTTGTGAACTTTTAGTGACTTTGTTCTCTTTAATCTTTTACCACTGATGACCATTCTAGAAACTACTGTAATGACATGCAGTTATACTGAGCAGAGCCAAATAATGTCAAATGCTATCATATTCCATCTGTGACATGCCAGGTTGCTCCTTTACTGCTGAAAATAATATTTATTTTTATTGTTGCAGTAGCAGAGTTTTAAATAAACCAAACTTAATTTCTTTTCTATATAGGCTGCAGTGTGACGACGAATGTTTGGCTCTAGAAAGAAACAGGTAGGCAATAATCTGGTGATTTATTTTAGTAGAACTAATAGTCAGCCTTTTTTCTCTGCTGTACAAAAATGTTATGCAGAATTAGGCTATGTAAGAATGAGTAAGCAAATTTATAAATAAATTTATAAATTTGCTCTCCTGATGTGGGCTGGCAAGAGGACAAATTGTTCACTTCTTCCTGCAGCTGCTCACTACCTCTTCATTGAAAGAGGTAAATAATGTTTCTCTCCTCTAGCAGCCCTTTATGTTGCTGTATAGAGGGACTGCGGTGGCTTAGTAGTTAAGACACTGAACTTGATGACTGGAAGGTCAGCAGGTCAGCAGTTCAAGTCCTGAGTGCTGCACTATAGCGTGAGCTTCCATCTCCTGCCAACCTAGCAGTTCGAAAACAAGAGATTGCAAGTAGATAAATAGATACCACTTTAGTGGGAATAGTAAACAGCGTTCCGTGCATTCTTGTGTCTAGTCATGCCTGCCACATATCCACGGAAACGTCTGCAGATGCAGACAACATTGGCTCTTTGGCTATAGACAGATGAGCACTGAACCCCAGAGTCGGATACAAATGGCTTTTGAACCCCAGAGTTGGATACAACTGGCTTTATAGAAGGAGGAGGTTTCATTCTTTCTCCAGTTCATTCTTTCGCCTGCCTTTTGTTTGCCTGGATACCATTCTTTTGCAGTTGTGGCTTCTAAGCTATTGGTTAAGTAGGGAAGCTTAAATGAGAGAAGCTAAGTAGATTATGCTAAAATTAATTTATATAGTGTGGCGTTATAGTTAGTTATTTCAGAGTAGCTGAAACTGGCTCTTGTTGTAAAGAAAGGTATTACAATATGGTTATTATATCAATATGCGTAGCCAAACAGGTACAACGACTGAGCACACAGATGGTCAGCCAGACTTGTCCAGGAAACTGTTGCAAATTCTCTGGCTATAGAAAGATGTTGAACTTGAGAGTGCTTAGCAGGTGTGACACAGTGTGTGCCTCCACACACTGAGAGAGCACAGCCAAACACCCCTTACAAGGACATGGTGATCTGCAGGAATTTACCACCTGTGTTATTTCTTTGGTATTATTTCAGTCATCAGTCACTAAAATAATCTTGGATGCCACATATTTTATTTAAAACAATTAGTCGGATTTAATAAGGAAATGTCGTGTTACCTTATTAAAGCAAAAATGGGAAGGGAAGATGACAGATTGCAAATGTAGTCTCTTCATGGCATATAAGAGGTTGGGAATGAATTGAATTTGTTCATATAGTATGATAGTTTCAAATGTTTGGATAATACAGTATATATTTGTAAAGATCACTTTCATTTTAATATTCAATAATCAGGCGATTGGCCGAGGCTCTTCAAATTGATGACAATTCTGATCCTTTCAATGTTCGTTCCTCTGCACCTAAGTACAGTGATATCTTGAAAGAGGATGGGAGGTAGGTAACTTAGTTATTTAATGTATTTTCCTGTGAACAACTAGTATTCCTGCACAGACAAGAATCCCATTTATTTCAATATCATTGGATAATTACTTTGGGCCAGACTCCTATTGGGGTGAGACCACTACTCATGTACTGATGATTGTACAGATGATCCCCTCTTTTACTGAGATATCTGTCATCCAACCACTCACACCAGTTGCAAATTCAGTCTTACAACAGGCAAGCCTGGCGGACATGGGTTTGTAGGGATAGCGTTGCTTGTACAGTTTTTCCCCAACAGAATTCTTGCCTTGGAAGTTAATTTTCTAGCTTTTCTCTAATTTGCAAAGCATTTGGGAAGGTGAATGTTAAGGTTTCTCTCCCCCTGCAACCCCGGTGAGTTGTCCAGTGAAGTTGTAAGGTTTCTTGGGATGGCAATTACATGTAACGATAACTGATCATGTTGTTAAAAGCATGTTTCTCCTACTACATGGAAAGTGAGGATGAGAAGTTTATTGTAAGCATTCATGGAATTCATGAGCAGTGAAATTATGAATCTTCTTTCTACAGTCAATCCTCACATAACAACGCGTTCAGATAGCATCATTTTAGCTTAACAATGCGTCATTATGCACCAAGTGTTCCCCCGCATAACAACGTTTTTAGTGTCGTTGTCTGGACAACGACACTAAAATAACCGTCATTATCCATACAACGACGCTAAAAATGTCGTTATGCGGGAAACTCGATAGAAACCCGCATATCAACAAAAATGGCTTAGCAACGCTACTTGGGGAACCAAGTAACGTCGTTATGCGAGGGTCTACTGTAGTTACTTTTCCCTCTTTTTTAGCTGGTCCTTGGCCACTGGCAAATGTGACTGCGGCAAAAAACCTACAATTCCTCCCCAATTCTAGTTGTCTTGAACTAACCTTTACATTGTGTGTGTTATGTTCATCCAATATATAATGATATTTACTAGGATTTTCAAGGTACAGTAATACCTCACATAACAAACACTTCGTATAATGAAAACATCGCATAACAAAGTGTTTGTTAGGCAATGGCAATACCCCACATAACAGGGGAAAATTCATTATGCAGGTTTTTTTGGTAACCGGGGTATATCCGGTCAATGGGAATCCTGGATAACGAACATTTTTTGTTCGTTACCCGGGGCATCTCCCATTAGCTTCGCATAATGAAAAACCCGCATCATGAAGAGCTCTGTGGAATGGAGTATTTTTGTTATGCGGGGTTCTACTGTATTTGGGATGTTTAAGGAGTGATTATATTATTGCCCCCAAATCCAATTTCCATGGCTAAGCAGAGGTATAAATGTAGGTGACTGACTCCTAGTCCATCATGCCATCCACTACACCACATCATTCACTCTTCAGCCCTGAAATTAACCATCATAATATACAGAAAGAAGTAATTTTGTGTTACCTGTATCCCCATATTTACTTTTGTGCATAGTCTTTCATAATATTTTGTTCTATTGCAGAATAATACTATGCGAATTATCCCAGACACATATAAAACAGTGCAGCAAAATGTAGTCACTGTGAATTTTTCATTATGGTATGATGATTTCTTCTGTGGAGGGAAATATTTGTTAGAATTCCATTTTTGGGAAAAGTGGATAACATTCTACAGCTTACAATGATAGGACGAGTTTTATAATGAAAGCCTGTAAATTATCAATTTACTCAATTTATGCGGACATAATGTGTATTAGTACTTTCAGATGCTGTAGATAGCAATTGCCTTTTTATTTAATGCTGTAATTCTTCATTATTGCAGAAAGGATATAAAGTTTGTCAGTGACATTGAGAAAGAAATGAAAGCACTTATAGAAGCGGTTAATAAGGTTAGTAATTGGGAAAACCTGTATTCATCTAACTAGGCTACTGTGAAGAAATATGCATTCATTTCATTCGTATTTGAAAATAAAATTTATTTTTATAAGGGTCTAATGTCAGGTTTCCATGCGCTCCGGTGTCTAGTCATGCCTGCCACATGACCACAGAAACGTCTGCAGAAGCAGACAACGCTGGCTCTTTAGCTTTGAAACAGAGATGAGCACTGAACCCTAGAGTTGGATACAACTGGCTTTCGAGCAAGGGAAACCTTTACCTTTACCTTAATGTCAGGTTTATATAAACCTCTGTCTTTCAAGTAAAATTTTTACAAAAACTCCATATAAAATATTGTTCAGATGGTTTTTGTTAAGAATTACTAGTCCTAATCCAAAGAAGTGGGTTATTTTATAGGCATTAAGTTTTGAGCACCATTGTTTCAGAAGGAATTAACAAATTAGAATATGTCCAGTGGAAGGCAACTAGAACGGTATAAAGTCTAGAAACCGAGACCTATAAGGAATGGTTGGTGACATTGGATTTGCTTAGATTGGAGATTAGGTGACTGAAACACTATATTAGATAGCCATCATATTAAATATTTGAATGGTTGGCACATGGTAGATGGAGAAAGCTCGTTTTCTGTAGCTCCAGATGATAGGCCCAGAAATAGTGTTCAAATAATGAGAAGGGAGAGTTCACCTAAACATTAGGTAGAACATCTGACAGTAAAGGCTGTGGGACAGTGCAGTAGACCACTACGGAAGCTGGTGGGCTCGCCTTCATTAGAGATTATATCACCATTTCAGGAATGTTTTAGCCGTGAATTTCCTGTTTTGTCAGGGGATCAAACTTGATGACCCTTGGGTGCCTTCTGTGAAGTCTAGCCATATGAATATTGCTGGGTGCTAAAATTGCCTACAAACTGTATATACTTTTACCTTCAGAAGCCTTAATAAAGGTAATGTTTCCTTCTGATTCAGAGCAAGCATACAAAGAAGAGTCATTGTTTCCCACCCATGAACAGAGAACACCGTCGAATCATCCATGAGCTTGCTCAGGCTTATGGCATTGAGAGTGTGAGCTATGATAACGAACCAAAGCGCAATGTTGTTATCAGTGCGGTCAAGTATGTTGTTCCATTTTCTTGTTATATGTGGTAAACATGGCAGTACATGCTTATAATTTTTGTTTTTACTTTTAACCCATTTGATTTTTATATCTACATCAGGCATGCCCAAACCTTTTGGGCCATGGGCCAGTCACGTGGTTCGGGCGGCTGGTCATTAGGGGCCGGATCCTGGCCCTGACACCAATTCTTCTGGCTCACAAAACCCTAGTTGCTCCCAGAAGCAGAAGTAAAATGCACCTGTACGTGTGTGTTTTACTTCCACTTCCAGGAGCAATGAGAGCTTTATGGGCCAGATGAATTGGCATCGGGGGCCGGGCCCAGGGCTGTAGTTTGGGCACCCCTGATCTACATGGTCCAAACACCATACACGTTTGTGTTGAGGAATGTAATGTATTTTCATGATCACTTCTTGTTGAAACATTTGCCCATTTGATTCAGTCCATATAATTTATTTTTTACATATTTCAGTGCTAATGGCTGGCACCAGGTATATTTTCATGTAAGTAATAACGGCTGAAATCCTGTTTTATAACTTGCACTGATGGAGGAGTGATGTCATCACCATCAGGGGACAAATATTGGTACAGTGGTACCTCGAGTTACGAACGCCTCGAGTTATGTCATTTTTGTGATATGAAAGGAAATCCATTGAAAATAACGTCTCGTGATACGATTATTATTTTTTTGAGATACGAAAAAGTTTCCTTATTAAATTACATGATATACAGTGGCCTCTAGTGACCATTTCTGGTAATGCATTGTGTTTTGAGTTATAATATTTTTTTAATACGAAGTGTCCCGGGGAACACATTAATTTTATAACTCAAGGTACCGCTGTACTTATTTATTTATGTTTTCTTTAAACTTCTATGCCGCCCACTCAGGCAAGCCCGGCTCAGGGTGGCTAACATCATAATTAAAAAACAATTTAAAACAATCTGGGGTATATACAAGAATAAATCAGAATAAAACCAGATTAAAAGCTACCCACGTTAAAAACTACCCGCATTAAATGGGAAGCTTTATTTTATAAGCCAACTAGCATAGTTTGCCCAGCGATGCCGGGCTGTTATAAACTGTGATCAGCTTTTTTGGTTTTTGGTTTTGTTTTGTTTTTTGTGGATTAAAAAAACAAAGGATGATATAATTGTTTCAAATTGTTTTTTTTAACCAAATAATGTTTTAGTTTGTGGGGTTTTTTTTGTTAATAGTTGTACCGTAGGTAATATTTTTAAAAATGTTAAAGTACATGTTTTTTACATTCAATGTTTTTAAACTGTGTTTATAAGTTTTGGGTTTTTATTTGAGTTAAAACTCAACACAGGATATTATAAATCTTTTTATTTTATTTTTTTGACATATGTTTGTGACTTGTGTAAAATTGTGATTTATTGTTATGTTTTTGACTTGTTTTTACTCTTGTGGCCTCTAGGTGGGGCTGTTGTGTCTTTTTGAGTTGTTTTTACTTTTGAGTTGTTTGTTCTTTTTTGTTTTGGTTGAGTTTTAGATTTGTTTAATTGGTTTGGTTATGTCTGGTTTTGTTTAATTTTTCTTATTTCGTTGTTGTTTATTTGTGTAATTAGTTGTTGTTTGTATAATTTGTGTTTTTTTGTGTTGTAGTTAGGTGTTTTGTCTGTGGTTTTGTGTTATTGTGGATGTTTTAGTTTATTTTGTGGGTTTTTTATTAATGGGGTTTTTTAATTATTGATTTATTTTTGTTCTATTATTTTTTATTAATTTTGGTGTTTATTTTTGGTGGTTACTTTAGCTTGAAGAACGGGCTGCCTGTGGGTTTCTCTTTTCCCCATTGCTGCTTTGAATTTTGGTTTAGATGCAGCAATAGGGGGGAAAGGAGGGAGGAGGCAGTCAGCCCGTTCTTCTCCCAGGAAGGTTCGTTAGGTAGGTTGGTTGGGGGGGGGGAGGAGGAGGCAGAGAAGAACTTTATCTGCCTAACGATGGTTCTCTTCTCTCTGTCTCCTTTTTCTCCTGGCTTACCTAACCGGAGATGGGCAGGCAGCGATCTGTAAGGGGTGGGGCTCTTCCTTGCAGATTGCTGGCTGCTGCTTTTGTATTTGGAAGCACAAAGGCATCAGCCAGTCATCCGCCAGGGAGGGTGCTTCGCCTGACAAACTGCTGCCTGGTGTTGTTGTTTTGGGGGGGGGTTTCCACCTTGGCTCAACTTTCCTTGAGGCTGGTGGTGGTCTCACCGTGTCTTCGGCGGGGTAGCGTGGAGGAGAGGGAGGCCCTCTTCTCCCCGTTGCTCCGGGAAAGAAGGCCGGCAGGTGTCTTGCGGTGGAGTTTTGTGGCTTTTTGTTTTACGTGGCTGTGAGGTGCTGAGTCTGCCTGCTGGGGACTTGTGCTCCCGTTGCGTTTTGTAAGTTTATTTTTCGCGCGCTGGGTTTCTCAGTGTTCTGCGCGCTCACAGTCAAAACCAGCACCTTGAATTACACCCGGAGGCAAACTGGTAACCAGTGCAGCTCCCGGAGGAATGGTGAGGCGCAAGCATAGCACCTACACCCCATCACCACCCGGGCTGCTGCATTCTGGATCAGCTGCAACCTCCGATTGGTCGTCAAGGACATTTAACTTTCTACTTTTGTCACACAGCTTTTAATTTAATTTAATTTAATTTAATTTAATTTAATTTAATGCTTAGATTTCTATGCTGCCCACTCGGGTAAACCCGACTCAGGGCAGCGTACAGCAATCAAAACAAATAATTTTCAATCTTATGTAATTCTTTTCATCATGAGGAATCAGTGGAAGCTTTAGGATAGAAAGAAGAAGTCTTTTATTATCAGAAATAGCCATCCCTGGATGACGGTAGTGGTAGAGGGTGTTTTTCTGTAATTTTATTTTTTCACCCCCATCCTTCTACAGCTTCAGTTCTATAAAAGGGAGTCGGAAACGTTTTGAGTTTCTGAAAATTACCCCCTGCTGGTGATCTCATCACTAAGGACAGATATACATTTTACCACAGGATTTCATCCCATTATTTATGAACACAACCCCAGCCCAGTCTATGTGTTTCTGCACTTTGAACTTGTCTGCTAATTTTATCAATCAGACTTCTGTTTCTGTGCCTCGAATATTACACCTTGTAGCATTTGTCTCTAAATTTCTTCATTTATTGCAAGTACTCACTAGTACTTCAAAACGATGGCTTGTGTGTACCATATGTTGAAAAATATAAGCGTAGTCTTTATCATTTGCATTTCTTATCTGACGAGAGAAATATGCCATGAGATTATTTCCTCCCCCTCAGCTTCCAAACGTTTATGCCAAAATGTGAGGGAATATAAAAATGCCATATGTTGCAGTTATGTAGGTATCTCTTCACAAATCTCATTGATATTTTGACCTTCTTTTTCCAGAGGGAAATCAGTTTGCCCCACGGTTACTTTGACATCGCTGCTTATGAAGGAGAGGCAGACTAGGCCTCCACCACCTATTCCTCATTACAAACAATCGGAGAAGTATGTAAACACTTTCAAATACTTCTGTTGGCAAAGTACATTTTTATCAGTGGTTTCTTTCAGGTTGACTGTGGATGCATTCACAGGTGTGTTCCTTGGCTAGTGACATGTTGCCTTTGTGAACTTACTGCTCTCTAATGAACTAACCTTATAGAGAAGAATTGTCACCATAGAACCTAGATTATTTTTTATATTCCAGAGAAAACATACTTGGTCAATAGGTGCTTAGGGAAGATGGAAATAATTGAATGCCTTTCTGTTAAAAGTCAGTAGTTATACAGGCTTTTGTACATGCTTGTAGAATTCTGACAGAATTTATATTTTGCTTCTGCTAGTTCTAATTATGTACGTGTTTCTCAAGTGTACTCAGTTCATTTCTTTGAAAAAACAACAACCCGGTTTATGAATGTAGGATATTGTACTTCTGTATCCATGATTTAAGATGCCAGGAAATGGCCCAATATTGCTGTGTAATATATTGTGCCCACATTGCCAGAAGGAAAAGGGAAACCACGTTTTACATAGCAAAGGACAGCCTGAATGTTGACAACACCAGTGGCAGCAACATAAACAGTCTACTCTACAGGATATCCCGTTGTGTTCCCTGCCATTCACACTTGCCAAAAAACAGCCATGGCATTTATTTGTGTTTGTGTGGTGAATGGTTAACTGATGAAAAAGGGAGTCTTAACTTGGGCAATGTGCCTCCAAATATTATTCAGTTTGAGTTATACCAGTTCAACTAGGCAAAAGGATTTGCACTACAGTCTGGAAGTTGTAAAGGGCCCATCCATTGCTATCATTTACCCATTTTTCTAGCCTTCGACCAAAAGGTTCTGTTGGGCCAGTCACAATTCTCACATTCCCAAAAATACAAATGTCTAGACAAGATTAAATTTTCCTTGTCGCATAAAATTTCTACACTGTTGTTTCGCTTGTATTTTTTTAAAAAATCATTGTGTTAATTTCAGGCATGGGAGTAGCAACACAGAGAGAGGATGCAAAGAGGAGCCAATAATTGATTACTTTGATGTGCAAGATTGAAGAGATGAACGTGAAAATTACATGGTTGAAAAGTGAACGTGAAGCTGTTGATGTATTTAGGAACATTTTTGTCAACCTGTATTTAGCGTTCATTATTGACATGCTGGATGGAAATAAGTTATTTATCACACTTGTTCAGTCTGTGCAGAAAGAAAATTGTGAGTTGGATTGGTATATATATTTTTAAAGAATGTGAGAGTTGTACATGTGCATCCATTTATTTCCAGCTTTTGGTGTGACACTTTATGTAGTTCTTAACTACGAAAAATTAACAAATAGTATCTAATCCATTATGCTATAAAAAAAATAAACAGATTCCTTCTCATTAGATTTGTACGCTTGTCTTAGTGAAAAAGTAGATTTATGAAATAGACTTACTCAGGTGATCTGCACATATGATTACAGCCACTTTAAGAATGGGACTGCACTCGTTAGCCCTGACCAAATCTCTTCCGCAGCCTTTGGGTGGAGCTACTCTTATCTTTTGCTCCTCCTAAAGTGATTTAGGGCAGGGGTCTGCAAACCTGACTCTCCAGAGGTTCTGGGGATTGAAGTCCAAAAACATCTGGAGAGCCAAAATTGCAGACCCCTGCTTTAGGGCACTGGTTTTCTCCGTCAAATACCTTTCCTATTTCAGACCGCCCACTCTCACCTGTTGGGAAGAGAGGATTAGAGAAGATTTGAGGCTGGGGATTTGAAATTACAGTTGCTTGAGGGACTAACGCCTGGAAAGGTCCAATAGCATTAAGAAGTTTTACTGAAGGAAATGTACAATTCAGTTATTATTGGTGGAATATGAATAAAGGGTTCAGAATGTCATAAGGATGAAAATAATTAAGAGGTACTTCACAGTGTATTTCACCTTGTCAACAGTAGAACCGGCAAGTCACAGTTTCTAAACTTAATTGCTTTTTCTATCAGTCCCTATTTCCGAAACTATATTAACAAAGAGGCATTTGTAATTTTCTTTTTTAACAAAAGGAAAATAGGTTCCTCTCTTACTATATTCCCTTAGGCTGGCATATAGAACTATGCTTGGTTTTTAGTGGTGAAACATAAACTGTCTTTGCTTCTTAATGTAAATGCTTATCTCTTAGTGCAGGAAGAAATTGTGTCAATCAACTGTTGAATATGGCTATTAAATTTGGAATGAAATTTTTTAAAGGCCTTTTTTTGCTAACAGTATTTCAGTTTCTTGAGGCTTGTTAATTTACTTAATAACTTTCTTGCTGTAAGATGCTTAATCTTCACTTTCTGGGCAGATTCTGATGCTAATGTTCACAGTTACAAGAGCGACAGTGTTGATACTCCTTGCTGAAGATGTCATATAGCAGGGGTGCCCAAATTTTTCAGGCTGTGGGCCGGTCATGTGGTTCAGGGGGCCGGTCACTGGCCCATGGACCGGATCCAGCCCCCAACGCCAATTCATCCGGCCCCCAACACCCTTGTTGCGCCCGGAAGCGGAAGTAAAATGTGCCCATACAGGTGTATTTTACTTCCGCATCCAGGAGTGACGAGAGTGTCTTGGGCTGAATGAATTAAATCAGTAAATAAGGCATTGGAACTTAATAAAGTGGCTTGTAATATACCATATTTGCCAGCATATAAGACACACTTTTTCTCCCTTAAAATACACCAGAAAATTGGAGTGTTTTTGTGTGTGCCGGCAAATATGGTATTTACTGTATATAGTAGCCTCTAGTGGGCCATTTTGGTAATAACAGTGTGCATTTTAGGGGCCATTCAACAATTACGTGATCCATTGGCCTACCCACCCCTCCATGTAATCCGTCCGTAATTTTCGCTTCGGGGGACACACACACACCCTTTAAAATTACGTAATCCAGAGCTTTTGTATTGAAGCTCTAATTTTTAGAGGTTTTTCACTATTGGTGCCTAATGCAGACTGCACAATCAATTCAATAATCACAAATCGGATCAAAATTCCCAGAGATAATTTTTAAACCTAAAAAAGTGTCATGTTTCGAAACTACAACAGCTCCAAATGGATTACGTAATCTTTGACCTACCCCCACCCCACCCCTACGTAATTTTTTGTAATTCAGATGGCAGACCCCCTCCCCCCTCAAGGATCACGTAATTGTTGAATGGCCCCTTATACTCCGTTGCGTCTTATAAGCTGGCAAATATAGTATTTACACCTATTATTCTATACACGAATAATTACCTACCGTAATCCACGAATTATTTTAACTATTCTGTGACATCTTAGCATTCTTCTGGATGTCATTGATGGAAAGTGACATTTCATTTCATAGGGCAAGGATGGGATGATTATTTGCTATGATTCATCAGAATGCCTGAAACGTGAGCCCAGCTGTGCCTTTTCCAAACATCCCAAAGGAAAAGCCTATTGTCTTTTCTATACATATAGCAAAGCTATGGCAGTTTCCCCCAGTCTGAGAGACAGCTCTTGCCTAGTAGGGTCATTGCACACCCAAAACAGTTCTGATGGCCCTTCCCTACAAACATTGCAGCTTTTATCAAATGCCTATGATTGCCCATCAACAAACATTGTTGGCATACAGAGGAGTTTCTATTCTTTGCTTATTCTAGGAAGGATTTCAACATCTGCACATACCTGTCAAGTGTGGCTCCGGACAATATAGTACCTGCGCAGAACCCTTCTGAGCATGTGCAGAACAATTCTGCGCATGTGCAGAACCCTTCTGAGCATGTGCAGAACAATTCTGCGCATGTGCAGAACCCTTCTGCACATATTGCAGCAGCCTACGCATGCGCAGAAGGCTTTTGCGCAGAACCCTTCTGCGCATGCATAGAAGGGTTCTGCGCAGAAGGGGATGCGCAGTAACTACTTTCCCCCGCCGTCAAATTACGGGATGGCGGTGGGTCAGGGCAGGAAAGTAGAAAAAGCGGCGCTGAATTACGGGAAATCCCGGTCCATACGGGATACTTGACAGGTATGCATCTGCATAACCTAAAAATATTCTACTACAAGTGGTTCTCACTAGGAACAACAGCTTCTTGTGTATGAACTCTGGGACAGGGCCCATATGTATAGACAGACATTCATTCTTAGTATTTTGCCATTTTCATATGCTGCATTGTGGTTTTAGTGTGATTTAATGTAATTGGTCCTACTGTTGCTTGGTGAAAATACCATGTAAACATTAGGGGTTGACCTGTTATTTCCCTTTCCTGATTTATTAAAATTCTGATTTAGGAACTGAATTCCTTCCTAGCCCTTATTTTGAAATTACAATTATTCATTCATTCAGTTCTTACCTAGTTTTTGCATCATTTAGCAACTGAATTCAGAGGAAGAAATGTGTTTAGGAGCTTGTTTAGAGCAATTCTTGTAAACTATTCTCTTGCAAATATGAAAGGGATAGTTAGGTTTACATATGCAGATTTCTGATGCAGACAATTTCAAGGCTAAAGCTTCGTATTTGCATATATTCAAAACAGCTTGGGTTACTTCAATGCTCTATGTGCATCATTTGTGTGTAATCTGAAATTGTGACAAGTGCTATGGATACCATTGTGCCGTTTCTCATGATGTACTTCATGATGAAGAGAAAAAAAGAGATTTATGATAGTTTTTAAAAAATAAATTATTTGTTGAATCTTTATATACAAAAACATACAATCTGCTTGCTTTAAAGTTCAATGGTGTAATAAATGACTGAATTTATAAATCTGTAATATATGTAATAAAGTTCAGAAGTTGAGAGGAATGTACTCTGGATTTTTTTAAACTTTTTTTGTGAGTGATATAGGCTGCTGTCATGCTAAAAGTTAATCATGAGATAAATGAGAAATTCTTATAACTGTCACAATGAGGTGCAAGCTGTTCTGCCTTGAATAAAATATAATAAAATACTTTGAAGTACCTTCAGTTATGGTGTTTTTTAAAACAGCCTTTTTAGTTCTTGCTACTGGAGTTGGACGGGGTGTGGTTAGGACTGGATAAAAATTAATATGTCAGGTTTAATTCTGTTCTGTGTCTCATTTTTCTAATTTTAAGGCTAGATCAAATTTCACTGCTTTCCCCATAATTCAATTTGTCAGTTGTGCACTCAAAAAAAAAAAAGTGCACTGGGGTGGGAGCTAGAAAATTCTCTGGAGCAGTTTTTAAAGCTAAATGAATCACTTCCAGCTGCCAAATCGAAACACATCCAACGGATGTATGCAGTCATGGCATCTTTTACTAAATGACATAGCAAACTTTCCAAAACAGGAATTCACCATTTTAATATAAAATGATAGCCCCATTCCTTCCAACCATCTGGAAACATGAGATTTAGTCACAAGGGAGAAGTTCAAGATTCCCTCATGAGTTTGCTTATGTGAGTGGCAAGTCTGAGAAGAAGGTCCTGCTTACAGTCTAAGCGGAAATAAAAATCCAGTTTTCCCATAGCTGTTCATGTGTATAGCTTACAAAAGCCTCTCCTTACATAAGCAGAGCAAGTTATTTATTTATTTATTTATTAGTCACATTTGTTTTGCCACCCACTTGGAAAGCAACTCTGGGCGGCATACAACAATTACATCATGAACTACATAAATCCCACTAGAAAACTATAAAAAAACTTAAAACCAGTAAACCCCAATTAAAAATACAATTAAAAAATTAGCCCGACAACAATGGGTGTGTGTGTGTAGGTTCTCCTTCGTATAGTTTGTGAATCCACACTCATGGGTTATGCGCCTGCGCAGAACGGCCGATCGGAGGCTTGAAAAGCTATTGGTCAAAAGTTTTGGCGGTAAGACCGCCCACCGTACCGCCCACCCTGAGGCGCCCGCGCGCCATTTTACCTCAGTTCTCTTCTTTCCGCTGTAGCAGCAGGACGATCGTTGAGAGCTTCCTCAATTTTTTCGCCCTACTGAGGGAAAGTCTTTTGGCAAACTTTACAATTTTTTTTCGGTGATCTTGTCCTTCGGGCAGGATCGCCACCCCGGTGCTGTTTCTTCCTTCTGGTGGACTCAGTTACCTACTCGCTTCGGTCACCGTTTCCCCCCTCAAGGGGGTGGCGGCTGGCCAGCCCTTCGGGGTAACCGCGTTCCAGAAACTTCCGCTGGAAGAATTTTTTCTTTGATGGCCGCGGCCTTCAAACAGTGTTCGGCTTGCCTGAAAAAGTTTCCGGCCTCCGACGGGCATAGCCTTTGCCTTTTCTGCCTCGGAGAGTCTCATCAGAGCCAGTCTTGCCCTCACTGCAAGAAATTCACCCGTCTGGCAGTGCAGAACCGGAGCTACCGGCTCAAAGCCCATCTGATGGAACTCTCTCTGGCTCCCGTTGCGGCCGCTTCTACCTCGGCTAGTGTCTCTCAGCTTCCTCCGCCTTCGGCTTCTTCTTCCGCTCTTCCCATCAAGAAGAAGAAGAAGAGGGACAAGAACGGGGAGAAGAAGAAGAAACACGGGTCGGAGAAGAGGCGATCGCTCCCGCCTACTCCGCGCACCCCTGTTTCTCCGGGATCTTCGCCGCCATATTCGGTCGCAAGATGTCCGTCGCCCGGGTCTTCCATCTGGGGAGGACAGTCCTCCTCGGGATCGCCTGAAAAAGGACGCAGGGCTGGGGCTCCAGCTCGCCCACTTCAGGTGCTCCCGTCGCCGCCTCGTGGGAGGGCCCGTTCGCCTACGAGACAGGCCTCCGTCTCCCCAAGGCCCAGGACTCCAACGCTCGACGACGCGGCAATCACCATGCCGGCCACCGTTTCGTCGCCGATTCTGCCGGCCACCGTTTCATCGGCCACCGTTTCGTCGCTCCCGACGATGCCGGATCCAGCCCAGATGGAGCTCCTGAAAGGGATGTTTGAGGTCATGGCTCAGACTTTTGCCAGCCAGTTTAAGACCTCCAGGCCTGCGGCCTCTGTGGCTCCGGTTCCGACCACCGCAAGCCCCAGGGATGTTGGCCCTGCTGTGGCCCCTCCGACCTCCCGAGGGTCGAGTATCCGCTCCGCTGGCCCACCCACATCGTCGCAGGTTGGTCCAGACGTTGATGCGGTGGACTCCCATCCCGCCGGCCTGCCCAGGCCGTACTGGCGCGGTCCCGACGTGGATGTAAGAGTCCCTCCCTCGTCCTCCGATGACTCCAGCGCCTCTTTGGAGGAGGACGAGGGAGACGTCGACGCCGAGAGTATGCCGGACCAGGCCGGACCAGGCCATCGGCGCGGTTGACCCACCGCGTGGTGAGGATCAACGCTCGCTTACGGCCATGCTGACACGCCTCGGCACCCCACTGGAAGGTGAAGACCAAATGACCGCCAAGCTGGACAGACGGGCGGTACGGCCGGTACACATCACCATGCTGCCGTCCATGTTGACGTCGGCGAAGGCGACATGGAGGAAGCCGGTGTCAGCACACTCCGTTTCGTCCAGGCTCGACGGCATGTATAGAGTCCTGGACGAGAACGTCGAGTTCCTGCAAGCGCAACCCTTGCCAAATTCCCTGGTGGTCAAGGCCTTTCAACACAGGACGGCCACCAGCGGGTTCCCGGTGCCTTCGACCCCGGAAGGGAAGAAGCTGGACGCGGTGGGCCGTAAATTCTACGCCACCGGTTCCCTCTTCCTCCGCGCCGCCAACTACTCGGCTGCCATGGGCCTTTACCAGTCTCACCTATGGGAGCAAGTGAAGACCGAAACAGCGAAGTTGCCCGCCGTCGCCCAGAAACGGATCGACGCGCTGGCATCCGAGGGCGATTTCCTGGCGGAGCAACAAATGAGAACAGCCAGGCATATCAATGACTATGCGGCTAAGGACATGGCGTCTGCTATCCTGCTCCGTCGTCACGCCTGGCTTAGGGGCACCTCCCTCGATGATGCTATGAAGAAGCTCATCGAGGAGTTTCCCTTCGATGGGCAGGGCCTCTTCGGGCAGGACACGGACAAGGTCCTCAACGAAATGCGGCAGACCAACTCCACCGCCAAGTTCCTGGGGCTCACCACGCCGGCTCCGGCTGCCAGGCCGAGATTCCAGCCCTTCACGCGGCGGTACCAGGGGAACCCGCAACAACAAGGTGGCCCCGTGGAACAGCCAAGGTCCGGCTCCTTCAAGCAACGGCGCCAGCATAAGCCCCGCTACCAGCCCTACGGGCACGGCAAGCATTCGGACGCTAAGTCCAAGTCGCGCGTTTGAAGCTGCGACGGCCGAGTCTCTCTCGCTCCACATCCCGTACCTCCCCCTCCGGAACTTCCTCCAGGTAGGGTCAGGCATCACGGACGACCGGTGGGTCTTAAAGATCTTGTCCTCTGGCTACGCCATCGAGCTCGTGCGAGCGCCTCGGGTAGGAAGACATCGTCTCACCACCTCGTCCCCCCATTTGGGCGGGTGGCACCGCCCGATTGGGACAACGGCTTCTACTCGAGGTACTTCGTGGTTCAGAAGAAGGACGGAGGACTTCGCCCGATTCTGGACCTGCGCCGCCTCAACAAGTGCATCCACACCAGGAAGTTCCTGATGGTGACCCTGCAGACCGTCCTTCCCCTCATCAACAAAGGGGACTGGTTCACAGTCATAGACATCAAGGACGCCTACTTCCATGTCTCCATCCTCGAGGAGCACCGAAGGTTCCTCCGGTTCCGCATCGGCAATTCGGTGTACCAGTACCGATGTCTACCGTTCGGTCTGGCCACGGCACCACGAGTCTTCACCAAATGCATGGCTCCGGTGGCTGCCTTCCTTCGCCAGCGGGGAATCAGGGTCTTCCCATACATCGACGACTGGCTGATCGTATCCCCCACCAGCTCGTCGGCCATTCGGGACACGCAATTCACGGTCCACCTCATGGAGAGTCTCTGCCTCAGGATCAACTTCACCAAATCGAAGCTGATTCCCTCTCAACGCGTCAAGTACATCGGAGCGGTACTCGACTCGCTTGCCACCAGAGCCTTTGCACCCCAGAAGCGCTTGCAGGACATCGCGCAGGGGGTGAACGATTTTCGCACCAAACCGAGCGAAGAAGGCTCAAAGACTGCTAGGCCTTATGGCCTCAACGACGGCTGTGGTCCCTCACGCCAAGTTAAAGTTCCGGTCCCTACAGTCGTGGCTTCTGCACGAATTCGACGCACTCCGGGAGAGTCAGTCCAAACGGCTAACTCCGTCTCCGGAGCTGCGGGACCAGCTGCTGTGGTGGACGACGCCACTCAACGTTACAACGGGGAAGAGCTTTTACCCCCCGCAACCCTCGTTACAAATACTGACCGACGCAAGCAACCTCGGCTGGGGGGCTGCCTGCGGGACTCTCACGGTCAACAACCCTTGGTCGCCTCAGGAGATGGTGCACCATATCAACTACTTGGAGCTACTGGCCATTTGAAAGGCCCTCCGTTCCTTCGAGAGCCTGCTCATGGGCAAGGCGGTCCAAGTGGCATCGGACAACACCACGGCTGTGGCGTATCTGAACAAGCAGGGAGGAACACGGTCCACCACCCTTCTCTACCTCGCTGTGCAACTCTGGGAGTGGTGCCTGGAGAGGCACATTTTCCCGATTGGAGTGCACATTCAGGGCAAGCTGAATGTCCTGGCCGACCATCTCAGCCGCCTCACCTCGACGACCCACGAATGGGAACTGAACAACGAGGTTTTCCAGTCGCTTTGCGAGGCCTGGGGGACTCCGAACATCGACCTCTTCGCATCGGAGTCCAACACGAAATGCCACAGGTACTGCTCCAGGGCGGGCATCGGTGTGAACTCCGAGGGCGATGCCTTCATGAAACGGTGGGATCAGGACTATTTCTACGCTTTCCCCCCGTTTCCGCTGATCCAGAAGGTTCTCACCAGAATGCTTCAGCACAAGATCAGGGCCATCCCAGTGGCCCCAGCATGGCCTCGCCAACCATGGTTTCCGCTGCTGTTGCGCATGTCATCTCAGTATCGCACGCTACCGGAGTCACCGACGCTCCTCCAAATGGAACAGGGCCAGCTTCACCACTCGGACCTACCCAGCCTCCACCTCACCGCGTGGAGGATAACCCCAGACTGTCCAGGATCCTGGAGCTAGCCAGCGCCCTTCCACAAGGAAGTCCTACGCTTCCAAATACAGACGCTTTTGTGCTTTCCTGGCATCTCAGCAGACCCCCCTCTCGCAGGTGGAACTGCAGGACGTCTTGACCTACCTCCTCCATCTGGCGGAGTCTGGCCTCAGTATCGCCTCCATCCGAGTACACCTCGCAGCGGTGGTGGCCCACTCTCCAGCTGGCTCGCCCGCTTCCGGCGCCTTCCGCGACCAAACGGTGAAACGTTTCCTCAAGGGATTGCGGAACGCCTTCCCTCCGGTCAGGACTCCGACGGTCCAATGGTCACTCCCTACTGTCCTTAACGCGCTCACCAGGACTCCTTTCGAGCCCATGGCTACCGCGGATGCTCGTCTCCTCACTTGGAAGACGGCCTTTCTTGTGGCCATCACGTCTGCTCGACGAGCTGGTGAGCTGGTCACTCTGCGGGCAGACGCACCCTTTCTCCAATTCTTCAATGACCGTGTGGTACTCCAAGCGGACATCACCTTCCTCCCCAAGGTGGTCTCCCAGTTTCATATGGCACAGACTATCTCCTTGCCAACATTCTTCCAGAACCCCACTAACGCCCAAGAAAGGACTTGGCACACACTGGATGTCAAACGGGCTTTATTGTTTTACACCAGCAGGACACGGGAGTTCCGGAAGTCGCAACGCCTTTTCGTGGCGTATGGGGGCAAATCCAAAGGCGAACCCATCTCTGCGCAGCGGTTCTCCAACTGGATCACCTCTACCATCTACTTGGCTTACGAGTCGGCATCGCTGCCCCCTCCACCGCATGTCAGGGTGCACTCTACCAGAGCGGTTGCAACATCCACGGCCTTTCTGGAGGGCACACCGCTTGTGGACATCTGTAAGGCTGCCACCTGGTCCAGACCTTCTACATTTGTCTAGCACTACAGGGTGGACACCAGAGCCACTGCGGACGCCAGGCTTGGCCGTGTCGTCCTCACTCGGGGGCTCCGGGCCCATCGCCCTTGACAGTTCACCCTGCCTGACAGTCATCATCATCTTCATCGTGGGATCATCTCATCCGACTGCCCACCGACCAAGTAAGTGCGAGCTTGCTAATCTCCCATGAGTGTGGATTCACAAACTATACGAAGGAGAAAGTTCGGTTTCACTTACCAGTAATAACTTTCGTTCTTCGAGTATACAGTTTGTGAATACACACTACCCACCCTGCCTCCCCTCTTGAGCTGCACGGATGAGATCAATTGGTTTATCCTGTGCTTGGCTTAAGTATGGAACTGAGGTAAAATGGCGCGCGGGCGCCTCAGGGTGGGCGGTATGGTGGGCGGTCTTACCGCCAAAACTTTTGACCAATAGCTTTTCAAGCCTCCGATCGGCCGTTCTGCGCAGGCGCATAACCCATGAGTGTGTATTCACAAACTATATACTCGAAGAACGAAAGTTATCACTGGTAAGTGAAACCGAACTTTCTCTACCATACGCATGCAACTGAATAAACCTATTGGGCATTCTGTGTAATGTCCATCCTTTAATATTCATTATATGTCATCAAATAGATAAGACATATTGTTGCCTTTTCCAGGGGTTTCTAATTACAGAGTATTCAGAAATGGTTCGTTCTGGACATACTCTGCTACTGTGCAGTTTGCCCACTGGCACATGATGGCATCAAACTCCTGAAATTCAGCTTTGTACCCATGTAGTCAACTCACTGAGATATGTCACCAGCTAAATAATAGTGTGCCATTAAGTCAATTCATGACCCTTGCGAGAGGATTCTGGGAATATAGTATTCAGTAGTAGTTGACCATTCTCTTTTGTGGACACTAGGACAGGAGTGCCCAAACTTTTTGGGCCGTGGGCTGATCACGTGGTTCAGGGGGGCCGGATCCAGCTCCTGATGCCAATTCATCCAGCCCATGAAGCCCTCGTTGCTCCCGGAAGCGGAAATAAAATGGGCACATTTTACTTCCGCTTCCGCTTTTGGGAGCTCTCCAAGTAAATGATAGCCAATAACTCAAGATGATCCGAAGTTCCCATAAGGATTCCTCATCACCACGATGGTGGGGTGTAGATGAGGGCTTCATGGGCCGGATGAATTGGCATTGAATTGAGCACCCCTGCTCTACGACTATATGGCTTGCCTGTGGCTACATAGGTTGGCTTTTTCCCTAGGAGGCACACTGAGGAGTTGAACTCCCAAACTGGCTCCAACTGAGTGAGCGATCCAACTATAAAAAAATATTTCATTAAAAAATAGAAAAAACGTATTTTATAAGAGAAATGTCCGAGCAGGCATGTACAAACAACACAGAATTGTTACAATCAACTACTTGATCAAATCTAGAGGAATGCTAAGAAACTGCTATAAACAGAAAATGATGGCAAATAAATGACTAGAAGTGCTGACGAGACAAGTCATTGATCATGCTATTACTGCATTTGGTTTTTCTACCCCTTCTCAAGTAAATGCATAGTGAAGTTTGATAAGTGACATTTTGAAGTTCTCTAGATTTGATTGGCTTTTGAGCAAGGGAGACCTTTACCTTTACTACCTCGTGGTATAAAAGGTATAAAAAAGGTCGCCCTTGCACAAAAGGCCATCATATCCAACTATAAGTTTTGGTGCCCATCTCTGTTTACAGCCAAAGAGCCAGCGCTGTCCTCTTCTGCAGACATTTCCCTGGACATGTGGAAGGCATGGCTAGACACGGAATGCTGTTTACCTTCCCACCGAAGTGGTACCTATTTATCTACTTGCAATCTCTTGCTCTCAAACTGCTAGGTTGGCAGGAGCTGGGACAGAGACAGAAGCTCATTCTATTGTGCAGCACTCAGGTCTCAAACTGCTGACCTGCCAGTCAAGTTCAGCATCTTAATCACTAAGCAGGAAAATGAAAACAAAACAAAGAGGAATGTACAATTCTTCCGTATCTAAGCCAGACGTGAAACTGCCAAAATGAAGGCACCTTTTGGTGTTACGGTGACAATCCTGAGTTCAAAGAAAGCATCCTTCAAAGTTTTTCAGATTTTATCACTACTCAGATTCTCGAGCAGGTTTTTCTACAACTACCCAGACAAGCACATTCAAGCAAAAAGCATTTGAGGAAGGAAAAACAGCACTCCGTTATACAGAGAGGCAGCTCAGCCTCAGAATATCCAAAAACATTGCATATTATTAGGAACTTGTGGTTCAGTTCTTTAATAAAATAAAATTGGCATGGAAAATAAATTTCTCATTGGATAATTTGTCAACTTTTTACTGTCTTGAATGTTTTCACTCTTCAATTCCGACAAAGACCAGCCACCATGACAAAAAGCCAGGGATTCTCTGACTTCAAGTTCAAAATACCTGAAATGCAAGAGATTAAGAACCATTGCCCTACTGCATATCTTGTCTTTGGAACATCAACCTTCTCCATAGTCTTTGGAAGTTAAGATATGGTTAAGGAAGGACTTTGTCATGCTACAGGACTAGCTGAAGTAATTACAAGTCAGTAGGTTTTTCAAAGTCATTGCTAGTAGCGGGGGCTGGAAGAGTCTGTTGGCCATCCCTTGAGATATTCAGCAATTATTATGTATTTTCCCATTTGTTTCTGTTTAGAGTCGGTCCTCACAAAATCAAAGGGAGATTTCCCCCACTCACCTGGAATTCTTTTCCCGGCCCTCCATGAAATTGTGCATCAACAGATACAGCTGTAAAACTGGTTGCTTAGTGCTGAGCTATTGCTGATGTATAGTAGCGGGGCCACTGATTTTTATTTTAAACAAGAGATCTGAAAACAGTGTTTAGGAATTTGGACAGATGTCTGGAAATAATGGCATGATACCTTTATATTCGGAATAAACAAAATCATAAAACCAATAAATCATTATACATTCCCCTACTTTCCTAACTTACTGATTAAATCATCCTTTCTTCTCTTCTAGCGTTTCTTCAGCTAACATTTCTATCTGTGTATGTGCCCAATAGCTTGTTTCCTCAACTGGCTATCCCATAGCAGACCTATAACCATAATCTACCCGCTCTTTCACATCTGTCTAAAATAAAACAAATAGCCAAATAACACCTATTTGGAAAACACAAAGAAATGATCTTTCTTCCCTTCCCTCTTTGTGAAATTCTCCCTTCACACTTCCTTTGGTTAGCATAGCAACCTAAAAGGATTTGACATTGCTGTAATTGAAAATGAGGTCCTTTTTATCCCGGTGGGAATGACAGTACAGTATAGCCGGAAATGACACTGGGCTATTCACAAATGCAATTAATTTGAAAAGTTTATTTAAATCACACCAGATGAACGGAATAAGATCGATGAAATGAAGGCACAGAATAAAAGAAACCACAGGAAAAATCAATGGTTTCTAGCACTTTAATGATTAAATGAAAAGAAGTATCAGGAAATTACAGATGTACAAAATTAGCCACAGTTAACTCTTTTATAAAACACGTTATTTGCCACTAATCTTAACCAGCCCTCTAGTTGTAGCTCAGCCTAAAGACTGAGAAAGAAAGATATATTCCAAAGAACAGATTCCTGAAGATTGGGAAATATGCAGGAGAATTGAACTAGTGTGGGTTGCCCGCAATCATAATTGGCCAAAACCTTTCCCGATAGGTTCACTTGCTAGCACACAACTGAGAAACCATGGGCTTGGATGGAAAGGCAATTGGGGTACGGGCTATTGATAGTTATGGGGTGATTCACATTGCCTTGGCTGGCAGCTCTGAGAGAAGTAGGGCAAAAGTCATAGGCATACCTGTCAACCCGCAGCTCCGGAAAAACGAGACCTGCGCAGATCGCTTGTGCGCAGGTCGCTTTCCACTCATGCGTGGAAGTGCTATGCCGCTTGCGCAGCCCCTACGCAAGCAGCGTAGTGCTTCTGCACATATGTGGAAGAGTTTTACCCCTTCCATGCATGCGCGGAAGTGCTATGCCGCTTGCGCAGGGGCTGCGCAAGCGGCGTAGCGCTTCCATGCATTCGTGGAAAACGTTTTCCCCCGCTGCCAAATTATGGGGTTTTGGCAGCGCAGGGCGGGTTGTGGACTCAGTTGAGCAAGTAAACCGAGCCAGACCAACTGAGCAAGTTAGTTACCCAGAGTCAATATACACATAGGCTCCAAGATAAGGTGAGAGCAATGGGTTTCGCCCACCCTGTTAATTAGTTTCTCTGTGGGGTTCCAGGATACTCAGCAAACTTCCGAGTAACTTCCTAGAGCTGGCAAATATAACTTGGCCAGCAAACTGCCACGTATGCAAAGCCTTCTGTAACAGAGTCGTGAGCAACCTATGCACAGAAGATCCCGAGGCAGGGTAATAAATACAGACCACCCGAGCCAATCGGGACTGGACCTTCACCGCACATTCGTCTCACGTGCCTTCCCTTGCGGCCAGTCATTCTGATCCTCCTTGGGCCATTGCAACAAACTAGGAGGATTCTTATCACAGTACACTCTGGACCTTGAGCCACTGGAAGTATCCAACTTCATAACTTGCCCATACTGTTCCCATGTCTTCCAGCTAAGCCACAGCCTTGTTGCCAGAGTAATCCTATATCTCTCTTTTGTTCATTCAATTGTGCAAAGTCCAGGCTGGGAGAAATCCTCATCCCTTTTCACCAACAAGAAACAGCAAATCATGCTGTTTGTGAAACAAACCAAAGATTTATTTGAGGCCATTTTATAGTCAGGTGGTCCTATGGGCCAGTAATCCAATCCACAGACCATATATTTGTAGGTCACTCCAATCCATATGTCCACAAAGCCCAGTGTATTCCTGTACCCTACAAGGGGTGTGTGACTGACAGTAATATATGCTCGCTTCCCAATGCAATCACTTTATGTTTTGTTTTTCATACTTTCCCTACTAAATACCAGTATGGGAATGTAAGTTACTAGGATCCACCTTTTGTTAAAAATATGCTGTTGCTAAGGTCCAGATATTATGTACAGGCACTTATATTCATAACACATTGTTGTGAAATTTTGTGCGGGGGCTGGTGTCTCTAATATCCAGTTGCGCTCCCGTGTCGCAACCTTGCTGGCCCAACTCAACCCTCAGTCCCGCTCTGCCCACCTGTCGTTTAGTAGCCTAGGCTGAGGAACTCCGCTCTCCATGCGATTTACCGCCAGCATGGACCTTTAGCCCAGTTACGCTGTTATTGGGGAAGTGGTGATCCCGCTTCCTAGCCGGAATGGTGGTAGCTGATATTGTGGCAAAGCAACTGTCCCGTTATTATATCTACCTCCCAATCAACCACACAAACTCACAGTGAGGGTCCAGCCCTGGGAAAGTGATATAGCAGAAAAAGTAACTTTTAACTTCAAAGCAGGCAAGTCCTGGCTGATAAAATTTCCCAGGCCGATGAGAGTGAATGTAAACTCCCACTAGGATCATGGTAGCAAGCCTTATCTATAAGTAAAAAGACCCCTTTGAGAAAGACTGCTCCTCAAGGTTATGTTGGTGTAAATGAATAGCCTTATTGACGGCTTCAAACCTTTTATCAGTCCTCCGTGAATACTCCCGTCTTCTCAGCAAAGACGCGACTCTGAGGCTTGTCTTTTGAGATTTTATTGAAGCTTAATATTCATCCATAATATGCAAGGTAAACATGCGAAGAACTAATCGATTCTATTCTAACTTATAAACTGATAAAATAATAAAAGAGAAAATAGCTAACCTCCTTAAATAGATGGTAGATGATGAACTTTAATAGCCCTCATGTGAGACATC
Source organism: Bradypodion ventrale (assembly GCA_035047345.1). Taxonomy (NCBI): domain Eukaryota; kingdom Metazoa; phylum Chordata; class Lepidosauria; order Squamata; family Chamaeleonidae; genus Bradypodion; species Bradypodion ventrale. The sequence goes on from JAWDJE010000004.1 coordinate 193,545,792, forward strand.
ATTTTTCCATGGTCTCGATAAAGGGTTTTGTAGACTCCCACATATCTGGGGAATGGTCCGGTCCGAGATTCAAAACCTGTGGTCTTAAATAGCCTTTTTCCCCCTCTTCACACCTTCCTTTAGAATGTTAAAGATGTGAAATGACTTAATTTGTTTTGACTATTGTCATGTTTATTCCAATTCTCAGGTGTTATTTGTCACTCTGTTCTCATTCCCGGGATTCCCCTTTTGACTGGCATCTCTATTCTCAATGGCGTGTTAATGTGCAGAGTGTGTGTTGGAATGTTAATGGCGTAAATGCTTTCTCTCTTCGACTTAGCCTTTCTCAACCTTAATTAAAACTACAGTGTAACTTATATGAATACAAAGTAATTCAAAGAAATAATAATGTCCCTTGGGATTTTCATGGCACACACGAGTTCATACATATGCTCTGAGAAAATACCTAGCAACCCATTTTACAGACAGATTTATCAAAGCAACAGATTTTGCGGGCATGAAGATACATACATTTCCATGTCCCTGAATATCTCTCCCTCTTCAAATCTTGCTTTCTCTCATAAACCTACCATTTTAAAAGCCCAATATCATGAAATGAAGTGAGGCTGTTCATTGCTATACTTGTGCTGTTTCTCTCGCACTGTAATTATAGGACAGCTGAGTTCTTCTGAGTCCTTAAGTGTTCAGCCTAGCATTTTCTGGAGGAGCAGAAATTACCTCTTTTTGGAAAGTGGCCAATACGATGAAAGAACACGTTTTGTAACTGGTAGCTATGTTAGCTGTTGTAGCGCAAAAACAACAGCAACCCAAAAGTCTGAAGAAGTATGCTGAAACACCAAGATCTTATGGAAAATCAACACTAGATAGTCTTAAAAGTGCTACAAGACTTCTAGTTTCTCCTTTGTTAAAAAGCCCTAATACAGTATATAAATGTGAAGTTACAGATGCCTCCACAATCTGCATCACAAGATTTATCTTTAAGTCTCATTGTTACCTACAATAATAATTGCAATCTGTCTGGAAAACAACTGAGGAAGCTTGTGCGGTGGTGTCTGATTATAACATTGCAAGAATGAATGTGCTGTAGACAAAACCAACCCCTTTTCCTACCACTAGCTGGTTTATTCAACATTATTTATTCATTTGTTTTGATCTTGTGTGTGTCGTGACATGCTGGACACTATGGGTAGGTGTGCTGGACAATTGTACATGGCACCAGAATCTGGCATGTGCTGTGCTACTGTGCCAGCCTCTCCCTGCTAACTCTTTGGGCTGGTTGTGAGCAATAACATCAGCCCTCTTCCACTTAAGAAGATTGTCTAGATAGTTTTACCAGTGTTTACTTGTTTCAATAGTAGGAACAGGCAATGGCAAGAATGCGGTAGCAATTAATCAACAGCGTGTCAGATTAGTACAGTAATAGCAAGATCAGGAACAGCCCTGTTTGTCCTGAGACTACTGAAGCATTGCTTAGCTTCAGAGTGTCAGTCAAACAAAATCGTAACCTGACAATGCTTCAGAAAGAGAACAGTGAAGACTGATGTTCTTAGAAACACAGAAATAAATAGAAACATGATGGCGAACCTTGGCATTCCAGATGTTCTTTGGCTTCAATTCCCAGAAGCCCAAGCACCCTGTTAATCCACACGAATGGGTTTACTGCAATTCATCCGGCCCACACTGCCCTCGTCGCTCCTGTATGGGTGCATTTTAGTTTCGCTTCCGGGAGCGATGAGGGCAGCGTGGGCCGGATGAATTGCAGTAAACCCATTCGTGTGGATTCACAGGGTGCTTGGGCTTCTGGGAATTGAAGCCAAAGAACATCTGGAGTGCCAAGGTTCGCCATCATGGCCCGATGGAGGATGCTACTATTAACAGTTTGGCCCCTGGCTGCAATCATTTGCATGTGGGAGAAGATAAGTTTTATATACCTGCCCTGCACAATCGGAAAGTGGCATGATTCGTGCATGAAGAATGCTCAACATTACAATTCATCATTAAGGAAATTTGAAGAATATGTCCTCAGTGTTAGTTCCTTCATGGTTATTGACATTTGTCCACTTTCCACAGATGGCTCAGAGGTATCTTTTCAGCCAATTCAGCATGTCCCTCCTTCCTTCTTCAATGTAAGGCTTATCTTTAGGGTTAATGTCTTCCTTTTTGCGATGTACAAAACCATGAGTTTGTCCAGGATAAATTTTCACTTCAAAATCAACTTTGCATTGTTGTTTTAGTTTCTGTTCCAGCTCAAACACCTGTAACAGAGAATACTTTGTTTATGACCAATACTAATACTAAATGAGCATCATACCTTGATAGAGCTAAGTTATCTCCTATCAGACCATCAACAATTAATTTAATTTAATTTTTGAACTTCTATGTAACCGAAGAGGCAAGTGCTTGAGAAATGTTGAAATTCAAGTCGTACCTAACTTGGCTCCTTCCTGAAATAATCAGGCAAACAAAGTAGGGAGTGGAGTATCACTCCATGAAAGAGCCAGCTCTGCGCAGCCCCCTTGACATTAGAGAAATTGATACAAGTCATTTATTTCTTTATTTTGTGTTTAAAATAATAGGAAACTAGCAAAAATCATACATTTTGCAAATCAATTTGGAAAGAAGTAATAGGATTGTGAACTTTCATCTATCTTTCCCGTGCACGTTCCGAAATGCTACCATTTTTTCCTTATATTTATAAACTGTCTTTTCCATTGCATTAAGCCAGGGGTTCTCAACCTTTTAAAGCCGGGGGCCAGTTCACACCCCCTCAGACTGTTGAGGGGCCACACTGGTGGTCCTGCTGGTGGCAGCACTGGGAGTGGTTGAGTGGAGTGGAGGGGGCTCTGTCCTGAGCCCCCCCACTCCTCTCGCCAGCAGTAAGACCACTCCAAGCCCCCACCACTTCCTCTACCAACTTCACCACCAGCAGGTCCACCCTGAGGCACCCACCACTCCCCCACTAACACCACTGCTGGTGGTGGGACCGCTCTGAGCCCCCCCCCCCACACACACACACTCACACATACTGCTTACCAGCCTGGAGGAGCTGCATGGTGTGGCCAAAGCAGGCCCCAGGAAAGACATGGGTGGCCATGTGCTTCCACCGGAAAAGACACACTTAGCTAGAGTGGTCCCTGGGAAAGACACAGGCAGCTGCATGCATCCAACGCTTCTGCTTCCACCGCCGCCGCCTCAGTCCTTGCCCCTTCCACTTGACTTGGCATGTCCCTAACAGTGCTCCATAGCAGGGCAGATGTTGTAAGCCTTATAATATCCGCCCTGGTATGGAGCGCTGGCAGGGACACACCAAGCCAAGGGGAGGGGACAAGGATTGAGGTGGTGGCAGTGGAAGTGGTGACTGGAGCGAAGGCGAAGGCCAGACGTTTTAGTGCCATGGGCCAGATGCAGCCCACAAGCCATAGGGTGAAGATCCCTGCATTAAGCTAATTCTCTAATGTAAGGTGGCTAATATCCAGTGTAAACCAGTCTAGATCTTATATTATCAGTAAGGAAAGGGATGCTTAAAAAACAACTATTAAATCATTTTGAGACAATAATGGAATAATGGTTTATATAGGTACTGTACATGTTAATAATCTTCAAGTCTCTCATGGGATCATCAACAGTATGGTCATGATATTTAAAATACAATGGATTTTGTGAGACATGGAAACCCTGTCAGCAAATCTTTCTCCACCCCACACCATATATTTTGGCAACTCTACTTTTCAGAATATCACCTTACTTGGTCAAGAGGAATTATTTCATCTTTCTCTCCAAAAATGAAAAATGTGGGGCTCCTCAGATTGCCACTGTCCTCTGAAAATTTGATAACTCCTAGAAAACATTTAGATACAAAGACAAATTAAAATCAAAAACTATGATTTGAGTGAATGAATAGTTTTACACAACTTTGTGTGATTCGCCAGTTGCGTCCGCCCCTGGACCAGGACTCCTTGCTCATGGACACACATGCTCTGGTCACTTGCAGACTAGATTACTGCAATGCGCTCTACATGGGGCTGCCTTTGACAACCATTCGGAGGCTGCAGCTGGTCCAGAATGAGGCTGCCCGGGTGCTGATGGGGTGTGGGCATTATGCCCATGCCTCGCCACTGCTCCGGGAGCTGCACTGGTTACCAGTTTGCCTCCGGGTGCAATTCAAGGTGCTGGTGATGACCTTTAAAGCCCTACATGGTAGTGAGCTAGGATACCTAAGAGACCGTGTCTCCCTATGAATGTCTGTTTGTCCAACCAGAGTGGACCAGAGGGGCTCTCTAATTGTACCATCAGCTAGAGGGGCTCGTCTCTCTAGCACAAGAAGGAGGGCCTTCTCTGTGACCACACTGGCCCTATGGAACTTCCTGCCAACAGAGTTACAGCTGCAGACGGAATTGCTGCCCTTCTGGAAAAGTATTTAAAACCTGGCAGTCGGAGCAGGTGTGGGGCACTGATGGTGGTGTGACCCCCGCCTGCTGGCTTGTATAAGATCCTCCCTCTTTTTATAGATGGGGTTGGTGGGATTTTAATGGGGATAGTTTTTAAAATGATTTTATGGATGTTTTATTGTCTTTTATGCTTTTATTGTGAGCCGCCTGGAGTCGCTTCAACGAGGGGCAGTGATACAAATGTAAAAATTAAAATTAAATTAAATTACATCTTCAGTAATTTTATATCATTGGCATTCTAGAAATTATAATGTTGTGCAAAAGGTTCAAATGTAAAGTACCTAGAAATTATCTATTTTTGCTTTGTACAAATCTCGTAGAAACACAGCAGTCTATTGAAACAGGTACTGATGCTGACAGTTTGGATCTGCAAGTAAATTCCGTATCAGGAGTCCCTGAAATATTTTGATTTGTATATCAACCCATCCATATTACTTGTGGAAAGCCTAACATTTGCACCAATTTACATATGATACAGCATACAATACCAAAGCTGTCCTTCATGAGATACAACACAACCTCTTCATATCATCCTGCCCTAAATCACTGATTTCCAAACTAGGAGGCCTGCTCCTTGCGTAAAGGGAATAAGTTTTAGCAGCTGCCATGAGTAGGAATGAGTTTTCCCTAGAGGGGTGGGATATAAGTGTAAATAAATAAATAAATAAAGTTACAAAGAAAAAGCTAAGATAATATATAAAGAAAAACTTTGTGTATATATCTAATTAACTTTAATAAGATTTCATGTTTAGCTTCCATTTTAAATTATAAATCATGGAGGGGAGGCTTCAAAGTTTCTGAAAAATCAAGAAGTGGGATGATGTCAAAAGTTTGGGAATCACTATTCTAAACAAAATCTCCCAATTAGCTCCTATAACTCATTTGTAAAAAAACAAACTAGATGATGTGCAAATGCAGTCTGATAGCATCTTAATGAAATGCAGTACTGACATTTGACATTTGGTGTAGTTCAGCAAAATGCATTAGATCTCTCTGACAGTGAATCTGAAGTTTCTCCCTGAACTGTAAATGTTTATGTATATTGGATTTATACCCCGCCCTACTCAGCGCAGGCCGACTCAGGGCGGCATTACAACATAATTAAATACAAATACAGTGTAACCAGTACAAAAATACAATAGGAAAAAACAATATCAGGATACAATATCACAAATGCAACAAAATGTACAACTATGGTTACAGTAAAAATTTACAAACCAAAGAAGGAAAAAATACAATAATCCAAAAAAGGAGGGTCGGAGCACAAGGCTCAACAACCTTAAACGAACCTTAACTAGGTCCAGGCTCAACCTTAAATCCCAGAATGCCAAAGGCTACAATTATGGCAGATAAAGGGGTAGACTGATATAACGGTATGGTGCAGTTTTATATTCTCCAAACAAGTGGCCCAAGACGATAGGACTGTCCTCAGCCTTAATGCTTTGTATTCTACGAGACACAAAGTCATGCCTCACCCTAAAAGTTTCACCTTCCTTCTATAATCTCCCTCTGTACTGGATAAGGAGCTGTCTGTTTTCATAGACTCCTCTGTATCTGATACATACCATAAATCGACACACCCGCCTTAAACTCAGAATATTTCAGCATCAGATGATGAACAGCAGCTCCACCCCAACAGAATCCAATGACACCTATCTGCTTTGCATTGCACTGTTCCTTCAGATACTTCAAGACAACATCTACTTCCCTAAAACACATAAGTGTAAAAAAAAAATCAACTAGAATAACATCAATCATAAAGCAGGGGTCATATCAACATACATAATGCTATAGGATTATACATGTGTGAATGCATAGGTAGGCAGACACACACACACATTGTCATCCTGCTTATTTAACTTATATGCAGAATACATAATGCGCAATGCAGGGCTGGATGAATCACAAGCTGGAATTAAAATTGCTGGGAGAAACATCAACAACCTGAGATATGCAGATGACACAACCCTAATGGCAGAAAGTGAAGAAAACCTAAAGAATTTCTTGATTAGGGTGGATAAGTCAGTCAGGGTGTGTGGGTGGAGAGTTGAAATGGCCTGTTCTAGCGATTGAGGATTTGGCAAACTACAATAAAGAATTTCTGAAGTTATATACCCGACTCTCACTGTCTTGAAGTATTTCTAGTTGTATTAATAATTTGTTGTTGTTCAGTCACATAGTCAAGTCCGACACTTTGTGACCCCATGGACCACTGCAATCCAGGCATCCCCTGTCCTCCATCATCCTTCACTGCCTGCCCAGCTTTGTGCCCATTGCATCTACAATATGCATCTACTTGCAATTTCTTGCTTTTGAACTGCTAGGAGATCACTAGTCTAGAAGACATTAAAACTATGGAAAGCTGCAGAATTTCAGAAACTACTTCACCATAGATCCATCTAAGGACGTAGAGTTTTCTGTCTCCCTCAAGAGTTGTAGCAAATGGATTTTGTATTATATTTTAAAAGCAAGTAGAATTCAGTTGTGTATTGTTCTAGCAAAAGCTGGATTGAGACTCAACATCAGTGGCTGGATTCAGCAGGTTCGTCCCAATTCGCCAGAACCGGTAGCAGACATTGTGGCTGGCCCTGCCCAAAATGACAAGTTCTGTACATAGATCAAAGGATACCAGGTGGGTATCTGTTATGTATATTAACTGTGTTTTCTGACAGAAGCGGAATGTATCTTTTCTCATGTATCTATTCTTATGCAAATAAGTGGATCGAAAAATGTGCACACTCTGTTAGCCAATGGGCTTGTTGTATTATTGTTACTGTTACTGTGTATAGTGTATATAAGTTCGAGTTTTGCCCCATCCAAACTGTTTTCAAACCCCACTAATAAAGAGCTGAATTTCGCTACTTCATTCGTCTGCTTCTTCATTCCAACACTAAAGTATCTTATCTATGTTCCATCTCAGACCGTGAGATAGAACATCTTCCCAGACACTGACCTTGGGAAGACGAACCAAAATGTACTTTCCCAGAGAAAAGGATGATGCCACTTAATGACAGGTGCCAACTAAAAATGGCTCTGATTAGGCTAAGCAGAGAATATTGCAGAAACAAAAGAAAAACAGTTTTAAAATACTTACTTAATAACCTACATAAGTATGATATAATAATCATGAAAAAATTGATGTCATCCCAGATGGAATCACGACACTGACATCACCTAAGATTGATGCACTACCACAGTAGAAACATGTATACAGTAAATTGTTTGTTTCTGTTTAACTTGCCAATTAGTGCCTTTTCTGGGCTCAAGTGTGGCTTCAGCATTTGGGAATGTGCACTGTGTTGTGAGTTTTCATTCGTTCTTTAACTCCCAATGCAAGATTAACATTCTTACTGGGATCAGAAAATACCTAGGATACAACAAGTGTCTGAAATCCTGTTGCTTGGCATAATAGCTTGCAACTAGAGCAGAGCCACTGAATCAATTGAACGTATAGAGAAGTTGACAGACCAACCCCCATAGATCCAAAAGCCTTCTCCAACAGCAACTTATTACACTTAGCACTTATATTAAGTGTGAATCAAATTCTATATCCACCTTCCCTTCCCCAAGACAGGCTCTCTCTGATTGGTGCTCCCATATTCCAATACTGGCAAGATGTTTTATTTAGCTGAATTCCAAAGGACATGGATAGGTTTAGAAGAAACAAGAAACTGGTGTTTCTTTCTCCAGCCAGATCGAAGACTCACATAATAAGGCTATAGAATGATGTCTTCCCCAATCCAGTGCCTTATAGATGTTTTAGATTTCAACACTCTTCACCTCCAGCCAGCATGGCCGATGGGCAGGAATCCCACTGCGCATTGTCATCCAAAGCATCTGGATCTTGAGGGCACCAGTTTTCCCAAGAAATACTGACCTAGGAAAACATGGCAGTGGGCCACCACTACGTATTAAGATTCTTTTTTGGGGAAGAGGAATGAGATCATTGGTCTAGGTAAAGGTAAGGGTTCCCCATGTTTGAAAGCCAGCCATATCAAACTCTAGGGTTCAGTGCTCATCTCTGTTTACAGCCAAAGAGCCAGCGCTGTATGCATCTGCAGACGTTTCCGTGGACATGTAGCAGGCATGTCTCAACACCTGAATGCATTAAACACTGTTTACCTTCCCACTGAAGTGGCACCTATTTGTTGTTGTTCAGTCGCACAGTTGATTCTGACCCTTTGCGATCCCATGGACCATTGCCCGCCAGGCACCTCTGTCCTCCACAACCTGCCCAGCTCTGTGCCCACTGCGTCTATAATATTTATCTACTTGCAATTTCTTGCTTTTGAACTGCTAGGTTGGTAGGAGATCATTAGTCTAGAAAACATTAAAACTATGGAAAGCTGCAGAATTTCAATAACTACTTCACCATAGATCCATCTAAGGACATAACATTTTCTGTCTCCCTCAAGAGTTGTAGTGAGTGGATTTTGCATTATATTTAAGAAGCAAGTAGAATTCAGTTGTGTATTGTTCTAGCAGTGCCAGAGAGTTTCTGTCGATGTGAGATTTGGCTGGTAGCATAACAATCACAGTAAGAGATTACACACAACAAATGGGTGGGGGGATACATATGATTAGGAAAATATCCTAGATGGCTGGGTTATAAATATAATAAATAAATAGATTACAGATTTCTTACAGACAGATGTTCAAAGCTTAATAAGGCCTATCCCTGTACGTCACCCTTGCTTGACATCTCCAGTTTAAACAGGCCAATCCTTCCACCAGCTTGGAATATCTACAGTAGGAAATAATAAATATCATTTTGCTCTACACACTCACTTGTCAACATTCTTGGCATCTCGTGTTTTCAGCCAATCATCGAAGATAGACCAGTCATTTGTTAGTTTCCAAGGTTCCTGTCCCTTATAAAAATCTGGGCAAATTGATCTGTATAGAAAATAAATACAATTTTATGTAAGAAATACTTTATTTGAACTCCTTTAGGATTAATAAACAATTCAAAAGGTTCCCCTGATTACATTCTCAGCAAAATTATTTAAGACAAACAATTAAAATTATCTGTAAAAGATTCTGTTATTAAGCTTTTCAGGTATCTCTTCCAAGTAATTTTGATAAATAAATGGAATGTAAAATATGGAGAAGAATTTAGTTTGGAAAGAAATAAAACAGAATTTGAAGAGATAATTTGTAAAATAAGGGGGGAGGAAATGGCGATAAAAGGATTAGTAAGTAAGATATATAAAATCCTAAATAAGGCGGTGGTGTCGAGAGGAGGGCTTCAGATTTGTCAGGAACTGGGGAACATTTTGGGACAAGCCAAATCTGTTCAGGAGGGATGGGTTGCATTTAAACCATGATGGGACCAGATTGCTGGCACTCAACATCAAAAAGGCTGCAGAGCAGCTTTTAAACTGATAACTGGGGGAAAGCCGACAGGAGCTGGGCAGCATCCGGTTCGGGAAAGTGTGTACTTGAGTAGTGAGGAGGATGCAAAAATTACTGAGCAGAGCAAGGAGCTAGTCACCAGCACTCTAGCAGAAGGATGCAAGAGGCAGTCTAACAATGCAACTAGACTCAAAAGACTGTATCAGGAAAGCATATATAAATGCTTGTATACAAATGCCAGAAGCCTCCGGAACAAAATAGGGGAGCTGGAATACTTAGCAATAGATAAAAATATTGATATTATTGGTATCACTGAAACCTGGTGGACGGATGATAACCAATGGGATACAGTTATCCCAGGCTACAAACTGTACAGGAAGGATAGGAAGGGGCAAACAGGAGGTGGTGTAGCCTTGTATGTCAAAGAAGTGATAAAATCGTATGAATTGGAATATCTAGGTGATTTGGAGTCACCATTAGAAGCTCTGTGGGTAAGAGTACCAGGCCACAAGGATGGTCTAACAATAGGCATATACTATCGGCCTCCGACCCAAACTCTTGAGGGAGACTGGCAGTTGGAGAATGTTGTAAAGGAGGCATCCAAGAAGGGAAGCCTGGTTATAATGGGGGACTTCAATTACCCTCACATAGACTGGGTGAACTGTTGTTCAGCACATGATAAAGAGATAAAGTTCCTAGATATGCTCAATGATTGTTCCCTGGGACAGATGGTTGAAGACCCAACTAGAGGTACAAGAATCCTTGACTTGATTCTGAGTAATACTCAGGATCTGGTGCAAGATGTTAATGTGACTGATCCAATAGGGAACAGTGACCACAACTCAATTATGTTTAACTTGATCATAGACCGCAAGTCACTGATAAAATCTAACACAGAGACCTTAAATTTTCAAAAAGGAAATTTCCCAAAGATGAGGAAACTAGTAAAAAAGAAACTGAAAGGGAAAATTGAGAGAGTCCAAACACTCCAAGAGGCATGGAGGCTGTTTACAAAAACAATAACAGAGGCTCAATTGGAATGCATACCCAAAAGGAAAAAGGGCACTGCCAGGTCCAAGAGGACTCCGATGTGGCTTACAGGAGCTGTTCGGGAAGTGATCAAGAGCAAGAAAAGCTCATTTAGAAGATGGAAGGCTTGTCCAAATGAGGACAGCAGGCAGAAACATAAATTCTGGCAGAACAAATGCAAGGCAACAATCAGGAAAGCAAAGCAAGACTTTGAGGAGCGTATAGCTAAAAATACTCAGAGAAATAACAAAGACTTCTTTAAGTACATTAGAAGTAAGAACCCAACTAGGAAGGCCATTGGACCATTAGATGACAATGGAAGGCAAGGGGTTATTAAAGAGGAAACAGAGATTGCAGAGAGACTCAATGAATTCTTTGCTTCAGTATTCACTGAAGAAGACAGAGACCACATGCCCAAAACAGAGCCTATCTTCGTAGGGAGGGAAACCGAAGAATTAAGCAAGATAGAAATAACCAGGGAGGAGGTCCTTGCATGTCTTGTTAAGCTAAACACTAACAAATCCCCAGGACCAGATGGCATCCATCCACGAGTTCTCAGGGAACTTAAAGATGAAATTGCTGATATCCTAGCCAAAATATATAATCTTTCCCTCAAATCAGGCTTTGTGCCTAATGACTGGAAGGTAGCGAATGTAACACCAATTTTCAAAAAAGGATCCAGGGGTGATCCAGGAAATTACCGGCCTGTCAGTTTGACATGTGTCCCAGGTAAAGTGATGGAAACCATCCTAAAAGATAGAATTAATAGTTACATAGAAGAGAAGGCGCTGCTAAAGGAGAGCCAACATGGCTTTTGCAAGGGCAAATCATGCCTCACTAATCTGTTGGAATTTTTTGAGAGTGTCAACAAGCATGTGGATAAGGGGGATCCAGTTGACATTGTTTATCTGGACTTTCAGAAGGCTTTTGACAAGGTCCCACACCAAAGGCTCTTGAATAAAGGGACAGGTCTTGTCCTGGATCAGCAACTGGCTAAGGGACAGGAAACAGAGGGTAGCACTAAATGGACACTTCTCCAAGTGGAGGGAAGTAAAGAGTGGGGTCCCCCAAGGTTCAGTACTGGGACCCCTGCTTTTCAACCTCTTCATAAATGATCTAGAGGTAGGAGTAAAAAGCAAGGTAGCCAAATTTGCTGACGACACTAAATTATACAGGGTAGTGAAAACTGTGAGAGATTGTGAAGAGCTCCAGAGGGATCTCTTGACACTGGGGGAGTGGGCAAAACAGTGGCAAATGAGCTTCAACATCAGTAAGTGCAGAGTGATGCATGTTGGGGCAAAAAACCCCAATTACATTTATAAACTGATGGGGTCTGAACTCTCTGCGACAAACCAGGAAAGGGACCTTGGTGTCCTGGTGGACAGCTCAATGAAGGTGTCAACCCAGTGTGCCTCAGCAGTGAAAAAAGCAAACTCAATGTTAGGGATCATTAGGAAGGGTATAGAAAATAAGTCAGCAAGTGTCATTTTGCCTCTTTATAAATCTATGGTGAGGCCCCATCTGGAATATTGTGTACAGTTCTGGTCGCCATACCTCCAGAAGGATATTATGGAGTTGGAGAAAATACAGAGGAGGGCAACCAGAATGATTAGGGGACTGGAACACCTTCCTTACCATCTGAGGCTGCAACGGTTGGGCCTTTTCACTCTTGAACGACGGCGTCTAAGAGGTGACCTGATTGAAGTTTATAAAATCATGCACGGTGTGGACAAGGTAGATAAGGAAAAACTGTTTTCCCTATCGCACAACACTAGAACTAGGGGACACTCGATGAAACTTTTGGGTACTAGTTCTCAAACAAATAAGAGAAAGTACTTTTTCACCCAGAGGATTACTGGTCTATGGAACTCCCTGCCAGAAGAAGTGGTGACAGCTGTCAGTCTTCACAGCTTTAAGAAAGGATTAGACAAGTTCATGGAGGACAAGGCTATCAATGGCTATAATTATGGCTACCTAAGGACAACCTCCGGGTTGGAGAGATAGGCAGGATATCTCTCAATGCCATTTCCAGGGAATCCTAAGCAGGTGAAGGCATCTCCTTGGGAATACCCTGAAGGAAATGGTGAGCCACTGTGTGAGACAGAATGCTGGACTGGATGGGCTGTGGCCTGTTCCAGCAAGGCTGTTCTTATGTTCTTATGTAGGATGAAAACCCAAAAAATATATTGAGAACAATATGGGAACAGTATTTAAATATGCTGCTCAAAAAAATAAAGGGAACGCCTAAACAACACAATGTAACCCCAAGTCAATTACACTTCTGTGAAATCAAACTGTCCACCCTAGTAGCAACACTGATTGACCTTCAATTCCACATGCTGTTGTGCAAATGGAAGAGACAACAGGTGGACATTAGAGGCAATTAGCAAGGCATCCCCAATAAAGGTGTGGTTCAGCAGGAGGTGACCACAGACCACTTCTCAGTTCCTTTTCTTTCTGGCTGATGGTTTGGTCACTGTTGAGTGTTGGCGGTGCCTTCACTCTAGTGGTAGCATGAGACAGAGTCTACAACCCACACAAGTGGCTCAGGTAGTGCAGCTCAGCCAGGATGGCACATTGATGCGAGCTGTGGCATGAAGGTTTGCTGTGTCTGCCAGCGTTGTGTCCAGAGCATGGAGGCGCTACCAGGAGACAGGCCAGTACACCAGGAGATGTGGAGGAGGCCGTAGAAGGGCAACAACCCAGCAGCAGGACCTCTACCTCCGCCTTTGTGCAAGGAGGAACAGGTGGAGCACTGCCAGAGACCTGCAAAATGACCTCCAGCGGGCCACCAATGTGCATGTGTCTCTTCAAATAGTCAGGAACAGACTTCATGAGGGTGGTATGAGGGCCCGACGACCACAGGTGGGGGTTGTGCTCACAGCCCAACACCATGCAAGATGTTTGGCATTTGCCAGAGAACACCAAAATTGGCAGGTTCAACATTGGTGCCCTGTGCTGTTCACAGATGAAAGCAGGTTCACACTGAGCACATGTGACAGACGTGTCAGGGTCTGGAGAAGCCATGGAGAACGTTATGCTGCCTGCAACATCCTCCAGCATGACCGGTTTGGCGGTGGGTCAGTAATGGTGTGGGGTGGCATTTCCCTGGAGGTCCGCACAGCCCTCCATGTGCTCGCCGGAGGTAGCCTGACTGCCATTAGGTACCCAGATGAGATCCTCAGACTCCTTGTGAGACCATATGCTGGTGTGGTTGGCCCTGGGTTCCTCCTAATGCAAGTCAATGCTGACCTCTTGTGGCTGGAGTGTGTCAGCGGTTCCTGCAAGACGAAGGCATTGATGCTATGGACTGGCTCGCCCACTCCCCAGTCCTGTATCCGATTGAGCACTTCTGGGACATCATGTCTCGCTCCATCCACCAATGCCACATTGCACCACAGACTGTCCAGGAGATGGGGGTTGCTTTAGTCCAGGTGTGGGAGGAGATCCCTCAGGAGACCATCCACCACCTCATCAGGAGCATGCCCAGGCATTGTAGGGAGGGCATACAGGCACGTGGAGGCCACACACACTACTGAGCCTCATGTTGACTTGATTTAAGGGCATTACATCAAAGTTGGATGAGCCTGTAGTGTTTTCTTCCAGTCACTCTGAGTGTAACTCCAAATCCAGACCTCCATGGGTTGATGAATTTGATTCCCATTGTTACATTTTATGTGATTTTGTTGTCAGCACATCCGACTACAGTATGTGGACAACAATAGGAATACAGCATTTCAGTCATTCAGATTGTGGGATGCCTTATTTTTGTGTTCCCTTTATTTTTTTGAGCAGTATATAAGAATTTCTGAAATAAATTGGGGAAAAACAAATGGAAGAGAAGAAATATGAGAAGTTTATCAATTAGGTTAAAAGAACATAATTATAAAATGATGTGGAGGTGGTACTTGACCCCGATTAAATTGCATCAAATGGATAATGAAGAATTGCTGGAGATGTAAAAGGAATCTTGGAGCATACGACCATATGTGGTGGAGTTGTAAAGTGACAAGTGCTTTTTGGAAACAAATAGAGAAAGAGAGAGTAGAAATTTTGAAGTTAGATTTAAAATTGGAGTCAAGTGCCGCCCTATTGACAGAATTTGATAACATAAATTGTTGGATCAGGGCCCGATGTGGGCTGGAAGGTCCCGGAGGAGACTGGTCAAGTAAAGACACACAAGGCAAGATGGAGCGAAGACCAGCATTTATTGATCAGAAGGCTCTTATCTTTATACTCTGCCTAGCTCGACCGCGTGTATAAGTTGTGCGTGGCCGTTACAGGAAAACTGCAAGTCTGCACTTTAAGATTACACAAGTTACTCATCAAGGGTGACTTCACTGGGGGAAGTTCCTTATCTATCTAATTTACTACCAGGGGGACATGCATTGTCTACTGCTATCGGGAGTAAACATCTGCCTAAGTTGACTCTTGGGCTCAGAGTCTCTGCGGAGGCAAGATTACCCATTACATGCTTATCGGGTTCATCACCCGGTGATCTTTTTGCTCTCTACTGTCCGAAATGCCTGCCAGGTCAGCGATCAGTGAATTAAACTATGACTATTAATCCGCTCCCTAATTTCTGTCACCTTGGAACCAGGCTCCAAGGAGTGTTCCCCCAAGCCGTGGTTCTGTCAGGGACAGTATGCCAATTATGTGCGTGGATCCAACAATAAATGCATGTACAAATAAAAAAGAATTGCTTTCTGCCAGAGCAGTACTATATGGGTATTGTATAGGATACATGCCTCTTTAAGGTGTAGCTGACTACTGCACTCAGCTGAATCCAACTAGGGGATGACTCTGCAGGTTTGCACCATAAATCTACCATCCCTACTGTCTGTTTTTTGTCTGCTGCCTATGGAGTGCTTGACCACCTCTGAGATGCATGACCACGTTGCTGACAGGAAGGCTGCACCCTGTTGCCAGAACTGCTGAACAGCCAAGAGTACAAGCCTGGGTACTCATGACCTACCTTCTGCAGAGGATTGCTGGACTCACCTGACTTGCTCAACAGTGTGGCCTGGAGCATTGCCAAGCAAGTAACCACAGAGGAGGCTGTAGCTCTTTACTTCTGCTGAGCTTGCCAAGGTCTGCGGCTGTGTATGTATTTGTATTCTTATCAGTTAATGACTCTATGTTTGCCAGGTGTGGGACTGTACTGCACATACTTTGACTCTGCTGAACTAGCCTAAAAAACTCTGCCATGAAACAGCCAGCTGTGGGATCCGCGCACACAATTGGCATACTGGCCATGACAGAACCCCGGTGATGGGCGATCACCTCGTTGCCAGGGGTTCCTGAAGGGACAGAAATTGGGGGAGCGGAATATTCACCTATAGCTGACCTGACAAGCAGCTCGGACAATAGGAAGCTAATGACTAACTCGCTAGTCATGTAATAGGTAATCTCACACCTGCGGATTACTCTAAGTCCTAAAACCAATACCAGCCACATGTTTACCCCAAGATAGCTTGGAACAATGGAGTTCCCCTGTCATTGATTAAGTTGGTTAATTAACTCCTCTGAAGAGTTTCCCAATTAACTCGTGTAAACATGGCATGTGGATCTTGTCAGATCGCAGTTCTTTTGCATGCAGCCTGTACATGATAAATACTGATGATTTTCCCTCATTAAATCACTGGTCTTCGCTCCATCTTGCCTCGTGTCTCATTGCTTGACCAGTCTCCTCCGGGACCCAACCGCCGCTTCGTGGCCCCGATCCAATATCTGGTGACCCCAAGACATGATTCTACTCGTGAGTAAGCGATCTTCGCGGTCCGGTTCTACGCCAGAACCGTGTCCGAATCGTCCTGGAGGACAGCGCGGCGGCTCTGGTCGGAAAGCCATCCGATCTGAGTGACAGCTATGCTGCGAGGCATTCCAGAGAGGCAGAGCACGCTCCAAAGCTCTGAGGCAGCTTGCTCTGCGGAAACGCGTTCCTCTCAGGGTCAGCTGTGAAACCCTGACTTCAGCGCAGAGGCCGCAGAGGGCCCATGGCAGCAGTCCACGCTCCGAGCTCCTTCCCAGAGGTTTGTCACACCAGACCTGTTACCTAAAACTCAGACGCGTTGCTTCGTCCCGAGCAGGAAAACTTCAAAGGACCGGCAGGTAATATGGGGACTTGTCCTCAGAGGCAATATCCGACCGCTAACCAGAGAGTTCACTTAATGGAACTCAAGGCCCTGGCCAGGGTATACCATACACGCATTCACAGTGCTAAGTTAGCGGAGCTTTTGGCGTACTTGGGGGATCATTGTCTGCTTTATCCAGAAACAGGCATGCTTAACCTCCAACTTTGGGACAGGATAGGAGCCTGCATTCAGCAAGCCCAGAGAGCTCCAGATTGCATAATCAGCACATGGAGCAAGTGTAGGAAGCTCTTAGCAGAGGTAGACCCAGTCCGGATCTCTATGTGGAACCCTCAGCGCAGTCAGAGCCATCAGCCCCAACGGCTCTCTATCCATCATTTCAGCTTAAGCCGGGCAGTGTAGGGAGCTTTCCCTCAGTGACAGCTGCAGACGTCACTGAAGGAATTCATGGCATGAGAAGCACTGGCGCTTCTCTGACAGTTAAAAGTCCCCAGACTACTAAGAGTTTCATCCAGCGCATGGGTGAGGAAGATCCATTCACGGGGAAATTGCCAGCAGTACAGTTAGCTAACACTCAGCTGCTGTGTTCAGCCTGTCTGAAGGCAGACATACGTTCAGGCAGACAGACTACCTGCCTGCTCAGCGCCCACTGCTCATGGAAATCTGCATGGCCCCTGGCCACGCAGGGCTCCAGAGCAGACCCATTACCACACTCAGGTGCCAAGCAGTGCCAAAACCCAAAGGCGCCTGCTTCCAGTGTGGAAAAATGAGACACCTTAGAAGAGAATGCCAATCTAGACCAGGCAGATCTTCAAAAGGTTGTCCAAATAAGCCTAAGATCAAATGGCCACACTGGCACTGGAGGGTGAGACAGCACCGAGATCCAGGAATCCAGCCCTCCGGCATGCATCTGGCCCAGGCTAGAAAGGAGGCAGCCATCGCCCTGGCTATGCCAGAGGAACCATCCCAGCAATAGTACCCCGAGCTCTTCCAAGGCACAGGCAGAACCTACTTGTCTTGCCTCGGAGTAGCCCAGAGTAACTCACCCCTAAGTAGAAGCACCCAGATGGTTGTAAAGGGCCAGCTGTGTATAAGTCATCTCCTCATGTGCAGGATAGAACACTGCAGATCAGGGGAGGAATGTGCGAATGCGTAAATAAATGTGTGTATGCGTGGTGCACCACTGAATGTATGACTGCAAGAACCAGTATGATTGCAAAAGCTTTGTCTCTATGACCACAGTATGATTGCAAAAGTGTTCCTTGTGTGTAACTGCGTGGTAATGTCACTGTGAAGTATCAGGCATTATGTGTTAAACAGTTTGCACTCTGTTTATGGGCAGGAACCATTTAAAGTTTGAGAAAGCATAGTAAGCAAAACCTCTTTGCCTTGCCTGAGCAGCTTAAGGCACCTAGGACAATGAAAGCAGGAGTGGGGGGGGGATCCTAACCTGAAAAAGGGCAAAGTGACCCCCCTTCTTCCTTTCAGCCAAAGGGCTTTTCTTTTGGATATGCAAGGAAGACTTTTCTTTGTCTCAAGGATTACGCCACTCTTAAGAACTGGTTTTGCAATCCGTGCCACTCAGGCAAACAGATTTTTCTTTTCAGGAGCGCGATCTGAAAACAAAAATCACTTCTATGAGTTTTCTTCAGTAAATCATAAACTATGGGGCCCCTCCCTACGTCTGTGTTTCTCAAACCCCTATTTCTGTGTTTGGATGTCCCTTAGCGGTCTTTAAGTCACATATCTCACTAGGAATGAGAGAATTGCATTGTCTTCATGTGTGTACTGTGTTATCATCTTGTAACCTAGGTTCTCAACCTTTTAAAGTCAGGGGCCAAGTTCCACGGCCTCAGGGAGGTCTGGAGGTCTGGACAGTCATCCTGCCCTTCCTTCGTCACACAGCCCTTCTTGGCTTGGTGGAGGTAGTGGCAGAGCAATGTGGGCTGCATCTGGCCGCAGGTTGAGAATCGTTCTAACTCTCCTTCAGCCTCCTAAGAAAGCTTTTGTTCTGGTATTTTGACTTGAATCTGTGTAAAGTAACTCACTCATTGTACCCCTTTCACAGGAAAAAGCATGCAAACATTCTTGCGCTCTGTATATTCAGAAAATGCTTAATCGTTACCTTTTTGCAGGAACAAAACTCCTCTCCAGGCCTTAAAAGTAACCAATTTATTTATTTCTATAGTCTTAAATAGCATCCTTTCACAGGCTCCTGAGATAATTACTGGTAGGGATTCCTTAACAGGAGGATCCCAGCCAGCTGTCTTAATTATCTTATGATAAGAGTTGTTGCATTCTCATTGTGCTAACTTCTGACTTGTCTTTCCTCCTTTCGCCATTGGAACTCCCTGCTGGAAATGTTTAACTTGTGTGTCTTTTCATTTTTGTGTATTGTTTCCTTACAGCTGGCACGTCATAGTAGGCTTGTTTTTAATAAGTCTTAGTCTGTCATTTCAAGTATGGCACCTGGACCACAGCACCCTCTCTAAATGAGCAGATACATTTCACAAACTCCAGAGCACAAAGGGAGGAAATAAGATTAGTCCCTGAGCTCCTGAGAATGTACAGAGTGCCACTCATTAGCCAGGGCTGCCTAGGACTATTTTAAGAATGCAGTCAGGTCACATTTTCAATCAGACACAGGCATTTTCAGGCCACCCCTCCTTTTTTTCTGTTAGTCTAAGCACAGGCAAAAGGCTAAGCCAGCATCTGGTACCCTTCTCACAGGAGCACAAGAATAGCTCCAGGAAATGTGCGCACGCACGCCATGGGTGGAAGTGTGCAGGGGGGCCTTCATGAGAAATTTACCCAAAGGAAGCCTGGCACGTCATGCGCCAAGGTTTGCCATAAGACCCCAGACTCATCTCGCTTCAAACGCAGACAGTCACCTTGAGTGAATCAATGTCCCTGGTACCACTTCGGGGGGCTAGGACAGTTTTCACTGATGGGGGTCGCACATATGGTGTTCTTACTTGGCAAGAGGGACAGGCTTGGCGCACGCTCCTGACTCTTCCGCAAGTGGGCGGAATTGGCAGCCGTGAACCTCGCCTTGCGCACCTTTGCCAAAGAATGCTTAAACATAATTACTGACAGCCAGTATGTTAGGAATTTGCTTCACAGTCTA
The DNA here is from genome assembly GCA_035047345.1 of Bradypodion ventrale. Lineage (NCBI taxonomy): Eukaryota > Metazoa > Chordata > Lepidosauria > Squamata > Chamaeleonidae > Bradypodion > Bradypodion ventrale. The sequence goes on from JAWDJE010000004.1 coordinate 193,565,843, forward strand.
CCGGGAGCGTACATCACTCCCGCGATAGACAAGAACTTGTTGAGTCTTTTCCTCACAACTCAATTTCACTTGCGGTACTGCACCGAAGCGCTCTATATCACCCATATCAGAAGTCACCAGGACTTGCCTGGTCCGATTTCCGCGGGCAATAGCAGAGCATATGCGGCCGTAAAGGAAATTCAGCAAAGGTCTGTCTTGGGAGTCTAGACAACTCCAAGAGTCATGCATTTTCCCATCGGAACGCCAAGGCACTCGCACAGCAGTTCAACCTGCCACTTTCCCAAGCCCAGGGCATAGTCCGTTCCTGCCCACATTGCGTAGGGGCGGTAGGGGGGCCCTCGTTGTGGGTCAACCCATGAGGGACAGAGGCCAACCAGGTGTGGCAGATGGACGTCACACATGCCCCACATTTTTGCAGATGGCAGTACATGCACGTTTGCATTGACACTTTTTCACAGTTTGTTTGGGCAACAGTGCAGAAGGGAGAAATGGCTTCCCATGTGGAGCAGCATCTTCTTTCCTGCTTCGCGGCCATGGGCAAACCACGGCACGTGAAGACCGACAATGCTCCAGTTTATAGCTCCAGGCAGCGTGGTTAATTCAGCTCTTCAGAGAGTAAGGGACACACGCAGAAAACATTTGCTTGATAGGAAACAGCGTGGAGGGGGTAATTTGATCAGGTGCTCTTTCGAGTTTTCACCAGCAGCCAACCAAATTAAGAACATCATTTACAAACACTGGCATTTGGTTAAGGACCTTCCGGGGTGTAATGAAAAACTGATGATTGGCTTTAGAAGATCGAAGTCTATCAGTAACATTCTTGTACGTTCCGACCATACTGCCAGGACTATTATCAATGACAAACCATTTCCAACAGGACATTATAAGTGTCATTCATGTACAGTTTGTCAATTCTGCTGGGAAACCAAATATATTTATGTTCCAAATAAGCGGTTAACTTTTTCTTTAAAATCCCTCTCCAGTTGTGCCAGCAGATGCGTGATTTATATGTGGGAATGCCCCTGCCAGATGCGTTATGTGGGACTCACCAGTCGGCCACTCAGGCAGCGGATTTCGGAACACAGGTCTAAAATTAGACACCAGGTGACAGAAGCACCATTGGTTTCTCACTATATGGAAAAATACCACTCAGATAGGGACTTCCGTTTCGTAGTGTTAGAAATGGTTCGACCAAGGTTATTTGAAAGATGTGATATCAACAAAAGATTAAGACAACGGGAAGCATTTTTTATCCACTTCTTTGATACTATGTATCCAAAAGGGTTAAATCAGGAGCATGATTTGGCGGCGTTTCTATAGAATTTTCCAGGGTGTAAGTTTATACGGCTCCAGTAGCTGGCTTCGGGTGTGTATAACAATTGGTTACACGTGAGTCAGTTTTCATTCAGCATAAAGGCAGCTGCCCCACACATATCATTAACATCCATATGCACCTAATAGCTTGAGCGGAGGCAAGGACGCGGTTTCTAGAGACTCTTTTACATATTGGTAAGCTCGTGTCTTTTGACTTTCTTACATTCATAGCAATAATATATATTTTTAGAACTCATGTGCAACAGTTGTTACCATTTTCAAGTCATGCTAATTATTATGTTTGTATATAATTTTTGTGTGCAGATCTTCCTGAAGAAGAATATAGTAATTCGAATAGTCGAAATAACTGGTATCGACTTTGAAAGAAAATATTGCTATATCAGTGAATCGTTCATATCTACCTGTGAAAGAAACAGTCAATTATTTACATTTACCCGCAGAGGAATTAATTTTGTTTATCCAAGAAAACATCTTTACTGTAACTCTTATGAACTTACTTACCCACAGAAGAATTATTTTTGTTGTTACGCTATTTGAAATATTCTCTATAAAGATTTTTGCTTACACATTACGGCTTTATTCTTCACTAAGCCACAGTCACTATTTCAAACGGTTCTTCTTATCTGTTGAGTTCTATACCGTTTGCGCCTTCATCCCCTTGTCCATAACTACACATACACCATATTAAACACTGGCCTCTATCTATATATTTTAAAAAAAACATTAAGTATACATTAAAGCAGGTGTTCCCAATCTAAGGCCGGTGGGCTAGATCCAGCCCATGGCATCATTTCATGTGGCCCCCCACCCCTCCAAGGGTATTCGAGAAACAAAAGAGCCACTCATTTGAAGCTGTTGTGACAAAAATGGCCACCTCCATCATGCAGGCAGGGCAAAATGGCCATCCAACCCTTGAAACTGACTGAGAGAGTGTGACCCAGCCCACGGCTTGAAAAGGTTGGGAACCCCTGCATTAAAGGCAAAGACACATTCAACATCGCACCTGGTTTTCTCCACAATTTCAAGCAAGGAAGGAACCATCTAAACCTGTAATTTTAGCAGTCTGTTTATGCCCATACTCAAAGTTATGTTGCTCTGCAAAAAGTTGTATCGTTTTGTGCATAACTAGTAATACAAAGTACAGTATATCGAAAGTCATAAGATTAGGATGCAGTTTGTGCAGAACATTATCTGAAAAAGGCTAGCTGGATGAGGGGAGACAAAGAAAACAAAGAAATTCTGCTTACATGTATCCTATGGAAGTAAGCATGTCAGCTATGTATCGGGTATTAGGTAGCTGCCATCCAAATATATCATGAATCACTATCACAGCTTTGTCAGTGCTGATGGAGGGTTTGTTCAGGTATGCCTTGATATGGGCAATAAAAACTTCACTCCCAAGCCCTTCATATTCAAATTTGTCTCCAATGTTGCATGGACATGGTTTCTCTTCATTAGCCATCTGTAATGTTGAAAACATCACACCACAAGGATTAAGAACAGCTGAAGATTGTATGTGTGACCAAAGTCCCAACAACATAGTTTAAACGTTGGGGATTTTATGTATGCCGCCCAGAAACACGCGTCGATTGGGGCGGCTATACAAATTGAATAAATAAATAAAAATAAATAAAACAAACATCCAGATGATGGTGCAGGCATACATGTGCATATGTACATGCATGTGCACATTCATATGGATGCCTCTGGATTCACAAGTGGACACAAGGTGGAGTTAACCAAAGCTATACAAAGTTTCCTCTTTTTAATTAGGGCTATTAGAAAAGGTAGAAAAATATTCCAGATATTATGAGTTGTATGGAGCTGTCACCTGCGAACCCACTAAAGCAGTGGATAATGTTTTGCAATACAAACTGGAGGTTCTGAGGAACCAATCAAGACCACTGTCTATAGGAGTTTTGCCTTCTCCCATGTACTCAGTTATAAGGCCCTAATCTGTGTACTTATTGGAGAGGAAAATAGAACAGACTGCTAATGACTTCTCTAAAAATAAAAACCAAGTCTGCTTTGACCTTTAGTTGTGCTTATAGTAGACACACTGCTGACGTTAGTCATGACTAACATGAACAGAGAAGCAATTTAGTATCATAGCCAACTGTTGTGTGCAAAATAAATTGAATGTGTTTCTTCAGAAATGTCTCCTCTGAATTCAACAGGGCTTACTCTTAGGTGTGCATAGAAATGCAGCATGGCCTTATCGAAGCTAGACAGGCTGTAAAGCAAAATCAAATTTATTTAATATAGCTTGTCTCTGTACTTTTGCAATTTATTAGCACAACTGTGTAAAGCTTTAGTTAATTAGTAACAGAGGCCCTCGTGGATTTTGGAAAAAACACCATGGCCAATAAATTTCCATTCCTTTGCAGACACATTTAAGTTACAAGCACTAAATGTGGATGAAATAATCAAGTGTCTCTTCAGAACATCACAGTGTAACAAAAAACTTTAGAGCTTTGTACAGTTTATTACAGTATTCTTTATAGCTTTGGACAGGTTCTCATAAATATAAACTTTAAAAGAGGAGAACTCACTTATCTTTGGGACATTAGCATGGTGGGTAAATAGTTATCTTCACGATTATAGCTGAACTCTACTCACACTTCATGAAGGATTTGCATATGCCAGATGCTGGATCACAAAACCCCAATGAGCATTATTGGAAACGTGACCACAAGGCATGTCTAAGGGTAGGACAGGAGGAGACAGGGTGGCTCCCAGCTTCAGAGGATAATGGGTAAGAGTACTAACTGGTGTCGCACCTGAATGGTGATACCATCCTGAATTTGCAGACTTAAAAATCTTAGAAGTAAGATAAGAAAATCTTAGATGCAGGGGTGTGCAGAGCACCATGGGAAGGCGCTGGACAGGGAGTGGTGGTGGGCGCCTATTTGGGAGTTGGGGTTGGGGGGGAATCCCATACATTGTCCGATATACCAGCATGTGCCTGTTTAGGTGTCATACTACACCTATTTATGGCCATGCAGACTCATTCTGACTACCTAACCTTAGCATCCCCTAAATCTATAAGTTACTACGTATGTATCTATGTACGTATGTTACATCTTTCTGACTACAGGGCACTCAAGATAGCACACTATTATATATAATAATCAACAGTTTTAAAGGGGAACACAGAAAAAGCCTCTTAAAAGTTATGAAATAACTTATTTATTTTTCATAAGTTATGAAAAGTGGTATTTTTGAACCACAGTTGGGTGTACCTCAGGAAATGACAACCTTGTGCTGGCTAATCTTTCTCACACTACAGGGTGGCTCATAAGTCCCTATCTGGCCCATAAGTCCCTACCTGTCCTCTCTGTGGGCACACACCCCACCCCTCTGCCCTGAAGTCCAATGGGAGCACTTCCTCCCTCCTCCCAGCACAGAGTTTGCCCCATCCCTCTGCCCAGCAGCCCAATGGGAGTGCTTCCTCCCTCCCCAGCAGAGCTCTACTCTCTTTGTGGCCGGATAGGGACTTACGAGCCACCCTGTAGGTCAGGTGAAAGGAACGGAAGAATGAACTCACCAAAATGTGCTTTCACTTTGACAGTTTCATGTCTGGCCTAGACATGGAAGAAGAAGAAGTAGTAGTCATCATAACCTGGGAGTAAAGACATTGGTTCTTCCTTCTGCAAAAGATTTTGCTGCAATTCTAGAGAATAAACTGTTAGTCGGTTACAGTAACGAAGGTACCACGGACTAGTTTGTTATCTTTGTCTTTCACCCGTCTTATTGTGGAAGCTGGATTGTCATTTCCAGGTAGTTTCTTGCCCACCTGGAATTAAGCGTCTTGCTCTTTCTTGAGAGATCAGAATGCTCAATTTCTCAGGTCTTCAACATAAAAGTAAAAGAGGAAAATTACCTTGGTTGTTAATGAGTGTCTTAGCTTCTCTCACACAGCTTATGTCACAAGACTCGTGGTGCTTGTTGCAGCTCTCTTGAAAAGCAGAGAAAGTTTGCTTGTTATAAAATAGAGCCAAAGGGCAGCAAGGCAGTGGGAGGATACACAAACTCCTCCTCTCTTGGCTCTCCAGTCACGATTACTCAGCACATTCATGGCTGTGTCCTTGATCTTGTTCTCATTTCACCCATCTCTTCTCCTTAAAGAAATATAACTTGTCATTTCTCTGCTATGCTTGATGGTTCTATATTAAGCCAATGCTAATTTAATTTAATTTAATTTTTAATTTAATAGTTGAGGATTCCGCGTGCCCGGTTGGGCATCGGTGGCCCCTGGCAGAGGTTAAACCAGTGAGCAGAATCCTGGCCTCTGGCCTTTGTCGGCGAGCAAGGGAGGTGGATTAAAGGCAAGGATTAATTCGGCCGCTTATTGCCTGACCAGCGATTCTTTCTTCCTATTTACAAAGTGCAAAATAGTTACATGGTCGATATATAGTACAGTACTTTATTTCAATAGTTTATTCCTTAAAAGAAATACATAGAATCTGCATTTCTTTTGTTTTTTAAGCTCTTTTGTTTGTCTACTATGCCCCCCTGCACCTTTTGTTATGCTGCATATCTAATGAAAACAAAATGTTTACAGTGCAATTAAAACACCACATAATAATGCTGATTTCCACGACACCGCACTCTCTAGATTTTTGGACTACAACTCCCATTAGCACCAGTAATGTGGCCAATGATGATTGCTCATGGGGTGAAATTCAACCTATGTGGAAGTCTCCAGTTAGGGGCAGATGGCATTACAGCACAGTGCACAGCTGTGGAAGAAGTACAAGATGTCTGAAGGGTGGTAGTGAAAGTAAACACAACAACTCCCAGTACAGTGCTGAAACTGGAAGAATTGGGAGGTCATGCTGTTATTTTAATGCTGCCAAAATGGGTAAATTGCAGCTCATGTTGCTGTGGGTATTAAAAGGAAAACATACATCAAAAGTAACAGAGAGAAAGGCTTTATTGTACGTATGCATACAGGCTAGCCACCTTGCAGCAAAGAGCCAGGAGTGAAGAAAAAGAAATATTTTTATAAAGAAGGCTGAGACAGACATCGGACATCCCAATACAGTAAAACCCTGTGTTGCAAACGCCCTGGCTTATGTTTGCCGCAGTTTATGATGGCAAATTCCTTGAAAATAATGTCCTATTTTACAACTTTTTTGCTTTACGACCAGGAATTAGACTACCAGTGCCATTTTAGATTCTAAAATGGTGGCCCCGTGCCATTTTTGACTCTAAAACAGCTCCCACACCCCACCGCTGGAAGTCGCAATTCATCACTTACCACTACAGAGGTGGAGGAGGCACCGTCATAGTTGTTGTTTTTGCCGCTGTTTCCACAGTGTCCACTGCTTCTACCAGCAGTGGGAGACTGTGGGGATAATATCTGCTCCATTCTGTTTTTTGTCTGAGGTCCGCTGTGGCGTTTCAGCTGGGAATGCACGCCGCTCTGGAACTTCCTGGTTACACGCCGGGTGCCCAGGCATGCGTTTTGGCTGCTGCTGCCGCCGCTGCCGCTGCCTAGACTTCCCCAGTGGCCAGGAAAACTGCTCAGAAAACAGCAGCATGGAAAGGGCAGGGAGATTGCTTCATCCTTTACTGTATCCTTTCCCCCCTCCCTTTTTTACCCCGCATCAATCTCCACCATTGGCGTTTGGCTGGGGGGGGAGGGGGTGTTCTTAGTGGCTTCCCCTTTCTCTCCCGCACCTCAAAAACTCCCCCTCATCTCCACCCCAGCTGCTAATAAGCTGGGGAGTTCAATCGATTGAGGTGCTGAGGTGCAGGATAAAAAAGGGGTAAAGCCTTTAAGAACACCCCATTTTCTCCATCCCAACCCTTCACCAGCTGGTGGAATTGATCAAGGGGTGGGGGACAATAGTGTCTGGCATTTATTTTGATTTTTTTTTGGGGGGTTGTATTTTCTAAAATTATTTTTGGTCTGGTCGGGACTTTTTTTAATTTTTCAACTAGCATTTTTTTTGCCCGGTCCTGCCGGGCAGGTTTGTATTGTGCAGCTCAGCAGAGGTGTGTGTGTGTGTGTGTGTGTGTGTGTGTGTGTGTGTGCTTATACTCAACACACACACAACACAACCTCACACACAATACACATACACACACAACCACACACACACGCACAATCACACACACTACACAACCACACACACAACTCTAACACACACACACATCACAACCACACTCACACTCAATACACACACAATACAACCACACACACAATCGTGCACACACAACACAACTAAAAACACACAACACAATCACACACTCACACAAAATACACACACACGCCGTAGCTCCGTGGGGAGAGGGGGTGCTCCCCCTCCCCCCGATGCCTCAGCGACCACACACACACACACACACACACATACACACACACTTGCTGAAGCTGTGCAGAGGGAGGAGGGGCTCTTCCTCCTCCCCCTCAGCCTCGGCCGGACACCCAGGAGGCCGTGCCAGGGAGAGACCCAGCAGACAAAAGGTAAGTGGGGGGGCAGGAACTGGGGGGGGGCAAGGGGTTGGGTCAGGTGGGCGGCATGGTTCCTGGGCCCATTCCCCACCCAGTCTTTCTCCCCCGCCCCTTACCTTTTGTCTGCTGGGGCTTTCCCCATCACGGACTTCTGAACAGGGATGTTCACTGGCCTGCCCTCCATCCCTGCCAGCCATGAGGCCTCGACGCTGGCAGGGGCGGAGAGGGCAAGCCAGTGCGAGTCCCAGTGCTGAAGGCCGAGTTTAGTTGGGGAAAGGCCCAGTCAGCAAAAGGTAAGTGGGGTGGGGGACAGGGACAGGGGGACAAGGGGGTGGGGCAGGGGGGCAGCATGGTTCCCAGGCCCGTTACACCCCCCAGGCCCTCTCCCCCACCCCATTTACCTTTTGCCAGCTGTGCCTTTCCCCAGCGCATCCTTCGCCGATGCCGCCAGGGAGGGGAGAAAGAAGGGTCTCCTCTTCTCCCCCCCCCCCCCGAAGCTACGGCGAGGCCAGTGACAGCCTCAGGGGCTGCGGGGAGATGATCTTATCTCCCCGCTACCTCACCAAAGCCGCAGGGGGGAGGAGAGAAGGTGCTCCTCTCCCCCCAGCTACAGCAAGGCAGGCCCCGGCCTTCGCCGGTGGGGCAGAGGGCAGCAAATGTTGGTTGTCGGTGCGTTGGTGGGTTTTTTAACCATGCGCGCTGACTGCCCAGCCTTCTCCGCGCTCGTGCCCTTCAGCTTCATTGGCTGAGGGGTGGCGCGGCGCGGAGGACACTGGGCCTTGTAGGTTTTTTGTTGCGTTCGTGGGGCGGTTGCCCCACTCACAGCTGGCGGACCCTTGCTGTGATGCTCCAACGGTGGTCAGGTAAGTGTAAGCAGCTCGGTATGGGATAGTAGAGATGGGTGCAGGCGTGCATGCCAGACACCAATGGTTAATGGGCCTTCTTATAGGTAAAGATGCATTCCTATGGGAAAACATGCTTTGGTTTACAATTGATCCGGTTTCCAATGAAAGCAGTTGGAACGGACCACAATCAGTGAAATATTTGCATGCTTGGAGGACGAAGTTGTAAGGGGAGGAATCATATGTTAGGCCTAATGTGTGATTTGACCCTCAGAAACAAATTGATATTAGGCTGCAAATCTGATGGGTGTTGCTGTTACCTTTATTTGCATTGGGATTTTTTCTTCTTCATTTACCAAATAGTAACCCTTCTCATCTTGAGTTAAGAGAGCAGTTTTGGGAGGGAGCAAAGACTATGGGCTCTGGATATGTTAAAATGATGGGAGTTTTAAATTTTATTTCATAAAATTAAGCAGTGGAACCAAGGTCGAAAACTCCGCTGGCATATAGCAAGTAACGTTGAGATTTAACATTTTGATATATTCAGGGTGGAGAATGTCACACATAAAATGGAGGAAAGGACAAAGAGAATTCAACATATCTCAGAAATAAAATAGGATATAAAACATCTCATATAAGAAACAGAAAACATGAAATGCTCAATACTGAAAAGTATGTACAACAATATTTGAGGGCCTCTAGTTACAAAAGTTGAACTAATTATTATTGCAACTTCTGTAAAATGTGATTTCTCTTTTTAAAGAATCTGTTGGTTAACCCGGCAGCCCATAACTATTTTAAGGGAGCATATATGAAGTCCACTGAAGGGAGGTGAAAAAAGGAGACATATCTTGCGTTCAGATTTCAAAACATAATGTATTTATTCAGCCAGTCAATTATATCCATTCTTGCTTCTTCCATGTAATGCACGTCCTCAGGCTTCATATCCTCAGGCTTACACTGGGCAAAACCTTGAACCTGACCAGGATAGACCTTAACTTTATAATTCACTCTACAGTATTCTTTCAGTTTTTCCTCCAGTAAAATGACCTGTAAGAAGAAATAAACTTCATTACTGTACATATATCTCGAGGACATTAAAAATTAAACTTCCTAATTATTTGCTTACTGGCAGCTTAGATTTCTTGATTATTTAATTAGTTAAATCTAATATTTAAACTTTTTTTTTAGTCTGACAACATTCTTACACACGCTGTTGGTTATGCTACCTTTGCCCTCTTCCTTCAACATCTGCCTGGAGTGCTGCTTCCATCAAAATTGTAGGGTATAAACAAACAAATAAATAAATAAACAACTATCCCTTTCTTAGTGGAAAGGGATGCAAACTAATAAATAGAAGATGTGCCTGCCACAAGACCATGGAAATGTCTGCAGAAGCAGACAGCGCTGGCTCTTTGGCATTGAAACAGAGATGAGCACTGAACCCTAGAGTCGGATACGAATGGCTTTCGAGCAAGGGAAACCTTTACTTTTACCTAACGTGCACAGAGTAGTAGACTATTGGTCTTTCTCTCCTGAGAAACTACAACCAGAACTAAAGATGCAGAATTAAGAAAGGACTGGTTGTTTCCAGGCCAGGGGCCAAGATGCCATATGGCTCTAAACCCTGCATCTGTCCCAATAATATTCTGAGAAAATTATTAGAAGTGTACTCAGAAGGTGTTATGTACTGAATAGTTTGTGACAAGTACCCCTTTAACTGATTGTATCCAACAATTGTATCTATTGTAAGTAATCAATGACTCATTGTAACAAGCTGTTAAGAACAATACTGCTTGTGCCAATAGCAGTGTCAGCTCACATGGTACTGATTCCCCTGAATACCTGAAGGGTGGGAAACCTCCCCGCCGCACCGCACCATGACATCACGCGGACAGTAACCAATGAACTATCACCCGGGTTATTCAAAATATACAGTGTACTATAAATAGAGCTGTTTGGTCCACCTGTATCATGTTCACACTGACTACCATGCAATAAAGTTGTGTTTAGCCCTTACTGCGGCTCCATCTTTGTCTTCCGTGCAAGGCACCAAATTGGCGATGAAGGTGGGATGGCGTCCCGAAAAGTGAACATCGCGCCCTTTGATACCACGAAGCCAGAAAAATGGGAACTCTACGAACAGCAGTTCCTCTACGCTATGGACCTCGAAGGCATCGAGGAAGAAGCCCAGCGCCGGGCATTCCTACTGGCCCAGTGCGGCCTAGAGACTTTGGAACTAGCCACCAACCTCCTAACACCGAGACCGCTCAGGGCTGTGCCCCTAGATGAGATCCTCGCCGAGTTGAGGAAACACTTTCAGCCGAAAGTGTCCGTGTTTCCGGCAAGGTTGGCGTTTCAGCAGCGGTGCCAGTGGGCCGGTGAGTCCGTGGCAGACTTCGTGGCAGGCCTGCGGGTGGCTGCCATACCTTGCCGGTGGGGAGCGTCCTTGAGTGAGGCGCTGAGAGACAGGCTCCTGCTGGGCCTGCGAGATGAGGGGGCCAGGAAAAAACTCCTGGCCAAAGAAGAGAGCATCTCGTTCGAGCATGTCCTGCGCATCGCCCAAGCCGCCGAGTCAGTCAACAAGGCGAATGGGTGTGCCGGGCCAGGACCACCGCGGTTGGGGGCCCCCTGCCGGCGGTCCCAGTCCACAGCTGTTCCTCCCACGGAGAGCAGGGGCCCTCCGAGTCCACCACGTCCACCTCTGACTTCAGCGAGGATGTGCAGCGGGTGCAAAGGAGACCCAAGAGGTGAGACCACGCCAGAGAGGACCGCCGCTGTGACGGATGCGGGGCATTCCACAACCGGAGCCGATGCCAATTCTGGAAGGTGGAGTGCCACAACTGCGGATGGCGCGGGCACATCACAAGAGTCTGCAGGCAGCGTCGAGATGACAGCAAGAGCCAGGTGGAATGGCCCCAATGAAAGGCGGACGAGGTCGGGCACATCCTCAACGACGACGAGCCCCAGGAGCACAGCGTGTCTTGACGGATTCCTGACGACCGTGACCAGGCGGTCCACAGCGTGCAGTTACGGCGGCCCCGGTTTTTTGTTGAGGTACTGGTACAGGGGGTCCCAATAAGGATGGAGATCGATTCGGGGTCATCGTACTCCATCGTCTCCCACAGGGAATTTCTACGCATTCCCCCAAAGTCACGCCCCAAGCTGAAGGCCCTTAAGACTAATTTGCGGGACGTTCAGGGCAAGAGTATACCAGTGTTGGGGGTGGGAGAGTTCAAGGTTCAGTTTAAAAGGCGCTCCGCGCAGTTGCCCCTAGTAGTCCTAAAGGAAGGGTCCTGCTGCCTCCTGGGTACACAATGGTTCAGGCCCCTGGGAGTTTTCATCGGAGGCATACACGCCATGCAGGCTGACCCGATCACGGAGGTGTGTAATGCACACCCGGCCATTTTTGAGAAGGGGCTAGGGAAGTTCAAAGGGCCCCCAGTTTCCTTCGAATTGGACCCCGACATTCGACCCATAAGGATGAAGCCAAGAAGAGTGCCTTTCGCACTAAAGGACAAAATAGAGACTGAACTGGACAAACTGGTGGGTTAGGGGATTTTGGTGCCGGTGGACTCCGCCGAATGGGAAACCCCCATTGTTACTGCACTTAAGGCTAACGGGGAGGTCAGAATCTGCGCTGACTACAAGTGCACAATTAACAAGGCAATTCACCCAAACGCGTATCCAGTGCCAGTGGTAAGCCACCTGTTAGCAACCTTGCATGGGGGAGGTGTTTCGCCAAACTAGACTTGGCCCAGGCATACCAGCAATTGTCGGTAACCCCAGCTACAGCCGCCACTCAGTCAATTGTTACCCACAAGGGAGCTTTTAAAGTCACGCGCCTCCAATTTGGCATAAATTCGGCTCCGGGGATCTTTCTGTCCCTCATAGAAAGATTGTTGAAGGGCCTCCCAGGTGTTTTCCCCTACTTTGATGACATTCTGATAACAGCGGGAGGGGAACAGGAATTGGCCCAGAGGTTAGACCGGGTACTAACGGTGTTCGAGAGAGTGGGGCTCAGGTTAAGAAAGGACAAGTGTGTATTTTTTGCTGAAGAAGTAGAGTTTCTGGGTTTCCGAATAACCCCTGAGGGCATAAAACCAGCAGAGTCCAAGGTAGCGGCAGTGAAAGATGTTCCTCGCCCCACCACCAAGGCCGAACTGCAGTCCTTCCTAGGACTCCTAAATTTCTAACACTCTTTCCTCCTAGGAAAGGTGTCAGTAGCAGAACCGCTGCATAGATTGCTCAAAAAGGATGCGGCTTGGCGGTGGGGGGACAGCCAGGAACGGGCGTTCCGGGGGCTCAAACAGCTTCTTTCTTCCGAGGGTGTGTTGACCCACTTCGACCCAAAGAAACCAGTTGTGCTGGCCTGCGATGCCTCACCAGTGGGGGTGGGGGCAGTCCTCTGCCATGTGCTACAGAGTGGGTGAGAAGCCCCAGTAGCATACTATTCGAGATCCCTGTCCAAGGCAGAGCGCAACTACGTGCAAACAGACAGGGAAGCCCTAGCAATTGTTGCAGGAACCAGGAAGTTCTATGATTTTCTCTATGGCAGGCCATTCAAAGTCATGACCGACCATAAGCCCCTCTTATGAATCTTCACTACAGATAAGCCAACACCGCAGATCTTGTCCCCAAGGATGCTGCGTTGGGCGATCTTTCTCAACGCGTACCAGTACACGTTGACTTACCGCCCCGGCAAGGAGATCAGCCATGCTGATGCCCTTTCTAGGTCACACCTCCCACAGGCAGGGGACCCTGAGTGCGAGGTAGAACAGGACCACCAGGTGCTCCTGATTGAGGCTCTAGAGTCACCTCCAATTCTGCCAGCTGAGATCGCCAAGGTTACGGCGAAAGACATTGGCCTTAGTCAGTTCATGGGTACAGAAAGGCTAGCCAGCAACCTCCCCTACGGAGGAATTCAGGATTTACGGTAGGCGGAGAGACGAGCTCTCCCTAGAAAGAGGCTGCCTACTCTGGGGGCAGTGGGTAGTAATCCCCGAAGTTCTGAGGTCCTGGGTGCTCAAGATGCTGCATATCAGCCACCCGGGGATCGTGCGCTCTAAGGCGCTAGTGAGGAGTTACGTCTGGTGGCCCAAACTGGACACAGATATAGAACACATGGTTGGCACTTGCGAGAGCTGCCAGAGCACCCGGCCCGAGGAGTCCCGACTTCCGCACAGAGAATGGGACACGGCCCGTGGTCCATGGTCCCGTTTACACGTGGACTTCGTGGGTCCTTTCAGAGGTACCCTTTTCCTTATAATAGTGGACTCCTACTCCAAGTGGTTGAAGGTAATTCCCATGGCCAGTACATCGTCAGCTGCAACAATTAAGCAATTACGCAAGGTATTCAGCTGTTTAGGTTTACCGGACGTACTTGTGAGCGACAACGGCACAACTTTCACATCAGCGGAGTTTCAGGGTTTCATAGAGATTAACAAAATTCGCCACATAACTGCGGCCCCATTTCACCCCGCTACAAATGGTCAAGCGGAACGCCTGGTGCGAACAACGAAGGACGCACTGCGTAGGATGGGCCCTGGGGAATTGAACTTGCAGCTTTGCCAGTTCCTATTAAGGTACCGTGTAACCCCCTTAGCGTCAGGTCTCTCTCCCGCCGAGCTCCTCATGCGGAGGAAACCCCCCACGATTCTCTCAAGACTAGACCCAACCAGGGTGGAGGATACGGGTAGAAACATAGAAGCGGGGGGGGGGACCAAGAGTTTCGAGATCGGCCAGCCGGTACACTGCCGAAACTACGCGGCTGGCGGCCCCACTTGGGTACCTGGAATAGTGGTCAGACAGACGGGGCCAGTCTCCTACAATGTCAAGACAGGCACAGGACTCCTCTGGAGGAGGCACGATGACCAGCTCAGAGGTAGAGTAGTGGGAAGGCAAGACGTGAGTGACCAAATGGAGCAGTCAGCGTTAGGGTTCTCCCCCACCCGTTTATCCCAAGGGGGAGACACAGACCACAGGGGGGAGGGAGTTGGTACAAACCCGCATCCTTTTGACCCCCGGGTAACAATTTAGAGGAGAGGGATTTCGAAGACTTGTTAGATTTTTGAGTTAGGAGACCGGGGGGATTTTTTGGAGTGGTCCCCCACCCATCCAAGCGAAGAGCCCCCGGTCTCACATCCCTGGAGTTTACTCCCACACCTAGACCTTCCCAATCCCCGGCTCACGACTCGCAGCCAATCACTAAGGAGTCACCCCCCTCAAGTGCAGGGACTCTGGCCTGAAGTGCAGCCACCACTCGCCCAAAGCGAACGTGCGGAAAGCCTCAATGGCTAAAGGACTTCGTCCTCACCTAGGGGGGAGGGATGTTATGTACTGAATAGTTTGTGACAAGTACCCCTTTAACTGATTGTATCCGACAATTGTATCTATTGTAAGTAATCAATGACTCATTGTAACAAGCTGTTAAGAACAATACTGCTCGTGCCAATAGCAGTGTCAGCTCACATGATACTGATTCCCCTGAATACCTGAAGGGCGGGAAACCTCCCCGCCACACTGCACCTGGAGAAGATGGGCGTGACGTTCCATGACGTCACGTGGACAGTAACTAATGAACTATCACCCGGGTTATTCAAAATGTACAGTGTACTATAAATAGAGCTGTTTGGTCCACCTGTATCATGTTCACACTACCATGCAATAAAGTTGTGTTTAGCCCTTACTGCGGCTCCTTCTTTGTCTTCCGTGCAAGACACCAAAGAAGGACAAGGTATTCTCTTTGCTTGCACCTGATATGTGGTACAACTTTTTTAAAACTGAAAAGCAGGATTGTATGGAAAGCCAGCTTAACTATCTGATCCCATGCATGTGATGGTAGTGACACTCCTGGTTTCAGCAGCAATTCCTTTGCATGGCTACCTGAAGATATTACAAACTGAATCTGTTACTTGGACTTGCTGCATGCAAAGCATCTATCTCCCTTTTCTCTGAATTAACCAGTTAACCATCCAGTAATTAACCATAAGAACATAAGAACAGCCTTGCTGGAACAGGCCACAGCCCATCCAGTCCAGCATTCTGTCTCACACAGTGGCTCACCATTTCCTTCAGGGTATTCCCAAGCAGATGCCTTCACCTGCTTAGGATTCCCTGGAAATGGCACTGAGAGATATCTTGCCTATCTCTCCAACCCGGAGGTTGTCCTTAAGTATCCATAATTATAGCCATTGATACCCTTGTCCTCCATGAACTTGTCTAATCCTTTCTTAAAGCTGTCAAGACTGACAGCTGCCACCACTTCTTCTGGCAGGGAGTTCCATAGACCAGTAATCCTCTGGGTGAAAAAGTATTTTCTCTTATTTGTTTTAGAACTAGTACCCAAAAGTTTCATGGAGTGTCCCCTAGTTCTAGTGTTATGCGATAGGGAAAACAGTTTTTCCTTATCTACTTTGTCCACACCGTGCATGATTTTATAAACTTCAATCAGGTCACCTCTTAGACGTCGTCGTTCAAGAGTGAAGAGGCCCAACCGTTGCAGCCTCAGATGGTAAGGAAGGTGTTCCAGTCCCCTAATCATTCTGGTTGCCCTCCTCTGCACTTTTTCCAGCTCCATAATATCCTTCTGGTGGTATGGCGACCAGAACTGTACACAGTATTCCAGATGGGGCCTCACCATAGATTTATAAAGAGGCAAAATGACACTTGCTGACTTATTTTCTATACCCTTCCTAATGATCCCTAGCATTGAGTTTGCTTTTTTCACTGCTGAGGCACACTGGGTTGACACCTTCATTGAGTTGTCCACCAGGACACCAAGGTCCCTTTCCTGGTTTGTCGCAGAGAGTTCAGACCCCATCAGTTTATAAATGTAATGTAATTGGGGTTATTTGCCCCAACATGCATCACTCTGCACTTACTAATGTTGAAGCTCATTTGCCACTGTTTTGCCTACTCCTCCAGTGTCAAGAGATCGCTCTGGAGCTCCTCACAATCTCTCACAGTTTTCACTACCCTGTATAATTTAGTGTCGTCAGCAAATTTGGCTACCTTGCTTTTTACTCCTACCTCTAGATCATTTATGAAGAGGTTGAAAAGCAGGGGTCCCAGTACTGAACCTTGGGGGACCCCACTCTTTACTTCCCTCCACTTGGAGAAGTGCCCATTTAGTGCTACCCTCTGTTTCCTGTCCCTTAGCCAGTTGCTGATCCAGGACAAGACCTGTTCCTTTATTCCATGACCTGTAAGTTTATTCAAGAGCCTTTAGTGTGGGACCTTGTCAAAAGCCTTCTGAAAGTCCAGATAAACAATGTCAACTGGATCCCCCTTATCCATATGCTTGTTGACATTCTCAAAAAATTCCAACAGATTAGTGAGGCATGATTTGCCCTTGTAAAAGCCATGTTGGCTCTCCTTTAGCAGCGCCTTCTCTTCTATGTGCCTATTAATTCTATCTTTTAGGATGGTTTCCATCACTTTACCTAGGACACATGTCAAACTGACAGGTCGGTAATTTCCTGGATCACCCCTGGATCCTTTTTTGAAAATTGGTATGATTTTGTAAGTTCTGCTTTCCCTGTTGTATGAAGTCTCTTACTGATATATTGCAGGAATTCCCTTTATCTTTTCCTCCACTTATCAGTCCCTTTCTTCCAACCATGACCAACTACGTCACTGTTTGTGAGCTGCAGCTAAATGATCCCAGGTAGGGTACTGCAGCAGGAAAATGCATTAAAAGGGCAACATGCCAAACAAACAAAAGAAAGGGAGTGATGGGATTATTTCACTCCATTTCCCCTTTGATGTGTACTAGCAAATGTATCAGGCAACAATGAAGTTGGAATGTGAAAACAATGATTTACCTGATCATGAGAGATAGTGTGATCTTTTCCACCAAAGACAAAAAACGTAGGGTTCAGCAGATCATACCTGTCTTCAGAATTCCTGATTATTCCTAAATGTAAACAGATATATAGATACATATGTAAAAGGAATTTTCATCAAGCAATATATTCTTAAAGATCAATCTCAAACTAAGAGAATGGCAAATGCTCTTTATTTGTCTCTTCCGTTTGTCATATGCTTTCAATATACGAGGACATGAGGTTTAACTACACTACTACTACTACTACTACTACTACTACTACTACTACTACTACTACTACTACTACTACTACTACTACCACCACCACCACCACCACCACCACCACCACCACCACCACCACCACCACCACCACACTGTGCTGATGATCAGTCCACATACACTCAGTCTGGAACCTTCATTTCAAGAATTTTGATCAAGTTCTGTCTGTCATGAATTTGAATGGTTCAACCGTGTAAAATAAGCTTGTACATATGTTAGTGTGATTTAGTTAACCATTCTGGTTTAGGTTTTTCAGAAATGAAAATGTATTAAGTTGCATTGATCTTAGGAGTCTCCATAGAGAAACACTATGTCACATAGATAAATGACTCTAGTGGCACCTTTAATTATTAAAGGAAGAACTTACCCAGAAGAAAACACAAAAGTTCACACACTTTGACCTCAGGAGTCATCCCCCCCCCCAAAAAAAGGGGGGAATGTCCTTGGGCATCTTGCCAAGTCAGGATTAGGCCCATCTTGATAAAGCAACCTTGGGAAATCTTGAGAGATATAACAGAAATCTTATTTTATCTTGATCTAATCTCAAAGACATCATTCGACCTTGAGATATTTGACATTCCAAAAGAGGGAGTGAGTAACACTTTACGGTATAAAAAGTGAGCCCAAGAAGCCCCAGGGAGATTTGAAAGAGACCAAGGGGGGAGTCATGAAGAACGTCCCAAGAATGTAGGAGCGCACTCCTAAAGAACATGCACTGCGTAATGGAGAAACGAAACTCTGAAGGAAATGCGGCCTTCAGGGCCGTTACTTTAGAGATTATCAGCTAGCAGGAGACAAGCTACCAGACTTTGAAGATTTTCTAACTTTGGGACTTAGAAGAATCTTCACCTTGCAACCAGATAAGGCAACACTTAGAAAAGATCGCGTTCTTATTTTCTAGATTCAAAGTGTCAGGAGAAATTGCGTGTTTAGGAATAAGTTAGCTAGAGAGAGCAATTTAGGAGCTTTATAGCTTGGATTTAAACCTAGAATTGGGATATTTCAGGAGCAATTTGTTTTATGGACATTGAATTTCTTTTTATCGAATAAACATTGAGACCACACAGGTCTCCTTTGAAAGATTTTGGAAGTGTTGTGTTCAGTTTTGGTGTGATCCTGAGAGACAGGATTTTGGCATGTATTGCTTCCATCTTAACATTATTTGTACGCTTCTACAATCTTCCACAGCTTTTCTTTTGGAAGTGGGCACCGGAGGGGAGACAGTGAAGCCAACTCAGGCATAATGCACAAAGTTACAGGGCTGGAGATTCGGGAGCTGTGGAAGTCATAAAATAGCCCTGAGGCTGAGGAAAAGAATTATTGGCAAAGCGTGGATACTGTCTCAGCCCTCTAGTTGGTCCCCAACATTGTCATCTACCCAAGGGCAAGGGTTAGGATCCAATACCAACTCTGGAAATTTCTGTGAAGAACATTGGTGCATAGAGCTATTTGGGCACAGCATTCTAGATTATTCTGTCAAGTGTTTGAGGGTTGTTTTGAGGGGTGGGGGGTGGGGTTGGCCAGGAAGAAAAAAATCCCAAACTGAAATTTTACACTTGAGTGACATAAAGCAGTATTCAGAAGGAGGCACCTGCTTCTACTCCAGAAGTACTACTTTACAACTGAGGAAGAACATAGAAACTTTACTTGATTGATTGTTTTGAATTGTTGCAAAAATTTTGTTTGACCAGCTTTCAGCGCTTCTAACACAAATGAGGCCAGAAGTCTTCATTTGTTAGTCTGTACTGGGCCTAAGATTGACATCTAGTGGTTGCCCTGATAACAGCTGCTACAGAAGAGAGGATTGAAGCAAATTTCAAACTGTTCCAGAGGAAGTTATTTGTTTTTACTATTGCTATTATTTTTGTGATGAAGCTACAGAGTGTCGCCAAAGACCTGAAGTTGCATAGTTTCAAACAGATTTATCCAAAGACAATTTCAGCAACAAAACCATTTTGCACTCCCTTCTATTCTAATCTTTTCTTTTTGCCTCTCTGTTTTTCTCTTCCTGTGGCACAGCTCTGTGGCACAGGAGCACTTCTGCCCATTTCCTACACTACAGTACCTTAGGCACTAGTCTAGTGCTTAAGGTACACAGAAAGAGCCTTCTTGAAGACTGTGGTATTTTTGAACCTTGTTGTAATGGCTAATGTTTCTCACACTAGGTGTCATGCGAATGGAACTACGGAATGAATTCACCAAAAGGTGGCTTCATGTTTCCAGTTAAAAGTCTGACTTAGACACAGAAGAAGACGATGATGATGATGCCGACGACAATGACGATGTCACCACATGAAAAACAGAACTGGCTTTAATAGTTGCTTTGAAGTAAATATATTTCTCCAGTTGCAGCTAGCTTGTAATACAAACTACACTTCCTTAAATTTCCTCATCCACACAACTATTAAATTCTTTCCTCTTTTTTACATAGTCCCCCAAACAGGCATTTACTCTCCCATTTTAAATGTTTCAAGATACAGCGGTACTTCACTTAAAGAGCATAATGCATTCCACGGGATTTATTTATTTATTATTTATTTAGTCGTATTTATATATGCCGCCCACTCAGGCAGAACCCGACTCAGGGCGGCATTACAACAAATTCTAAAAACATATAAAAACACTTTAAAAACCCCATATCCCACCCACTTAAAAAACCCCTTATCCCACCCATCCATCCCACCCACTCTAAAAAAAAGGAAGAGAGAGTTCTTAATTCTTTACGTAAGCCAGCAGGCGGGGACCGTGATCCCATTCGGGCCCCACACCTGCCCTGCCAGCCAGGTCTTCAATCCTTTCCTGAAGGGCAGCAATTCTCTTTGAAGTCTTAGATCTGTTGGCAGGAGGTTCCAGAGAGTTGGTGCGGACACGGAGAAGGCCCTCCTTCGGGTGCTAGACAGATGTGCACCCCTAACTGATGGCACCATTAGAGAGCCCCTCCGGTCCACTCTGGTTGGACGAGCAGACACTCTTGGGACGATGCGGTCTCTAAGGTATCCTGGCCCACTGCCATATAGGGCTTTAAAGGTCAAAACCAGCACCTTGAATTGCACCCGGAGACAAACTGGTAGCCAGTGCAGCTCCCGAAGTAGCGGTGAGGCATGGGCATATCGCCCACATCCCATCACCACCCGGGCTGCCGCATTCTAGACCAGCTGCAGCCTCCGAATGGTCGTCAAGGGCAGCCCCATGTAGAGCGCATTACAATAATCTAGTCGGGAAGTAACCAGAGCATGGGTGACCATAAGCAAGGAGCCCCGATCCAGGAGTGTGCGCAATTGGCGAATCACCCGAAGTTGGGCAAAAGCCCTCTTGGCCACAGCCGCCACTTGTTCTTCCAGCAGCAGCCATGAATCCAGAAGGACCCCCAAGTTGCGCACTGGGTCTGTCTGGGGCAAAACCGCCCCATCCAGTACCAAAGGTGGTAACTCCCTGGATAACACGGGGCCCCTTATCCACAGCCACTCTATCTTGCTGGGATTCAGCCGAAGCCCATTGGCCCCCATCCAGACCCCAATGGCCTCCAGGCATCCGGATAGGATTTCAACAGCATCACTGGGGTCCCCACGGGCCGAGATATACAACTGGGTGTCATCCGCATACCGATGGTACCGCACCCCGTGGGAACGAATGATCTCACCCAGTGGCTTCATGTAGATGTTAAATAAGAGGGGAGAGAGCACCGAGCCCTGAGGAACCCCATACTTGAGGGGCCTAGGGCTGGACCTCTTACTCTCTAACCACACCGACTGGGTACGGCCCTCCAGAAAAGAGGAAAACCAGGACAACACAGTGCCCTGGATCCCCAATCCTTTGAGCCGTTCCAGAAGGATACCGTAGTCGACGGTATCGAAGGCCGCTGAGAGGTCAAGAAGAGCAAGGACGGATGGATAACCCCCGTCCCGCTCCTGCCAGAGATAATCCATTAGTGCGACCAATGCCGTCTCCGTACCATACCCGGGCCTGAATCCTGATTGAAAGGGGTCTAGATAATCCGCTTCCTCCAGGACACTCTGCAGCTGGCGCGCCACCGCCTTCTCCAAAACCTTACCCAAAAAGGGCAGGTTGGAAACCGGCCTGTAATTGTTAAGGACAGCTGGGTCAAGGGATATTTTCTTCAGGAGGGGGCGCACCAAAGCATGTTTTAATGGTGCAGGAAATACCCCCTCCCGTAAGGATGCATTTATTATCGCCCCAACCCAGCCACCTGTCACCACCTTGGAGGCTTTCACCAACCAGGTGGGACAGGGGTCCAAAGGACATGTAGTGGCACACTACATTCTGGATTGCTCTTTATGCGAGTTTGCTCTTTAAGTGAAACACCATTGTAAGTGACCAATTGTGACTTCTGATGGGGGGATTGCGAACCCAAATTTAGTTGTTAAGCGAGTTTTTGGTTGGTTTTAGTTGTTAAGCGAGGTGACCATTCAGAGAAAATTCTGCTCTTTAAGTGAGTTAGTCTCTAAGCGAGGCACTCTTTATGCAAGGTTTTACTGTAAATGAGACACATTGGTGGTATCGTGTGTATCATGCTAAGTAGATGCATTACTGTCTCATCATATTACTTATTACTTAAAAAAAAGAAGGGAAATTTGTCATGGGCTACTGAATGACAGGGGTTGGGAAAGATACAGGAAATGGAGCTTCAATAATCGAGCCCCGGACAAACTGAAATGAATGAAAGACATGTGTGGATATTTCTCACGAGAGAAAAAACTTGGATCAATGTGGATAGAAGGTATTTTCAAGCAGGAGATAAATAGATTGTACTAAATATATGAGTTTTTTAAATGCGAACCAGACTGCTCCAAATTCTGACATATGAACAAGTCCTAAGTTGATTTTTTATGGCTGTGCTTGGTGTTTTCATCTTCCAAACAGCATGTAGTAGGGAGTTGCAGAAATCCAAGTCTAAACACAGGGAAGAGTTGTTTGTGATTGCAAGTTTCAACAGCTCTGATATATTTTTGAATCATAAGGTTTTACAATGCCATACATTTCCACTGCACCCTCATTACAGGTCTGATCATGTCAAGCAATCAATGGAATGTCCCATTGTTTGGTCAACAAACAATGTAGAAGCCATGCAAAAACAGTATGCAAGTTATTAGCTATAGGGAAAATATGTCTTTGTCCCAGTTGGCCACAAATAGCTGTGTTACTCAATCATGGTTTAATCTTAACCTATAAAACCAAGTGTTCACCGTTGGAATTGGCTATACGTTGCTGTGCGTTGCCCTACTGACCCGCACCCTCCCTTCGAGAGCACGGCCGAATTGCCTATGCAGGTCAACGAAGGATTGAAAAATCCGGCACGGGGGCCTCAGCCCCACTAACGGCAAGAAACGTAAAGAACATCACTTCCCGAAAGTCCTTGCGCCGCGCCGCGCCAGAGCCAATCAGGCTGAGAGGCTCTCGCACGGAGCAGCGTTCCAACACGCGCCGCAGCCAATCAAAAGAAAAGGAATTTTAAAAAACGCAGCACAAACACAAAGCACCAACACATTACTACAAGCCCCAGCGTCCTGCACGCAATGTGTGAACAGAACGATGAGGCAGCCGGCACGCAAAAACAAAACTAAAAAAAGCTGCCTCCGCAACCATTCAACCCCACGGGCGAGCCAGCATGGCCCGTGGGGGAAAAAAATAAAAAAGAAACCGCCGCCGCTACTCTTCCGTTCGAAGGGCCGGCGCACGAAAAATAAAAGTTAAAAATAATCCCACCGCCGCAGCCATTCTTCCCCATGAACAAGCCAGCATGGCCCGTGGGGGAAACCCCCCCCCCAACGCCACCATGGCCCTTCCGATCGAAGGGCCAGCCGGCGGCCCAAAAAGACGAGAAACAAACAAACAAAAAACCACCCCCGGCCGCCGCTGCCCTTCTCTTCGAAGGGCCAGCCAGAGAACCAAAAAATAAAGCAACCAACCCCCCCCACCCCCCGCAACTGCCCTTCTTTCCCACCGGGTAGACAAGAAAAAAAAACCACCCCCGGCCGCCGCTGCCCTTCTCTTCGAAGGGCCAGCCAGAGCACCAAAAACTACAGCAAACAACCCACCCCCCCACCCCCCGCAACTGCCCTTCTTTCCCACCGGGCCAGCCAGTATGGCCCGCGGGGAAAAAGAATAAACACCCCACTGCCTCTCCCTTCCTTCCCATGGGCCAGCAAGTATGGCCCGTGGGAAAGAAATAACCACCACCCAGCAAATGCCCTTCCTTCCATTGGGCCATGAAGCATGGCCCGTGGGAAAGAAAGCCTCCCCGCAAATGCCTATCCTTCCCACGGGCCATCCAGCATGGCCCATGGGGGAAAAAAGCCTCCCCGCAATTGGCCTTCCTTCCCACGGGCCATCCAGCATGGCCTGCGAGAAAGAAAGCCACCCCCCCCACACACACACACACACACACTAGAAAAAACACACAAAATCACAAACAAACAGCCAAATATGAACAAGAAAAACACACACATACACCCCCCAAAAAGAATCCACCCCCAACCCCCCCCCCAAAAAAAACCCCACATTACTTACAAAAAGACGTCTTCCTTCTATGAGAACCGGAACACAAATGAGAAAGAGGAAACTTACCGGAAGCAACACCAAGAGGACAGAAGGTACCAAATGCAATGAGAAGCTCAAAAGCTCAACACCACCACCCAGTGGCCAAAACAGAAACAACATTCTAAATTTAATCACATAAATTATACAAACATTCAAAAAAAAAAAACCACACTAATCTCAAAAATTACCAAAATAAAACCACTTTTCACTATGAAAAACCAAAACAAAAAAAATTTAAAAGAACATTTTAAAAAACAAAATTAAATTTAAAACTAAATAATATTACATTAAATTAAATTAAATTTAATTTACATTTTTTTTGCATAAACATAAAAAACAAGTTCAAAAACAAAATTACTCAAAGCCACAAAATCAAAAAAAATTACACCACCATTTAAAACAGTGCATCACCATTGCTTCGACAAATAAACGAAAGCCTTTAGTATCCAACACAATTTTAAAAAGCCCGGCAACGCCGGGCAAACTATGCTAGTTATGTTATAAATCTGTTTATGTAAAATTTCTAATCAAGTGACCTAGATCTAATCTTGAAGAAGGAGGTGAATTTTATAAACTTGTGAAGTTGTCCAGATGCAACATTTGTCCTTTTATGTGGACCTTTTACTTGTTGTCATTTTTTCCTAAGTATTATTGTCCTTAACATGTTCAATACAATAATAATACAATACAGTAGAACCTCGGATAAAGTCCAAACTCCGTTCCACAAGTCTGGACTTTATCCAGTTTTGGACTTTATCCAAATCAAATGGGCGATGCATTGGATAACGTCCAATAATGGACTTTATCCAAAGTTCCTATACCAAATACCTTTGATAACGTCCATTTTTATTGGTTTTGCAATGCATCATATGTGCATGAGAACCGTGACTTTATCCGAATCGGACTTTATCCGAATCGGACTTTATCCGAGGTACCACTGTATGATAATACAATACAAATTTTTTTTGTTATTTCAATTGTGGTGGAGGGTTTTTTGTCCCCTGTTTTGTCTTGTCCCCTGTCTTGGGGGCAAAGTTTTGCTATTGAAAATTTTCCGTTTCATTTATGCAGTCAGAGCAGTTCAAGCAGAGTGGCAAGATGCTAGGAAATCCTGGGTTCTACTGCTCTAGAGCCATGATGGTGAACCTTGGCACTCCAGGTGTTCTTAGACTTCAATTACCAGAAGCCCAAGTCAGCACTCCTGCTGATCAGGGCTTCTGGGGATTGAAGTTCAAGAACACATGGAGTGCCAAGGTTTGCCATCACTGCTCTAGAGGTCTAAATACCTAGGGCAACAGCTTCCTGCTTATATGCAAAGATGGAGGGTGTTTGGGAGTAGTGGTCAGGAAGCAGATGTTGAAGTTTTATTTACAATCTTGCAAGCTGCTTGTAACTGGAATGACTATGAAGGACTTTTTGTGGGCTGGGGTGACTATCTTTCCAGCACTAACAAACATACCTGTCAAGTATCCCATATTGGCCGGGATTTCCCGTATTTCAGCTCTTGTTCCTCCCCTTTCCCGCCACCATCCAGTATCTTAAATGGCGGGGAAAGGTGTTACTGCGCATGCGCGCCCATCAGAGGCAGTTCTGCACATGTGCAAAGGGGTTCTGTGCATGCATAAAGGGGTTCTGTGCATGCACAAATGGGTTCTGCACATGCACAAAAGGATTCTGCGTATGCGCAAAGGAGTTGTTGCTGTGCATGCATGCTCGGGCCGTTGCAGTTCCTGTATTTTCCGGAGCTGCGCTTGGCAGGTATGCTAACAAATTGTTCCTTCCTTCCTGCCTCTAAATTCAAAGAGAACCCTGCCTCTTTCAGCTCTGTGTTATTTCATTCTCTTTTATCAGTTGGCATCAGTTATTTTGTTGCTGTTTATCTGTTTATTGGTTGCTAGCATGTATGCATTTTAAAAAAGCAGCATGCACATGACTGTAACTCCAAGTATGTAAGTGTAAATAATGAAATAATGCATGTTTATTCTTTCTCATACAAATATCTGAGAGTGAATTATTGAGACTGTGAATGCCAGTTAATGACAAAGGGATGGATTCTGGGAGACTTGTAACTGTTCTCCTCTGTGGGTCTCTGCACTTCTGCTGTGCAGCTAAACAGAATTTTACCAGAAAGTCAAAATTCTGCAACAGATGTCATGGTCCTGGGTTGCTGGAAGCTTTCCATCACTTGCTCAATTACCATTCACCCACATGAAACAGCTCTGCAAAAGAAGCTGTAGCAGAGAAGTGGACTTCTAAGGGGCCTATTTTTTTATTTTATTTTTTGCAAGGATTCCAGTTCTTTTCTAGAGAGGAGCAGCGTGGCTTTGAAAAGTTCAGTTTGGGAACTTATTTTCATAAGCACGGGTTTGTGATTTGCAAATTGAAGTTGAGGATTTATGGAGGAAGAAATCTGTTGTGGTACCCATAGTGATTGGAGCCCTTGGAACAATAACTAAAAGATTCCCTAGATATTTGGAAATTTTGGATCTATTGGACTTGAACATCCTAACTCTAAAAAACCACAACCCAACAATACTAGGAACTGCATATATACTCAGACGTTACCTTAACAGTTCTTAGGTCCTTCGTTAGGGCTTGAATTGTTAATTTTATACCAGTCCTTGACTGTGACTCAAATGGTAGATGTGAATAATAATAATAGACCTGATGGATCATCTTAGGTGGAACTTACTGTCAGCAAGAGATAAAAGGCAAATACTATGTAAGTGGTAGGAAAAATACTGAGAATATGCAAGATAAGGTGCAATATATGAAATACATCTTCCATCTAGAAGACATTTTTTTGTTTGTTTGAGGAGAATGGAAATGGCCAAGCAGTAATCTGCTTTTTAATGCCAATTTTGTTGTCAAAACATGTAGGAAAGTTTAATTGGGAGCAAATGTCCTATTGCTTACATTACTACAAGTGTGCACTTCATTCTAGTGCCTGCTTATTAAGATATAAGGTCCCAATGTTCAATGAGCCTTTCTCATAGGCAAGTGGCATAGGATTGCACCCATATGTATTTGCTTCATTAGTGGAGAATATATGACTGAAATAAATCATCACATAGATATTTGGAGATCATCTTTAAGAGTTAAGTCTTTAAGTATTTAAAAATTTAGGAAGGTATTTGTTTTAAAAAAATTTTTTACTACCATAGGCAGATACCCCAGCATTCAATTCAGGATTCTTCAGCATCAAGTGATGTACAGCCATTCCACCCCAGGAAAACCCAACGATACCAATCTTCACTGCACTGTACTGTTCCTTTAGATATTTAATAACAACATCAGCCGTCCTGAGACATAGAAACAAAAGAGTTAATGCATCTAAAAATCTAAAAAGATATAGTAATACAGTAATACCTCATACAAAGTCCGCTTCATACAACATCGGATTCATACAACATCGCCTAATTCCTTGAAAAAAGTTGCCTCATACAAAGTTGTGTGACATTGTATGAGGCATTGGGGTTTTCCCAGGTTGCATTGTGCCTGAGCAGTATAAAAGGCAGGACACATGTGTGCATTGCTCTTGTGAGTTTTGCATGAGGCAATGCAAGCGCGGCGCCAAAATGGCCGCCGCGCCCTTTGCGGGCCCCCCCCCCACAGGACAGAGAATCCGGGTAGTTAGGGGCGTGGCCAGCTCCCTTATAAAAGGGGTGGCCACGAGGCAGCCGAGCTGCCATTTTACCTCAGCGACGGAGCGGAGAAGTTTTTTCCCCTGTGTCTCCGTCGCTCGTTAGCTTACCGGGAAGCCTTTTGGTAGCGATTCTGCCTTGCCGGCTTCCCTTTTTTGCTTCGGTGGAGATGCCTTCGAAGAAGAAGGCAGCTTCGAGTTCAGCTCGCGCTGTTAGGAGGCGCAACCCAGGTCGGAGGACCGTGGTGCCGCCTCCTCAGCAGCCACCTTTGCCAGCCCCGACCGGGGCCGGCGGAATGGGGTCTATTGCCCCTTGGCCCGCTGCGGGCGAGCAGAGCGTGAGCGCGGATGGCGCTCCGGCCCGCGGCCCACGAGCGGTGGACACCGCTCCTCCTCCTGCTCACTCCGTTGGGCCTGTTCCTTTTGGGCCGCAGCCTCTCCCCGGGCCCTCTAGCCTTGGGGGGTGGGGCGGCCCCCTGCCTTGGCAGGTTTCTCCACCAGCTCTGCCGGGCTTTGGTGCTGGCCAATGGCCATATGCTGGCCCCGGGGTGCAGGGACCTGTACCCGTGCCTGGCTCAGGCGGGCCGGCCGGCCCTTTGCCCATGGTCAACGTGGACACCTTACTGGCCCGCATTGCGGCCCTGGAGGCGTCTTTGGCCCGGGCCAGTCAGGCGGGAGCCCCCTTTGGGGTTCCTTTTGAGGTGCTGTCGGCAACAGGACAACAGCCGGCGGGGAGGGTCGAGCTGCTGCAGGCGGGTGGCGCGGCTTCGGCCACTGCCTCGCAGCTCC
Organism: Bradypodion ventrale; assembly: GCA_035047345.1. Taxonomy (NCBI): domain Eukaryota; kingdom Metazoa; phylum Chordata; class Lepidosauria; order Squamata; family Chamaeleonidae; genus Bradypodion; species Bradypodion ventrale. The sequence continues at coordinate 193,594,576 of JAWDJE010000004.1, forward strand.
CCAGCCAGCAACCTGGTGCGGGTCAAGCCCCGGTGATGAGCTCTAGGTCGGTCGTGAGCTCCGACGCCCCCAGTGGGCCGGAACCCCCGGTGGGGGCGGCCCGCGGGGGTGCAGCATGTGAGTATACGGTGCAAGCAAGTACATCCACGCACATTCCCAATATAGGGGGGGCCTTTCAATGGCCTTGGCCTCGCGCGGGTGGTGCGGGGGCCACGCTGTCTACGGCCCACCCGGCGACAACAACTGCCACCTTGGGCAATGGGGTGGGCATTGGTCCTTACACTGCGGGGAATGTTCTGGGGGTGGCTGGGTTAGCTCAGGCCCCTTTTACTAGGCCGGCTGTCCCCTTTTCGGCTTTGCCGACGGCAGGGTATTCCTTGCCATTGGGTGATCACTTGGCACAGGCTACTAGGGAAAAGATATGGCGTGGGGAGTACGTAGATATCTTCTCACTCCTGAACAGAGAGCCCACCAAGGAGGAAAGGGAGGGTCAGGATGAGAAGGATAAGGAACAGGCACGCCGCCGTAAGCCGCCGCGTACCTGGGCTAACTGGCTTCCCGCCTATTTAATATACATGGCGGTATATTTGAGGGCGCGGCCAGATTTAGCTATCCCCATGGTCCAATATTTGGACAACATATATAGGGCTATGGTTGATTTCCCGGGCCCCTCATGGCTAGCATATGATGAGGAATTCCGTATGAGGATTCCTCTCCACCCCGAGATGAGATGGGATGAGCCGTGCCAGAGACTGTGGCTCTTGTACATGACACCCACACGCCCTGCCCCGGGGGATAGATACCATTGTGGACACGCGGTCCAGCGAGCGGCTGCAGCGCAGGTTACCCGCCAACCGGCGGGGCAGGGGGTTCCAGCCCGCCTGCTGTGCTGGACTTTCTCGTCAAATGGTTCCTGCAATCGAAAGTATTGCAGGTATAAGCATGAGTGTCCCACATGTTCTGGCCCCCACGCAGCCTCTGCTTGTCCCAGGCCTGGAGGGGCACGAGGCAGAGGGAGGGGTGGACAGTGGGCTGGCAAAGCTGCCGCGGATGGAGCTAGTCCTCCAAAAGGCCCCCTCCCCAATTAACGTGGACATGCTGGAGCGCTGGCTCGCATCGTACCCAAAGGGGGAGGACGGGGAGTATCTACTTCAAGGTTTTAAGCAGGGATTTCGTATCCCTTTTATGGGTGATAGGTCCCCTCAGGATGCTCCCAACCTTTTATCCCTCAGAGGAAGGGAGGAGGTGGCTGCGGCCAGCATTATAAAGGAGTTAGACGCGGGCAGGGTCGCTGGACCCTTCCCCGCACCCCCGTTTCCCAATTTTAAGGTTTCACCACTGGGTTTGGTGCCCAAAAAGTCCCTAGGTGAGTTTCGTCTTATTCATCATTTGTCCTACCCAGCCGGCCGATCGGTCAACGATGCTATCCCTGATGACCTTTGTTCAGTCAGGTATACATCGTTTGACCAGGCGCTGCGCATGGTGCGCGCGTGTGGCCCGGGTGCCCTGCTGGCCAAGTGTGACATTAAGTCGGCTTTTCGCCTTTTGCCGGTGCACCCGGGCGACTTTGAATTGCTGGGTTTTAAATTTAAGGGGGAATATTATTTCGATAAGGCCATGCCTTTTGGCTGCTCCATATCATGCTCGGCTTTCGAGCGTTTTAGTACCTTCCTAGAATGGGCCTTTGTCCGTAGGTCAGGGTCCCGGTCTGTAGCCCATTACCTGGATGACTTTTTATTCGGGGGTGAACGGGGCTGGGACACGTGTGCACGTCTCCTTAACACATTTCAGACGCTAATGCAGGAACTTGGTGTCCCTTTAGCGCCCGAAAAGACCGAGGGCCCATCGACCAAGCTAGTATTCCTGGGGGTTGAGATTGACACAGTAGTGCAGGCTTCTAGGTTGCCGGGTGATAAGGTGTCCAGGATAGTGGCCCTTATCTCGGAATTGCTGGCCAAGCGTAAGGCATCCCTGAGGGAACTGCAGGTGCTCCATGGGCACCTTAATTTTGCCTGCAGGGTGGTCGCTCCGGGCAGGGCTTTTGCCCGGCGCTTATGTGACGCCATGGCAGGGTTATCCAGGCCCCACCACAGAGTCAGGCTTACCCGGGGTATCAGGGCAGACATGTTCGTCTGGTTGCAATTCCTGAGGGAGTTTAATGGGGTCTCATTTTGGAGGTCTGACCTCCTGGCATCCCCCAATTTCCAGATCCGGTCTGATGCCTCAGGATCCCTGGGTTATGGGATGTACTTCGATGGGAAGTGGGCCTATGGTGGGTGGCCACCGGCATGGGCAGGCACAGGTCGCCTGCGGGATCTCACATACCTGGAATTTTTTCCCATCCTGGGGGCTTTGATGCTATGGGGCGAACAGTGGGCAAATTCGGTGGTGCATTTCTGGTGTGACAATGCTGCCGTTGTACACATTGTCAATGCACAGACTTCCAAATCACCCAGGGTTATGGATCTAGTGCGCCATTTTGTGCTGCGCTGCCTGCGCCTCAACGTCTTGTTCAGGGCTAGGCATGTCCCAGGGGTTAATAATGATATTGCTGACGCTTTGTCCCGCCTGCAGATCTCCCGGTTCCGCGCCTTGGCCCCGGATGCGGAGGAATTTCCCTCGCCACTCCCGGACGAGATGTGGACTATTGGCAAGGAGAGGTGAACCGGGCGATTGGCCTGTCACTAGCGCCACGCACGCGTAAGGCGTATCAACAAGCATTCTATTCATATAGGGCATTTGCTGCTCAATTTCACTTGCCAGAGACCTGGCCGATTCCGGTGGACCATGTTCTGCGGTTCATGGTTCACCTACATGCACAGGGCCTCGCACCTCGCACCATAGCATCCAAGCTTTCGGCGTTGGCTTTTATGGCCAAAGTAGGGGGTCATGTGGATACCACCTCTGACTTCCGTGTGAGACATGTTTTGGAGGGGTGGGTGCGCGAGCGCGGGCGTTGCCCGGACGACCGGCACCCTATTTCCCCAGGGGTTCTTACCCAGTTGGCCCGGGGCTGGCCAGGCCTCTGTTTTGATCATTATGAGGCAGCCCTTTTTCGTGCAGCCACAACGGTGGCATTTTTTGGAGTGCTCCGCGTCAGCGAACTCGTGATGCTGTCTAAGGCGGATGCAAGTGGTAGGGCACTGGAACTCGAAGATGTCTATGTTGCCAAAGACTGGGCCCAGTTGAGGATACGCTCCTCTAAAACAGATCAGCACGGCGTAGGCAGTGGTGTAAGACTGCTACGGTCTTCTTTGGCAGACATCTGTCCGGTTGGTGCCCTACAGGAATTCCTGGCACTGCGTGGCACGCACCACGGCCCGTTTTTCTGTCACCAAGATGGGTCTCCCCTTACTAAATTTCAGTTTTGGAAGGTGACAGCCAGAGCCCTCCCCAGGGTGGGCCTACCAGGTGCCCGTTATGGCACACATTCGTTCCGTATTGGTGCAGCCTCTACAGCAGCTGCTTTTGGGTACTCGGGGGCTGACATACGCAGCATGGGGAGGTGGGGCTCGCAATGTTTTCAGTTTTATGTGCGCCCACTCCCGCCATGAGTACCAATCCCGTCACCTTACCGCCTTTTTTCTCAGTTTTTCTTACAGACCCTGGGTGTCGTATTACACCGGTGACAGTATGGCTGGTGGGCCACAGCTATGTGCACAGGGCAGCGCGTTACGCTGCGGCGACAGAGTGGGACCCCGACTGGGACTGGGTGACCACGCCAGTCTCGCATGGCATGGTAAGCCTGGGATGTTATGGCGGGAGCTGCGGCCTTTCCTTTTTTCTGGCCTGGGTGCTGACCCGCCTGACATTCTAATCATCCACCTGGGGGGCAATGATTTGGGCCAGGTCACCGGCTTATCGCTCAAGCATGCGATTTGCGAGGAACTCGCCTACTTGCATTATGTCTGGCCTGCCACAACCCTGGTTTGGTCGGACATTGTTCCGCGCCATTCTTACAGAGGGGGCGTTAACCTCCTGGCCCTTGACCGCGCTAGGCGCGCGGTCAACAAGGCAGTGGCGCGGTTTCTTGCCACCAGGGCTTGGGGACGGGTTAGTCATCACCCCGATATTAGTCTACAAAATTATGACTTGTACGCAGGGGAGGGGGCCCATCTGTCGCGAGGAGGTATGGACCTCCTGTTGGGTGATTGGCGAGCAGGCCTGTTGACCGAGCTGACGGTCTGGGGGGGGGGGCGTCAGGTCTTCTTTGAAGCCCCTCCGTGTGGCGGGTAGCACTGGTAAGGTAAACAGTATGACCCACAAGTATCCGGCAGGTTCGCAATTGACTGGACAACACTAGACAGGAATAAATTAGTTAAACGTTGTCCGGTCAACGACGAACCAGGCGATGGGGTGATGACGATTGCTAACCAGCATGCATCACCCCTGTGATTTCACGGATACGCGTCAGAGGGTGGGGTCATAAGTTAGTTATTGACTACGGTCAACAATTTGTTTGTTGTCAACAAACAAATTGATACAAATTGATACATTGTAACCAATTGCCGTTGGCAATTTTGGGGTGGTACCTTACCAGTGTTACTTCGGCCTGCTTGCCTTAGGAATTATGATTGGTCGTTTTACCAATACAAATTTATAATTCGGACTAGGGCATTGAATCAATAAATGTGGCCCTATGCTGTTATCCACTTTCAATGTTGTCTGTGTCCGTTATTGGGGGGGTGCGCCTGCAAAGAGTGTTTAGGAGTGGTTTTGCGCGCGATTTTGGATTTTTTTTAATTTTTTCGTCAGAATTTTTAGAAGCATTCCTGGGATTTTTGCAGCATTCTTCAGGTTCTTGGACAATCAGGGTTGCTTGACAAGTTTTTGTAATGTTTTTAGCCTTTAGACAATGATTTCTTAAAGTTCTGTCAGTTTCCTTGATTTTACCCTGAAATCTGTGCTGTTACAGTACAATGTATCTCTATGGAAACGACATTGTATGAGGCATTGTGGCAAGGATTTGGACGTTGTATGAGGCATCGCGACTAGGATTTTGCACGTCTCATACAAAATCCAAATCTGTCCATTTTGTTGAGCTTACAGCAGGCAATCTTATCATGCTTTGTGTTTGTTTGACACACTAACATTGAGATAGGAAGGACAATCATTTAAAAAGCATAGTTAAAACCTTTTAAAAAAAATCTAAACCAGGGTTTCTCAACCTATGGCCCATGGCCCAGACTCAGCCTGCAGAACCATTTCATGTGGCCTGCACATGAAAGTTGTTTAACCTAGTTCTTTTTAACTCAAACTATGTTAGTTTCAGAAAGCTAGTAACTTAATACTTTTTAAAACATCATTTGCATGAGAGATTTCCCCCCTGCTTTTTATTGCAACAAAGATGAAGTGACCTTCAGCCAATACCTGTCAACTTTATTTAAACATAAGCCTTATTACAACATTCTTTTTCCTTCTGCTAAAGTTGTGCCAGAACATTTATACAATAAGAACTAAGGAAAAAGAAAAGGGGAATTGAGGAGGGCTTGCTTTTCAAAACATCCAGTGTTAATCCTTTGGAACACACTAGCTGTACCACTCTATAAAGATTATCCAAAACATTTAGGTAGGTGCTACATGTCTTAGATGTGGGTTACTAGGGGATCACCTTAAATGAAAGGTGAGCAAGGCCAGGAGCCAAATTCCTTCCTTTATGTCTCACCTGGGACACCACACACACACACACACACACACTCATCCCAAAAGAAAAGGGATGGCAAGTGAAACAAAAGCAAAATTAGTTAAATTCAGTGCCTGAAAAGTTTGGGCACCTCTGGTTTACACAAACAAAGAAAATGGAAAGTGGGAAATTTTGGTGCTATAATTCCCTCCTGTAATCTTCCTGAAACCAACAAACATAGAAGAATGACTGACATGGGTGTCAGAATCAGTCACATCTTGAGAACACCAAGTTGTCATAGGATGTGCTTAGGTAAAGTAAAGTATCCCTTGCTTGAAAGCCAGTCGTATCCGACTCTAGGGTGCAGTGCTCATCTCTGTTTCAAAGCCGAAGAGCCAGCACTGTCTGCTGCAGCAGACATTTCTGTGGTCATCTGGCAGGCATGACTAGACACCGGAGCACACAGAACGCTGTTTACCTTCTCACCAAAATGGTCCCTATTTATCTACTTGCAACATCTTGCTTTCGAAATTGCTAGGTTGGCAGGAGCTTGGACAAAGGCGGGAGCTCATTCCGTCCTGCAATACTCGGGAATCGAACTGCTGACCTTCCGCATGAACTGAAAAATCAACACCATCACAACCAGGCTAATTCCAAGAACTGTTATTGCTTATTTAACTGCATGCATCCTTTAATAGAAACCTCTTCGTTACTTATACTTTTGCAATACACATTAGCCTTACCTATCCACCTTCATGGGATCTCGGTCCTTTAACCAGTCTCCAAAATTGTGCCAGTGATCGGTAGTTTTCCAAGGTGCTTTCCCCAGAAAAAAGTCTGGGCAGATGGTTCTGTATGAAAAAGCATCCATGTGACTCTATTTTCTTCACAGAAAAGAAACAAATATGATAAATAGTTATACTGTACTAGACTTTGGGGGGGGGGGGGCATAAAACAGTGGTGGGCAAGTGTTTTAAAGCTAGAAAATCAACACTGCCAGTTCTGGGGGCAGGACAGGGATTATCAGAGCCAATTTTCTAGCTTTAAAACATCCTGAAAGCTGGCCATGGACAAAAGGATTCCTGAAACCTGTGTGGAGGCTAGAATTTTTTTTATTGCCTTGAAAAGGCCAAGTACAGTTGAAGCTGATTACATAGTTCGCCTTGTGTAACATAAACTTGCACAGCAGGGTTTTAGCTGGTATCTATACAAGTGCAGAGCTCTGACTATAGGACTATGTTGTGACAGTCGCCTGACACACTGAGTGTGCACAACCAGGCTATTGACCAGCACCCTGCCTTGTTCTGTAGCAGCCTACAGAGTTGTTGTTCTTCATGCAGAAATAGTGAACAGCGCACAGGCAAGCCAATTCTTCTGTGTGGAAAATCACCATAAGCTAGGCACACATTCTGGTCTAGTAATTATTGAGAAGAGATGGAGGAGATTAAAACATGACAGATTAATGTTTAGCTTGACTCCTTCAGCAAAGGTCTTTCAGAAGAGCCCTACAAATTTGTAATTTCATTAATGCATTTCCTTAAGAGAACTGAAGTTATGTGAGCTAAAACTATTTTTTTCTACACTATTCTTTGCTATGACTACTGTATAATTTTATCATTTAATATACTACTGTTTCATTTGTTTTGGGTGAACTGTTTTGTGAAGACGTAGCCTAAAAAGATGGGTGCATAAACAATTGGACTGATCATGATAATGGCAATGACAATACTAACAACAATAATTGCTCACATGTATCCTTTAGCTGCAAGTATATCAGTAACATATCTGGTATCTGGAAACTGCCATCCATATATGTCATGAACCAGAATCACAGCTTTGTTTGTGTCGTAATCAGGTTGGCAAATATATGCTTTAATGTGTTCGACCTGTATTTCAGTGCCACGGCCAACATAATTGCTTCTTCTCCCAATTTCATATTGGAAAGGTACATTTTTACTAGTCATTTAAAAAAAGCAAATGCACCAAACCCTGAAACAGAAACAAAATGTAATTAATAAAGTGTCAAATTATTACCAATAATAAACAAACACCAAATGGCAGATATAAAATTAAAATGCCATCTCAGTAGCAATGACTAGATTTGCCCGGTTTTGCTGCTTTCAAGGGACAAAAAGAAAACATTTTTTAAAATCCCCATTCCATTCAGTAATTTGTTAGAAACAGATACATCCAGTGGTGGCCATCAGCAGGTTCACACCAGTTTGCCAGAACCAGTAGCAGAAATTCTGGCTGGCCCCACCCATCCAAGTTTTGAAATAAAGTACTGTAGTCCTAATTTGGGTGCAACACAGGGCTTTCCCACTGGCCATGCCCACCATACCATGCCCACAGTGTGGTAGTAAACTTTTTTGGAGCCCACCACTGGATACATCCAGTGAAAAGAACAGAGCTCTTTAAGATCTAGCATCTGACAGGTGTTGTCATTGCTGTATGTATGTTAGACTAGTATGAATGGTTGAATCAGATGTTACACCTAAAATGTAAGAAAGCAGAAAAGCCATACCAAAATGAATGAATGAAATGCTATGAACAAACATTCATTAGTCTTAACTGTCCACTCATCTATTTACCCCAATCATTTTCATAGGGAAAAGAATCTTTATGTAACTCGAAGCAAACCCATAGGAAATCGTGTAAATCGGGACATGGTTTTAGCACAAAATCATTATGTAAGTCGAATTTTATGTAACTCGGGGCATTTGTAAGTCTGGGTTTTACTGTACTGTAACATACCTGTCAACCCGCGACTCTGAAAAAAACAGGACCTGCGCAGAGCGGTTCCGCGCAGGTCGCCTTCCATGCAGCTCCCTACACGAGCGGCGTAGGCTTCCACGCATGCATGGAAGGCTTCTACACGAGTGTAAAACCCTTCTACGCATGCGTAGTAGGCAACTTGCGCAAAAGGGCTGCGCAGTACTTCCTTTCCCCCGCTGCCAAATTACGGGGTTTTCGCAACGCTGGTCGGGAAATGACGTCAATCGGCGCAGGATTACGGGGTAATCCCAGCCAAATCGGGAAGGTTGACAGGTATGTACTGTACTCAGAAAGGGTTTACCAATTGTCCTTTCTAGTCACACCCAGGAAGCATACAGTTTTCCCAATGTTACACAGACAGGGTCTTTTCCCATGAGAATTGGGCTCTTGAAGCCCAGCTCCACAGCCTGGTGCTCCAAACAACTGAAAAACTTAATAAAGTCTATCCAATACTATTTGCATTAACTTTTCGTGGTCTGCAGCCCACTTCATTGGATGGCAGTCATAAGAACATAAGAACAGCCTTGCTGGAACAGGCCACAGCCCATCCAGTCCAGCATTCTGTCTCACACAGTGGCTCACCATTTCCTTCAGGGTATTCCCAAGGAGATGCCTTCACCTGCTTAGGATTTCCTGGAAATGGCATTGAGAGAGATCCTGCCTATCTCTCCAACCCCGAGGTTGTCCTTAAGTATCCATAATTATAGCCATTGATATCCTTGTCCTCCATGAACTTGTCTAATCCTTTCTTAAAGCTGTCAAGACTGACAGCTGTCACCACTTCTTCTGGCAGGGAGTTCCATAGACCAGTAATCCTCTGGGTGAAAAAGTACTTTCTCTTATTTGTTTGAGAACTAGTACCCAAAAGTTTCATCGAGTGTCCCCTAGTTCTAGTGTTGTGCGATTGGGAAAACAGTTTTTCCTTATATACTTTGTCCACACCGTGCATGATTTTATAAACTTCAATCAGGTCACCTCTTAGACGCCGTCGTTCAAGAGTGAAAAGGCCCAACCGTTGCAGCCTCAGATGGTAAGGAAGGTGTTCCAGTCCCCTAATCATTCTTTTTTTTTTTAAATTTTTATTAATTTTTAAAGCATAAGACATAAAAAAACATTTTATACATAACAAAGAAAATAAAAAAAATTAATAAAGATAAAATCATAATATAAAAATTAAGACAGACTGTGTATTACATACACTTACAAACTACATCACCCTGGTGCTATATACATTGTCCTAGGAGGTTGTGGGATCTCCCATTCATTTCTATTGTTCCCAAAATTTCATTTGGTCTGGTGTCAGTTTTCTTATTCCGTCTCTTGTCAATGAGTATTCCACAAATTTTCGCCATATTTTCCAAAATCTACTTTCTTTTATTATACCTTTCTTAAGGTTTAGTTCCCATGTTAGTTTTTCATTCAATGCGAGATCCCACATCTGCCCGTACCAATCCTGCACTTTTAACATTATATCACTTTTCCAATTTTTTGCAATACACATTCTTGCCATTACTAACATCATAGACAACAGCTCTTTCTTATCGTTATCTATTTTAATATTCTCAACATCTGTCAGTAAGGTGGTATCTGGCCCCAATCTGAGACGTACCCCCATAATTTTCCCTATCTCGATCTCAATTTTTGTCCAAAAGTCTTCTACCTCTTTACATTCATACCACATATGAACATATGTGCCCAAACTGTTTTTACATCTCCAGCACATTTTATTGTTCTTCTTATCCATCTGGTGCAGTCTCACGGGTGTCAGGTACCACCTCCATAACATTTTAAAATTGTGTTCCTTTATTCTGACCGATAGGGATCTCATAATTCTTTTTTTCCATTTATTTTGCCATTCCTTTTCCGTTATTTTCAAGTTCAAGTCCTGTTCCCATGTATGTCTTAATGTTTCTTGTGGGTTGCTTTCTGTGTTTACTATTTTATAGATTTTACTAACCAACCCTTTAATACCAATTTCCTCTTTCCTAATTTTCCAAACTAGTTCCTCAAATTCCGTCCTGTCTCTTTCTAAGCTTCGTTCCCTCCAGTATTTATTATTCCACTTATTCACCATAATTATCTGAAACCAATTCAACTTCATCTGGGTATATAACTCTCTTTTCCTCCCATCATCTTTGCAGACTCGTATCCAATCTTTCAATAGGAGAACCCTATTTGTCAACAAAATTTCCTTAATCTCGTTATCCAATCTTATTGGGAAGTTGTTCAAATCTTCTATTTCAATTATCGGTGAGATGTTTGGGGCCAATTTCATTTTAACTTTCTTCCATACTCCCAACATAGATCTCATCATTCTGTTTTTAACCGATATTTTTCCTGTTTCCTTGTCTAAGAAAAGACTTTTACCAACTTCCTTTACTTCCTTCATCTCGATTTCCTCCCAGATAACCGACTCCTTCATCAATATCTTAACTACGTTCTTTATCTGGAAGGCTTTATAATAATTCTTTAAATTAGGCATTCCTAATCCACCTTCTTTTTGAGGTAAATACCACATTTTCTTTAGAATTCTAGGTCTACGTCCCCCATTACAATAACTATCAAATAGTTTTTGAAATTCCTCAATATCTTTATCTGTCAGCTGAATTGGTAAGGCATCAAATAAAAAATTTAACTTTGGTAATAACATCATTTTAGTCAATGCTATTCTGCCAAACCAAGACAGCTTCAGTTTTTGATATTGTGAAATTTTAGTCTTAATTTCCTTCTTTTGTTTATCATAATTTAGTCTTTTCAGGTCCTCTAGATTATTAGAGATATTTATCCCCAGGTATTTCAAGCTCCCTTTAATCTGTAATTTAAATTCATCCCTAATTTTCCTTTGCTCTTCTTTTTCAATATTATTTAAAATCAATTCTGATTTTTCCCAATTTACCTTCAGACCTGTAATTTGTTCAAAATCCTTTAGATGCTTTTGAATCCTTTCCATGGTTCTTCTGGGGTGTTTCATGATTAACAAAGTATCGTCTGCATATAAACTAATTTTATTTTCCAATATTCCTTCTATGTTTTTGTCTTCTCTTATTATGTTGGCTAATATTTCCATCGCCATAATAAATAGTATTGGAGATAGAGGACATCCTTGCCTTGTTCCTGCCTCTAATCTTAATTCTTCTGTTAAACCATCATTAACCCTGATTTTAGCGTATCCTTGTTGGTACAGTTGTTCTATTGTCTTTATAAACCTATTACCGAATCCATAGCTCTTAATTATCTCGATAATTGTTACCCATTGTACAGAATCAAATGCTTTAAAGATATCTAATGAAAGTATGCCTACTTTCTCTTTATTTTGTCTTGCCACATCTATTAAATTTAGTACTCGCCTTACTAAATCAACCATATGTCTCCCTTTCACAAAACCGGCCTGGTCTTTATTTATATATTTATCCATAAAACTATTCAATCTATTTGCCAATATAGCCGTAAAAATCTTAGCATCTTGGTTTATCAGGGAGATAGGTCTATATGATTCTACTTTTTCTAAATCTTTTCCCGGTTTTGGTAATAAAACAATTATTGTTCTGTACCACGATGCAGGTACCTGTTCCCCTTTAAGAATACTATTATAGATTTTTAACAATTTCGGGATTACTATATCCTTAAATTCTTTATAGAACTCAGCAGGTAGTCCATCCTCACCGGGTGCTTTATCTACTTTCAGTTTATTTATTACTTTTTTATCTCTTTTTCAGTTATTAATTCTTCCATTCTTTGTTTATGCTCTTGACTTATTTTATTTTTGATTTGCATTTCCAATCTATCTTTTAATTTGTCTAGGTTTATCTTCTTTTTAGAGTATAGGGCTTGATAGAATTCTCTGACCACCTTACATTTATCTTTGGTCTTATTATGCCTTATACCCTCCTTATCCACTAATATCCCTATTTCTCTTCTGCCTCTCTTTTCTTTAGCCGCTCTTGCCAGCATTTTTGAGTTTTTATTACTATATTCAAAATATTCTCTTTTTAAATATGTTAGGTCTCTTTTTACCTTTTCCATGTCATTTCCAATTAATTCTTTCCTTAATCCCTGTATCTTTTCATATACTTTTCTATCCTTAGTTATTGCATGTATCTCCTGTAACCTTTTAATCTCTTTTTCTGTTTCTTCTTGCTTACTTTTTAACTGTTTATTTCTAATACTTGCCAACCTAATACTTTCACCCCTAAATATCGCTTTCATGGTATCCCATACGATACCAATTCGTACTTCCCCTGTATCATTCCACTTCCAATTTTCTTCCCATTTTTCTACCATTTGATCTTTACTTTTTTTATCTCTAAACAGTCTGGCGTTATATCTCCAGTTTTTCGGCTCTTTATAGCATCTATTTTCAATTCCAACAATACTTTTGCATGGTCCGATTCTTTAAATATTCCAATTTCTATGCCATCTAGGTTACTTATCAAATTATCCGTGACAAATATATAATCTATTCTGGAATATGTATTGTACACTTGTGAAAAATATGTATAGGCCCTTTCCTGTCCTTTGAGTACCCTCCATGTATCTTTCAGCCCCAAGGATTTCAACCAATTATTTAACACAAACGTCTTATTTCCACCTACACTTCTCTTCATATTCGTACTATCTATATTTGATCCTACTAAATTAAAATCTCCCCCTACAATCATTTTTGTTGTTTTTTCCTTCTCTAATATTCGGTATATCTTATTTAAAAACCTGTTTTGATGTTCATTTGGCACATACAAATTCACCAGCGTTATTTCCTCTTCTTCTATTTTCCCCTTTATTATCAAGTATCTACCTTCTGGGTCTGATATACTTTTTGTCATCTCGAATCCCGCTCTATTTGATATCAAAGTTGCGACCCCCCTAGCCTTTGAGGAACCATATGCTTTTTCGTAAACTTGTGTCCATCCTAAGAATAATTTATTAGTTTTTTCTGAATTCTGATGGGTCTCCTGAAGAAAAATTATATCCGGTCTATCTTTTCTGAGTGCCGCTTCCAACCTCCTTCTCTTCACTTGACAACCAGTACCTTTCACGTTCCATGTTAATACTTTTACATCCTTCATCTATATGTATCTCCCGCTCTTTTTTTACAGTTCCCACTTCCTCCTACGGGCATGTGATCAACATATAACATTTCCTTCACCTTATACAAAAAAATAATAGTAATAATAAAAAAAGAAAAAACATCTAAAAGAAAAAATACACTAAACAATCTACTACTCTCCCTCCCCATTTCTTTTTTTTTTACAAATGGCCTCCGAAATTCAGAGGGGGGAGGGGGGGGTGCAGTCATACATAGGGGTCTGGATTGGGCCTGAACCTACTCCCCGTCCGGAGCTATTCCTCCTTCCGCCCCTTTTGGCATATTCTCATTTCCATTGCTATCCCTTCTTCTATAACCACCAGATATAATCAATTCTTCCTTCAAGTCAAACCACTCTTTAGTTCCTGCTTCCAATAATTTGGCATCTGTCATTACGTCCAAGGCATTAATATCTTCATTAATTAAATATCTTCTTCCCAAATAAAAAAAACTTAATTGTCTTGGAAATTTCCAATTGTATCTTATTCCCTTTTCCTGGAATCTTTTTGTGATTGGCTTCATCGACTGTCTCCAAAAACGATCCTCCATTGGAATGTCGTTGTATACTTCAATATCATGGCCTTCTACTTTTAAAACCTCTGGTCCTTTTTCACGTATAAGCGCCATTAACCTCAGTTTATCTGATACATTAGCAAATTTTAACATGACATTCCTTGACCCAGTTTTTCCCCTTCTTGAACCGAGCCTGAATACATTTACCACCTCATGCGGCGTGAAGCCATCTTCCATAATTTCATCAAGCCATTTCACTATTCTTTCTTTTAATTTGTCTGGTGAATTCTCTGGAAATTTTCGAATTATAACATTTGCTTTTCTTAGTTGTTCTTCTACGTTCTCCAATCTCTTTTCATGATCCCCAACCTTATTTTCTCTTTCCTTTTCTTTCCTTCTTAAGTCCATGACCTCTACTTTTATCGTTGCTTGTTCTTTTTTTATCTCCTCTTGCTCTTTTTTAATGTTCTTTGTTTCCTCTTTCATGCCTTCAATTCCCTTCATAATGTTTACTACCACATCTTGCAAATCCTGTTTCCATTCTGTTCTAAAACGAGCCAACATGTTTCCAATATTATTCCCCAGTGCATCAAATTTCTCGTTAAGGGTTTCAAATTCAGATTTTGTTCCTTCTCCTCCCCCTGTCGCCGATGTCGTTGGTGTTGTGGCCGTGGACATAGTTACGATCGTTGTTGGTGTTGTTCCTGCTATCGCCGCTGTCGTTGACACTGTTGTCATAGCTGTTGTTGTCGTTGTTACTTTTGCTGTTGTTATCACGATTGATTTTACCGCAGATGGAGTAGGCGCCGTTGGTGATACTATTGTCTTCTGTTGCTGCTGCTGCTGTAATTGTTGTGCCATCTTTTTCACTGTCTCCTGTTCCTCCAAGTCCTTTATCTCTTGTTGCGTTACTTTTTTCATCTCTTCTTCCTCCTCATCCAATCTTGTAAGCCTCCTGAAACTTCTATCCGAGGACGTTGGTCTTTGCCCTCTTGTCCAAGCCAATTTCTTCTCCTTCTCTTTCCCTCTCCCCTGCCGTTTCATTCAAATATATTTCTAACTGCTTATTATCAATTTACATACAACGTTTAGTCATTCAAAATTCACCATATATTTTAACTCTACCAGTTTTATTAAACTTTCCAATTACAATACTTAACCCTTATCCCCTCCTCCCCCCTCCCTCTCTCTGTCTTATATATGCGTGTGTATTTACAACCAAATATACACACGCATGTATACCCAGAGAGTCATTCAAACCTCCATGGTCCCAATTTAATTTAATTAATTTCCCTCTTATATTTTTTTTTTACTTTAATATTCCCCCCCCCCCGCAAAAGTAGAAATAAAATAAAAATAAAAAACAAAAAAAGATGAGGAAAAAGAAAAAAGAAAGAAAAAAAAAACTAAAAAAAAGCAATTAGAAAATCTTATTTGAGAAAAAAATTTTAAAAATTGAAAAACTTCGAACCAGGTAAAAAGAAAAAAAAAACAACAATTGAAAGAGAAAAAAAAATTTTTGTCTCAAAAATTTAACTGTAGGGGGAGCCAACTTTCTATTGCAAATTGCAAACGTTCTCCAAATCTCTTTTAAGGAGAGAAAAAGGAAGAGTCAGCAGAAATAAAAATGACACTGATGAGTTCACTTTCCTGTTCTCCAAAGTTCCAATCTACAAGCAGTTTATTTCTCAGGGAACTATGCCACAACACCTTCTTGCTTCTCTTTGTATCTCCAAAATATATATATATATATATATATATGCAGGAACAGACTTATCGTCTCTCTTCTTCTTTACAAACCAATACTCTTAGACCACAGCATAATAACGAGAGGGGGAGGCAATGAAAAGGGAAAAAGAAATCAAAAATCAAAAAGAAAAAAAAAGGAAAGCAGGAAATACTGTCTTGCCCCTTTTGCTTAGCCACTTATTTGTCCGCTCCCACCGGCATAAAACATTTCAAAGGGGGGAAAAGAATAATAATAATAATAAAAAAAACATCAGTCTCTTTACTTCTCCTTTCTATTTCCCCCTTCCTCTTTATAAATCTTTGCAGCTTTGCTCACCCTCAATCTTCTTCGCTTCTCCCCTTTGCTCCTTTCCAGCGCCTCGAAACTCTGTATGTCTCCGATTGGGGGGGCGGCGAGACCGAGCGAGCCCGCTACGGAATTCTTTCAGCCCCCCAACAAGCTTACTTTTCGTTCCGACGTCCACTTATACTTTATCCACTCTTTTAGCCACTTTTAGTAGAACGCCGCTCTCCTCACGTTTACAAAATTTCCGTTCTTCGATCAGAAGCTCTGGGGACTCGTCGCCATTACAGGTCGCCCATCCCCCCGCTCTCAAAATCGAAACTCTGTCCTACCTCTTTTTCTCGGCGCTGCTTTGGGGCATCCAATATATTTTCCGCTGCTGATTTTCCTTCTCTTTTTCCTAATCCATTTTTCAGCCGGTTTCAAGGACTATTTTCACTTTTAAAAAGCCACTTTCTTTTCTCTCCTTTCCGAGCGGAGAAAAGCTCGTCCCTCTCAGCCCTCCATCATGACACGCCCCCCCCTAATCATTCTGGTTGCCCTCCTCTGTACTTTCTCCAGCTCCATAATATCCTTCTGGAGGTATGGCGACCAGAACTGTACACAATATTCCAGACGGGGCCTCACCATAGATTTATAAAAAGGCAAAATGACACTTGCTGACTTATTTTCTATACCCTTCCTAATGATCCCTAACATTGAGTTTGCTTTTTTCACTGCTGAGGCGCACTGGGTTGACATCTTCATTGAGCTGTCCACCAGGACACCAAGGTCCCTTTCCTGGTTTGTCGCAGAGAGTTCAGACCCCATCAGTTTATAAATGTAATTGGGTTTTTTTGCCCCAACATGCATCACTCTGCACTTACTGATGTTGAAGCTCATTTGCCACTGTTTTGCCCACTCCCCCAGTGTCAAGAGATCCCTCTGGAGCTCTTCACAATCTCTCACAGTTTTCACTACCTTGTATAATTTAGTGTCGTCAGCAAATTTGGCTACCTTGCTTCTTACTCCTACCTCTAGATCATTTATGAAGAGGTTGAAAAGCAGGGGTCCCAGTACTGAACCTTGGGGAACCCCACTCTTTACTTCCCTCCACTTGGAGAAGTGTCCATTTAGTGCTACCCTCTGTTTCCTGTCCCTTAGCCAGTTGCTGATCCAGGACAAGACCTGTCCCTTTATTCCATGACTGGTAAGTTTATTCAAGAGCCTTTGGTGTGGGACCTTGTCAAAAGCCTTCTGAAAGTCCAGATAAACAATGTCAACTGGATCCCCCTTATCCACATGCTTGTTGACACTCTCAAAAAATTCCAACAGATTAGTGAGCCATGATTTGCCCTTGTAAAAGCCATGTTGGCTCTCCTTTAGCAGCGCCTTCTCTTCTATGTACCTATTAATTCTATCTTTTAGGATGGTTTCCATCACTTTACCTGGGACACATGTCAAACTGACAGGTCGGTAATTTCCTGGATCACCCCTGGATCCTTTTTTGAAAATTGGTGTTACATTCGCTACCTTCCAGTCATCAGGCACAAAGCCTGATTTGAGGGAAATATTATATATTTTGGCTAGGAGATCAGCAATTTCATCTTTAAGTTCCCTGAGAACTCGTGGATGGATGCCATCTGGTCCTGGTGATTTGTTAGTGTTTAGCTTAACAAGACATGCAAGGACCTCCTCCCTGGTTATTTCTATCTTGCTTAATTCTTCGGTTTCCCTCCCTACGAAGATAGGCTCTGTTTTGGGCATGTGGTCTCTGTCTTCTTCAGTGAATACTGAAGCAAAGAATTCATTGAGTCTCTCTGCAATCTCTGTTTCCTCTTTAATAACCCCTTGCCTTCCATTGTCATCTAATGGTCCAATGGCCTTCCTAGTTGGGTTCTTACTTCTAATGTACTTAAAGAAGTCTTTGTTATTTCTCTGAGTATTTTTAGCTATACGCTCCTCAAAGTCTTGCTTTGCTTTCCTGATTGTTGCCTTGCATTTGTTCTGCCAGAATTTATGTTTCTGCCTGCTGTCCTCATTTGGACAAGCCTTCCATCTTCTAAAAGAGCTTTTCTTGCTCTTGATCACTTCCCGAACAGCTCCTGTAAGCCACATCGGAGTCCTCTTGGACCTGGCAGTGCCCTTTTTCCTTTTGGGTATGCATTCCAATTGGGCCTCTGTTATTGTTTTTGTAAACAACCTCCATGCCTCTTGGAGTGTTTGGACTCTCTCAATTTTCCCTTTCAGTTTATTTTTTACTAGTTTCCTCATCTTTGGGAAATTTCCTTTTTGAAAATTTAAGGTCTCTCTGTTTGATTTTATCAGTGACTTGCGGTCTATGATCAAGTTAAACATAATTGAGTTGTGGTCACTGTTCCCTATTGGATCAGTCACATTAACATCTTGCACCAGATCCTGAGTATTACTCAGGATCAAGTCAAGTATTCTTGTACCTCTAGTTGGGTCTTCAACCATCTGTCCCAGGGAACAATCATTTAGCATATCTAGGAACTTTATCTCTTTATCATGTGCTGAACAACAGTTCACCCAGTCTATGTGAGGGTAATTGAAGTCCCCCATTATAACCAGGCTTCCCTTCTTGGATGCCTCCTTTACAACATTCTCCAACTGCCCGTCTCCCTCAAGAGTTTGGGTCGGAGGCCGATAGTATATCCCTACTGTTAGACCATCCTTGTGGCCTGGTACTCTTACCCACAGAGCTTCTAATGGTGACTCTAAATCACCTAGATATTCCAATTCATACGATTTTATTACTTCTTTGACATACAAGGCTACACCACCTCCTGTTTGCCCCTTCCTATCCTTCCTGTACAGTTTGTAGCCTGGGATAACTGTATCCCATTGGTTATCATCCGTCCACCAGGTTTCAGTGATACCAATAATATCAATATTCTTATCTATTGCTAAGTATTCCAGCTCCCCTATTTTGTTCCGGAGGCTTCTGGCATTTGTATACAAGCATTTATATATGCTTTCCTGATACAGTCTTTTGAATCCAGTTGCATTGTTAGACTGCTTCTTGCATCCTTCTGCTAGAGTGCTGGTGACTAGCTCCTTGCTCTGCTCAGTAATTTTTGCACCCTCCTCACTACGCAAGTACACACTTTCCCGAACCGGATGCTGCCCAGCTCCTGTCGGCTTTCCCCCAGTTATCAGTTTAAAAGCTGCTCTGCAGCCTTTTTGATGTTGAGTGCCAGCAATCTGGTCCCATCATGGTTTAAATGCAACCCATCCCTCCTGAACAGATTTGGCTTGTCCCAAAATGTTCTCCAGTTCCTGACAAATCTGAAGCCCTCCTCTCGACACCACCGCCTCATCCACGCATTGAGGCTTCTGAGCTCTGCCTGCCTGGTAGGTCTTGCGCGAGGGACAGGCAGCACTTCTGAAAATGCTACCTTGGAAGTCCGGGACTTCAATCTTCTTCCTAACAACCTAAATTTGGCTTCCAGGACAGACCGCTTGGCCTTCCCAACATCATTGGTACCAACGTGTACCATGACAACTGGCTCGTTCCCAGTTCTCTCTAAATATCTATCTAGATTTCTTGTGATGTCTGCAACTTTTGCACCTGGCAGGCAAGTCACCATACGGTTATCATGTGCATCACAAATTCATTTCTCTGTATTTCTAATTATTGAATCGCCTAGTACAAGGAGCCTCTCTCCTGCAATCTGTTCATCTACATGCACCTCATCAACCATATTAAGGGAGAGAACCTCAGTTTGTTCCTGTTGTTCATCTTCCTGGATCTCATCAAGTGTGATGAAGGAGAGATCATCAGGTGGAACCAGTTGTTCCTCTGTGTGTTCCTCATCAGGTGTGATAAGGGAAAGAGCCTCAAATTTATTCTGTAATTTCAGACTCTCAGAGTGATCCCCTACTCTCCTCCTCCTTTAAGTCACATTCCTCCAACCATCTCCCTCCTGAGTTAGTGAAGGGCCTTCTCCCTCAGAACTGTGCCCTGTCTCTTCTTTGTCCAGCATAGTCTGCTCCGCTCTGTCCAAGAACAGCTCAAGCTCCTTAATTTGTTGGTGGTTAGATATGCGGGCCTCTAGCTGCTGTACCTTTTTTTCTACTAGTGCAACCAGCTTGCACTTGCTGCAAGTGTAGTTCTCCATATGCTTTGGCAAGAACACAAACATGGCACAAGAATTGCAGGTAACTACAGCTGTTCCCTCAGAATCCATTTTAACAAGTGCAGTATTCTGGGCCCCAAAAATGTACATGTTTACTACCTTTCTACCTAGTAAGACTATATTCTTCCTTTGTTACTAGTTTGCAATCTCGCGTGCCATTAGGTGCGCAGGCCTCTAAAGCAGCTCTACTCCAACTGCAAAACTTACCAGTGCTCACTTCCTTTGTTTGGCTCTCCTCAGCGGCAGCTCTGCTTGAGAGCACATGCAGAGTCAAAAGGGCTGACCCTGAAAGAGCTCAGAGCTTTTAAAGGCTAGTGTGGCTCCGCCCCTATGAGTCACAGTTCAGGGAAGGGCCTGGTGTGGCTCTGCCCCCCTGCTTCTGGAAGCTTTAAACTGCTTCCTCTGTTTGAACAGAGGTGGCTCTCAGCAGTTTAAATTATCAATTTAAATTAGTGGAGGCCTTCTTGGACATTGTTCATGATTAGTGCTACATTGGACAAAAGAAGGCTTAATTTAAGCTGTGTTACATGTTGTGAAAAAGGTATGCTATGAGTATATTTTAAGCACGTAAATGAAGTCAAACATAGTCCACAAACATTTTTGCCAAACAAAACTTGCTGCTATGAGACGCTTCATTGTTTTTTACTGCAAGAGATCAACACAAATCAGGAAGTATCAGTAAGAGTAGTAATCATTATCAGGTAGAAAAGATTGCTCAGCATCTTTGAAGGAACAGTATGCAAATCAAGGACAGACACAAAGAATGGCAGCAGGAAACTATAATTAACAATCAGCATGCAAATTGAAATGCTGCTGTTGTCATGTCTTGAGAGGAAGGCCAGAGGGCAGGGCGGATGAAAGCAGCAGTGGCTGAAAAATATCACAGATTTAAAAAAGAAGGGTGAGGCTCTGCTTAAGACAGAGATATACTAATAAGCCAGCTGGTGATGACAGTATCATATTGTGCAGTGCATAAAGGCTCCCCAGGTGCTTCTAGATGCTTCACCTGAATTGTTGATCTAATCTATACTGATAATATATTGGAGAAACTATACAAACTGCTATACAGTAGTAAAGCATGGATTTGCTGTCAACAGGCCTTCTTGGACATTGTTCATGATTAGTGCTACATTGGACAAAAGAAGGCTTAATTTAAGCTGTGTTACATGTTGTGAAAAAGGTATGCTATGAGTATATTTTAAGCACGTAAATGAAGTCATCTTATCAGTGCCCCCCCATCCTCCTCCTGTATTATGATACTTAGAACTGAGCATTTGGATCCAAAAGGATTCCTGTTTGGCACATAGTGGCTGTTTCCCAGGCTAGTGCTTTTGTTATATAGCCTTGAATGGCATTTCTGATTCACATTCCTTTTATTGTCCATTGCTATTTCAGAATCCTTTTTAAAAAGTCTTCTTTTTAAAAAGTCTGCCATCATTGTCAATTATCATTTTATCTTAGCTGATCTAGAATTTAATTTTTCTCTCACCCCTACCTTTCCAGTTGGTTTATGTTAATGTGTCTCTGTCCTCTAAAGTATTTACCACTCTTCCTAATATCAAGCCATCAGTGGAATTAGTAAGCATCCTGATGATGCTTTTGTTGGTTTACTGAGATAATTAGAAATAACAATCACTCTAGAATGTTGCTTCTGATTACAGCCCAGTGTAGTCCATCTGTTTTCACTGTAGACTGCAACATTTGCTAAATTCACTTACAAAACAAAATGAGGACAGGCATGATCTTTACCTATAAGAAGGCCTGTTAACCGTTCGTGACCCTGCATGCTCGCCCGCATCCATCCCTACTATCCCGTATCGAACCGCCTACACTTACCTGACCACCCTTGTAGAATCGCCGCAAGGGTCCACCAGCCGTGAGTGGGCCAACCGCTCTACGAACGTGACCAAAAAAACCCTACAATGCTCAGCGTCCTCTCTCCTTTGCGCCACGCCACCCCTCAGCCAATGAGACTGAAGGGCGTGAGCGCAGAGGAGGCAGGGCAGCTGGCATACACAGTTAAAAAAACTGCCAATGTGCCGGTGACAACTCCCCTCCTGTGGCTGAGCAGCCATGTCATTTTCTGGCTAGGCCGCCAGCTTTTGGTGCCCTCCGCCCCACCGGCGAAGGCCTTGATGCCGACAGGCATAGAGGACAGGCTGGGGAAAGGCCCAGCCAGCAAAAGGTAAGTGGGGCAGGGGAAAGGAACTGAGGGGGAAAAACAGGCCTGGGAACCATGCTGCCCACCTGCCCTGACCCTTGCCCCCCAATCCCTGTCCCCCCTTACCTTTTGCCGGCTGAGCTGCCTTTTCCCGGCAGCCAGCGTGTCCTTCTGTGCTGGAACACTCACTGTCCTGCTCTCCGCCCCACCAGCGAAGGCCTCGATGCCGGCAAGGACAGAGGACAGGCCAATGAGCGTCCCAACGCAAGGCTACTCCGGTTAAAGGCAGCCCAGCTGGCAAAAGGTAAGTGGGACGGGGGAGAGAGACTGAGGGGGGGGGAACAGGCCCAGGAACCCCGCCGCCCCCCTTTGCCCCCCCCAATTCCTTACTGTTAGCCCACTGAGGGGTTGGAACCTTCGAAGTCCCCCCTTCCCCCCTTCCCACCCAGACCCAGCCTCCTCAATGGCACCTTTCTCTCTCTCTCTCTTCTCTCTCTCTCTCTTTCTCTATCTCACACACACACACACACACACACACACACACACACACACACACACACACACTCACATGACACTCCTGCCTTGCTGGGCAATTATTATCTGTTTGTTGGTGGTTGGGGTGGTTTTGAGGGGGAGTGCACCCCCCCAAAAAAAAAACAACAACAACCCCAACCACCCACTCACACATAATAACTGCCCGGCAGAGCCGGGCAAAAAGATGCTAGTAGTTTATATTAATAATGTTGCCAATGATGAAAGAAGATGCAAACATTTTAACTTCAGAGTTGTCTTCTTCAGATTTACATTCACGCCGTTATATTTTTGTTCAATTTTTGCCTCTCAAGTGCTGTTTTCATAACAGCAAGTGAATGCAATAAAATAATAACTAATTTTATTTAAATGAATAGTGCAAAGAAACAGAGGAAAACAACAGAAGGTGAAGGACTAGAGATCTTTTAAAACATTTTGGGGAAATCAAGAGAACATTTAAAGCAAAAATGGCCATGATAGGGGGGGAAAATGGCAGAGATGTGGCTGATGCAGAAGAAATTAAGAAAAGATGGCAAGAGTACACAGAGGAACTTTACAAAAAGGACTTCAACACCCCTGACAATCCCAGTGGTAAGAGCTTTGAACTAGAGCCGGACATCCTGGAGAGTAAAGTCAGAAAAGCCCTAAAAAGTACTGCTAATAACAAAGCTAGTGGAGATGATGGCATTCCAGTTGAATTATTCAATGCCCTAAAATATGATGGAATTAAAGCATCGCATTCTATATGCCAGCAGATTTGGAAAACACAACAATGGCCACAGGATTGGAAAAGATCAGTATAAATTCCAATCCCAAAAAAGGCAATTGCAAAGAATGCTCAAATTATCGAATCATTGTGCTAATCCCACACCCTAACAAGGTCATGCTCAAGATAATACAGGACAGGCTTCAGTAGCACATGTAAAGAGAACTACCAGAAGTACAGGCTGAGTTCAGAAGAGTCAGGGGAACTAGAGACCAAATTGCCAACATACGTTGGATCATGGAGAAAACAAATGAATACCAGAAATAAGTCTGCTTCTGTTTCATTGACTACACCAAGGCCTTTGTGTGGACCACAATAAAATGTGGCAAGTAATTAAAGAGATGGGAATAACAGAACACCTTATATGTTTCATGAGAAATCTGTACATGAGTCAAGAAGCAACATTTAGGACAGGATACGGAATGATGGAGTGGTTTGGAAAAGGAGTAAGACAAGGCTGCATTTTGTCACCCTGCTTATTTAACTTATACACAGAGCACATAATGCACAATGCAAGGCTGGATGAATCAAAAGTTGGAATCAAAATCACTGGAAGAAACATCAACAATTTGAGATATGTAGATGATACTTCCCTAATGGCAGAAAGTGAAGAAGACCTAAAGAAGCTCCTGCTTAGGTTGAAGGAGGAGAGTGCAAAGGTGGCTTGAGACTCAACATCAAGAAAACCAAGATAATGGCAACAGGCCCTATCAGTCCCTGGAAAATAGATGGGGAAGAAGTAGAAGTAGTGACAGACTTTACATTATTAGGATCCAAGATCACTGCACATGGAGATTGCAGCCATGAAATAAAAAGGCGACTAATTCTTGGGAAGCAAGCTATGAGAAATTTAGGCAACATAGTTACAACTAGAGACATCACCTTGCAAACAAAAGTCTGCATAGTCAAAGCAATGGTATTTCCAGTAATGATGTATGGTTTTGATAGCTGGACCATAAGGAAAGCTGAGTGTAGAAGAATAGATGTCTTTGAAATGTGGTGTTGGAGGAGATTTTTGAGTGAATCCTGGACAGCAAGGAGAACAAATAGGTCAATCTTAGAAGAAATCAACCCTGACTGCTCCTTAGAAGGACAAATAGTAAAGATGAAGCTAAAGTACTTTGTACATCAAATGAGAAGAGAGGATTCACTTGAGAAAGCTTTGATGCTGGGAATGGTGGAGGGCAAAAAAAGAAGGAGGCGGCAGAGAATGAGATGGCTAGATGGTATTTGTTGACGCAATGGGCACAAAGCTGGGTAGGCTGAGGAGGATGGTGGAGGATAAGGGTGCCTGGCATGCGGTGGTCCATGGGGTTGCGAAGGGTCAGAATCGACTGCAATTGAACAAAAAAAATTATTTATCATTTATATGCAGAAATATATCAGTGCTTGGGAAGTACTATAATATAAAGTTAGAAACAACAGAGACCACAGATTTCTAAAACCAAGAAGGTAATACAATTCACATTTTTATTCCCTAGTGGAAGTTGTTCTTTTAGAACAGTGGTGTATTTGTAAGGTTATGTAGATAATGTTCTTGGGATAGTGGCTTTCTGAAATAAAGTCATTAAAATATGTGTTCATTGGTCAATAGCAGCCCAAAATGTTTGCTCTCTGGGAGAGATCAGTAAATGTCACCACCACCACACCTCAATTGCCAAAGCCAAAAATCATGGTACCCAAGGCTGATCACTTTTTTTGTTTTGTTTCTTGAGGCAGAAAGCCCAACCAACATCTTTAGCTGAGTACAGAAATAAACAATCTGTACCTATAAAATGGTACGTTAACCGTTGGAATGTGACAAAGGATGTTGCACCAGGCCCCACTAGCCTCCGCTCACTCGCCCGAACCCTGTTCGCAGGTAACTGTCAGGTTGAAATTTTCACCCGGGGGGCAGGACGCAAACAAAAAAGGGAACTTCAATTCCCAACGTTCCTTGCGCCGCGCTGCACCAGAGCCAATCAGGCTGAGCGGTGCGGCAAAAGGAACGTTTGGAAACGCGCTGCAGCCAATTAAAAAAACGCAGGAAAAAAACTGCTGCAGGAACCAAACACGTGCAGGCAAAACTACAAGCCCCAGCGTCCTGCGCGCCATTAGCACCCAGAACGCTGAGGCAGCCGGCGCGCGAAAAATAAAAGTAAAAAAAAACCTGCCGTCGCTGCCCTTCCTTCCCACGGGCCAGCCAGCATGGCCCATGGAAAAGAAAGTCCCCCCCCCGCCATTGCCCTTCCTTCCCACGGGCCAGCCAGCATGGCCTGTGGAAA
This sequence comes from Bradypodion ventrale, assembly GCA_035047345.1. NCBI lineage: Eukaryota > Metazoa > Chordata > Lepidosauria > Squamata > Chamaeleonidae > Bradypodion > Bradypodion ventrale. The sequence continues at coordinate 193,620,463 of JAWDJE010000004.1, forward strand.
AGAAAGCCCCCCCCCCCCCGCCGCTGCCCTTCCTTCCTACGGGCCAGCCAGCATGGCCTGCGGAAAAGAAAGGCCCCCCCCCGTCGCCACTGCCCTTCCTTCCCACGGGCCAGCCAGCATGGCCTATGGAAAAAAAAGCCCCCCCCCATCGCTGCCCTTCCTTCCCACGGGCCAGCCAGCATGGCCCGCGGAAAAGAAAGGCCCCCCACCCGCCCTTTACTTTCCACGGGCCAGGCTTCGAGCTTGTCCCGCGAAAAAAAGACCCCCCTCACCCCTGTCTTTCCTTTCCACGAGCCAGGCATTGAGCCTGGCCCGCGGAAAAGAAAGACACCCCCCTAAAAAAGTAAACCCAAAAACACAAACCAAAAACAGTCAAAAACAAAAATCAAAAATACAAAAAGGAAACACAAAAACATCCAAAAAGTAACCAAAAAATCACAAAGACCCCCCAAAAAACCCCCAACACCCCCCCAAAAAAAAACAAAAATCAAAAAACAACCCCAGAGAGCTTACCAGGAGACGTCTTCACTGCATGACGACCAGAACTCAACTGAGAAAATAGAGAAAATACTTTCTGGTAGTGACACCCAGAGGACAATAGAGAACAATTGTAGAGAGGAAGAAAAGCTCACCACCCCCACCCAGAGGCCACAAGAGAAAAAACATTCAAAAATATTGAAACTAATAAGATTAATTCCCAAATTAATCAAATAAGTTATCAAAACATTCAAAAATATTCACAATAATCTCAAAAAATACCAAAAAAAACCCCAGAAATCACTTTTCACTAAAAAAAACAAAAATAAAAATGCGTAAAAATAAAGATTTAAAAAAACAAAATTAAATTTTAAATTAAATTTTTTAATTTACATTAAATAAATTAAAATAAAATTTGCATAAACATAAAATAAAAACCTTCCAAAACCAATTTAAAGAGCCCGGCACTGAGGAAGCCAGCGGACAAAAAATAAAAATAAAACACACACTGGGAGCGCAAGTCCGCCACAGGTGGACGCAGCACCTCGAAGCCACAAAATCACAAAACCTTTCAACACCATTTAAAACAGCCCAGCACCATTGGTTCAAGGAAAAAAAAAACAACGGAACCCTTTACTATCCAACACAATTTTAAAAAGCCCGGCACCGCCGGGCAAAATATACTAGTAATAAATAAAATAACTGACAAATTGCTGAGTTCTCATGACACTGGAAATCTACTGCGTGAGGCAGCATTTTACTCTGCAAAATCACAGGTTAGTCCTGACTTATTTGAAACACAATATCTGACAAAACTAGACCATCCATTTAAACAATAATTATGTGCATGCAGTGGCAGAGTGGACATATAACAATAACAATTGCAAGCTGTCAAGTGGATTCTGACTCATGGTGACCCTTTCCAGGGTTTTCTAGGTAGAGAATAAAACATGTCCAAATTTTTGCCCCTATTTTTCTTCAACTTGAGACTATTGGCACTAAGGCTGGCCTTGCCAGTAGACGAAGAGTGGTGCGATCCTCAGGAGATAAAGCACTAGGGAGGGTGAATTAACCATTTCCTTGGAGGATTCCCAAACCCATTTTATAGTCCCAAGTATGGTGGATTAGTTGAATCAATGGGATTTATAAGTATAGACTCATTATTCAACAGTTGATTTGTTGAGTCTACTTTAGGTTGGACTACCAACTAGATTACTGCCAGTACCAAAATTAACTCAGGTTGTTGCTTACTCTTATTGCGCAACAGATCTTAGGGACACGAAAGGAGCCTCATTTGGGCATCCCCTGAGTGGAGTTTCTCCAGCAAAAATCCTTTCAACTCAGAATAATTTCTGACGCGAAATCTATTTACTGCCACAACACTGCATCAGTCTCAATTGTAATTTCTGCCACTGCCTGAATAACTTTCTTTTATGTTTTATAGCATCATTGCTTCTCTGTCTCCAGAAAGTGTGAGTGACTAACACGACCTACTTGTACATACCTGGGTTTAGAAGAACTACGATCTGAAGCTAGGAAGGACTTCTTTGGACGAAGGCAGAAACTGCTGAGATGCCAGCCAGTGAGAAAAGCCGCACGGACAGCTTTGTGGTTTGTAGCTTCACTTCTTGCTTCACTGTCCTCTCTGTCAGATGTTCTGGGAGATATAAAGTTGCATTGATGAAGAGGTGGCTGTTTCAAAGTGAAATGCCTGATCCAGAAAGACAGGAAAGGGGAGGAGACATGAATCAGTGAGGCAGGCTTCTCTTGTTCCCCAAGGTTTCCCCCCTATGATTCTTTTTATTTATTTATTTTGGAAGCAGAAACACTAAATAATTCTTCCTTTCTCATAATTAGCAATTTTTCATTTGTAAAATAAAGATGGAAACCCCCATGATGACAATGTGTCCAGTAATAGATGTGTAAAAATTCAGACTCCCCTGTCATCCAATACCGTATTTTTCGCCGTATAAGACGCTCCGGCATATAAGACGCACCCAATTTTAAAGGAGGAAAATCTAGAAAAAAAAGATTCTGAACCAAATACTGTACTAAAAGGGAAGAAAAAAAAAACATATTTTCAGAAACCCCACATGTCCAGGTACAATAAAGCCACCACAAAAATACTCAAAGTCAAAAACTACCTGCCCTAGTCAACCTCCAAGAGGAACAAAGGGCCGGGAGGGCACGATGCTTCGCAGCAGCAGCGTCTTCGGAGCCTCCCGGGCCACGGAAGGCTCCCTTTATCTCCCCGCCGATGGTGGGGCGGGGAGAGCGCGGCTGCGGCAGCATCTTCGGAGCCTCCCGGGCCACGGAAGGCTCCCTTTATCTCCCCGCCGATGGTGGGGCGGGGAGAGCGCGGCTGCGGCAGCGTCTTCGGAGCCTCCCGGGCCACGGAAGGCTCCCTTTATCTCCCCGCCGATGGTGGGGGCGGGGAGAGCGCGGCTGCGGCGGCGTCTTCGGAGCCTCCCGGGCCACGGAAGGCTCCCTTTATCTCCCCGCTGATGGTGGGGGCGGGGAGAGCGCGGCTGCGGCAGCGTCTTTGGAGCCTCCCGGGCCACGGAAGGCTCCCTTTATCTCCCCGCCGATGGTGGGGGCGGGGAGAGCGCGGCTGCGGCAGCGTCTTCGGAGCCTCCCGGGCCACGGAAGGCTCCCTTTATCTCCCCGCCGATGGTGGGGGCGGGGAGAGCGCGGCTGCGGCAGCGTCTTCGGAGCCTCCCGGGCCACGGAAGGCTCCCTTTATCTCCCCGCCGATGGTGGGGGCGGGGAGAGCGCGGCTGCCGTATATTTGCCATATAAGACGCACCAACTTCCCCCCCCCAGTTTTGGGGAAGAAAAAGTGCGTCTTATACGGCGAAAAATACGGTACTTTTTGCTACATCTGAAACCAAAGAAAAATCTGTGTTCAGCAAGAGTGTAAAGATTATATTTCCACATGTTGGGGACTCTAGAGAAAAGACACACTGTGGATTCCATCTAAAATCTGAAGAATCTTGGAAGTATGATATGAGCTGAAGTTAATATTGGAAAATTTATAGTTCAATAAAAACTGCATTCAAGATTAGCTGCCCTAAGTGGTGCTTGCACCAAAAGGGCAGGGTATAAATGTGAACGGACAGACGGATGGATGGACAAAGGAAGGAAGGAAGGAAGAAACCGCCCGGAGTCGGCTTTGGCTGAGTGGGCAGTATAAAAATTTAACAATAAATAAATAAATAATGAATGGATGAATGAATGAATATTGATTAGAAAAATGAGAAACTGAAAGAAAAAAGTGATCACAAGAAAACAGATTTCAACTAGACATTAGGCCATGACAGATGCCCCAAGTTTTGACCAGATACTTTAAGCCAGGGGTCCCAAAACTTTTTAAGGCAAGGGCCAGTTAATACCCCCTAAGACTGTTGAGGGGCCAGACTGGTGGTGGTGGTGCTACTAGCATCCACCCCCAGCCTCCACTCCTCTCACCCCTGAGCGCCTCCAAGCTCCCAACTCCCCTCACCCCTGAGCCCCCCCCCCCATCACCACTTCCCTGCTTACTGGTCTGGAGGACCTGCATGGCATGAGTAAAGGAGGGGTCCAAGATGTCCTTCTCGCACATGGCCATCGGGAAAGCCATGTTTGGTCAGAGCAGCTCTCGGGAAAGATGCATGCGGCCGCCCATGTTCACCGGGAAAGCTGTGCTCAGCCAAATTGCCCCCCGGGAAAGATGCCCATGCCCCCCATGCCCCCTGGGAAAGACGTGCTCAGCCAGAGCGGCCCCTGGGAAAGACACACGCAGCCACCCATGGCCACTGGGTAAGCCGCACTCGGCCAGAGTGGCCCCCAGGAATTATGCACGCAACTGTCCACATCCACCAGGAAAGTCACACTCATCCAGAGCGGCCCCTGGGAAAGACACCCGCATCCACCCATGTCCACCTCAATCCTTGTCCCCTCCACTTGGCTTGGTGAGTCCCTGCCAGCACTCCGTAGCAGGGTGGATGTTGTAAGGCTCATAACAACCACCCTGCTGCAGAGTGAGTCTTTCCCAGGGACTGCTCTGGCTGAGTGTGGCTTTCCCGGTGGACACATGTGTCTTTCCCGGGGACTGCTCTGGCTGAACACGACACCAAGGAAAGATGTACGTGGCTGCCAGAAAGATGTGCTTGGCCAGAGTGGCCCCTGGGAAAGACACATGCAAACACCCGCTTCCACCACTGCCACCTCAATCCTTGCTCCCTCTGCTTGGGTTGACGTGTCCCTAATGGCACTCTGTAGCCTTACAACATCTGCCCTGCTATGGAGTGCTGGCAGGGACATGCCAAACCAAGCAGAGGGGACAAGGACTGAGGTGGTAGAAGTGGCAGAAGCAGCAGCTGGAGCAAGGGAATGGGCCGGATAACTTGGTGCCATAGTTTGGAGACCCCTACTTTAAGCCATAGATGTCTGCAATTAAGTCAAGTTTCAAAACGGAAAGTAGGCACTTGGTGATGACTTGTAGCAACGCCTGCTAGGAGAAAGACAAGTTGGCAGTTTTCTTTCCTTGAAAACAATTTGCATCTACTTCAGTGTCTGCCTTAGGCAAAATAGACAGATTTCTCCAACAGCGTTCAGCAGAACTTCTAGCAAACTTTTTGTATTTCCATGCATTTTTCTTCTCTCTGTCTTTTAACATCTAGCCTCTTGAAGAAATCTGTGGAGAACTTTTAAAGTTGCATACTTTATGAATGTACAATTGATTCTAATAAAGATATTACCCACCTGTGAACTTAGATTTTGTTCTAATTCTATGGATCAACAAGTTTTCTTTCTTTCCTTTGCCATTACTTTGTATATTACATTTTATAAGTTGACATATGGGCCAATCACCCAACCTGACCCCTCAAAATCTATTGAGACTTGTGGATTTCCCGTGCCCGGTGGGCATGGAACGGCCTTGGCAGAGGCCACTACGGTAGAGAAAACTCCTGGCTCGTGGTATCTGCGGGCAGAGAAATTAAGGGGGGTGGATAAATGATAGGGTTTGATTCACCCAACTCCTGACCTGACCAGCGGTTCTGCTGAGAGAGCAGATACCTAACCCAGTTAATCACTCATCTCCGTGTCTCCGTGTAATCTCAGGCACAAACAGATGCCATGTTTACCCCTGCCTGATCCCTGAACAATGAGGATTCCTAAGTCCATGTTTGCCCCAGTTAATTAACTTCCCCAGGAAGATTCCCAATTAACCCAAGTAAACAGGTGACGTGATTTCTGCCAGATGACAGTCTTGCCACCGTTGCGCTTTTCCTTCTATATATGTTGCAGCCTTTTCTCAATAAACTACTGATCTTATCCTCCTCCATACTGCCTCGTATCGTTCCTTGATCAGTCTCCTCCGGGACCTACGGCCCTCAGCGGCCCCGATTCCTACAGAGACTCCAGTGGGGCATCACCAAGTACCCATATGAGCAGTGGGGAAATGTAGACACCTTCTGACCTTGTCACCACTACCAACACCACTCAAAACTAGTTCAGGAGCAGGGACACTGTGATGCTTGTACAACACTACCAATCAGTGTGCTTTGAAGCCTCTAGTCAACAGGCAGGCAGGGCCAGAAAGGAAGCTGGTATAAGATTCAAATTTTTTAAAGGAGGGATAAAGATGATACAGTCCCCAAGGAATTGCCATAGATTAGAAGATAGTGATGATCAGGGAGGAGGGGAAGAAGAGGCAAATACATGAATGCAGGCAACCTGTGTCTTGTTAGAGCAAAGGAGAGACCTATTAGCAGTGTGTTCAATAGTCCCAAGAAGAAAGCTGACAAGTTGGGCAGCCCTTCTCTTGGACATGGATGTCTCTTTCATTTTAGTGAGAAGCATGAGTTAGAAGCCTTTCTTTCTTTCCTTTCTTTTCCTTTTTCCTTTCTTTCAAACGTGTTCTCCCAAGTTGTGAGTGACATCTGTTTGTCATAGCATCTTAATTTCCTTATCTGCCTGTCTCGCATTTAGCATACATTGATATATGGTTGGTCATTGGGGAAAAGGTGCTTAATTTCCAAGTCTGATAGCATATATCTCTGAGGAAATCTTGTTTTTGGAAGGGAAATGTGGTTAAAGAGAATTCCACAGTTTTTCTTGATGGCTACTTTGATTTTGAGAGAAGCTGCACAATCTGCTTGTAGTACACTGTTATGTATGTACAATGTTGCTTTAAGAAATGTATGAATGTAACCTGACCACAATTACAATGTAGCACAGCTGTTAAAGGAACGCGAGTTAGCTGCCCATAGAGGGCAGCTGCGAGCGTTCAACTCACATGGTTCTCATTTCTCAAATCACCAGCAGCCGCGGGAACTCTCCCACACTATCAAACAACTACAGAAGAGGGGCGTGACTTGGGACGACGTCACGCCGGTAGCAACCAATGAGCTACCGTGCAGCAAGATTCAAATGTATTGTACTACTGTATATAATGTGAGGTACCTCCGCCATTACCACATGTTCATCCTGATCAACCAATAAACCTGTGTTAGTCCTTACTGCGACTCCTTCCATGTCTTCCGTGAAAGACACTAAATTGGCGACGAAGGTGGGATCGATGGCGAATCCCAAGGTCAAGCCTTACCAGTTCGATGTCAGTGAGCCCGAACAATGGGAGCTCTACGAGTGCCAGTTTCGGCACGCGATGGAAGCCGCGGTCGTCGACGATGACACGAAAATGCGCTCCCACTTCCTGGCCCAGGTGGGACCGGCCACGCTGCGTATCCTGATGACCCTGGTGGCCCCCCGGAAGGTGGACGAGGTGCCCATCGACCGCATCCTGGAGAGGTTGGGCGAGCACTTCCAGCTGCCCGTCTCGATCTTCCCAGCCCGGGTCGCGTTCCACAGGCGAGACCAGCGACCGGGCGAATTCGTGTCCGCCTACGCGGCGGCCCTCAGGCATGCAGCGGTGCACTGCCAGTGGGATGACCTGGACCAGGCCCTCCGAGACCGCATGTTGTGTGGTCTGAGGGACGAGGAGCTCCAGAGGAAGCTGATGACCCGTGACCACCGCCTCACGTTCAACGAGGTACTGCGGGTGGCCCAAGCGGCCGAGGCGGCCAGGAGCGGGGTCAGAGTGTTCAAGTCCCGAGGGGCCACGTGCGAGAGGGCCAAGTCACCAGTACAGGCGGCCCAGCGTACATCAGCGAAGACGGCCTGGCGGGCCCCCAAGCCGCCCGCCGGCACACCAACGTCGTCCGAGGAGTCGTCCACAACGGTGGACCCCTACTCCAGCGAGGACGACGACGTCCAGAGGATCAAGAAGCGAGGAGAGAAGTGGCAGACCCGCGAACGGCAGGACCACCGCTGCAACGGTTGTGGGGCGTCCCACGACCGCACGAGGTGTCCGTTCCGAAAGGCCGAGTGTCACAACTGCGGCCGAAAGGGACACATCGCCCGAGTATGCAGGCGCGGGCCAGTCGAGGACAAGGGCAATTCCAGCCATTCCCAGACGCACCAACGGAAGGCGGCCGGCACCAGGAAGGTCTCAGCCAACTACAGCAAGGAAGGCGTGAACCACGTGGGCCTGGAGCACCGGCGGTTTTTCGTAGAGGTACTGTTGCAGGGGTTCCCAGTGAGGATGGAGATAGACTCGGGGTCATCTTATTCTATCCTGTCCCAAAAAGAGTTCATGCGCATTCCCCCAGATAAGCGGCCCAAACTGCGGGCCATGAAGTCACACCTACGGGACGTGCAGGGAAATGGGATCCCAGTGTTGGGGGTGGGGAACTTCAAGGTGAAGTTCAAGAACTACTCCGAGAAACTGCCCCTAGTGGTCCTCAAGGGGGGGAGGTGCTGCCTTTTGGGAACGCAGTGGTTTGCTCCCCTGGGAATCGAACTGTCCGGCATTAACGCCATCGAGTCTGACCCAATGCGGGACGTGTGCAATGCACACCCGGACGTTTTCAAGAAGGGGCTCGGGAAATACAAGGCCCCCCCCGGTTTCCTTTGAGCTGGACCCAGAAATCCGGCCCATCCGCCTCAAGCCAAGGAGAGTGCCCTTCGCCCTCAAGGACAAGATTGAGGCGGAACTGGACAAATTGGTGGGGCAGGGGATTTTGGTTCCAGTTGATTCGGCGGAATGGGAAACGCCGATTGTTACAGCCCTTAAGTCAAACGGGGAGGTCAGGATTTGTGCGGACTATAAATGTACGATAAATAAGGCCATTCGGCCAAATGCATATCCAGTGCCCGTGGTCAGCCATTTGCTGGCCACGCTACATGGGGGGAGGTGTTTTGCCAAGCTAGATCTGGCCCAGGCATACCAGCAGCTCTCTGTAACCCCGGCTGCTGCCGCCGCGCAAACGATCGTGACGCACAAGGGGGCGTTTAAGGTAACGCGCCTTCAGTTTGGCGTGAATTCGGCCCCTGGAATTTTCCAGTCCCTCGTGGAACGCCTTTTAAAGGGGCTTCCAGGCGTCCTCCCATACTTCGACGACGTGTTGATAACGGCGGGGAGCGAATTAGAGTTAGCAAAGAGGCTAGATGGGGTCCTCTCGGTGTTCGAGAGGGCAGGACTTCGATTGAGGAGGGACAAATGTGTATTCTTTGCGAGGGAGGTCGAGTTTCTAGGTTTTAAGGTAACCCCGGACGGGATCAAACCCTCTGAGTCCAAGGTTGCGGCCATGAAAAACGCCCCTCGCCCCACCGCGAAACCGGAGCTGCAGTCATTTTTAGGGCTCCTAAATTTCTATCACTCCTTCCTGCCTCAGAAGGCATCGGTCGCGGAGCCACTGCACGCGCTACTTAGAAAGGATGCGGTTTGGCGGTGGGGGGACAGGCAGGAGAAAGCGTTCAAGGAGCTTAAGACGCTCCTATCCTCGGATGCTGTCCTGACCCACTTCGATCCGAAAAAACCAGTTGTTTTAGTCTGTGATGCGTCCCCAGTGGGGGTGGGGGCGGTCCTGTGCCACGTGTTGGAGAGCGGGCGGGAAGCCCCCGTGGCGTACTACTCAAGGTCCCTCTCGAAGGCCGAGCGCAATTACGCGCAAACAGATAGGGAGGCCCTGGCCATAATCGCGGGAACGAAGAAGTTCCACGATTTCCTATACGGCCGCGAGTTTACGGTAGTGACGGATCACAAACCACTTCTGGGGATCTTCACTACCGGCAAACCCACCCCGCAAATTCTATCCCCCAGGATGCTGCGTTGGGCCATCTTCCTCAACGCATACCAGTATGAGCTGGTCTATCGCCCAGGGAAGGAGATCTCCCATGCGGACGCACTGTCCCGATCTCCCCTCCCTAGTTTAGGGGATCCCGCATGCGAGGTGGAGCAGGACCACCAAGTCCTGCTGATCGAGTCCCTCGACTCACCCCCCATCGTCCCGGCCGACCTCGCCAAGGCCACAGCGGCCGACAAGATACTGGCCCTAGTTAGTTCCTGGGTTAGGAAAGGGTGGCCCACTACTCCCCCGGAGGAGCATTTCAAGCCATTTTTCAGGTGCAGAGTGGAACTTTCCCTGGAAAGGGGCTGTCTACTCTGGGGCCAACGGGTAGTCATCCCAGAGAAGCTGAGGGCTAAGGTACTGAAGCTACTGCATACCAGTCACCCCGGGATCGTGCGCTCCAAGGCTCTGGCCAGGAGTTTCTTTTGGTGGCCCCAGATAGACGGGGATATAGAACCTTTAGTGGGCACGTGTGAGAGCTGCCAGAGCTCTCGGCCCGAGGAGTCCCGGTTACCCCACAGGGAATGGGACACGGCCCGCGGGCCATGGTCCCGGATTCATGTCGACTTCGCTGGCCCTTTCCGCGGGTCCATGTTTCTGCTGGTAGTCGACTCCTACTCCAAGTGGTTGGAGGTAATCCCCATGAACAGCACTTCCTCTGCGGCAACCATTAAACAGTTGCGCAAACTTTTTGCCTGTTTCGGCCTGCCAGACATCCCTGTTAGCGATAACGCTAGTACCTTCACATCTGCAGAGTTCAAGACGTTCATTGAGAGAAACGCCATCAGGCACATTACCGCTGCCCCTTTTCACCCCACCACAAACGGTCAAGTAGAGCGCCAAGTGCGCACTATGAAAGACGCACTGCGGCACATGGGTCCCGGTGAGTTGAACCTGCATCTGTGTCAGTTCCTCATCTGCTACAGGACAACCCCCCTAGCTTCAGGTTTTTCCCCAGCCGAACTCCTCATGAGGAGGCGTCCGGTAACACTTTTTGACCGGATGGATCCGTCCAGGGTGGAGGATGAAAGGAGAAATATAAACATAGGGGGAGAGAGCTCCAAAAGTTTTTCGGTAGGGGACCCGGTTCACTGCAGGAACTACGCGGCCTCGGGGCCAGCGTGGCTACCTGGGACGATTGTTGAGCAAACGGGGCCGGTATCCTACAGGGTCAAGACTAGCTCAGGTCTACTCTGGAGAAGGCACGCCGACCAGCTCAGAAGGCAAGTCACCGGTGAGGGGGAATCAGCGTTAGGGTCCTCCCCCACCCGCGTTACCCAAGGGGGAGGCACGGCGGCACCCGCGGATACAAATGCATATCCTCGGTTCTCAGCCGCAGAGGAGGATACCTTAGAGGAGAGGGATGAAGTTGATTATGAGTTGCAGTACCAGGGGGGTGTCGCGGTGTGGTCCCCCACCCGTCCTAGCGAGAAGAGGGGTTTCAGTTCAGCCCCTGGTACTTCCAGTCCCCCCAGCCCTTTTGTTTTAGAATATACCATAGCTCCAGCCCCCCCGGAGACAAACACCCCCAAGACAGGCAACAGGGGGAAGTCCGCCCACCACAGTCTCCAGAACTCCCGGGCAGGTAACGGGGGGTGGCGAGGCCACGAGGGCCTCTTCATCGGTCCCGAGATTCGTACTGGGGGGGACCCCAAGCTCCTCGAACGGTAGGCAGGGGTTCACTTCCCAACTGTTCATTCCATTCCCGTCCCCCAATGCAAGGTTACCGCAGACTCCACACCGAGCCACTAATGACTCCCCCCTTTCCGTTGCAGGACAGGACTCCGCGGAACCAGGAGCCTCCGGCTCCCCTGTGTTAAGTCAAGCGGCCGCACGCCCCAGGCGCACGTGCGGCAAGCCACAATGGTTGAGGGACTTCGTCCCATCCTAGGGGGGAGGGATGTTATGTATGTACAATGTTGCTTTAAGAAATGTATGAATGTAACCTGACCACAATTACAATGTAGCACAGCTGTTAAAGGAACGCGAGTTAGCTGCCCATAGAGGGAAGCTGCGAGCGTTCAACTCACATGGTTCTCATTCCTCAAATCACCAGCCGCTGCGGGAACTCTCCCACACTATCAAACAACTACAGAAGAGGGGCGTGACTTGGGACGACGTCACGCCGGTAGCAACCAATGAGCTACCGTGCAGCAAGATTCAAATGTATTGTACTACTGTATATAATGTGAGGTACCTCCGCCATTACCACATGTTCATCCTGATCATCAACCAATAAACCTGTGTTAATCCTTACTGCGACTCCTTCCATGTCTTCCGTGAAAGACACTAAATACACTATTGCTGTATTGGACTTTTTCTGACTATGGATGTTTCCTTTCTCTCTGGTATACTAGTGCTGTACATTTGGGGTGATTTCAAATGGGAAAAGCAATGAAAAACTGAATTCACGCCCTCACAGAAGTTTGAAATTGTGTTGCATTTTGATACATACATCCTGTGACTAATAATCAAATTAAGCCAGGTTGAGGAATCTGAGTCAAGAACCTAGTTCCTCCAACAATGTCCTCCACTAAAGTTGTTCCTGATGCTTCCACCATCTTTGGGGAGGCAGGAAATCCTTCAGCCCACAAGTCAGCTAGTATTACACTCAATAGTGGGGTAGGCGGCTGGGGTGTAGCGAAAGCAGCAAGGAAAGAGAAACACTCCCCAAACGAAGTAGATGAGGACGTGTGTATAGCTTTAATTGATGACAGCCTTCGTATACAAGTACAATGTTGAGGTTATCTTGAAATGCGAGCTGCAGTATAATCACTTGAAAAAGTATAACTGATATATCTCTAAGCAAAATCATAAATCAATACGTAGCCAAGTTGACTGCCTGCTCGAAAACATATCCAAACTTATACGATAAACCTCATTCATTGAAGTATAGACGGATGAGAGCCTTCATAAGTCCGACTGGAGCGCATGGGAAGAGTCGCAGAATCAGAAAGTGGCTCAAAGCACAATGTTCATCTGTTTATACTTATACAGCTTCTTCTCCCCTGTCCTTTTCTGTGTCTTATATAAGGGGGCAAGGCTCCAACATTGCCTCATGTACAAATTGACTATGTTCCAATAAAGTAGCGTTTAGCCAAGATGCCGGTTTGTGTGCATTCAATCTGCATACATCAAATTGGCGATGAAGGTGGGATTATGGCGTCCCACAGGGTCACCCTACCTCCATTTGACATCTCCGCACCGGAGTCATGGGACCTTTACGAGGAGCAATTCCTCTACACAATGGGTGCCGAGAAGATAGTGAAGCTCAAAACCGAGCCTGTCTACTGACCCAGTGTGGGTTGCTGACCCTGGAGTTAGCAAAGAATCTCCTGATGCCAAGAGTGCTCCAGACGGTACCACTGGCAGACATTCTAGCTGCCCTGCGGACACATTTTCGACCAAAGGTGTCCATTTTCCTGGCAAGAATGGCATTCAGCTGGTGTGACCAATGCCTGGGAGAGACTGTAGCCGAGTACGTCGCTGCTTTAAGGCTGGTGGCTGCCCCATGTCAGTGGGGAGCCAACCTAAGTGAGGCATTGTGAGTCTGCCTGCGAGATGAGGAGACCCAGCGGAGACTGTTCTCCCGAGATGAGGACCTCATGTTCGAAGAGGTCCTGCGGGCTGCACAGGCTGCTGAGTCAGCAAGGGATGGGGTGAGAGTGTTCAGGGTGAGGCCCATCGCCCTGGGAAGTTCGGCATCCGCTGTACAAGCCCACAGCTGCTCACAACCACATGCACGAGAGATGCAAGCTGCTGCAGCCGCCACAACGTCCTCTTCAGGATCCGGCGAGAGCGAGAGTGAACCAGAGGTGCAGAAGGTGAGGAAAAGGGTGTCCGAGAGGCAGGACACCGAGGCGAGCTGGCGATGCGAGGGGTGCGGGGCTCACACAACTGGAAGAAATGCCAGTTCTGGAAGGCAGAGTGCCACAACTGCGGTCGGTTGGGACACATCACGAAGGTATGCAGGCGAGACCCTGACCGGACCAGCCACCACGGATGAAAGGACGAGGCCATCGGCAAAGTACACGCTGGGGATACCGTGGTGAGACGTGTGTCGGACCAGCGCACCCGTTTTTTTTGTGAAGGTACTGTTACGGGGGGTCAGGTTAAGATGGAGGTGGATTCCGGCACCTCCTACTCCATAGTTTTGCAGATGGAGTTTCTGCGGATACCCCCTCAGGACCGCCCAAAGCTGAGAGCCCTCAGAACGAACTTGCGGGACATTCAAGGTAACTACATTCCCATCCTGGGGGTGGGGGACTTCACCGTCTGTTTCAAGAACTTCACGAGGAAACTGCCTCTGGTGGTTATTGGGGGGGGGGGGTCCAGTTGCCTACTGGAGACCCAATAGTTTGAACCATTGGGCATTGCATTAACCGGCATAACACCATCCAGACTGATCCAATTCAAGATGTGTGCAATGCGCACCCCGCTGTCTTTGAAAAGGGACTTGGGGAGTACAAGGGGCCCCCAGTGGACTTTGATTTATATCCTTCCATTCGGCCCATACGGCTCAAGCCACGAAGAGTGCCTTTTGTACTAAAGGGCAAGATTGAAGTGGAATTGGATAAACTGGTGGGTCAGGGGATTTTGGTTCCGGTGGACTCTGCAGAGTGGGAGACACCGATTGTTACTGCTATGAAATCTAATGGGGAGGTTAGGATTTGTGCTGATTACAAATGTACAATTAATAAGGCCATTCGCCCCAACGCCTACCCGGTGCCGGTGGTTAGCCATTTACTAGCCACGTTACACGGGGGTAAATGTTTTGAGAAACTGGATTTAGTGCAGGCGGACCAACAGCTAATGGTCACACCTGCGGCAGCAGCTGCTCAGACAATTGTTACGCACAAGGGTGCGTTTAAGGTGACACGTCTCCGGTTTGGCCTGAACTCAGCACCTGGGATATTTCAATCACTGGTGGAACACCTTCTTAAGGGCCTCCCCGGGGTTCTCTCCTACTTTGATGATGTGATGATAACAGCTGGGAATGAGTCAGAGCTAGCCCAGAGGTTAGATGAGGTTTTATTGGTGTTCGAGAGTGCTGGGCTACGCCTGAGAAGGGACAAATATGTGTTCTATGCAAATGAGGTTGAGTTTCTGGTGTTTCGAATCACTCCCGATGGGGTAAAGCCATTAGAATCCAAGGTTGCAGCAGTGCAGAACGCCCCCAGACTGGCCACAAAGCCAGAGTTGCAGTCTTTCTTGGGACTCCTCAATTTCTACCAATCGTTCCTCCCACGGAAGGCATCCGTGGCAGAGCCCCTGCACCGCCTGTTAAAGAAAGATGCAGTCTGGCGGGGGGGGGGCATCAGGAATGGGCGTTCACTGAGTTAAAGCAGCTTCTCTCTTCCGAGGCGATATTAACTCATTTTGACCCCAGAAAACCCATGGTACTCGTGTGTGATGCTTTGCTGGTGGGAGTGGGGGCCGTGCTCTGCCACGTGCTTGAGAATGGGAGGGAGGCACCGATTGCGTTTTACTCGAGATCCCTCTCAAAGGCGGAGCGCAACTACACTCAGACGGACAGGGAGGCCCTCACAATTTTCGCAGGGACAAAGAAATTCCATGATTTCTTGTATGGGAGGGAGTTCACCATTGTCACGGACCACAAGCCCCTCCTAGGAATCTTCGTAACACCCAAGCCCACCCCCAGATCCTGTCCCCGTGAATGCTAAGGTGGGTGATATTCTTTAATGCGTACCAGTTCACGCTGGTGCACCGCCCAGGGAAAGACATCGCTCACACGAATGCACTTCCGGGCCAAATTCAAATGTACTGTGTCTTATATAAGGGGGCAAGGCTCCGCCATTGCCTCATGTACAGATTGACTATGTTCCAATAAAGTAGCGTTTAGCCCGCCTGCCAGCTCGTGTGCATTCAATCTGCCTACATTAAAGATGCTACAGAATTGTATAGTTATGTTTTTTTAAAAGCAGCCATTAAGAAGGTTGTGTAACTTTGGAGGTTTCATGACAAGATTTACCTCACATTAGAGGAGTGTGAAATGTATTGCATCTGTTTTGCCTCTAGCTTAAACCAATTAACCTTACAATAAGGGAAAATGTGTTGATATCATGCAGAGATTTGTACCATGACTACAGTACTTCTCTTGAGCAAGAAAATGGGCTGGGATTTGTGAGGTCACCACCCACTCTTCGCCTTATCCATATAGTGTCTGCAATGGCTTCTGCAGTCTACCCACAGGAGTGCAAATGGAGCTAAGTCTGCACTTAAAATACAGAGCTTTGCAAAATGATATTTTCAGTCTGCAAGTCTCAAAATCCCCCCAGCCAGCTAGTTGTGAGAATTTTCCAAGCTGTAGTTTAAAAAGTAACTTTTCCAAGTGCTGCTTAAATCTCAATGATGTGAGAGAGAAGGCTACTTTAAGTCTATTTAGAACAGGGGAATGGCTGGAAGAGAAAAGATTAAATGGTTCCATGATCTCTTTTCTGATTCTGGATCTCCCTGCAACTCCCCAAAGTAGTTTCTCCCAGTTTCCAAAGTTGATGTTAAATAGCTATCACCACATGACTTGTAATTTGGCTCTTAATTTTACTCTTTTCAAAAGGATTTATTTCCTAAGGCATAAGTTTAGGATTCTAACTTTAGACTAGAAACCATATACAGTTATGAGTGTCATGAGTTACGTTTGCCACAGTTTACGATGGCAAATTTAATTAAAACAATTCCCCAGTTTACGACCAGTTTTCAGTTTACAGTAAAAAATTATGCAATTTTAAATTCAAAATTCACCGCCACATTTTAGATTTCAAAATGGCCACTGCTTCCTCCATCCAAAGTCACAATGTAGCATGTTTTCGACTGTAGTGCTGCCCAGGAAGCTTGGAGAAAGGTGGGAACTGAGCAGATAAGGTCCCACAACGGCGTGGATAAGGTAGGGAGATTGTGTCATCACTTTTGTGGGGGTGATGGATGATGTTTTTGAATTATTTTTGGTTCGGTTGAGACTTTTTTAAAATTTTCAATGCATTCATATGGGAAAACATGTTTTGAGTTATGAGTTTTTTGGGTTACGATCAGTGGAGGGCTCCAAAAAATGTACTACCCCACTGTGGGCATGGTATGGTGGGTGTGGCCAGGGGAAATGCCTCGTATTGCACCCAAATTAGGACTACTTTATTTCAAAACTTGGATGGGTGGGGTCAGCCAGAATTTCTGCTACCTGTTCTGACGAACTGGTGTGAACCTGCTGATGCCCACGACTGGTTATGATAGAGGCTGTTGGAATGGACCTCCTTCATAACCCGATGTTTTACTGTACATGAGAAACTTAGCATAGCTATATTTTTGTCACTGGATGCTAAACTAAGGGCTTGTCTACACCAGGCGTTCGCAACCTACAGCCCGCAACACCAATTTAGCTGACCCTCAATGCCCTTGCCACTCTCGGAAGCAGAAGTAAAATGAGACCCACGTATGCGCAGAACACTGCTAAATGCATTCTACACAAATGTGGGGCGCATTTTACTTCTGCTTCTGGGTGGGAGTAATCACAGGATTGGCTCAATCAGCTTTCCAGGAGGTGTGGTCAGACCCGCGACCTGAAAAGAGAACTTGAAGTCTGATATGGTATATTGGTTCAGGGGATTACATGGGATTTCAAATCACTTTACAGTGGAACCCCTACAAACGGTTCTACTTACAAAAAATGCAACATACAAATAGAAATCCTGGCTAAAAAAAATTTGACATACAAAATTTGAATAGTGGCCTCGTCTGGTAATGCAATGTGTTTTCAACATACAAATTTTTCAACATACAGTAAAACCCCATATGACTTTAATTTGTTCCGCAGGGCTAGTCGTTGTACAATTTAATTGCTGTACAATGCATGCATCGTATAGCAATTATCCCTATGGGATGCATCGTACAATGATTATCTCTATGGGAAAAATCATACAACAACAAAAAATCGTTGTACAATTTTTCCCATAGAGATGCATTGCACTGTATAATGATTTTAGTTGTTATACAGGGCACAATGTTTTTTTCAAATCCTCGTTGTTGTACAATTTAATCATTGTAAGAGGCATTCATTATATGGGGCTCAACTGTACAAATAACCTTGTGGAATGGGAAAATTGTGTATGTAGAGGTTTTACTGTATTTAGAAGCCGTTTGGCGATTGAATGCAGTTTATTAGATTGGGGGCGGGGCATAAATATTTTTCAGATTTTTTTTAAAAAAAATTAAGTGTCATAGTACATAAAGCAGTGATGGCGAACCTTTGCACTCCAGGTGTTCTTGAATTTCAATTCCCAGAAGCCCTGATCAGCATGAGCGCTGACTTAGGCTTCTGGTAACTGAGGTCCAAGTACACCTGGAGTGCCAAGTTTTTGCCATCACTGGTATAAATGCTTTCACAATGCAGTGAGGTAATCGAGAATGTTTAATAAAACATTCCAGCAAAAATGTGTACTTATCAGTATGCCATGTAGTTTCCAAATCTTTGAATTGATTTACTCTTTGGAAAACCCAACACACATACAGGATTATTACAATGTCTAGACCAGGGTAGGGATGGAGGGATTATTACAATGTCTAGACAAGGCAGGGATGGAGGAATCACAATATGGGATTAAAATTGCTGGGAGAAACATCAACAATCTGAGATATGCAGACGACACCACCTTAATGGCAGAAAGTGAGGAAGACCTAAAGAATCTCCTGATCGGTCTGAAGGAAGAGAGTGCAAAAGCTGGTTTGAGACTCAATATCAAGAAAACCAAGATAATGGCAACAGGCCCGATCAGTTCCTGGAAAATAGATGGGGAAGAAGTAGAAGCAGTGACAGATTTTACATTCTTAGGATCTAAGATCACTGCAGATGGAGATTGCAGCCATGAAATAAAAAGGCGACTGATTCTTGGGAGACAAGCCATGAGAAACCTGGGGAACATAGTGAAAAGCAGAGACATCACCTTGAAAACAAAAATTAGAATAGTCAAAGCAATGGTATTCCCAGTGGTAATGTACGGATGTGAGAGCTGGACAATTAGGAAAGCTGAACGCAGAAGAATAGATGCCTTTGAAATGTGGTGCTGGAGGAGAGTTTTGAGGGTACCCTGGACAGCGAGGAGAACAAATAGGTCAATCTTAGAAGAAATCAACACTGACTGCTCATTGGAAGGTCAAATAGTAAAGATGAGGCTAAAGTACTTTGGGCATCAAATGAGAAGGGAGGATTCACTTGAGAAGGCCTTGATGCTGGGAAAGGTGGAGGGCAAAAGAAGAAGGGGGAGGCCAAGGATGAGATGGATAGATGGTATTGTAGACACAATGGGCACAGAACTGGGAGGACTGAGGGGGATGGTGGAGGACAGAGGCGCCTGGAGAACGATGGTCCATAGGGTCGCAAAGGGTCGGAATCGACTGTGCGACTGAACAACAACAACAACAAGACCAGGGTTCCTCAAACTTGGCTCTCCAGGTGTTCAGTGAACTTCAATTACCAGAAGCCCAAGTCCGACAAGTCAGCACTCCTACTAATCAGGGCTTCTGGAAATTGAAGTCCAAGAACATTAGGAGAGCCAGGTTTGAGGAACTCTGGTCTAGACAAGTCCGCAGATGGTTTTAAAAAATATTGTATGCTAAGGTAAATGCAGACACGGTTGTGTTTGGCAGAGAATTGCAAAAGTACTTGGCCACCAACCTGTATCTACATTTCTAAGTATCTCTTTTAAAGTACTGTGTTATTAATTTGTTGTTTATTAATCTCATTTGTATCTTATCCTTTTTCTCAAGAGACTGGGGTGATACAAATGCTGATCTGCCAAACTTTAGGCTCAGAGTTGCTTTTGAAATTACAACACAATAAGCTCCCATTCTTGCTTTGATGTTTTTTCCTGTATACAATATTTGTTTTTCCTGAAAGCCTAGGTTGGTATACTTGGAAATGTTTCAGTTTCTTATCGGGAAGCATCCTGGGGTGTGGTTTTCTCAAATTTACTCTTATCTGTCTTATTTATTTGTTACGTGCCCTCAAGTCAGAACTTATAATGGCCCTAATAAGGCTTTCAAGGTAAGTGAGATCGGTAAGGAGTAAAGTTTTGTCTGTTTTACTTCCCCAGTGAGTTTCCATGGCTGATGAGGGATTTAAATCCGGGCCTCCTGCACCCTAGTTTGTCACGCTGTCCATTATACCACAATGCATACTGCTTATCTATCTTACCAGCAATTATTATTGAATATAGGCCTGGCATGTCCACACGTTGTTGGATTGGGGCCGCGAAGCGGCTGTTGGGTCCCAGAGGAGACTGGTCAAGCAATGAGACACGAGGCAAGATGGAGCGAAGACCAGTGATTTAATGAGGCAAATCATCAGTATTTATCATGTACAGGCTGCATGCAAAAGAACTGCGATCTGGCAGAATCCATACGCCATGTTTACATGAGTTAATTGAGAAACTCTTCAGGGGAGTTAATTAACTAACTTAATCAATGACAGGGGAACTCCATTCTTCTAAGCTATCTGGGGTAAACATGTGGCTGGTATTGATTTTAGGACTTAAGGTAATCCGCAGATGCGAGATTACCTATTACATGACAAGCGAGTTAGTCATCAGCTTCCTATTGTCCGAGCTGCCTGTCAGGTCAGCTGTAGGTGAATTAAACCCTATCTAATATTCCGCTCCCCCAATTTCTGTCCCTTCAGGAACCCCTGGTAATGAGGTGATCACCCATCACCGGGGTTCTGTCAGGGCCAGTATACCAATTGTGTGCGCGGATACCACAATACGTAAGTAAAATACATGAATTTTAGCCTTAATAAAGTGTAGATAAAATTTAAAAATGAATGAAAGAAAATCCCACTTCATTTAGCTCTGTGAAACAAGACAAAATGGGGAGGGAATTCCCCCTCCCCCCGGCTTGGCACTTCCCGGTTAATGTTTAATTTTCACCACTGGAACTGATGTAGGTGAGAATTCACTCTTGGCTTGTAGCCAGCACAGTAGCAGCTAATCCAATCAGTTGAGGCAACCACATTGCAACATTGCATACCTCTAGCTGGCTCTGTATACATAAGCCCAAATGATCACTTCCACCCTCAACAAACCAATAAATCAGCACTGCTGAGGTTTCACTCCCAGTCATGTCCACCATTTTGTGCTATTGATTCAGTGGTGGGCTCCAATTTTTTACTGTGGGCGTGGTATGGTGGGCATGGCCATGGGAAAGCCCTGCATTGCACCCGAATTAGGACTACTTTATTTCAAAACTTGGATGGGCGGGGCCAGCAAGAATTTCTGCTACTGGTTCCGGTGAATTGGTGCAAACCTGCTGATGCCCACCACTGTGTTGGTTCTAAACAATAATGAAACCCTAGTCAATTTCTTTCCTTCCTGAGCAGATTACAAGGGAGCGATTAAATCCCAAATATCAGTGTGGGGGTCATGCACTGTCCCTCTGCACTGCACTGCCGAAGCAACATTGAAATTACACACCTGTGTTTATCAATGATAACACCATTCCACAAGGAGGTCTTGCACCTATTGTGTTCCGGAGGAAGACTCATTGTGGCTATTGTCTTGCTAAATCTCTCAAAGAGTGGGTTCAATCCATTTGCACACATTCCAGGCTAGACTCAATCTATTTGCACACATTTCAAGCACCATGTTACACCATGCTTTTAGGGAAGATTGTTGGTGCAGGCTTCATATATTGATCTTTATTTCAATAAATGAATAGCTGTTTCAACTTATTGCACTTCTCTCTTGATCTCTATCCAAGGGAATCGAGGCAAGGCATTTTGCCTAAGACAAGTGAGTCTTTACTTGAAGGGTTGGTTAGCCTAAAGGAATTTGGTTTCTGCTTTTAAACTAACCCATGGACACCAGAAAGTCTGCTAAATCTGGCATATATTTTAAAAGATAATAATAAGGTGGGCTATGAAAAGAGAAGTACTGCATGAACTTGCATGGTTCTCAGTTCAGACTACTGATTACATCTGCATGCTTTGTTTAGATCTACAGTAACTGCACTAAAGTTTCAGATACTCTTAAAACTTTCAATGGGCCCCTCACCTGTTTCCCCAAAATACACACATAATGTAAGCTTTGTCTTGTAGTTGGGGGGAGGAAAACTGGACTAAATTTCCTTTGATACGTATAAGTGGTTAGACGCTGAGCATGAAGACTGGAAGGATGGGGTTCGATACCCAAGTGCTGCATGATGGATCTTGGGGACATGAAAGGAGCCTCATTCGTGCGTCCCCTGAGCGGAGATTCTCCAGCAAAAATCCTTTCAACCCAGAGTAATTTCTGACACAAAATTTATTTATTTACAAAGACAAAATAAAAACAAAAGTATTGTGCCACCTTAAAGGTTGCCATTATCAGAGTACGCCCGATTGTGGTTCAAAAACACCACAATCTTTAAGGAGGTTCTTTCTGTGTACCCCAGTTTGGAAGATGATTCTCAAACAGTACAGACTTACCCTTACAAGTGACCTACTCATTCCATTTCCAATACAATTACAGTACAGTAATACCTCATACAAAGTCCGCTTCGTACAACATCGAATTCATACAACATCGCCTAATTTCTTGAAAAAGTTACCTCATACAAAGTCACTCGACTTTGTATGAGGCATTGGGTTTTTCCCAGGTTTCATTGTGCCTGGGCAGTATAAAAGGCAGGACATATGCATGCATTGCTTTTGTGGGTTTTGCACGAGGCGAAGAGTGTTTAGGAGTGGTTTTGAGTGTGTTTTTGGATTTTTTTTTTGATTTTTTCATCAGAATTTTTAGAAGCATTCCTGGGATTTTTGCAGCATTCTTCAGGTTCTTGGACAATCAGGGTTGTTCAACATGTTTTTATAATGTATTTAGACTTTAGACAATGATTTCTTAAAGTTCTGTCAGTTTCCTGTCTGTTTCCTTGACTTTGCCCTGAAGTCTGTGCTGTTACAGTACAATGTATCTCTATGGAAATGACGTTGTACGCGGCATCGCAGCAAGGATTTGGACGTTGTATGAGGCATCGCAGCTATGATTTTGCATGCCTCATACAAAGTCCAAATCCGTATAAAGTCCAAACTTGTGGAACCAAGTTCTTGTTTGAGAACTAGTACTTTTGGGTACTAGTTCTCAAACAAATAAGAGAAAGTACTTTTTCACCCAGAGGATCACTGGCCTATGGAACTCCCTGCCAGAAGAAGTGATGACAGCTGTCAGTCTTGACAGCTTTAAGAAAGGATTAGACAAGTTCATGGAGGACAAGGGTATCAATGGCTATAATTATGGATACCTAAGGACAACCTCCGGGTTGGAGAGATAGGCAGGATATCTCTCAATGCCATTTCCAGGGAATCCTAAGCAGGGGAAGGCATCTCCTTGGGAATACCCTGAAAGAAATGGTGAGCCACTGTGTGAGACAGAATGCTGGACTGGATGGGCTGTGGCCTGTTCCAGCAAGGCTATTCTTATGTTCTTATGTTCTTATGAGGTATCACTGTATCAGTGTTTTCGGAATCAAGCTGATATGGAAGCTTATCTAGTGAAGCATCGAATGGGGTAGAATTAATGTTTGTGGACTGTTGGAGACATCTACACAAGTCATTGTGATGTGAGGGAATATGAAATATTTGTAGGTGGCTCACTCTTTCAGCTTCACTAAGTAGTTCTAAGCAACAACTGTAATAGTCAAAGTTGCAGTAACTGCCTCTGATCCATTTAGATGAGCATGAGAACACATCTCTCTATATAAAGTTTTGTTCCAAAGCAGAACAAATTATTCAACCAATAGTGTGTAAGGTCATACCCACTCTACCAACTGAAACTGAATAGTTTTCTCTGAGTAATATGTTTATACTGTATATAAAAAGGAGAACCCACCAAACATTCCCACTCAAGAACTCAATAAATGTTTGGTGAAGATATGCCATTGAAAAGTGGTTTAGTGTAGGTGTGGTTAATAGACATGCCCTCTGAAGATAGGCTTATTGATCTCCTCCAAGCTGCTTCAGCATTCTGGGAAATAATGCATAGGGAATTTTACTGTATGGGACCAAAGACAACAGAACAGCCGAAGGGTTGGCTTAACACAGGTTTATTGCATGATGATCCGGTGGAGCATGAGGTAATGGCGGTGATACATCTCAATATATACAGTAGCACTCTACATTTGAATCTTGTAGCACGGTAGCTCATTGGCTGCTACCGGCGTGGCCTCGCCCAGGCATGCCTCTCTTCTGTAGATCTTCTCCTGCTGCTGAATGCAGATCTTTCTCCTGCTGCTGAATGCGGGGAAGGTTTTCCCGCGGCTGTCCGTGATTGAGCAATGTGAACCATGTGAGACTGAACGCTCGCAGCTGCCCTCTATGGGCTGCTTGCTCGCGTTCCTTTACAGCTGAGATACATTGTATTTGGAGTGGTTACATTCTTGCCTTTACAGTACAGTGAACATGCAAACATACATACATAACATCCCTCCCCCCTAGGATGGGACGAAGTCCCGCAACCATTGTGGCTTGCTGCAAGTGCGCTTGGGGCGTGCTTGCGCCTGACCTAGTACTGGAGAGCCTGTGATCCCTGACTCCGTGGGTACTTGTCCTGCAACGGGAAACGGGGATTCGTTAGTGGCTCTGTGGGGCGTCCGTGCCTGCCTTGCGCCGGGGGATGGGAATGGAACGAACAGCTGGGAAGTGAACCCCTGCCTGTTGCTCTCGGACCCCGGGGACCCTCCTATTGTGAACCGCGGAACCGATGAGGTTGCCCTTGTGGTTCTGCTTCCTTCTGTTTCCCGCTCGGGGGACCTTGAGACTGTGGTGGGCGGACTCGCCGTTGCCTCCTGTCTTGGGGGTGTCGGTCTCCGGGAAATTGGCGCTATGTTGCATTCTAACTCACAGGGGCTACTGGGACTGGAAGTACCAGGGGCTGAACTGAAACCCCTCTTTTCGCTAGGACGGGTGGGGGACCACTCCGCTAACTCCCCCTGGTACTGTAAATCAACGTCTAAACTTCTAGGGGCATCTGTGTTTTGGGGAAACTTCCGAGGGGTATGTGTGAGGTCGGGGCTCTTCCTTTCTGCCGCGAACTCCCGCAAAAGATCTCTGAGGATCGATTCCCTTTCCTCCCCCCTTGGTGGGGACCCATGTCCCCCTTTTCCTCCCCCTTGGGCTAAGCGGGTGGGGGAGTACCCTAACGCTGATTCGTGGCTATTTTCGTTTTCGTCCTGCTCTCCGGGGACCCTGCGCCTGAGTTGATCCGCGTGCCGCCTCCACAGGAGGCCTGTATTGGTCTCTACGTGGTATGAAACGGGGCCGGTTTGTTCTATTACAATGCCGGGCACCCAGGCTGGTCCCGCGCTGGCGTAGTTCCTGCAATGCACGGGAGCACCTATGCTGAAGCTCTTTGTGGAATCCATCTCTACATTCCGCCCTTTGTCCTCTACCCTTGTGGGGTCTAGTTTGGAGATTACTGTGGCCAGCTTCCTGCGCATTAACAACTCCGCGGGGGAGTACCCTGACGCTAGTGGGGTGACCCTGTACCGTAGCAGGAATTGGCACAGTTGTAAGTCAAGATCTCCGGGGCCCATGCGCCGCAGCGCGTCCTTAGTGGTACGCACGAGGCGCTCTACTTGGCCGTTAGTGGCCGGGTGGAAAGGGGCGGAGGTGATGTGCCGAATGGCGTTGAGATCCATGAATGTCCTGAACTCGGCGGACGTGAAACAGCTAGCGTTATCGCTGACGAGGGTGTCGGGTAAACCGAACGTGGAAAAGACCCTCCGTAACTGTTTAATTGTTGTGGCCGAGGAGGTGCTCGAGACTGGAATGACCTCCAACCACTTGGAGAACGCGTCCACCACAAGGAGGAAAAGTGTTCCCCTGAACGGGCCAGCAAAGTCTACGTGTACCCGGGACCAGGGCCCCCTTGCTGCGTCCCACTCCCTATGTGGCAAGCGAGCCTCTTCTGGCCTGGAGCTTTGGCACGCTGCGCATGTGCCGACCATGTGCTCGATGTCGGCGTCTAGCTGGGGCCACCAAAAGTAACTGCGGGCTAGTGCCTTAGAGCGGACGATCCCCGGGTGGCTGACGTGCAGTAGCTTAAGCACCCTCGGCCGGAGGGACGTGGGGATCACTACCCGCTGTCCCCACAAAAGGCAACCCCTCTCTAGGGACAATTCTAATTTCTTTTTGAAAAATGTGTCGAATTCCGCTGCTGGGGAAGACACGGGCCACCCTTTCTGTACCCAGGAGCAAACTGTGGCTAACATTTTGTCCTTGCCGGTCGCTTTGGCGATGTCGGCCGGTACTACTGGAGGGGAGTCTAGGACCTCTATCATTAAAACCTGGTGGTCTCTCTCTTCCTCGCCCACGTGGCAGCAATCCCGGGGAATGGGGGACCTCGACAGGGCATCCGCATGGCTGATCTCCTTCCCGGGCCGGTACACCAACGCGTGCTGATACGCGTTGAGAAAAATGGCCCACCTGAGCATTCTCGGGGACAGGATTTGGGGTGTGGGCTTATCTGCGGTGAAAATGCCTAGCAAGGGCTTATGGTCAGTCACTATGGTGAAGGGGCGGCCATACACAAAATCATGAAATTTCTTGGTCCCCGCAATTATCGCTAGTGCTTCCCTGTCTGTCTGGGCATAGTTTCTCTCCGCTTGGGACAAGGACCTGGAGTAGAACGCTATCGGGGCTTCCCTCCCATTCTCCAGCACGTGGCATAACACCGCCCCCACCCCCACCGGGGATGCATCGCATATCAGGACCACTGGGCGTTTGGGATTGAAGTGGGTCAGTACAGCATCTGATGCCAGGAGTCGTTTCAGGTCATTGAAAGCCTTCTCATGGTCGTCGCCCCACTTCCATGCCTCATCCTTCTTTAACAATTTGTGTAGCGGTTCCGCCACGGCTGCCTTCCGAGGAAGGAAGGAGTGGTAGAAGTTGAGCAGCCCAAGGAACGACTGCAGCTCGGGCTTGGAGGTGGGGCGAGGGGCCTTTTTGATGGCGGCCACCTTGGATTGGGATGGCCTTATTCCCTCGGGAGTAATACGGAACCCTAGGAACTCGACCTCAGTTGCGAAGAAGACACATTTGTCTTTCCGCAACCGCAACCCCGCCTTTTCGAATTTTTCCAGGACCTTTCCCAACCTTTCTGCCAATTCGGCCCGGCTCCCCCCTGTAATCAATACGTCATCAAAGTAGGGTAACACCCCCTCTAACCCCTTCAGGAGGCGTTCCACGAGTGACTGGAAAATCCCGGGCGCCGAATTCACGCCGAATTGGAGGCGCGATACCTGGAACGCCCCTTTGTGGGTGACTATGGTCTGCGCAGCAGCTGCGGCGGGGGTCACCGGGAGTTGCTGGTAGGCTTGGGCCAGGTCGAGTTTAGCAAAACACCTCCCCCCGTGTAACCTGGCCAACAAGTGGCTGACTACCGGCACCGGATACGCATTAGGGCGGATCGCCTTATTGATGGTGCACTTGTAATCAGCGCATATGCGGACCTCCCCGTTGGCCTTGAGCGCTGTTACAATTGGAGTCTCCCACTCCGCAGAATCAACAGGAACAAGAATCCCCTGGCCCACCAATTTGTCCAACTCCGCCTCTATTTTGTCCTTTAGTGCGAAAGGCACTCTGCGCGGTTTAAGTCTGATTGGACGTACTCCAGGGTCCAGGTCGAAAGTCACTGGGGGGCCCTTGAATTTTCCGAGTCCCTTTTTGAACACCTCGGGGTGCGCATCGCACACGCTCTGTATTGGGTCAGTCCCGGCGGCGTGTACTCCCACGGCGTGCACCCCCCCAATGAACAACCCCAGGGGCTGGAACCATTGAGTCCCGAGGAGGCTGCATTTACCTCCTTTGAGGACGACTAGGGGAAGCGTTGCGGCGCGCTTTTTGAACTGGACCTGGAATTTCCCAACCCCCAACACCGGGATGCGGTTCCCTTGCACGTCCTTCAGCGTGGCCCTCAACGCTTTGAGCTTGGGCCGCACGTGGGGGGCTATCTTTAGGAACTCTCCCTGGGAGATGATAGAGTAAGAAGAACCCGAGTCCACCTCCATCCTAACAGGGGCCCCTTGGATTACTACCTCAACGAAGTATCGGGGGTGCTCCGTGGATACGCTGAAAACCGGAGCGTCGTCCTCGCTGTCGTCGGAGATGCGTCCTACGCCGTCCCGCTTCCTCGTGGTCCTGGTGCTGTGGTCCTTGGGCCTCGTGGTGCGGTCCTGCCTCGCCGAGCGGTCTGGGGAACTCCTCTTGGCCTCGCGCCGCTTCCGGCAGACCTTGGCGCTGTGCCCGCGCCGGCCGCAGTTGTGGCACTCGGCCTTGCGGAACGGGCATTTGGCGCGGGCGTGGGCGCCGCCGCAGCCGTCGCAGCGCCGGCCTTCCTTCTGGACCTTCCGGACGTCCTCGTCGTCGCCGCTCTCCGTGGACGAGTTCGAAACTCGCCGGGCCGCGCGCACCGAGCTCTCTGCCTTGGCGGTTTTCGGTCGCCAGTCCTGGAGCTCTTGCACCCCGGCCGTCGTGGCTTCTGCGGCCTGTGCCGTGTCGAGGACCTGTTGCCATGTGGGAGGCGGCTCCTGTTTCATCAGCGCGCGCTGAGTCTCGGCGTCCCTCAGGCCGCAGAGCAGGCAGTCGCGGAGGGTGACTTCTGGGGTCTCCCACTTGCAGGGGCCGGCGGCCAGCCGCAGGGCCGCGGCGAACTCGGCAACTGATTCCCCGGGCGCTTGGACTCGCCTCCAGAACGCGCTCCGAGCGGGGAACATCGCTATCGCGGGCCGGAGGTGGGCGCGCAACACAGCCAGGAGCTCTTTGGCTTTGAAGTCGCTCACCCTCCTCGGCGCGATCAGGTCCACCAGGGTCCTCTTTGTCTCGTGTCCGAGCATGCGGACGAAGATGGCCCTCTTCTTGTCCTCATCTGAGACTTCGAGCTCCACCAGCGCTCCGTTGAAGTCTATCTCAAACAGCTCCAAGTCTCCCGGCTTCCTGATCTCGTAGCCGGCGCATGTCTTGGTCCCGTGGGCAGCCATTAATCCCACCTTCGTTGCCAGTTTACTGTATGGGACCAAAGACAACAGAACAGCCGAAGGGTTGGCTTAACACAGGTTTATTGCATGATGATCCGGTGGATCATGAGGTAATGGCGGTGATACATCTCAATATATACAGTAGCACTCTACATTTGAATCTTGTAGCACGGTAGCTCATTGGCTGCTACCGGCGTGGCCTCGCCCAGGCACGCCTCTCTTCTGTAGATCTTCTCCTGCTGCTGAATGCAGATCTTTCTCCTGCTGCTGAATGCGGGGAAGGTTTTCCCGCGGCTGTCCGTGATTGAGCAATGTGAACCATGTGAGACTGAACGCTCGCAGCTGCCCTCTATGGGCTGCTTGCTCGCGTTCCTTTACAGCTGAGATACATTGTATTTGGAGTGGTTACATTCTTGCCTTTACAGTACAGTGAACATGCAAACATACATACATAACAGGAATTAAATACATTTTGTATGAGAGGTTAAACTGAACAATAATAGTTGCATTTTTTGTTTGGAGAAAAGCAATATTTGTGGGATCCACGCACACAATTGGTCAACTGTCCCTGACAGAACCCCGGTAATGGGTGATCACCTCATTGCTGTGGGTTCCTGAGGGGACAGAAATTGAGGGAGCAGAATGTTAGATAGAGTTTAATTCATCAATAGCTGATCTGACAGGCAGTTCGGACAATGGAGAGATAATGACTAACTCGCTAGGCACGTAATAGGTAATCTCGCATCTGCGGATTCCTTTAAGCCCTAGAGCCAATACTAGCCACTTGTTTACCCCGGATAACACAGAACAATGTATTTCCCCTGCCGTTAATTAAGTTGGTTAATTAACTTCCCCTGTGTAGACTTCCCCAATTAACTTGTGTAAACATGGTGTGTGAAGCCTGCCATCACAATAGATTGCTATGCTTTTGCATGCAGCCAGAACAGGATAAATACTGATGATTTGCCTTCATTGAATGACTGGTCTTCGCTCCATCTTGCCTCGTGTGTCTTACTTGACCAGTCTCCTCCGGGACCCAATGGCCGCTTCGCGGTTCCGATCCAGCTTGCGCAACCCGCTTCATGGCCCAGATCCATCTCTGTAGGAATAAACTGTGCTGTCTTTTGAGGCCTAAAGTGTGGACACATCATCAGATAGCATGGGATTTGCTGTGCATATCAAATGGGTAAATTTAAAGTTTTTTTTTAACTTAGTGCATGAATCAAGGTTGAATTGAATCTATCCAGCTCTTTTGTGCCTCTTGGGGGTTGGGGTTCTACTTTTTCACTCTGGAATCTTTCCCCATGAAATCAGTTGTTTTCTTCTTGTTAAGAGTGGTGTGTGTATGATGCAAAGGAGGGAGACATACATATGGGAAGGCCCTTTTGTTGTGAATCCAAAGCGTAGTGCTGTCTGAGATTAGTCACATTTCCCATTTAAAGCTTCAGACTAGTACATGTCTCAAGAATTTTCCATAGGAAAATAATATGGAAAGGTATTTCATAGTCTAAGAGTATGGAACAGCAGAACTTTGAACAGTAATTTTGCAAAACACATCATGATTCCATATGGGATCACTATTCCCTATCATCCATCCATTACTACTTTACTTTCAAGTAACACATGTAAAAATTACCTCAACTCTGGTTGCATATGGTTTTAGACCAGTTGTGGGCTCCCCAAAAAATTACTACCACACTGTGGGCATGGTATGGTGGGCGTGGCCAGGGGAAAAGCCCTGCGTTGCACCTGAATTAGGACTACTTTATTTTAAAATGTGGGTGGGAAGGGCCAGCCTGAATTTCTGTTACCGGTTCTGGTGAACTGGTGCGAACCTGCTGGTGCTCATCACTGTTTTAGACTAGTTTAATACCATATGTGACAAGAGATGAGGTAATTGTTGCATGCATTTCTTGAAAAGTAAGGGAAAGTAGTAACAGATTGATGATAAAGTGGTCATCCTGTATAGATCCATTCACTCTTGTTTTTCCGTACTCTTAGATGATGAAGTACCTTTCCATAATATTTTTCTATGGAAATATTTTTGAGAAATATATTAGTCCAAGACTTTAAATGAGAAAGCAGCTTCACAGAACATCTTAAAAGGATCAGAGGAGGCTGGACCACAAGAAGGGAAGAAGGAAGGAATGCAACTGCATCCAGGATGGACAGTGAACTCCTGAATTAACCCATCGTCCCTGAATGAGCACTGATTATGATTTCAAATGTAATACAGGCTCCAAAACAAATAGCAATGTAGTCACACCCCTACTCATGAATGGAGTAACCAGTTTCTGAATCAGAAATCCCTTAGGAAGCATTCAAGCTTCTTTCACCTGAAAACTCCAGCGCCCCCTGGAGGCTGACATACTATTTTTGCATTCAGGCTTTAGCATTCAGGAATTGTACCTTTCTTTCCATTA
Source organism: Bradypodion ventrale (assembly GCA_035047345.1). Classification (NCBI taxonomy): domain Eukaryota; kingdom Metazoa; phylum Chordata; class Lepidosauria; order Squamata; family Chamaeleonidae; genus Bradypodion; species Bradypodion ventrale. The sequence goes on from JAWDJE010000004.1 coordinate 193,651,544, forward strand.
CATCCATACCTGTCAGGTTTCCCGGACTGGCCCGGATTTCCCGGATTTCCACGCCGATTTTCTCCATTTTCCGCCCGGAGCTGCTGCTACCCCGTAATTTGGCAGTGAGCGGGAAAGGAGTTACTGCACATCCCTTCTGCGCAGGTCCTTTCTATGCATGCGTAGAAACCTTCTACGCATGTGTAGAAGGCTTCTGTGCAGAAGGGGATGCATAGAAGCCTTCTACGCATACGTAGAAGTGACCTGCGCAGAAAGGTTCTGCGCAGGCCCATTCTACGCATGCGTAAAAGCCTTCTACGCATGCATAGAAGCGACCTGCTGCGCTTGACAGGTATGATTACATCTACCTTTCCAACTCCCTTGGCATTATTTCCTAGGTTTTCATTTGTGTTACAGTACACCTAACAAGCTGAATTTGAGAACCCCTGTATAGAAGGTCCTAACAAAGAAAGGCTGGAAGCTTGGCTACCAATGCAGCAATCCATGTCCAGATGCAATTGAATAGACAATGTTAGACAGGTTCCATCCCTCCTTCATCCTGGAGCACAATGTGTGTAGAATAAATATAGGACATTGTTAGCCCAGACAATGTGTCCAGCTTCTCCTTTCCAACTGAATCTGTCAAATCTAATTTAAATTAATTGGCATACCAATATTGACTTTATATCATTATATATATTTTTTTTAAAAAAATGAGATTTAATTACAGCAGTCTTGTCACTCCCAGGATGTTGATGACAATGGTAAAGAATGTTTCCTGGTTTTTCATATAATTTTCACCTCTACATGTGCAGATGTTTCTTAAAAATAGCCCTGAACAAGTGTAGCGAATTACAGGGCAATTAGTTGTGATCTGTATCAAGAGCTCTATGGTTCTGGTCTTACCATAATGCAACCTAAGAGTATTTTCATATGTGATGTTTAGGGATAAAATCTGTATTTGATATGAGTGGGATGAGGAACTAAAGAATGTCATTGAGGCCCTGTTTGACAGTGTTAGATGTATTGCTGTCATGACAGACATGCTATGAGAAGAACACCACAGAAATATCCAGAATGTCCCTCCCTCTCCAATTCTGGTTTAAAATGGTCCAGTGGCAGTCCTTGTTAGAGGGTTTCCGAAGGTTCGGCCCAAAGACCCCAGCACTCATTCATTTGCCTTTATAGTTCTTTATTTCCACTGGCCGCATGGCGGTCAGTGATGATCAGTGGTCAGGATAGGAGAGAGGGTCGTTGGGTAGGTGAGGGTCCTTTAATAGGGTTAGGTGAGGTCAGAGGAGGTCAGAGGGGGTAGGGTTACACGAGCGGTGCATTACGGTACATGTAGTTCATGGCAGTATGATATCATCCCTGACAAAACCCCTTCTGAGATCATACGGACAGAACGTGATGTGATTTGGATTTGTTGTTCTCCTACTCACTAAGTCGTAGGCCATTTAGCAAATAACTGTGTTGGGCTAATGGGAGTGGTTTGGTCAGGATATCCGCTATCTGTTCTTGAGTTTCACAATGTATCAGGTCTATGAAGCCTCCCCCTATGAGTTCCCTTACTTTTTTGTACTTGATATCGATGTGTCGGGATCGCCTGGCTAAACATTCGACCCTTGCCATGTCTATGGCTGCTTTGTTGTCCTCGTGAATGATAATGGGAAGGCTGGGTTTTTCCCAGATGAGGGAGATTAGCTCGTTTATCCAGATCAGGTCATCTGCTGCGTTAGACAGACATACGTACTCTGCTTCAGCGGTGGAGGAGGAGACCAGTTTTTGTTTTTCAGTGTGCCAATATATGGGGCTGCCATTCAGCATCACTATGTAGCCGGATGTACTCCTTCTGGTCTTTGTACATCCGGCCCAGTCGGCATCAGCATAGCATGAAATGTTTATCCTGTCATTTATTTGAGGGGTTAGCAGTAACTTTCTGTCCATGGTACCCTTCAAGTACCTCAACAGCCTTTTGACGGCCACCCAATGGTGGGCCCTTGGGTTGCCGGAGTGACGTGAGAGAAGGTTCACTGCCAACGAGATGTCCGGTCTGGTCCAGTTGGCGATGTGCAAGAGTGATCCGATGATGGATCTATAGAGTGTGATGTCCTCGAATGGTTCTCCCTCCTCGTGGGAGTTTTTTTACGAAATCCGTCTGCATGGGGGTCCCACATGGGTGGGCGTCGGACATATTACACTTGTTAAGGAGCTCGATTATCTTCTCCTTCTGAGATATGGCAAAGCCGTCCGTTATCCTTGACACATGTACCCCTAGGTATTTGTTCACCTTTCCTAGGCTCTTCAGTGAGAACTCGTTTTGTAGGCCTTTGGCGAACTCATCGCATCTAGACTTGCTTTTCCCAAAGTACAACAGGTCGTCGACGTAAACCAGAACCTTTTCTACCCCTTCTGGAGATTTTCTTAAGAAGACACATTTGTCTTCTCTAATTGGAGAGAAGTTTAATTTCTTCATGGTTTCAGCAAGGCACTCGTACCATCTTCTGCCAGATTGCTTGAGTCCGTAAAGGCTCTTGTTTAGCAGCCATGTTTCTCCACTGCTGCGTCCAAAACCGGGTGGAGCCCTGACGTATATCTCCTTATCCAGTTGTGCGTGTAAGTACGCTGTCTGTACGTCGAATTGATATACTTGTTCTCCAAGTACTGTTGCCATTACTAATGCGGCCTTAACACTTTCTGGTTTCACCGTTGGAGAATATGTGTCCTCGTAGTCATCTGGGTATCGTTGAGTGAAACCTTGGGCCACTAGTCTGGCCTTGTACAGGATCTGTTCGTCCTCTAGCTGTTTGACCTTGAATACCCACTTTGTTCCCACCGTCTTTTGTCCTTCAGGTACCCTTGCAGGTGTATATACGTCGAGGTCTTCGAGACTTTCCATTTCCTTCTCCATGGCCGCCCTCCATTTGTCCTGTTCTTCAGGTGGTAGCTTTGCTATGTCTTCGTAGCTCGCTGGTGTTTCGGGGTAGGTCTCCATGCTCAGAACATAATCCTCCAGTCTTCTCGGGGTTTGGTTCTTGGTCGACCTGGTTGACCTTCTAGGCGCTTCTTTTGTGGGACTTGGGGATTCGACGTCTCCTGCGTCTGTGGTGCTTGTGCGTGCTCCTTGTGTTTCAGACTTGCCACATATTGTATCTCCTGGTTGGTCAGGCCTTGCTACGGGCAGTGCCCCTTCATGCTCTGGGTCGCTCATCAATACTTCATTCGCGTGTATCTTGCCCCAGTTCGCGTGCTCGTGGAATGTGGCTGATCTTGAAACTACCAGCCTCTGGTTGTGGTCTATGAACCGGTACGCCTTCGAACCTGGCTCATAGCCTAGGAACCTTAGCCTTCTGGTTATCTTGTCCCCTTTCTTTCTAAGTTGCTTGGGTATGTGCACGTCTGCAGGTACGCCGAAGACATGGAGGTGCGCCAGCTTGGGTTTTCGGTTGTACATTGCCTCGTAGGGTGTCTTACCGAGAACACTAGACCACAGCCTGTTTAACGTGTAGTTGGAGTACAGCAGCGCCTCTCCCCAATATGAGAAGCTTAGACCTGCGTCTTCTATTGCACATCTGATCATGGTTTGTAGTACCCCGTTTCTTCTCTCAGCCACCCCATTTTGGAAGGCTGAGAATGGTGCAGTCTTGAAGTGCAGCATCCCCTTCTCCTTTATCCATTCTTCAAACTCTTTTGACAGGAATTCCGAACCTCTGTCCGTCATCATTTGCTTCACGTTCACGTTGTGTTGAGTCCACACCCTTGTGTGGAATTCCTTAAACTTGCTGAACGCCTCATCCTTACTATTAAGCGTGTATACGTAACCGTACCTGCTGAAGTCGTCAACTATTGTTAGGAAAAATCTCTTCTGGCCTATTGATCTTCTAAGAGGTCCTACCAAGTCGAGGTGTACGAGCTGGAATGGGTGGTCTGACTTCCTGGCCGAAGTTTTTGGTCGTGGCTCAGTTTTGGACTTCGAGCTCTTGCATACAGAACAGTCCAGGGAGTTCTTGCAGCCTTTGACCTTCAGTCCCTCTGAGCATTCTAACATTTTCTTGACGGTGGGAAAACCTATGTGTCCTAACTTTCTGTGTAGTAAGTGTGCACACTCATCATGGTCTGGTTTCCCTATGGTTATCCTTGGTGTTTTTTTCTTCGTTCTGTTGACCTCTCCATCCCTGGTGGAGTTGTAGAGGTCATCCGCTTCCGCTTCTGGTCCTTCATTTTGTTGTTCCTCGGGTTCATCTGATGTGCCTTCCTGTGCTTCTTCTTCTTCATTACTGTCGAGCGATCCTATGGTGACTTGTTTCTCTTCGTCTTCCCCTGCAATGAAGTATGGTAGTCCGCCTATGATTTCCACTCTTCCAATTTCCTTTCCCCTTCTTTCAATGGATGCTTTCTTGTTTCCGAAGATTATTCTCAGGTCTGGGTCCTCTGTGAGTCTAGTAGTGGCTAAAACATTGTATGGAATGCGTGGGGCATAAAGGACGTTTTGGACCAGTCCAATTTCAGGGATGTGTATGTCACCTCTGCCTTCTACCTTAGCGTGTACCTGATTGGCGACCTTGATGCTAAAAGAGTCTTCTTCAAAAGAATCAAATATTTCTCTGTGGCATGATGTGTGTGTGGTGGCCCCGGAATCGATCAGCCAGCGTTGCGGGCAGGTGCCCGTGGGTCTGGTTGTCTCGTGGCATCTACTTCCTTTGCCGTGTTTCACTGCATTTATAGAATCAGGCTCGTGTCTCTCTTGGTCTCCTTGGGGCCTAGGACGCCTGCCTGGACTGGGTGATCTCCACCGTCTATTATCTCTATCCTCGTTGTCTCTTAGTTTGCTTGAGTACTCGTCTCGTGACTCGCGTCTCGGCCTCGGTGTGTCATCATGGCATGTTCGGTCATGTGAAGGGCTGTATCTCGCATCCCTCCTGTCTTTGGCATATCTTGGGCAGTCCCTTTTAATATGTCTTCTGGAACCACATGTGTAGCATTCCCGTGTTGGGCTGGTTTGCTCTGTGAGTACTGCCCTCCTGTGTGGCCTGTCTTCCCTACGTGTTGTGGGTTCTGTGAAAACTACCCTTTTGTGTGGCCTATTCTCCATGCGTATGGCGGCCCTGTCTCTCCTGAGGTTGTCTTCGGCTATAAGTTTCCTGGTGACATAGTCCAGTGTGACATTGTCACCGCTGGTGTTGTCTAATTGGGTCAGGAAGTCGTCCCAACTTGGGTCGAAAGAATTGTAGATGATGCTGATTAGGTGCTGTTCAGTAACGGTTTCGCCCCTTCTTATGAGATCAGACCTCATGTTGCTTAATCTCATCAGATGCTCACCCATGCTATCTCCCTCTTTAATCTTGTATGCGTACAGCTCCCTCAGCAGTAAGCACGTTGTGCTCCTGTTCTTGCAATAAAACATGTTATACAATTTCCCCCAAACATCATAGACAGTTGACTCACTTGGAATAGTCCCATACATAGTTGCATCTATGGTACCCAAAAGCAGGCAAAATGCCCTGTGATGCAGTCTGTCCACCTCCATGGACCATGGCTTCTCTGGTGGGTCTTGAATTAGGTGTAAAGCCCCCTCCCTCATTAACAGTACCTGAAATTGTTGGTTCCAGTCCATAAAGTTCTTCCCAGTCATGCCGAGGGTTGGGAAGTTATTTGGCAGTTGGCTCTGTTGGGCTTGGTTGCTTGAATAGTTCTGGTGTCCTGGGCTGCCTTTAAACTGGCAGAAGGGTATGGGGACGCATATTGTTGGTTTTGAAAGTCCCGCCTGTTCCCCTTTTGGTTGCCAGTAGGGGGAGCCCGTTCTCCTCTCGGTGCTTGGCTGGTCTGTTGGGGCTTGTACTTCTCCTTCTTCGCCAGTGGGGGAGCTCTGCTGCCTTATCTGCATCTGCTCAGAGCTCATTCGTCGTTGGTCTTCGAGGTGGGTGGATCTCCGTTCCGGAGGTCCTGCTTGCCTTGACTGGAGCCTCGCTGGGAGTGCAGTTCCATCGCTGGGGCTGCTTTCCTGGTTGGGAGGCCAGGCGGAGATGTAGGAGGGATGTCGCCTTCTTTGTTGGGCCGGGGGAGTTCCGTAGCACCAGGACTCCGCCTCCTCAGATCGTGGCCTGGCCTGGGGGTCTGCATCATCCTCGGAGCCTCTCCCGCGGTCGGATCGGATGGGCAAAAGGTCTCGGTAAGTTTCTGCTTCTCTCGTTTCCCTTGCTTGTGTTCTCAGTTCCCCATGCCCCTCGCGTCCGCTTTGACCTTTTGTCATGGGGGAGGCCTCTGGCCCCCCTTGAGACTCAGCCATGCTGCTGGTGGTGTCCCTTTTTGGCGCTTGTCTTCCTCTTGGGGTTTCCCACTCCCCTTCTATTGTCTGGGGGCTGAGGATTGGCATAGCCCACGTTTCTGGGGTTCCTGCATCCAGCCTCCCGGGTCCCAGGGTCCCTTCCTTTTTATGCATTGCCGGCCCGCTTGGGTTGTCCCTGGGTATCGTTAGCCCGATGGGGTTTCCCACCAGATGATTTGAATCTGAGGCCACCATCTGTAATTGGTCGGCCAGATTTGGGATCGGCATTGTGTCTGGTGTTCCCGCCACAGAGGTCCCCGGGGTGGAGCTTACCGCGCTGTCGTTGGAATGTTCGCCTCCGTCGTTTATCAGGGCCAGTAGCTCTGCCATGGAGATTGTCTCTTTCCCGGCGATTATTTTCTGGAGCTCGGTTACCTGGATTGTGTGCGGGTCATCTCCAGTTTTGGATCCATCTTTGAGCCCCTTGGGTTTGGCCTGCATCTTGGCCCCCCCTTTGCTCGTCTGGGTCTTCCGTTTGGTCATTTTTGCTTTCTGGGGTTAATTATGGGCAAAACCAAAACCTCTGCTACCACTTGTTAGAGGGTTTCCGAAGGTTCAGCCCAAAGACCCCAGCACTCATTCATTTGCCTTTATAGTTCTTTATTTCCACTGGCCGCATGGCGGTCAGTGATGATCAGTGGTCAGGATAGGAGAGAGGGTCGTTGGGTAGGTGAGGGTCCTTTAATAGGGTTAGGTGAGGTCAGAGGAGGTCAGAGGGGGTAGGGTTACACGAGCGGTGCATTACGGTACATGTAGTTCATGGCAGTATGATATCATCCCTGACAGTCCTAGCCTACTGATTATTTGACCCATCAGGAAACAAAAGGAGACTCATTTTGCACATGAGGATGACAGCTACTTTATGTTAACTCAAGCAGCCTGTTTTCTCCACTTAAGGGATTCTACTTCTAATGATGGGCTAACTATACAACCTAGTTTGACGTTAATGTAGTCAGGGGGTCTTTGCCACTAGCCTCTTATGACCAGAGTCGTCTACAGACATTGAATAGTGAGAGATGCGAGAGCGATAAACTTTTAAATACTGTACACTGGTTAGAACTGTGGAAATTTCTGCCACAAGGGGGTAATGATGGCTGCCAGCCAGGATAGTTTTAAAAGAGGATTAGACAGATTCAGGGAATGGTTGCACTAATTCAGGACGATTACAGGCTAGCTCTCCCCACCCTGGTCAAACGCCATCAGTACTTACACCAAGAGAGAGATGAGCTCTATCACCTGCTGTTTCACTCATGTCACCCTTGTAAGCCTCCTGCAAATGTCTGGTTGGACCCCATTTGGACAGAAATGCTAGACCGGATAGGCATTTGTATTGAACCACTACACGAGAGGAGGTAAAAAGGTACTGTACTTGATGGCTGGCAATCCTTTGTCTTCAAGGATGGGGAAAGGCAATAGATCCTCACTGGAGTTTAAACCTGCTACCTCAAACTAATTTAATTTTGAGACATTCACCACCCTGTAAGGTCTGCCAGAAGGGCAGCAAATGAACAAACAAATGAGTGACGTAAAGCCTAAAATATTTCTGCCAAACACCCTTTGAATTGTCTTAAAATGCCCCTGAAAAATAATTTTTAATTGTCTAACGAAGTGGACTTGATCCATGAAAGCTCACGTTGAAATATGTTAGTCTTTAAAGTGCTACAGCCTTTTCGTTTTATTTATTCTGATATGCCTGAAACACAGACTAGCACGGCTACTATTCCAAAAAAATTAAAATACAAGTTAATTTTTGAGGCACCACGTTTTTTTTGTTTTGTTTACTCTCGGATATGCTTGAAACATAGACTAACACAGCTACCATCTCAAAAACTTTATCTTTAAAAGTATTTTTGCATATTGTATAGTTTTGTTGTTTGTTTGTTTATTGTCTTATTGTTTATGGTAACGTGCATTCATTGTAAGTTTTGTATTAAAATTAACGTAATTTTTTAAAAAGTAGCTGTTATTTGTCGTAGAGAAACCAATGAGCTTTTTAATTTTTATATTTAGTAAGCAACCTTGCAACCCCAAGCCACATTATCTCCAATAATAATAATAATAATAATAATAATAATAATAATAATAATAATAATAATAATAATAATAATAATAATAATATTTATTGTATTTATATAACTGCCTTTTTCACATAAGCAACCCAAGGCAGCTAATAATAATAATAATAATAATAATAATAATAATAATAATAATAATAATAATAATAATAATGATGATGATGATGATGATGATGATGATGATGATGATGATGATGATGTTAGAGAGAATGGGGTTACTTAAAACTACAGGTGAAACTCGGAAAATTGGAATACCGTGCAAATGTCCATTCATTTCACTTAAAAGGTGAAACAAATATATGAGATAGACTCACTACATGCAAAGCAAGAGATGTCATGCCTTAATTCATTATAATTGTGATGATTATGGCGTAGATGAAATTATGTGATGATTATGGGGTACATGGGTTGGGGTTTTCATAAACTGCAAGCCATAAGCATCAATAGTATAACAAAGCAAGGCTTGGACTATCTTGCTCTGCATGTAATGAGTCTATCTCATATAGTCGTTTCACCTTTTTAAGTTGCATTACTGGACTGAATGAACATTGGCATGATATTCTAATTATCCTGAGTTTCACCTGTACATCCTCCGTGACCCTCCCTCTGCTGCGATGGATCTTCAATCCTCTGGTGTGTGTGTGTGTGTGTGTGTGTGTGTGTGTGTGTGTGTGTGTGTGTGTGTGTGTGTGTGTGTGATGGATCTTCAATCCTCTGGTGCGTGTGTGTGTGTGTGTGTGATGGATCTTCAATCCTCTGGTGTGTGTGTGTGTGTGTGTGTGTGAGAGAGAGAGAGAGAGAGAGATGGATCTTCAATCCTCTGGTGTGTGTGTGTGTGTGATGGATCTTCAATCCTCTGGTGTGTGTGTGTGTGTGTGTGTGTGTGTGTGTGTGTGTGTGTGTGTGTGTGTGTGTGTGTGTGTGTGTGTGTGTGTGTGTGTGTGTGATGGATCGTCAATCCTTTGGGGGTGTGTGTGTGTTGGATCTTCAATCCTTTGGTGTGTGTGTGTGTGTGATATGTGGGTCACTGGGCCATGATTCCTTCCTCTCATGGTCCAGGTCACAATCGCCGCCTCTCGGGTCGGGCCCCGCGCAACGAATTCGCTTCTGTGACGTTTCCCGGTGAAGCCGGCTGCCGGCGGTTGAGGAGGCCGTGACGCGCCGAAACCTCCAGGGGGAGCCCGCGGGAAGGCAGGCCGCCCGCCAGCCCGCCCGCCCACAACGGCAGCCCAGGCAGCGAGGCGGGGCCTCGCCGTCGCCAAGGCTGCTTGTTTGCGGCGCGGCCTCTTGTCTCTCGGTTGGCGCTAGCCCTGCCTCCATTCCCTCCCTCAGACGTTAACTCGCCTCTTCTCCACCCCACCCCCCGCTCACTCGGCGCTCGTTCTCTCGCTCACCCCCCCGCCTGCGCGGCCGGCCTGCGTCACCCGGACAAGATGGAGACTGCCGAGGAAGGTAACGGCCTCAAAAGCTACTGGCTGGCTTCCCTGGCGGAGGGGAGCCAAGGAGGGAGAGTCGGGGTCAAGGGAGGAATAATGCGGCCTCCTCACCCACCCACCCACCCCCGCGGCCGTCTTTGTGGCGCTTCCCCCACTGCCACACGGGCTTCGCCTCCTCCGCCTGGGCCCTGTGTGGCCGGGGCGCCTCAGTCCGCCCGCCGTGGGGTTGTTGCGCTGTGTTGTAAATGGTTGCCCACAGAGAGCGCAAAGGACGAGAGAGAGAGAGAGAGTGTGTGTGTGTGTGTGACTTATCGTGCTTTTTTGGAGGAGGTGGTGCAGTGGTTAAACTGCTGTCACAACATTGTGAGTTCGATCCTGACGGGGAGTCAGGGAGGTTGACTCAGCCTGCCACAGCTTTCCCAGGCTGGTCAAATGAGTCCCCAGCATGTTGTGGGCAATAAATAATAATAGTAATTAATAGTAATTAATAGTAATAGTAATAATAGTAATAATAATAATAATAATAATAATAATAATAATAATAATAATAATAATAATAATAATAATAATAATAATAATAATAATAATAAGCTTGTGAACCGCCCAGAGAGTGCACTTAAGTGTGGTTGTTATTGTGCAACCTAGCCGTTCGAAAGCAAGAAATTGCAAGTAGCAGCGGCTCAAGTAGGTAAGACGCTGACTGGGAAGCGGAAGGTCAGCAGTTTGATTCCCGAGTACTGCAGGACGGAATGAGCTCCCGTCTTCGTCCCAGCTCCTGCCAACTTAGCAGTTCGAAACCAAGAAATTGCAAGTAGATAAATAGGGACCACTTCGGTGGGAAGGTAACAGCGTTCTGTGCGCTCCGGTGTCTAGGCATGCCTGCCACATGACCACGGAAACGTCTGCAGAAGCAGACAGCGCTGGGCTCTTTGGCTTGGAAACAGAGATGAGCACTGCACCCTAGAGTTGGATACGACTAGCTTTCGAGCAAGGGAAACCTTTACCTTTAATTGCAACTGCAGTAGCTCAAGTGGCTAAGATGCTGGCTGGGAAGGTCAGCAGTTCGATTCCCCGAGTACTGCAGGACAGAATGAGAGCTCCCCGTCTTTGTCCCAGCTCCTGCCAACCTAGCAGTTCGAAAGCAAGACATTGCAAGTAGATCAATAGGGACCACTCCGGTGGGAAAGGTCAACAGCGCTCCGTGCGTGCCGGTGTCTAGGCATGCCTGCCACATGGCCATGGAAACGTCTGCAGAAGCAGACAGCGCTGGGTCTTCGGCTTTGAAACAGAGATTAGCACTGGACCCTAGAGTTGGATACGACTGGCTTTCGAGCAAGGGAAAGCTTTACTTTTACCTTTACTGAAGCGTGCTTGTGGGTGTGTTGTGGCGGTGGCTTAACCTTTAAGGATTTCCCCAGTGAAGTAAATAGGGCTGCGTGAGAGAGTTGATGTCCTTCAGAGGGATTTTATTGGGGGTGTTTGGAGGGGTTGCTGGGTCAAAACCTAAGGGTTATCTCAGTTCAGATTCCTGTAGCACAGGAGCTTGCATGTGTATTTGTATCAGTGCGCGGTTAACTAACCTGACCACCCTGAGGACTAATGCCTTGGGTGGCGAAGTCCACAGGGAAGGGAGATGGTCCACAAATCAATTAAATCCCACTTGAATCCATCTTGATGGATGGAGGGCAGCAGCTTCATCCATACTGGTCTGGGGGCGGATGAGGACTTTGTGTGCCAAAAAGGGCTCAGGACCAGAAAGTGACTCGTGGAACTGGATCAATGGAATAGGTGTCACACTGCGATGCAGAATGTAAATGGAAGACTACTGCATTGTCCCCAGGACAATCTTCATGGCTGATCACCAGGATGATAACTAATATTCGGAATCGGATACAACACTTGAAGAAGTTCTGTGTTGCAGCTCCTGACTGGTGAAATTGGTCACTAGTTTGAGATTTGAAGACAAAATAAAGTATGTGTGGGTTCTTTTGAAGCCTGTTTATGAGAGAGAAAGCAAGGAAGTTGGCCAACGTGATAGATTACACAAGTTTAGGTATGAGCAGTTCAGGCAGTGTGAATGAACCAACAGCCCCCCCCCCCCTCCTTACTATGTTTCTTATATAACCTTTCAGATTGGTGAGATAACAGGAAAAGGCAATTGCAAGTGGAGGTAACATAGTCTCCTGAATTTTGTTCCTTTCTACTGAAAGAAGTGTATATATTCAATAATTAGCTTTTTAAAAGAATTCTGGACCGTTTTCCAAAATAGGTTCTTCTGCCTAAGAAAGTGGCTTGTAATCTATGAAGACTTGTGCTAAAATAAATCTGCTAGCTTTTAAGATTCCATAACTTGTTTTTATTATTTTTGTTATCTTTGTTTTAGCAGGGTACTATGGCTATTTCTTTGAAAGTTTCTGAAATAGAAAAGGTTTGAATGCTTTACTAAAATAACACACTTGTTCTTATATTGGCATGATTTTTTTACCGTTAGAAGACTACTTCACCAGCAAGCAAATGTGTGTCGGAATATATATATTGGCGCTTCAAATGCCACACAGAGATACTGAAAGCTGAGGCTTGCCTGTTTTGAGTATTATGGGTCAAAATTTGAATGTACATTACAAATATAATAGAAGCAGTTATTTCTATTAATCATGTTGATGAAAACCGTTTACATTGTGCTATGTAGATTTAACACGATTCATTTTTCAAGAACTGAACTGAACGTTGACACTGAAGACTGTATTGTGACTTGGTGGTGACCCAGAGTAGCTAATGATTATAGAAAGTAAGATGGTTTCTGTTTTCAGACACAGTATACAAAGAAAATAAACAGTTTGGGAAAGGATTGGGAAGGATCAAACTTGTGCACTAGGCTTTTTAGATACTTAGTTCAATAATAGTAATTGTGTTGTCAAATCAGTTCTGACTTATAGGAGTTCTTTTCAGGGGTTTCCAGGTAGATAATGCATAGAAGTGATTTACCATTCCATTATTCTGGTGAGTGTGTGTGCTTGCATGCATGCATGCCTGGGACTGTACTGCTTGCCCAAGACCACATGGCTTGGCTCTTCCTAGGAGATTCAGTAGGGAATTGAACTCCCAACCTCTGGTTCTGCAACCAGATGCCTAAACCAATGAGCTATGCTCAGTACAGCAGGTATTCACCCAGTTGTGAAGATGGATCTAAGCATGGGGGACATTTCTTTCCCTCTGCTTGTTTCTAGTAATAGCATTTGGTAGCTGACATAGGAGGGGACTCTTTCTTAAAGTTGAGTCCAGCCATAATGAAGGTTACCAAATTAGTGTTATTTCCTTTGGTAGCTTCTGTAGAGGTAGGTAAAGGGAGAGGAGATCTCTGATGGGATTTGTCTTGGTTGAGGTCAATCTCTGTTTCCAGTTTCCCCTTTGCAGTGTTTACTTTCATTGTTAATCACAGACACACCGTGTTAGACATTGCTTTGATTTTTTTATAATCTCTGGACAGTCTTTTTAGATAGCAGAGTGTAGGAGAACCAGTGTAGGTAGGATTAACTGCTTTCTACTACAGCAATAGTGTATAGGTTGACTTTTTTCTTTGGCATCACAATTAAGAGTTAGAATTTAAAATCACAGTACTATGCATGTTCTTTACCTCCCATGTTTTGGAAAATTACAGTGGGCATTGCTGGTGAGATGAGTGCTACTTAACTTTTCTTCTTTTTTTGCCACTACTTTGGCAACCTTAGAACATGTGCATAAAGTACAAAACCATGCCTATCTTTCCCCCCATTATTTTATCATTTTAATTCTGCTATATTACATTCAGATAAAATTACTAAAATACAACTTGCTTTTTTAAAAAACCCTTGATTGTGTCAATGGTTATCAGAAGAGAAGTCACTACTTCTTAAGAAACCTGTGAAATACAAGGCAAAACAACATGAACTTATTTTTGCACTTAAGGAATTCAGTTTATTATATCTGGTAGTTTTTTCACGACATTCCAATACTGCTAGATAAAATAACCTAAAACTCTAGCAAATAGCATCTTGTCATTCTAATGCTGTAGGAAATCAATAAGACACATAACAAGTTTAACATTAAAATATGTTTTAATGTTTTGTGGCTGTTAAGGTTTGGTCTTTAAGAATAAAATAATTTGGAAAGGCAGGCTTTATAAGTCTTTCCCCCCTGCCACAGGAAATACAGTAGTTGGAGTGGCGAACAACAGTTCAAGGGACTGTTTACGTCCTAAATGGCATAATATAATTTTTGCAGTATTACATTTCATACCTCTCATAGAGAATGATAGATAACATGGCCCATACTGTTGTATCTTAAAAGGCCCCTAAAATCATTTTGCCTTTGATATTTCATTATTTATTTATCAAATTTCTATACTGCCCATCTGGGTGTTATCCCACTCTGAGCGGTGAACAAACAGAAAATAAATAGAGAAACTAAACTAATTGGCTTCAGGCACTGCTTTGTGAAGCAGAAATAACCTGCTCATTTACAACTTGTGCAAATACATGTTGCTTTTTATTTTTATTTTTAATGCTTCAAAGGAAGGACGGCTAGAGAAATAAAAGATTTGGATGTTGACGTTTCAAGTAAGAAAAGATAAACCTTGGACTCACTTTAGAGCAATGGTTTCCAACGTGGGGCCCATGCCCCACGGGGGGACTTTAATTCCCAGAAACCTAAGTCAGTACGTTGGCTGATCAGGGCTTTGGGGAACTGACTTAGTCTTCTGGGAATTGAAGTCCAAAAACCAAAGGTTAAACACTGCTTTAGAGTATGTATGTATAAGATTGTGCAGTCAAGTAATCTTTGGTATATGCCTCATAACCTAAAATACCTCGCAGGACTTTAAGACTCCAAGGTGACCCAGTATCTATTTTTGTTAATTTATGTCATAAAAAGGACAGTGGGAAAAGAAATAAGGTGTTGTAAGGAACAATACTTTAGTCAAGAAGTAACAGAACAGAATACAGAACGTCGGAGTGGTTTGGAATAGAAAAAGGAGTAAGACAAGGCTGCATTTTATCACCCTGCTTATTCAACTTAAATACAGAGCACATAATGCACAACGCAGGGATGGAGGAATCACAGTATGGGATCAAAATTTCTGGGAGAAACATCAACAACTTGAGATACACAGATGATACCACCCTAATGACAGAAAGTGAGGAAGACCTAAAGCTCCTGCTTAGGTTGAAAGAAGAGAGTGCAAAAGCTGGCTTGAGACTCAACATCAAGAAAACCAAGATAATGGCAACAGGCCCTATCAGTACCTAGAAAATAGACGGGGAAGAAGTACAAGCAGTGACAGATTTTACTTTCTTAGGATCAAAGATCACTGCTGATGGGGATTGCAGCCAAGAAATAAAAAGGCGACTGATTCTTGGGAGACAAGCTATGAGAAAAGTAGAAACATCACATTGCAAACAAAAATTCGCATAGTCAAAGCAATGGTATTTCCGGTCGTAATGTATGGTTGTGAGAGCCGGAACATTAGGAAAGCTGAGCATAGAAGAATAGAGGCCTTTGAGATGTGGTGTTGGAGGAGAGTTTTGAGAGTCCCCTCAAAAAATCTGCTATCAAAAGTTTGAATTCTCTTCTCAGCTACAAACTCTTGCATCCATGTAATTACTGTACTGCAAGATCTCATTTTTTATTATAATTTTTTTATTTATAAATAAAAAAATGAGATCTTGCAGTA
Organism: Bradypodion ventrale; assembly: GCA_035047345.1. NCBI lineage: Eukaryota > Metazoa > Chordata > Lepidosauria > Squamata > Chamaeleonidae > Bradypodion > Bradypodion ventrale. The sequence continues at coordinate 193,667,066 of JAWDJE010000004.1, forward strand.
CAGTAATTACATGGATGCAAGTGTTTGTAGCTGAGAAGAGAATTCAAACTTCAGTTCCTATAGTATTTTGATAGCAGATTATGCAGAAAGGGCCTTAAGCATCTTTTTAAAAAAGTTATTTGCACATTTTTCATATTAAAAAAAGCCTTCCATATTTATTTTGATAAAAGAGAAGTTTGCTTTGAATGGTTGTCATGGTTGCTCATGGTTAGTGGATTTAGCACACTTGATTACCTATTAAGTGCCCTGAGGTTTATGTGTATGTCTTTCATTGTACAATCATATCTCTGACAATTACAGTACTATATTTCTGTGCTTCTTGGGCTTTTATTAAAGCACAGGTGAAGGCCTCATGAGATAACACATCTCACAGAGCTTCTTGAAAACCAGGAAACGAGGAATACTGCAGAACGATTGAGAGATATGTAGTAAGAAAAAAAAAACAACCAAATTGTAATTGTAGGGCAAGAGAAATTTTGGGAAATTGGAGGACATATTTTCACATAGATGAGCACTTCCATTTTTCCTGGATTTGAACACAACACTGCCTCCTGACACAGGACTTTCAGAGAAAGAACTATGTTATAAGCATGGTTTTGAGAAAATATGTATCAATCACGCTTCAGAAAGTTATGTTTGTAAGCAAGGTACAGATCCTTCAGCAATGACAACTACTGTACTAAAATTTCTCAGAAGATGGAGCAGCATTCTGAAATGTTTCTTTTTCTTAGGCATCCACTCCTTTTAATCCACCTCTAAATTGATTTGCAGAATTTGTCCAAATTGTCTCAGATTTTGTACATTTTGGTTCCCCTCAATCATATACAAAATCTGTACAGATGCTGTTCTTGCCCCTTTCACTAATAGCACAAAAAGAAAACCCCCTAGAAAGAAAGAAGGAAGTCGCACTACAAGCTGTAATGAATTTGAAGGTTTAATTAAGCAACAAAACCCACAAGAAGATAGTACTGTAGTTTAATTAATCACAGCAGGTTCCGTTTCTGAGGAACGAAGCCTTAAAGGAACAATGTAACATCAAAGCTTTTCCCGTGAAGCATTACGTCACTGGGATTAACTCCCCTAGAGGCCTTCTTGGTCCAAAAGGGGAAAATTTTCCATTAACTAATGCACCTGTATACACTTTGAGCTTCAAGTTCACACACTTTGAAACTTGCAAGGTCATTCACCCACACGAGGGGAGGGGCGAAGTCTGACCTTGGGCACCTTGTCAGGTAATGATGACCTTGGAAGATCTTGAAAAGATAATGGAAATCTTATCTCTCTAATCTATCCTCAAGGACACCCACAAATTCTTTAAGTGGGAGAGAGGGACCTTTTTTAGGATAAAAGGATCCTCTTTGCTTTGTTAGAGAGTCCTTTTACCAGAGTCAGCGGGAGCTTTTGGAAGTTTGGAGTTTGGACCATCACCAGAAGAAGATCAGAGATGGGACTCTGGAAAATGCGGCCAATGCCAGGCTGTTCCTTTGGGGATAAGAGGAGGCTAAGTCTTCAGACTTAGTCATTTCCCCATCATAGCGACACTTTGCTGAATTTTCAGCATTTTTGGACTTTGGAAAAATCCTAGAATAGTTTAAGGGTGACTCTTAGATTTTATGCATTTTCTTATTTTGTAGTTGCTGTATTTAGCTTTGCGTGCTTAGAAATAGAAAGCTAAGGATAGTGTCTTCAGAAGTTAGGGACCCAGGAATAATGGGATCTTTTTCTTTTGATTTGCTTAATGATATCAGCATTTTAGTGATAGCTATGCTTTGCTTTTGGATACAACATTTGGATCTATGCCGCCCTGAGTCGGGTTCCCCTGATTGGGCAGCATACAGATTTAAAAATTAAATTTAAAATTAAATCTATAGACATTGCTTTGCTTTTTATCGCAATAAAAGGAGCGGGGGGGGGGGGGGCGAACAAGGTATTTTATTGAAAAGACAATTGGAAGTGTTGCGTCTGTGGAGATGCCTGATTCTGCTGTCGTCTATTTTATCACACTGCCCTACGAAACTCCCATAGCTGTCCTTGAAGAAGCACCCAGGAGGAGGGGAGATACCTTGTTTCCCCGAATATAGGACCTCCCATAATAGGACACCCCCCTTTTTTCCCCCTGCCTTTGAAATATAAGGCCCCATCCAAAAATAAGACCTCCTTACCTCCTGGCTGTAAGGCGGCCGGCGTGGCCCATAAGAAAGCCTGCCGCATCGGAGTCTTGATTGCCTCCCCGCTCACAACCAACGGAAGTTTCCCCTGGTGAGAGCGGGATCGAGACTCTGACGCGGCAGGCTTTCTTATGGGCCACGCCGGCTGCCTCACAGCTGAGGCCAGTCATGATCGCGCTTCCCCACCCGCAACCAAGGGACGCTTCCCTTGGTTGTGAGTGGGGAAGCGCGATCGAGACTGGTATTCTTCTTCATGGAAAAATAAGACATCCCCTGAAAATAAGACCTTGTGCTAATTTTGGAGTTTTTAAAAATATAAGACAGTGTCTTATATTCGGGGAAACACGGTAACAGGAGCCGACCCAGGCTGGATATACAATCCGCAGAGCTTGATACGGAGAAGTACCTGTGGCAGGCAACTATAGCCCTGGAGCCAGAGGAGGGAAATTGGGTTTTGAGGCCTAAAAGTCCCATCTGGGTGCACCTGGTTTCCCGACCCCTCTGCCTGAAGGATTCCGTTTAAACCCCCCCCCCCCTCACGGAAGCAGAGTGGCGACACAAGCATTACTAACAGTGACCTCCACATTTGGGAAATCGTTGAAGGATTTTCCCCCTACCTAATGAGAAATTTGTTGAAATTATTCCCCTACCTACTAGATTAAAAAACAGGGTAGAGAATTTTAAGAGGGTATTTGTACACAAATATATCTTGATAAATCCTAGCATCAATTTTTAAGAAATCCCCATTTCATATTGGTTGTCAAGGCCTTGATGCTGGGGAAGGTGGAGGGCAAAAGAAGAAGGGGACGGCCAAAGATGAGATGGGTAGATGGTATTGTAGACACAATGGGCACGGGGCTGTGTGGACTAAGGAGGATGGTGGAGGACAGAGGTGCCTGGAGAGCGATGGTCCATAGGGTCGCAAAGAGTCGGAATCGACTGTGCGACTGAACAACAACATATTGGTTGTCGCATTGGTTGCAGATGTGGGCCTAGTCTAGCTGTTCAGATGTTGAGCTGTAAAGCATTGCATTCTTCACCATTGTCAGAACTGGTTAGGGTTGATAGGAGTTGCAATCTGACATATCTGAATTGCAAATATGTGGTTTGTCTTCCCTTGATGTAGAGAACAGAATTGTGATAGTACATTTTTAGAACTTTAAGGTTTTTGAAAATGTTTTAACAGTGATCTGCTCATCATGCATCTCATATTTTTCCTCTGATTGAAAACTTACACATACACCCCTTATTCATGTGATTATGGTTAAATCTGGGTGATTTAGTTGATACCATTTGGGGGTCAGGTATGACATTAATCCTTGCAAAATGCTTGCATGGGGTGCTGGGTTAGACAGCAGTGACTAGGCTAAGAAATACAAGTGAAACTCGGAAAATTAGAATATCGTGCAAATGTTTATTTTTCTCTCTTAAAAGATGAAACAAATATATGAGATAGACTCACTACATGCAAAGTGAAATATGTCATGCCTTAATTCTATAATTGTGATGATCATGGCATACAGCGTACATGAGATTATGTGATGATTATGGGGTACATGAGGTTGGGGGGGGTTGGGGTTTTTATAAACTGTAAGCCATAAGCATCAATATTATAACAAAGCAAGGCTTGAACTATCTCGCTTTGCATGTAATGAGTCTATCTCATATTTGTTTCAACTTTTAAATTTCATTACTGAACTGAATGAACATCTGCATGATATTCTAATTTTCTGAGTTTCACCGGTATATACAGTAAAACCCGCATAATGATTTTAATTCATTCTATGGGTCTGTTCGCTATGCAATTTTTTCATTGTACGTTTTATTCCCTATGGAAAAAAATCGTACCATGATTTTTTTTTGCTAAGCAGTTTTCCCCACTTACTATTCATTGTACGAAAACAAAACCTATTCGTTGTGTGATTTTTTTCGCTATAGGGGGCGTTCGTTATACTGTACATGGTTCCATTGTACATGTATTCATTTTCACACCCACTACTATTCATCCACACTTTCTTCCCCATTCCCTAAGGTTCTTGATCAGGATCACTGGGAAGGGAGGAAGTTAAAGTTTCTGTTGCTATCCAGTAATCCAACTCCACATTGCTGTTTCCTCATTGCATATAGCAGGAAAGCAATGTATTTCCTGTAACAGAGGGATTCATGGACTTAGCAAAGGGTGTCAAGAAGTTGGTAAATTGCATGCATGTACAGCCGATCATGGATGGTTTGTTTCAGTAAAGCAAAGATAACACTTACTGCATCTTATGACTTGGACATGACACGACAAATTGGTTGGTTGAAAACTAAACTAGGTATATCATGTTTTCCCTTTAATTCTTTCAGAAGCAAAGAAGTGAAAACAAAGACATGCATCTTGTGTGAATAATGGCAAACTGTGGTTTATGTTAGGCATGAACTTTGAGTTGAAGGTTTTATGTATGTAAATGAAATAAGGAAGAGTTAATAAGGAGGTCAGACAGTAAGAATATTATAGCTATTTACACCCTAAGTAGAATCCTGTGTGTTTTTTCTGCTTGCATAATACACTGGAGAATGAGTTGTTGGACAGTTTCTCAGCTTATGCAAGGAGCTATTGCTGGATACCACCTTGCACAAGCTTGAAAACTGTCCAGCTACTCCATAGGAACATACAGATTTTTCTCCTGTCAGGACTTGAAATACTTTGAAGGCAGTTTGCAGATAGCACTGAGAAGATACATTAGTAAGAGATAAATTGGAATCCTTTTATTTATGCTAGCTTGAGAATTCCAACAGTATAAATTCCAGAGGCATATTGCCACTTGTTAGTTATAAGATAAATAAATTTATTATTATGCAATACGATAAATAAGCTATAAGAAAGAGATGACTTAATGGCAAGTAACAAGAAGAAGTTAGCAGTTGTATTCTTGTACACCAAGTCATATGCAACAAGAAATAACTTAACCAACAGCAACTGGCTGCTAAAATTTATATTGTTGGACTTAATGCTACTTGGGAGTCAAGGGATTCTTGTCATTGTGTTTGGCATTAATAAGAATTGTGTCCTGTGTAAAAAAAAAAAAAGGGGGGGGGGGTTTCTGTTGATTTTTTAAAATTGTGGGTGTTACATGCTATAGACCAGGGGTCGCCAACCTTTTAAAGTCGGGGGCCGGGCCACACTCCCTCAGACAGTACTGGTGGTCTCCCCATCATTTACGACTGCTGTAAACAAGTCTGCAGCTGATTCCGGTGCAGTATAGGCAAAACAGTATAGGTATTGAAATTCAGTCTCTGGATGTATAATCTGGTGTATATTATGCCAACTGTACCATCTTGCTTGCTGCTTATTGTTTAGCTCTGGATTTTAATTCTTCAGTTATGACAATTTGCTTTTTATACACTAACAGTGAAATTTTTTGTTCAGTAATCATCAACCAACAGTTTTCCCAGGAAATGTCTGGGTCTTTGGTTATCTCTAAACAAGCAACACACGTGCAGTGGGCAGAAGTTTTGAATTGTTGACTACTTTGTCTTTCTAAGATTGCATTGAAGCCTATTTTATTTCCTTCCATGTCTAGGTTTGGATGTTAAACTGCCAAAACATAGTATGAAAAAGATTAGCTGGCATAACAAGGTTGCCATTGCCTGGGGTATGCTAGATTGTGATTCAAAAACACCACAATCTTAGAGGATACACTTTCTGTGCACCCCATTGAAGCTTGTGAGGGAGTTGTATAATATACCGGAGATGCATACTAAAAGAGGAAGCATCAGTTTCATAAAGAAAGAAGTATGGCTTCATTTATTCCTTCCTAAATTTTAATATTTGTTGAAACCATCATGACTACAGCTTGTCCTGACTCCATTTTATTTTATATTAGTATTCAGACTACACACTTAGAAATTGTATAAATGTTGCATTAAACTGGAAGTTACCATATTTTTTGGACCATAAGACGTACCCAGTTTTCAGAGCAGGAAAACAAAAATATATATTTAACTAGCAGAGGTTGCCCGGCGTTGCTGGGCTGTTTTAAATAGTGTTGGAAGGTTTTTGTTTTATGTTTATGCAAATGAGGTTAGTATGTAATTGTTTTTTTAAAAAATATTTATACGCACGGACTGTTTTAAACTGTGATCATTTTTTTTGGATTTTAAAAAGAGGAAAGATTGATATATATTTTTTCAATTATTGTATTTAAAAAAATAATGTGTTACTATGTGAATTTTTGTTAATAGGTGTACTTTGGATAACACTTTTAAAAATGTGTAAGTGTATGTTTTTTTAAATTCAATGTTTTTTACTGTGTTTAGATTTTTTTTAGTGAGAACTTATTTATTTATTTTTGAATTATTTTTGATTATTGTGGATATTTTTGAATGTTTTTAAAACTTATTTCCTTCTTTTTTTAATCTTTGAGATTAATTTGAATATTTTGACTGTTATTTCTCCTGTGGCATGCGTAGAAGCTGATCTGCTCAGAACCGTTCTGTGCAGGTCCCGTATTTTCCGGAGCCGCGGTTGACAGGTATGACAAAGGCATCAAGATAAGTGAAACCCTTTCTTTTTAAGCACAGGTTTGGATTCCCACTTAAATGCATTGGGAACATACAAACAGAAAACTGTTGAATACAAGAAATTTATTTCCAATGCATTTAAATGGGAAATTGTGATTTTTGCCCTCTAGTGGCCACTTTTTTTTTCATATTTCCCCCCCTGTCCCAACAGCTGAACAGCTGAGAGGCTGGCCAGCTGCCGCTCTTGTAAATTATCCTTTTACAACAGCCACAGCTGGCCGAAGACCAGCATTTGGACTATAAAACGCACCCTCATTTTCTCCCCACTTTGGGAGGAGAAAAAGTGTGACTTATGGTCCAAAAAATACAGTAGTTTGCTTTACTGGTTATATTAACACACACACCCCCGCATGCATTATTGTTTAAGAAATATATGAAATTATTTTTGGAAATCCATTTAAATTAGGATTCAAAATTTGAATGTTGTAATTTTAATTGCCTTGGTTAAGGAGATATTTAGATACATCTAGTCATTCTTCCACCTGTTGTAACTGTCTACCAGGGTGTATTAGATGTTTCTGTGGAATTGAGATTACTTGTTTTTCCTGGAGAGCTGTTTCCTGGTGTGGTGCCAGCAAAGAGCTCATCATTTTTGCCAGCGCAACATTTCAATAATTCAGAACATCACTTTCTGAGTTCTTATTTGGCAATGGAATGAGGGGCTGATATAGGAAACTCAGTTTCTTAATTTCTTGATAACCAAGGCAAGAAAATTATTCTTCCTTCCCCTTCTCCGGTCTCTAGTTTCATGTTTTTCTTGGAAGTAATTTCATTTCTCTTGTTGCTTTTTCTCTGTCATGGAGGTGCATTACAAAGCACAACATATTATTCTTCACCAGTAAATTAAGTTTATATCCCATCTTCTATTGAGCTTAGAGTGTGTTTATGGCTCCCCTCCTCTCTCTCCTTTATTCCTAAAACTTTGTAAGATAAGTCAGGTGAGAGAATGTGACTCTCTGAAGGTCACTCAATGATTTTCAGAACTCATTAGGGTCTGGAACCTCAGTCTCCCAAGCCACAGCCCATTGCTCTAGACACTACACCAGGGGTTCTCAACCTATGGCCCGGGAGCTGGATGCGGCCCGTGACATCATTTCATGTGGGCCCCCACGCCTCCACACCCAGAAGTGCCACATGTGGCAGGTATGGCAAAACGGTCGTCCAGCCCACAAAGCTGAGGGAGTGTGACCCTGCTCTTGGCTTCAAAAAATTGAGAACCCTTGCACTACACTGTCATTTTACCTTTCAGTAGTCAATAGTAGAGGATTCCTCAGTGAGTTGTAAGATGCTTGATCAGTACTGATGCAATTGGTTGTCGACCTCAACTATCTAGATGGCTTCAAGTCCCATGCATAGTGTTTTAGATGCTCTTTGCCTCTGGGTTCTAATGACTAGGAAACGAACAGGAGGAAAGGAGTAATACTGTACTTCTGTTTAGGCCATCCTAAGTACTATTTTAACTAGTGTTAGATTCATGGTGTTGCATTTGATGGTCTTGTCTCATCTGTTCAGATAAGAGATAAGATAAGATAAGATAAATCTTTATTGTTATTGTCCTGCACAGAACAACAAGATTGGGCTATACATGGCAGGGCTATACATGGCTATTGTGTACCAAGAAGCATTATTTCTTAGCTTTTCCTTTGGAATTCAAGGCATTCTATATGTTTTGTTTTGAGATTTAAGGTTTATTCAGTAAAAAACTATTGCTCCGTGCAATATAGTTTATTAATTATCAATTATTGTTCTTGTAGCTGTTCTAAGGTGGTTGTAGTTGTTTTGTACACTGTGATCTATCCTTGTGATGCTAAAACTTTGTTATATACAGGTCAGGTTCAGTATCCACGCAGGTTCAGTATCCACGCTTTCAGTTATTCACTAGTCTAAAAATATTCCGTTTTTTTTTTTACGTACAGTGTTTTTATAGCACATTACCATAGTTGGTCATTAGACACCACTACTGTACCTGTAATGTTATATTTACAAGGAATGGAGGCAGACACTTCAACAGTTCTCGTGTAGAATGATGGAGACATTTGAAATTCCTCCCCCTCTTCTATTTGTGTGTGTGTGTGTGTTAAATATAGAGTTCATTATTATCTGTGGCTCCAGGTACCCACAGAAGGTATCAAAACCTATCTCCTATAGATAAGGGGTAAGATCTGTGTGAGCACAGTCCTAAAAATGATACTGAGGCTTTGCCCAAAGTATGTCTTTACAAATTAAGACTGCTTTCAGGAATAGCTTTTGTCTTTCGATTCCATCATTGTCATTGTGGGGTTGTTGTAAGTTGCTGAGTCTTTCACAAAAATTGCATTATTTTGGAAGTATAGCATTTTCTGCTTTTTTGGGTTAATTTGGTTTGGTCAAGCTGCTCACAGAAACATCTGCTGTGTGAATAGTTCCCTATTTTCTGAGTTTGCACAGGGAAGTATCCCATACCTCCTTGCACAATTCTACTTGGTGAAATGTTATACTGTATTCTGCCTCACTTCAGCAGGATTTTGGCCAGTCTCTTTGGCCAGTAAGTTCCTATAACTGTCTGTTCAGTTTTTCATAAGGTTAGTGTTCTGTTTCACTTTGTTTATTTCACATGTACCGGTAGCCACACGTAGTTTGTCCTATTCAGTGTTATTTCTAAGTCTATGTATTCTCAGAAAATGAGTTCGCTGCTGCCTCAAAATTTAGAAAACTCCTACTAAAAGTTTCTTTTGAGGATTTGGGTCCCCTGTTATTGTTCTACTGTCTGTATGTGAAGAATAGTATCTAGGTGTAGAAAAAAACAGGAAACTTCTCTAACTCATTAGCTTGAGCTAAGAAAGAACTGTCTCACTAGTTCCATAAACAAAGGAACAAAGAATATGTTGGTGTAAATGTAAACTGCAATGATGAATTACAGTCAATTAGTAATCAGTGACTACAGTAGGAGTTCTCAACCTTTTAAAGCTGGGGGTTGGGTCATGCTCCCTTAGACAGCCATTTTGTCCTTCCTCCACCACATGGCACTTCCTAGTGTGGTGGAGGCGGTGGGGGGGGGGCACATGAAATGATCCGTTAGATACAAAGGAAGATGACTTATATTTGTAATATATAAATGTTATGATCTGTGCTCTAGGCAACAAAGAACCTTTGCAATGAGTAGTAGAGGATAGGAGCTTCTTCACCTTGAAGAATTTATTGAATTGTGGAGTACTGTATTGTGGTATCCTTCCTTGTGTTAGTGCTTATTTAAACTGAAGCACTGTGAGCTGAGAAAATACCTCGGGGAAAATTGTTTAAAGCTTTTAAAGGTGGAATGATGCTCCTTGGAATTAATGTCAAGATAATCAAGAGACGACCCAAGAATAGAACTTGCAATTCTTTCATTGTGAGATATACTTATTGAGCCCTCGTGGTCCTTTGGTTAAGCTGTAGTGCTGCCCAAACTCTACTCATGATTTGAGTTCAGTCCTGATGGAGATTAAGGTTGACTCAACCTTCCATCCTTTTGAAGTCAATAAAATAGATTACCTAGCAATTTGGGGGCAAAATGCTAATTATCTGTGAACCACCCAGAGAATGGTATATAAGTGTAATTGCTATTGGTGTAAAGTCATTGGCTCATAAAAGTACAAAACCGGAAAAAAACACCAGTGATTACCTGTCCAAACCATTGCCAAAACATAACATCTTATTACGTATGGAATATGCTAGCTGTTGACCTGTTCAGAGTTATTTGCCTTAATAGTGCTCCTGGGCTTAATTCTCATTTTTTGATCAGTCTTAGTTATTTTAAAGTAAAGCAAGCTTCAAATGATGGTTGATCTTGTTTTGACACTTGTTTCCACTGTTTAGCAAAAATTAACCACATCAAGGGCTCAGAAAAAACGTCACAATGACAAATGTTTACATTATGATTTTATCACATATTAATTCTGCTTATTTGTGTCCCAACAGACATATGCAGAGTATGTCGGTCAGAAGGAACTCCAGAGAAACCTCTCTACCATCCATGTGTATGCACTGGCAGTATTAAATTTATCCATCAAGAATGGTAAGCTTCTTCCTTCAAAAAATATCCCTGAAAGTGGAACATGTATCTTCATTTTCATATGGATATTTTAACAACTGTGGAGAGAAACAATGCTTCATTATCTTTTACATGACTGTTGCATATTGGCTGCTTATATTGAATTGAATTTTGTTCCATTTTTAGTAGGTAAAAGGAAGAAAAACTGATGGAGTCTTTTAATATTTTAATAATGTTTCACTACATATGAAAGGAAGTAAAAATTGCTTATTCTATTCTAATTGCAGCATAGTTAATGGGATTACACAAGAGTCTTTAAAAAAAACTTAAGCTTGTATAATGACTATATATTAATGGGTATAATGGTTTTTCTTACCAGGGTGTTTATTGCATATTGATGTTGGTTCGTTAAAAAATGCTTGCGGAATACAGTACTTTATTGGCATTGTTTTTATGAGTGCTTAGGTGTGCTTTGGCTAGGATCCAAAGAGGCTTGTGAATGAGAATCCTCCCCCTTATGTTAGAATGCCTCTGTAGAAGCCCCTTTAACTTTCAAGGATAGGTTTTTGGGGAGTTAAGAAGCAGAGGGTTGCTGCAAGAAAAGGGATGCATATTTTAAAAACCACTAATGTGTGGTATATGGATCCTAGACTTTGCATTTATATTTTCTTTATTTAAAATCTTATGTATGGCCTTCCTATATTCATTTGCATTTACGAATATGTTCTAGAACTGTGGCTTAATAGTGTGGTTTTTGTAGACCAGTTCTCTTAATCTTAAAACCTTGAAATATGCTGTTAGTAGTATTTAAATTGTGAAAGTATTAAAGAAAATAATGATCTGTATTGTTTCCTTATTATATAAATGCCTAATATTTTCATATTTAAAAATATGTCTTCCTGCTCACTTTGTTTAATTTCTGATTGTTAAAAATACCTTGTGCATTTCAAGCTGTAAATTTGTTATCATATATTTTATTGTAGCTTAGTTCAGTGGCTCAAACACAGCAGAAAAGAATACTGTGAATTATGTAAACACAGATTTGCTTTCACACCAAGTAAGTATATTGCGTAGATCTCTATTTTGTTTACATGAATTATTAGGTTGTTATTTTAGTTTTCAGAGTCTTTAGCTTGATTTGTAAGTTTATTTAGATCATATTTTTCTCCAGAAACTTGAAACTTCCTAGGCATTGCATTACAGTAGACCTTCGATTAACAACAAAGCTTGGTTCCCCAAGTCGTGTCGTTACCTGGATTTTGATGTTGTATGGGTGGAATTTTTCCCGCCCATTTTCGGTTCCCTGTCACCTCTGGGAGGCTCGGGGGAGGCAATCCAAGCTGTTTCCGACCCCACCGGACCTTTTCCGACACTGCTCCAAGCAGAAACCCCAGGGTAAACCCTTTTGTCTGCTGCAGGTTTTTGCTTGTAGCAGCGTCGGAAAAGGTCCGTGGGGGTCGGAAACAGCTTGGATCGCCTCCCCCGAGCCTCCCAGGGGTGGCAGGGACCTGAAAATGGGCAAAAAAAAAAAAATCCCGTGACGACGGGATTTTTTTCACCCATTTCCAGGTCTCCGCCACCTCTGGGAGGCTCGGGGGAGGCGATCCAAACTGTTTCCGACCCCCATGGACCTTTTCCGACGTTGCTCCAAGCAGAAACCCCCGGGTAAACCCCTTTGTCTGCTGCAGGTTTCTGCTTAGAGCAGCGTCGGAAAAGGTCCGTGGGGGTCAGAAATAGCTTGGATCACCTCCCCCGAGACTCCCAGAGGTGGTTCGGGGGTCATTGTCATGTTCATGTTCATATTTTTAATATTTTAGGCTTAATATGGTTCATTGCTTTAATTGGGTTGTATAACTTTGGGTATCTTCAAAAGAGAACAGGTCTTCTATTTGTTGAGTGTAGAATCTTTGACATCCAGATGCTGATTCTGCCAACAGTTTTCTCTTGGCGGCTGTTCTCTGTGGTTAGATATGAAGAGAGACTTTGGCAACAGTTCATACTGATGTTTTCTCAAACCTGGCTCCTTCTCTAAACCTGAGGTCATCTAAGCAAAGCAGTTACACTCTATGCTTAGCTGTTGCCCTTTGCCCAATTTGAATCTGTAATAATTGAGATGCGTTGTAAGTGGTAGATTGCCTGCTTTGCTTCTGGAAGAAATCAGGTTCAATTCTGCATTTGTAGGTAGGGGTGAGATTTCTCTGAAAATTTACTTCCAGCCAGCGTAGGCAGAGCTAAGACAGCTTTAATGTTTTGACACTAACTGCAAATTGATAATGAGCAGGAAATAAGCATTCTCTTAATGTTTAGCACATTGATGATAGTGTTCCAGTTATTTATTTCATTTGTATCCTTTCTTTTCTTAGTTTATTCTCCAGATATGCCTTCCCGGCTTCCAATCCAAGACATTTTTGCTGGACTAGTTACTAGTATTGGTACAGCAATACGATACTGGTTTCACTATACGCTTGTGGCCTTTGCATGGTTGGGAGTTGTACCTCTTACAGCATGTAAGTATTTGATGGTGCATTTGCATGGTTGGTACAAGAAATGGGGGGGAGCATTGTGTCAGTGGGCATTGAGACCATGTTTATCAGTAAGATAAAAATATTTGTTGCAGAGAAAGCATCCATTAAACTACTGTCACTGTTCTCAGATATGAATTTGGGGCACTGCAGGCATCGCTAGTGCTTGCATAGAGAATTGTGACACAGCTAAACCAGTTAAGCTGGATCCTGAGACTCCCAGGAGACAGTGTCATAGCATATTTAGTTGTTTTTTATTCTGCTAAAGCTGAAATTTCAGATGGGAATAAAGAGATGGGAGTTTTACTTGCTGTAAGCTGTGGCAGCCTTGTTTGATAAGAATATGGGCCATACAGATTTAACAAATAGAATAATGGAGTTGGAAGAAGGTCATAAAATCATCGAGTCCAACCCTCTATTCAGTGCATGAAATAGCATGAAATAATGAGATCTTCCCTGCCACTTTTAAAATATTTTTGGCTGCAGTCTAACATATTTTTGAGTTAGAATGATAAGATAGAAATCCTGTTGCTTAAAATAGAGTATAGAATACTCCAGCTCGCCCTGCAAGGAAAGATCCATGAGAAGAGAGACCCTAGACGTAGATGTATTTCATTTTTCTACATTTTCTATTCATCTGAACAACTGTGTTGCATAAGAAATTTGTGACATTTGTTTCCTTTTCTTGGGTAATAGTAAAAAAATGTTCAGGTAATTTTATTGAATGAGGTGTTATTCCTTCAAAATTGTCCACAGATACACATTCTCACAGATTTTTTGTTTACCAATTAACAACAAGATTTCCCATTCATCAGTAAGGTGATTGAGAGTGTAGTGGCTGGTCAACTGCAAGCATTCTTGGATGAAACCAATTGCCTCGATCCTTCCAGTTGGGTTTTAGGCCCAGACATGGCACTGAGACTGCACTGGTTGCACTAAATGATGACCTTATTCAGGAAGCAGACCAGGGGGCCTCGTTCTTCTTGGTGATCTTGGATCTCTCATTGGCTTTTGATACCATCATCCATGGTATCCTTTTAGGAGCTAGGAATCAGAGACATTGTGTTATAATGGCTTTGCTTCCTTGACGGTTATTCTCAGAAATTTCAAGTCAGGGAGGCTGTTTCTTCCCTTGGACACTTCGTTGTGGGCAGTGGTGGGCTCCAAAAAAATTTACTACCACGCTGTGGCCATGGTATGGTGAGCATGGCCAGGGGAAAAGCCCTGCGTTGCACCCGAATTAGGACTACTTTATTTCAAAACTTGGATGGGCGGGGTCAGCCAGAATTTCTGCTACCGGTTGTGGTGAACTGGTGCGAACCTGCTGATGCCCACCACTGGTTGTGGGATTCCTCAGGGTTGATCAAGAATCGATCATCTCCCCAATGTTAATTATCATATCAGGGATGCCAAAACTTTTTGGACCACGAGCCGGTCACATGGTTCAGGGGGCTGGTCACTATGCCCAGGGCCCAGATCCGCCCCCTGATGCCAATTCATCCGGCCCGTGAAGCCCTCGTCGCTCCCGGAAGCGGAAGTAAAACATGCCCATATGGTGTGCATTTTACTTCCCCTTCCGGGAGCGATGAGGGCTTTGCAGGCCGGATGAATTGGCATCAGGGGGCGGATCCAGCCCCCAGGCCATAGTTCGGGCACCTCTGATCTATATAAAGCTGTTGGAGGAGGTCATCTGGAGATTTGGACTCTGCTGTCAGCAATATACTGATGATATATAACTCTATTTCCCCTTTACATTTTCTGCATTGGATGTGGTGCCTTAAGGATAGCCTGGCCTTGATAATGGAATGGATGAAGGTTAATAGGTTGAAGCTGAATCCCAACAAGAATGAGGTCCTGTTGTTGGATGGGCTCTTTTCCTGACTGAGAGACCTCGCTCCTTCTTTAGTTGGAGTGGCCCTCTCTTTGAGGAGCCACATTCGCAGTTTGGGTGCTTTCTATGTGGGGCTGCCCTTGTCCCTGATACGGAGACTGCAGGGGGTCCAGAATGCTGCACTTTGGTGTATTTCAGTAGTGGAAAAATTCAACCATTTCACCTCAACCTTTACCCAGCTACATTAGTATTCAGTTGTATACCATATCAGGCACAAGATATTAACTCTAACATGTAAAGCCCTAAATGGTTTGGGACCTTGTTACCTTGTACAGTGTCTTTTTCAAAGATCTACCCACGTCACCTGGTCTTCCCAAAAGCTGTCTCGGTGGCAGCACTAACTCTTTGGAACAACCTACCAGTGGAGTTGCAGCAAGCTCCTTTAGAAATATTTTAAAAATCCTTGAAAACAACTTTATTTAGGGAGGCATTCAAGGATATCTCTTCCCTGGTTAATTGATTTGTTTTGGTTCAGGATCCAAAAACTTTTATTTATTCATTTTAGTCGTTGCTGGTGGAGGGATTATTTTTATGTTTTCTTTTTATTGGCTCGTATATGTTGTATTTTATTGTTGTAAATCGCCTAAAGTGGGGAATTTTTGTTCTCCAGTGCAGTGTTATATAAATGCATGAAGTAAAATGAATTAAACGAGATGTAATAATAATCCTAGAACTGAGCTGGATGGGACCCTATGGATCATCAAGTCCAGCCCCTGTCTGAGGCACAGTAGGGAATCAAACTCCCAGCCTGTGTTTTCATAGCCGGATTCCTAAACCATTGAGCTATCAAGCAGTTCTACTGAAGGTTGGAGCTTCTACTCCATTTTAATTTAAGTTTCTAAAGATTCTCTCTTGAACATTGTAGTAACTATTGTGCTATAGCAAGGGTTCCCAACCTAAGGCCTGCTGGCTGGATATGGCCCACCACACCATTTCATGTGGCCACCACCCCTTCAAGGGCATTTGAGAAACAAAATGGCCACCCTTTTGAAGCTTTTGGGACAAAATGGACACTCATTGTACAGGCAGGGCAAAATGGCCGTCCAGCCCTTGAAGCTGGCTGAGAGAGCATGACCTGGCCCCTGGTTTGAAAAGGTTGGGAACCCTTGTGCTATTAGTAACACATTCACCCCACCTCACTACCAGGTTCTCCCAGTTTCCCAGTTTTTGTTGGATTTTACTGTAATTAATCCTGGTTATAGAATCCAGGTTTTAATTAGCAAAAATTGTTGATTATATTGTCATTCTTCTATAGGCCGCATCTACAAGTGCTTGTTTACAGGCTCTGTGAGCTCACTACTGACACTACCATTAGACATGCTATCAACGTAAGTATTGACCAACTATTAGGGCTCCCCTCCCCCCTGTGTTTTGCTTGTAACCCATTCACTGTTTTTCTCTTACACTGACTGTTGTGAAACAGTACTTGGTGTGTGAATATTGTTCTTGATGGTAAAGTTCTAAGGAAATAAGAGTTTCAGTCTGTAGTGATCAGACGGTGCAGAAGTATAAATAAAATGTTTTTCTGTTAAATTAAAAACTTCCATGAAGTGGTGGTGATGGTCATAATAAAAATCATCTTGGATATACTTACTTGAACTGCTTACTTATACACCTCCTTATAGACTTACTTGATGTGTTACATCAGTATGTTAATAGAATCAGATGAATGAATGAGGATACAGTACTGAAGGAAACTCCCCCGTAAAAAATATGTACAGTAGGCCTGCCATATTTGCATAGGATAGGTTCCAGGACCTTCTGTGAATTCCTGAAACTGCAGATAGTCGTGAACCCTATAGTTTCTAGTTCCTGCTAGTGGCCACTTCTAGTAATGCATCTTGATAATATGTGTGCTTTACATTTTTGGGTTTTTTCCATTTAATATTTTCCAGCATAGATAACTGAAATTGTGGATACTGACTCCATGGATATGGTGGGCCTACTGTAGTTTTATTTAGTATGCAAGGAACTGGTAACAGTTTAGGGATATTTAACTGGTTAAGTGTTTCTCAGTGATATTCTGTTGGAGATCTAGTATTTTCCTTTTAAAATCAGGTCTCCTTAAAAGTCTTACCTAAGCAAAAATGGCTTATTGCAGTCTGAGTGATCATGCAACAGAAAAATAACAATTGGAAAACTGTCATAATATATTCATTATCCCTTTAACAGAGAAAATTTACTGGCAGACTGTTTGCAAGGTTGTTTTGTGGTGACATGCACACTCTGTGCGTTTATCAGCCTTGTATGGTTACGTGAACAAATTGTCCATGGAGGAGCACCGCAGTGGCTAGAACAGAATCAACAACAAGCCATCAATGGTGTTGGGCAACAGAATGAGGTAACATGTCGTTTAGTTTATTGGCTGAATTTGTAGGTTGAATTCTTTGTTGCACATTAGCTTTCACTTTCTTCCTGCCCGTCAGTTTGGAATTATCTGTAAAACTAGCTAGTTTAGCACAGGTTGACTTTGGATTGACCCAGAAGATGGCTATGAGTAGCAGTTGCTTCTCAATATGACAGTTTTGGGTTTTACCATTGTAATGTATCTTAGAATGCCTGGTTTTGGACCATACCTGTCCAGTTTCGGGAAATTTCTGTCAAACCCCCGTATTTTACACTCTTTCCCGCTGTCATCCCATATTAGTTAGACTTCAATTAGATTGGAGTTAGACTGGAGGCCAGCATAGGATAAGCATAGCTGTCCAGTTTCCTGTTTTGGCCGGGAAATTTTGCTTATTTGACAGAAATTTCCCGAAACTTGACAGGTATGTTTTGGACATTACCAAGAAGAAATTAGAGCAAGCTATATGGCACTAGGACAGTGTTTCCCAACCTTTGGTTTTTGAACTTCAATTCCCAGAAACCTAAGTCAATTCCCCAAAGCACTGATTAGCCATTGCACTGACTTAGGCTTCTGGGAATTGAAGTCTAAAATCCAAAAGTTGGAGAACACTGCACTACTAGGAAACTAAGGGTTTTTGCTTCCAATTTAGATCAACTATATCCAGGTGAAATGATAAAATCCAGATAGATATCACTTAATGCTTACTGTGCTTTATTCAAATGAGGTTACTTCAGAGTTTATGGAAAAAGTCTTTGAACAATCATAGTTAAGATTAACCTACATTTACAGTATAGGATGATAAGAAATGACAGTTAACCTAAAACGAATGCAACCCCCACCAAATTGTACCTTGCAGCCATGCAAAACAGGAATGATAGGTGTGCATGAGGCCTGTCACATGCCTAGTTGCACAACCAATATGTGGTCCTGCATATCATTAGTTGACTCCAATTAGCCCTAGCAAGTTGTGCAGACTTAGTTCAAAACATTAGGATCCTAACCACTGGATTCATTTTGTTTTTCCCCTTCAATTTTCAGTTTAGATTATTTCTCAATGACATCACTAGCTCCCTATCAGAAACAAATGTTCTGATAATTGGTTTTTATTGGGTAAAGCATGTATGTTAATTTGGTGATGTATGATCTTGTGTGTTTCAGAAAGCCTAAGCTGTAGAAGGAGTTAAGGAGGAAATTGTGCCATCTAAATTTTGTTTCTGAATTTACTAGTGTTTTGCTTTAAAAAAACTGAAAATTTTTCAAGTCCCTTTTTTAAAATTTCCTTCTGAAGTTTTGACCTCCATGTTGCTAGATAGGTTGGAGTATGGCAAGGTAGTATGAACAATATTATGTGGTAATGCAGTCCTAATATATGCTCACAGCCGTACTTCTTTTTTGCAAAATATCTGATGATTTTATTGCATGTGAAAAAGTGTTTTAGTTGTTTTTCTTAAAGATTCAAATAAAAATAATAATCTAGAATGTAGGAATTGGGCCGTGAGGAGGCCCTTAGGATCCCGGAGGAGACTGGTCAAAGGAGCGACACGAGGCAAGATGGAGTGAAGACCAGTAGTTTATTGAGGGAAAACCATCAGTATATATTATGCAGAAGGCTGTGCATGGTAGGAATGGTCATCTGACAGAAAATCACATCACCTATTTGCTCAGGTTAATTGGGAAACTCTCTTGGGGAAGTTAATTAACTGGGGCAACATTGACAGGGGCAACACCATTGTGTTGGGATTAGTAGCTGGGTCAACATGGCCCTATTTGTGCCGGAGATTACTATGTCTCGGAGATGATTGAATCACTCTGATAGATAACTGGGATCAGCGAAATGCTATCTTGGTAGAATCGCTGGTCAGGTCATGTTAATTGGGTGAATCAAACCCTATAGCCCTATAATTTATTCACCCCCCTTGATATGGCTGCCCACAGAGGCCACCGCTAGGAGCCTTTCTCACTCAAGAGGCCTCTACCCGGCCATCCCATGCCCAACCGGGCACGGGGAAACCATATCTCCCCTTATTTATTTATATTAAGAACCTGACCAGCGACCCTGCGCAGAAGCGGTCATCAGCTGATGGTGCTTTGGGGTTCCCACCATGGGGGACATCTCGATGGCAGTGAGGGAATACATTGCATGAAACAACACACTGTTGTGCCCAGTATTACCACCCCCACAATCACTTTGAGTGTCGTCTGAAGCCAGCCCCATGGGAACCACAACCACAGGGAGTCCTGCCACCCCCATGAAGAATCCTCCTTGATGTCCCTAACTGGGGTGAGGAGGTCTGTGAGCTGGCTCTGTATCTTGTGGGTATTGCCTGTGAGATTTAAGCAACACATGCCATGGACAGACTTGCAGCCCAAATGATGTGACCACAGGGGATGATCGATAGCTGCTTGATTATCCAGTATGGCATGGCGAAGCTCTGTCTGCTCCTGGCTGAGCAGCGCTATTGCTGAGGAGGTATAATTCTCCGAGCGTTGCCGATGGCTAAGCCTGACACGCTGAATATACTGACCACAGCCTGGTTTTTCAGAATTGTGGGTCTGAATTCAGACTGCTTTCTGTAGCAAGGCAAGATAATGAGATGTGTCATTGATCTCTTACTGTGACCTGGGGAGATTCTAAGCTATCTCTGCAGCTTCTGGCATTGTGCAAATGTCTTTCTAGCACCTATGGGGAGGTGTGAAACTAACTGGGGATTACCAGCTACCGGGTACTCAATCTTTCCAAGCAATGGGCCGATGCAAAACATGGGCCGGTCTGGCTTCCTTTGGCGGAAGCTGGCCGTCATTAACAATATGCAGAAATTCAAGTGTCCCTTGCAAATCCCAACTGGAGCATTGTACAAGGCATGCATAAATAGTAGCAACTACAGATAATACTAGCAAGAAAAGACATTCAGCAGCTTTTCCGGAGGTGAAGCTTCCCTTCTTGGTGGGGTTTCCTGTGTAACTTGAGTTTGGAAGAGTCTTGTTTTGGGGAAAAGCATCCTCAGAAGTAGCACTGAGTATGCCATAGAAATGTCTTTGGAGATGTAAGTCATAAAGGAAGACGGACAGCTGATGACATCCAAGGCAGTGACTGGTGCTGCTTTTTGCAATCATCCGGGTCCGATTCTGGCCTCTGGGACCTGCATGGGGAAGAGACTTGTTTGGGAGATAAAAATTCTGAAACAGTTAGTTGGTTTTTGCACTTACAGGATAGCAATGCTGTGCAACTATGGGACGTGGTTTCCCCCCCTTTCTGTTTGTTTGTCAACGTAGGACTGAAGCGTCCGATAGACCCGTTCCACAATCGCTTGCCCCTGCGGATTGTAAGGAACGCCAAAAGTGAGCTTAATATCCCAGGTGGCCCTGAAGGTGGCCAGCTGCCTGGAGCTATAAGCTGGGGCGTCATCTGACTTCGGGTGCCGAGGTTAGCCCTTGGCAGTGGGAAAGGAGATGCTGCTCCACATGGGGAGCCGTTTCTCCCTTCTGTGCTGTTGCCCAAACAAACTGTGGGAAGGTATTAATGCAAACGTCCATGTACTGCCATTTGCCAAAATGTGGGGATGTGTGACGTCCATTTGCCACACCTGGATGGC
The DNA here is from genome assembly GCA_035047345.1 of Bradypodion ventrale. Classification (NCBI taxonomy): domain Eukaryota; kingdom Metazoa; phylum Chordata; class Lepidosauria; order Squamata; family Chamaeleonidae; genus Bradypodion; species Bradypodion ventrale. The sequence continues at coordinate 193,688,159 of JAWDJE010000004.1, forward strand.
CTCTGTCCCTCGTGGGTTGACCCCCCCACGAGGGCCCCTGCACAATGCTGGCAAGAGCGAACCATGCCTTGGGCTTGAGAAAGTGGCAGGTTGAACTGCCTTGCGAGTGCTTGGCATTCTGAGGAAGGAATGCATGACTCTGAAGTGGAGTAGTGAAGAACAAACTTAGCAAATTGTTGTCTATCGCGGGAGTGATGTATGCTTCTGGTAGACTGTGAAGCAAATTCCTAGGAAACTGGCTGTCAGCAATTACGTTGGAGCGTTCTTTGGCAAAGGTGAGCACAGCGAAGTTCACGGCTGCCAACTCTGCCCGCTTGCGGAAGAGTCAGGGGCGTGCGCCAAGCTGGGTCCTTTTGCCAAGTAAGAACCTAATATGTGCGACCCCCATAAGTGAAAACTGTCCTAGCCCCCCCCAAAGGGGAACCAGTGACATTCATCCACACAAGGTGACTGTCTGCTAGAAGTGAGACGAGTCTGGGGTCTTATGGCAAACCTTGGCGCATGAAGCGCCAGGCTTCCCTTGGGTAAATTTCTCAAGAAGGCCCCCCTGCGCACATCCATTCATGGTGTGCGTGCACACTTTCACTGGAGCGATTTTGGTGCTCCTGTGAGAAGGGTGCCAGATGCTGGCCTAGCTTTTGCCTGTGCTTAGACTAGCAGGAAAAAGGGAAGGGGTGGCCTAAAAATGCCTGTATCTGATTGAAGGTGTGAACTGACTGCACTCTGAAAGTGGTCCTAGGCTGTCCTGACTAATGAGTGGCACTCTGCACATTCTCAGGAGCTCAGGGACTAATCCTTCCTCTGTGCCCTGGAGTTTGCGAAATGTGTCTGCCCACTAGAGAGGGTGCTGTGGGCCAGGTGCCATACTTATTAAAGACAAGCCAACTATGACGTGCCAGCTGTAAGGAAATAATACACAAAAAATGAAAAGACAACAGGTTTAGCATTCCCAGCAGGGAGTTCCACTGGCGAATGGAGAAAAGGAGGAAAGACAAGTCAGAAGTTAGCACAATGAGAATGCAACAACTCTTATCATAACGAAATCAGATAAGGTCAGGTAACCATGGCAACTGGCTGGGATCCTCCTGTTAAGAAAATCCCTCTCAGTAATTACTCTTGGAGCCTGTGAAAGAAAAACAATTTTAAGACTTAGAAGGAAACAAATTGGTTAGTTTTGTTCCTGTAAAAAGGTAAGCATTTTCTGAATATACAGAACGCAAGAATGTTTGCGTGCCTTTTCCTGTGAAAGGGGTACAATGAGCGAGTTACTTTGCACAGAATACCAGAACAGTGTCTTCCTTAAGAGAATGAAGGAGAGTTAGAACGATTCTCAACCTGCGGCCAGATGTGGGCCAGATGTGGCCCATGTTGCTCTGCCACTCCCCCCGCCAAGCCAAGAAGGGCTGTGCGGTGAAGGAAGGGCAGGATGACTGTCTGGACCCCAGAGCTGCCTGAGGCCCCGGAATTTGGCCCCTGACTTTAAGGTTGAGAACCGAGGTTACAAGATTATAACACGGTACACACATAAAGACAATGCAATTCTCTCACTCCTGGTGAGATACGTGACTCCAAGACGCTAAGAGATATTAAAAAAACCTTAAAACACAGAGATGGGGTTTGAGGAACGCAGACGTAGGGAGGGGCCCCATAGCTTATGATACAGTGAGGAAAACTCATAGAAGTGATTTTTAGTTTTCAGATCGCGCTTCTGAAAAGAAAAAATCTGTTTTCCTGATTGCAAAACCGGTTTCTAAGAGAGGCTTAATCCTTTGACAAAGAGAAGAGTCTCAAGGGAAGGGGGAGGAACCACCCTGCCCCATCCCCCCCCCTCTCCTGCCTAGGCTGCTAAGCAGGCAAGGCAAAGGGGTTTGCTCATCATGCTTCCTCAAACTTTAAATAGCTCCTGCCCATGAACAGAGTGCAAACTGTTTTAACACATATTTCACAGTGACATTACCACGCAGTTACACACAAGGAACACTTTTTCAGTCATACTGTGGTCATAGAGACAAGGCTTTTGCAATCATACGCAGTTCTTGCAGACATACATTCAGTGGTGCACCACACATACACACATCTATTTACGCATTCACACATTCCTCCCCTGATCTGCAGCGTTCTATACTACACATGAGGAGATGGCTAATACACAGCTGGCTATTTACAGCCATCTGGGTGCTTTTACTTAGGGACAAGTTTCTCTGGGCTACTCCCAAGGTGAGACAAGTAGATTCTGCCTGTGCCCTGGGGGAACTCGGGGTACTATTGCTGGGATGGTTCTTCTGGCATGGCCAGGGCGATGGCTGCCTCCTTTCTAGCCTGGGCCAGATGCATGCCAGGGTGGCCATTTGGCATTAAGACAACCTTTTGAAGATCTGCCTGGTCTAGATTGGCACTCTCTTCTAAGGTGTCTCATTTTATCACACTGGAAGCAGGCGCCTTGGGGTTTTGGCACTGCTCTGCGCCTGAGTGTGGAAATGGGTCTGCTCTGGAGCCCTGCGTGGCCAGGGGCCATGCAGGTTTCCGTGAGCAGTGGGCGCTGAGCAGCCCTGCCTGAACGTGTGTCTGCCTTCAGATGGGCTGAGCACAGCAGTTGGGCGCTAGCTAATTGTGCCACTGGCAATTTCCCCGTGAATGGATCTTCCTCACCCATGCGCTGAATGGAGTTCTTTCTTTGCAGGGAACTTTTAACTGTCCGAGAAGCGCCAAGGCCTCTCATGCCATGAATTCCTTCAGTGACGTCTGCAGCTGTCACTGAGGGAATGCTCCCTATACTGCCCTGCTTAAGCTGAAATGACGAATAGAGACTTCTTGGGGCTGATGGTTCTGACTGCGCTGGGGTTTTCTGGGTCTCTATCCGGACTGGGTCCACTCCTGCTGAGAGTTTCCTACATTTTCTCCAGGTACTGACTACCTTGCCTGGAGCTTTGGGGGGTTGCTGGATGCAGTCTCCTATCTGATCCCAGAGCTTCAAGGTTAACGTATCTACTTCTGGGTAAAGTAGGCAGTGTCCCCTGAGGTACGCCAAAAGTCTCGCTAGCTCTCCGCTGTGAAATCGCAACTTAAAAACCCTGGCCAGGATTCTGAACTCTTCCTCACGAGTTCTTTGGCTAGCGGACGGACTTGGTCTATGAGAGCAAGTCCCCATATTACCTGTGATGGGTCCTCCGAAGTTTCCTTCTCGGGCCGAGAGTCGACGCGTCCTTTTACAGGCAATAGTTCTGGCGACGAGTGTCTGGGGTAGCTGTCGGAGCGTGGACCTTCTGCCACGGGCCCTCGGCGGCCTCTGCGCTGTCAGGGGCTCACAGCCTGCCCTGAGCGGAACGCGTTTCCCTCTATGGCAACCTCCTCGAAAGCTGGAGCAAGCTGTAGGAATGTCTCTCTGGAATGCCTCGCCACAGGCCACTCCTCCGATCGGCTGGCTGCCGGCCGGAGTGCTGTGCTGTCCTCCAGGATGATGGGACAAGGTTCTGGCGCAGAACCTGGCCGCGTGGATCGCTACTCACGAGTAGACCTCTCCGGGGTCCCTTACTCACGAGTAGAATCACGTCTCGGGTCACCAGATGTAGGAATTGGGCCGTGAGGAGGCCCTTAGGATCCCGGAGGAGACTGGTCAAAGGAGCGACACGAGGCAAGATGGAGTGAAGACCAGTAGTTTATTGAGGGAAAACCATCAGTATATATTATGCAGAAGGCTGTGCATGGTAGGAATGGTCATCTGACAGAAAATCACATCACCTATTTGCTCAGGTTAATTGGGAAACTCTCTTGGGGAAGTTAATTAACTGGGGCAACATTGACAGGGGCAACACCATTGTGTTGGGATTAGTAGCTGGGTCAACATGGCCCTATTTGTGCCGGAGATTACTATGTCTCGGAGATGATTGAATCACTCTGATAGATAACTGGGATCAGCGAAATGCTATCTTGGTAGAATCGCTGGTCAGGTCATGTTAATTGGGTGAATCAAACCCTATAGCCCTATAATTTATTCACCCCCCTTGATATGGCTGCCCACAGAGGCCACCGCTAGGAGCCTTTCTCACTCAAGAGGCCTCTACCCGGCCATCCCATGCCCAACCGGGCACGGGGAAACCATACTAGAAACCTAAAGGAATAGTTTGCTACATATAAGTGAAAGCTCTCAACTCTAGACACACCTCTGTGTGGCAAACTTCTACAATTTTTTGAGCCTTTAAGATAGGTAACTAAAATAACTATACAAATAACTACAAATACACACCTGAAAGTTGCTGTTGTCAAAATATAGCAGATATTCCTTGATTTCAGGGAAAAAATCATGGACTTTTTCTGCACAGGTCCAAGGCATAGGAAATGGTGGAGCTGAAAATGCTCCCCTAGACCAGCCTGTGAACCAGCCTGCAGATAATGCAGTTGTAGGTGAAAATCCAGAAATTCAGGAAGAACAGCAAGAGGAAGAAGAGGAAGATAATGAAGATGAAGAGGATGTTGTAGTAGAAGATGCAGCAGATGCAAACAATGGTGCACAAGGTTGGTTAATTATTTTAAACAATCATATTCATGCTGTATTCAAGAAAGAGTGGGAATGCATTTTGATCTGTTTGATTTCAGGTCTGTTTAGTATTTTAATAAATGAAGCAATTCAGTATTCCAAGGCATATTTAATACCAGATATGCTTAAGCAAAACAACATACAATTGCCCCCAGTATGTGTGGAGGATATATTCCAAGATTTTCTGCAGATACCTGAAACTGTGGGAAACTGAACCCCATATTTAAGCACACATAGCTAGCCATAAAAGGGCAGGGGTCCAAATGTCTCCATTGCTCTACATGTTTGCTAAGAAAATGGCTTCTGTAAAAGCATTAAACATTACATTGCAGACAGTGGCTTCTAGTGGCCAACTGTAACAGTAAAGCCTTGGGTTACAAAGGGAGGTCCGTTCCAACAGACTCTGTCGTAACGTGAAAAAATCATAAACTGAAGCACATTTTCCCATAGGAATTCATTGAAAATAAAAAAGCCCCGACCAGACAAAGAATAATCCCCCCCAAATTACAAAAAAACACAAAAAACATCCCAAAAATGTTAGACGCGATCGTCCCCCACCCTCACAAAAGTAATGAAGCAATCTCCCTACCTTTTACACGTCATTTGGGGACCTTATCTCCTTGGTTCCAACCTGTGGGAGGTGCGCATTGAGCCCATTTTCTGCCCCTACCAGCACTGGGAGAGTCTGGGGACCTTATCCACTTGATTCCCACCTTCCTCCGAGCTTCCTGGAAAGGGCCACAGCCTAAAACATGCACCTCCCCCAGGCGCACACCTGGGGGAGATGTGCATTCCTGGCTGTAGCGCTGCCCAGGGAACTAAGGTCCCCAGACTCTCCTGGTGCCGGCAGGGTTGGTGGACAGTCCTGAAATACTGGCAGAAACACTGCCGCCAACGCCTCTGCAGAGGTAAGCACTACATTGTGACTTAGGGTGGAGGGGCGTCATTTTAAATAAAATGGCGGCAGCAGCCATTTTAAACTCTAAAATGGTGGCCGCGGCCATTTTACAGTTTGAAATAGGACAATTTTCGGTCGTAAACCAAAAGTGGTAAACCTGGGAATTATTTTAATTAAATTTGCCGTCGTAAACCGCAATAAACGTAACGCAGGGCAGTCGTAACCTGGGATTTTACTGTGTGTGTGTGTGTGTGTGTGTGTGTGTGTGTGTGTGTGTGTGTGTGTGTGTGTGTGTGTGTGTGTGTGTATACACACACACACACACACACACACATAAATATATAAAATATATTTCAGGGATCTTTCTATTGAATTTTTTTGACCTGCAGATAACTGAAACTGCAGAATTGCAACCTGTGGATAAGGGGAGGGGGTAATCTATACTTCAATACTTTAACATGAGCTGCTGTTAAGAAGATAGAGGCATTTGGAATGTAGATACATTTCAGGATCTTTAGGATTTCTTGGATCAAAAAGCTGGCCAAAAAGAATAACTAAAGAGGATGAATTAAAATGAAGGAACTATAAAACATGTAGAATAAAGAAAGTTTAAATATTTTGAACAGGTAATGAAAAACAAAAAGAATAGATTCTTAAAGGTGATCATTCAAAGTAAAATATAAGAAAAAAGTGCAGGAAAGGAAAGTAGCACTGAACTATTTTCTTAAAAATGATAATATATGTTCCCTTCAGTGGGAGAGGAACAAAAAGAAGAAGAAACAAAACCAAAAAGCTTTATGTGGCAGTGCATTATAATAGATAGTTTGTGGGCATAAAGAGCCTTCTATTTTTCAGGATGCTTAGTTAAATGTAACCTTTTGTTCTAGTACTAACAGCAAACATAATAGCCATCTGTTTGAATATTAGAAACAGCAATTTTTATATTCTTATTGATAAAAAATGCATCTTAAAATAGCTATAAAAGACCTGTCTAATTATGCAGTTTTGATGTGTTGGTAGAACTTTTCTAGCCATCTTTAAATTTTTATTTATTTAGATGATATGAACTGGAATGCTTTGGAGTGGGATCGAGCAGCAGAAGAGCTTACATGGGAGAGAGTGAGTAAGGCTTGTATATTTGAGAGATCACTTGTCAGGTAGACCAGACTAGGTACCCAAACTTTAGGGACTGTGGTGGCTTAGTGGTTAAGATGCTAAACTTGATGATTAGCAGGTTGGCAGGTCAGTAGTTTGAGACCTGAATACTACATGACAGCGTGAGCTCCCATCATCTGTCCCAGCTCCTGCCAACCTAGAAGTTCAAAAGCAAGAAATTGAAGTAGATAAATAGGTACTGTTTTTGGCAGGAAATGCAACAGTGCTCTGGGTGCTCTGGTGTCTAGTCATGCCTGCCACATGACCATAGAAACATCTGCCGATGCAGTCAGTGCTGGCTCCTTGACTGTAAGCGGGGATGAGCACCGCCCCCTAGAGTCAGATAAGACTGGCTTTTGAACAAGAGGAAGAGCCTCCTCGAAGAGTGGTATTTTTGAATCACAACCAGGCGTACCCTGGTAACAACAACCTTGTGTTGCCAGCTAATCTTTCTCACACTAGGTCAGGCAAAAGGACCTGCAGAATGAACTCACCCAAAGGTGCCTTCATTTTGGCACTTTCACATCTGGCCTAGACATTGAAGAAAAAGAAGCAAGATAGACCTTTATCTTTTATCCATCTTTTAGTAACATTTTCCAATTCACGTTGCATCCGCTTCTGTATATCGGGCAAATATACACTAACGTATGAAACATATGTTAATGTAACCATACAGCTCTATTTTTAACAGGAAATTTTTATTTTCTGTGTGATTGGGTGAAAAAGTGGATATTTTAAAGGGAAAATAAGCACCGGTAATAGAATTCTGGCCAATGTTTTCTTAACAAGCTATTTTCCCCCGCCATATACACTCTAGTATAAGTCAATCTGAATATAAGACGAGGTACCTAATTTTACCTGAGAAAACCAGGATTGATTCGAGTATAAACCTAGGGTGGGAAATGTAGCATCTACTAGTGAGTTTTAATAATCAAGGAAGGAGGATGGGGAGAGTGCCGATGTGTGTGTATGTTCATGTGGGAGCGTATGTGTGTGCGCGCAGGACAGGTCTAACTGGCTAAGTGAAGGGCACACTAAGTGACGGGCAAGCCAGACGAGCTTGGCTAGAAGTGGCCAGTCGAAGAGACCCTGTGCATGCTAAGGGGGGAGAAGAGAAATCTTTGCCTCCCACTTCTCCCATCATGTTGTCAGCATGAGAGAGAGAGAGGTGTCTGGTGGCTATGGATATTGCTATTGCTTTTCCAAATCCTGTCAAATATGTTATAAAAGTTGTAGGGAATGGAAATCTCATGATGCTTTAAAGCAGGGGTTCTCAACCTTTTTAAGCCTGTGGGACTGGATCATGCCCCCTCAGACTGTTGGGGGGGGGTCAGACTGGTGTTTCTCCTCTGTGCCGCCAGGCAGTAGGCAGCGGAACAATTCTAAGCTCCCACCATCCCCCCAGATTATACCCACTCAGACTGTTGGTGGGCCGGCCTGGGAGGGAACACCAGTCCAGGCCTCCAACACTCTCCCCACGCTGCCGCCACTACTTCCCTGCTTACTGGCCTGCCATGGGTGAAGGAGGGGTCCTGCCTGTCCTTGCCCATGCTTGGCCAGAGCAGCACCCAGGGCGTCTGTTGCTTTTGCCACCGCCTTCTTACAACATCTGCCCTGCTATGGAGCGGCGTTAGGGACACGCCAAGCCAGGTGGAGGGGAAAAGGATGGCGGGAGTGAGAACATGGGCCGTAGGTTGAGAACCTCTTTAAAGATTATAGAATCATGCATAAATATAGAGATTTTACTGACTGTAAAACTGTTTCTTGTTCTTAGATGCTTGGGCTTGATGGATCCCTAGTATTTTTAGTAAGTGCCACCTTATTGTATTAAAACAATTCTTTACAGGCGTGTCTTGTACTCTTGTTTGTCAGTGTGCATATACAAATATAATTTAAGTGCATTCCTGAAGCAAGGAAGGCAGCCTATAAATTGAATGAATAAATGAATAAATAAAAAAATTATACCTAGTAGACTGCAACATGTTTTGCTAATTTGTTTTATTTATTAGATTTATATCTTGCCCATCTGGGATATGTTCACACTGGGTGGCTTACAATAATTAAAACCATCACATATAAAATTGTCTAAAACAACAGTTGTCTAAAATAGACAAAAATAACTATATCCAAGGATAGCTAATCAAAATGTAAACAATTGCTACAAAATGTAAACAATTGCTAACTGGCTATAGGGGAAAGGTTTTTAAAGGCCTCTTTAAAGAGTGCAGTTTTGACTTATTTCCTACAAATGTCCAAGGAATGGGTCTGGTGTAGCTGATAACAATTGCTTTTCATTGATATGATAAACATTTTTAATTCCCCCTCCTTTTGTTCCTTTTGTTTTGTTAGCAGTTCGAAAGCAAGAAATTGCAAGTAGATAAATAGGGACCACTTCGGTGGGAAGGTAACAGCGTTCCGTGCGCTCCGGTGTCTAGTCATGCCTGCCACATGACCACGGAAATGTCTGCAGAAGCAGACAACGCTGGCTTTTCGGCTTAGAAACAGAGATGAGCACGGCACCCTAGAGTCGGATACGACTGGCTTTCGAGCAAGGGGAAACCTTTACCTTTACCTTTTACCTTTTGTTCAGTTGATGTGACAACTTAAGCTTTCAATATGAGCCTTTGTCCTGTACTGAGGAATCTTTACATGGATATGCAGATCACTTTTAGAATAACTAGGTAATTTAATTTTTGAAAGAAACTAGCATCTCAGTCACATAGAGGTTAGGGAAGAAATTGGAGGGATGCTGATACAGGAAAAAAACCTTTAGTTGCATTTTAGATCATGTTAACTTATCTCCATTTTCTCCCCCTCAGGAGCATGTATTCTGGGTGGTATCATTAAATACACTATTCATACTTGTCTTTGGTAAGTGACTATATTTTGAGTCCTTTCACCGTAACTGTTGTAATGTAGGCCTGAATGAATTTCAACTATCAATTCTGTATTTCTCTTACTTTAAAAAAAAAAAGATAATTCTGATTCTCTTTTTGAGCGTTTGGCATAGTTTCGTTTGCACAAACTATAGGGTAATCAAAGCAGAAGTTTAGTCACTGTTGAAAGAATCTTAGTAATTTAAAATTACAGATTTCCAGTGGTGGTAGCTGTGTTCATTTGTTGCAGCAAAAGAGCAACAACCATTACTGCCAGACAACACAACTACTGATGAGGAATGACGGGATTTTAAAAACAAGTCGGTCATGTGGTTCCGTGGGCTGGTCACGTGGTTTCTCCCACTGGAAGCGGAAGTAAAACACACCTTACAATCTGTTTTGCAATAGGATGAGATAGATTTTAAGCTGCCATTTTCTCTGTTTAAACCAGGGGTGCTCAAACTACGGCCCATGGACCAGATCCGACCCCTTACGCCAGTTAACCGGTGAATTTTACTTCCACTTCTGGGAGCAACGAGGATGGTGCAGGCTGGATGAATTGGCGTCAGGGGCTGGATCTGGCCCACAGGTGTAGTTTGGGCACCCCTGCTTTAAGGTTTCATAGCACTTTATGCAATTTAAAATACTGTACTCAAAAGCTTGAACCTTATACTTTACAGATAGAAGCATGTCTCTAAGTGAATGAGTACTTCTGCACTATAAGACTATCCTTTCTATGCAGTAGTGACCTAGCATTTCCCTCTTTAAAATGACATCAACAGATAATGTGATTTGGAATGGCAGTGGTCATATTTTGAAATGTTTGTAGGCCCAACATAATAGAAAACTGATTGTTTTATTACTTTTTTTATGTTGCCTGTTGAACTTAGCTGTGATTTATTGCAAGAGCTTATGATTCTTAGAAAAACATTTTGATCACTCTTTTAATCATCTTGGAAACTGAAATGAGCTCCAGACACTCTGTTGATTGAATGTTGGTGTTTGTAGTGACATTGTTTGCACTACATGATGAACCAGGATGGCAAATGTTCTCTCCCCACCCCCAAAAAAATGTTATTGGATTGCAACTCCTATCTTTCCTCATCCTCATTACTGCTGTCTGGCAGTAGTGGTTGTTGCAACAATTTAAGGAAGACAGCATATTCATTGCCCTATTCTTAAAGCACATTGCACAGGCATGAATGAGTATAATTATGCATGAATTCCAGTGAGCCACGATACCACACAGAATCCCCTTCTCCATGCCGCCAGCAGAAGGATTTGGAGGTTTTCATTGCAACTTTTCATTAATCACAGCTTTCTATGTCATCAAAATCATTTATCATTGTGAGCCAAAACCAGAACTTCTCAAGGTTTACGCACCACGGGCCGAAGTACTCACCCTCAGACCGCACTGTGGGCCAGACACAATGGCAGCAGGAGTGTTTGCATATGTGCGGGTGCTTCCACTTCCAGGGTCGCCACTGCGGGCCAGAAGGAATGGCATTGGGGTGGGTCTGGCCCATGGGCCATAGGCTGAGAATGCCTGGTCTAAACAATTCAGCTTCTGAAATAGCAGGTTGAAATAGCTGCCTCTTTTGTGAGTTAAAATTAATGTTAATCAACATTTGATACTGTAGTTGATTTAAGGGAAAGGATTCCCCCCCCCCCCAAATGTTTCCTTTCACCTGTGGTAGGTAAACGGAGGAGCAAATGAGTCTGACATTCAGTATGTCCCTTTTCTGGTCTTGTATTTTACACTCAACTATGGTTTAGCATGGTTTGCTAATGTTTAGTAAATTGAACTGAAATGAATCTATCTTGCTAGCTAATGAAAAATGATGAATAGCAAATTTGTTTTGATCCCCCCCCCCCCCCTAGCATTTTGTCCTTATCATATTGGCCACTTCTCTATCGTTGGGCTTGGCTTTGAAGAATATGTAAGTATATTTATTTTTAAGGTTTAAAATAAAAATGCTCTTCTCTTCTTGAAGAAATTCAGAATTAGGGAGGAGTTTCTCTCCTTGCTAATTCTGTCTTAGCAGGGATTTTGCAAAAACAAAAAATAGCCCCCAACATCATAGTCCCCTTCCCCCAAAAAACAACAACAACACACACACACTTATCTTTCACTAAAATTCTGTAGGGAGAGAAATCAGCTATCCTTGAGTGACATGCTGTCTCCCTCTTAAACTTGCCGAAGTAAGGCACAGCTGTGATGGAAAGTCAATAAAATAACCCTGTTACCAATATTTTTGGCAGTACTTGAGGGAAGGAATGGATTGGTGTCACTGGACACACATAGAAAGTAGTGTGGAGTTTTCTCCCTCTGAACAAGATTTTTTATTTAACATAATTCTTCCATTTCAGGCAACAATTTTGCTATGTTAGCTCCAGGCTGGTGCAGTTAAGGGACAAACACGGGCCCATCAAGATACCTGCACAGTTTGGGATCTAGCAACTTCAAAGCTGTTGACTTCCTGAAACAACCTTTTTCATAACCTTATATTTGCTTCTGCTGGCAGAAGAACAGCCAGCTATATTTTTCCAGAATTAGATCTTCTTGCAGGTAAAGCCTGGGCATGGGATAGACAAACTAATGCCCCTGGACAGCAGACCTTCTCTTTGAAGGGACACCTCTGCCTGAATTTAAATTAGTTTTACTGCCCAGACAGAGACTGTGATAATTGCTCATAAAGTCATATTTAAATATCTGTGATGAATTTATTAGGTGGTATTAACTGAACAACTTTTTGGATTTTCATGTGACTATTAATGAAAATATTTTTGTACATATTGGCACATTTAGTAGAAATGACTTATTTAGCAGGAAGGTAAAATTTAATAGAAAATTGTGATAACTATCTATTAGGTGCTTTACAAATTGTTGCAAAGAGAAATGACAGGTTCCCCATCCTCACCACAAAGTATATGTGCTTTTGTGTCTTCCAGGTTCAAGCATCTCATTTTGAAGGCCTAATCACAACAATAGTAGGCTATGTGTTGCTGGCAGTCTCATTAATTGTTTGTCATGTATCCTTTCTTAAATAAGCCACTTGCTTACATATTCAGTATTTTGATCTGGTGATGGTTGGTCTACATCATTTTCAAATTTGGCAGGGATTGTTTTGATCTTTGGTGATGAAAATCTATGTGGGAGTGATGCAAGAATATCAGATGGAATCACTTAATTTTTTTTAGATAATGGGATTGGTCTACAGGGTTGCACTATCCAGTTCCCTCCGTGTATCTTTTCCCCCCATCCACTTACTGTATCTGCAGCTAATTGGCACTGAAGTTGTCTTACACAGCTTATTCTCAGCTTCCCACTTAAGTATGATTTTATAACAACTTAAAAGTCTAGGCTGTGAATCTTAAATTAATACCCCAGTCCACTGTTTAGAAAAACCTGTTTCTAGGCAGTATTGGAATATATTGTGCTGTGACTTAAACTTCCCTTTTTCTTCCCTATTCCCTAGATCTTTTTCTTTGCTTAGCTTTCAGCTCAGAGCTCTGAATTCACAAGTTGGTTTGAGACCCATATAGTGGGATACAAAACTTTATACTAAACAGAAATGTAGTTTATTTATTTCCAGGAGCGATAGTAAAGGTAAAGGTTTCCCTTGCTCAAAAGCCAGTCGTATCCGACTCTAGGGTGCAGTGCTCATCTCTGTTTCTAAGCCGAAGAGCCAGTGCTGTCTGCTTCTGCAGACGTTTCTGTGGTCATGTGGCAGGCATGACTAGACACCGGAGCGCACGGAACGCTGTTACCTTCCCACCGAAGTGGTCCCTATTTATCTACTTGCAATTTCTTGCTTTCGAACTGCTAGGTTGGCAGGAGCTGGGATGAAGACGGGAGCTCATTTCCGTCCTGCAGTATTCAGGAATCGAACTGCTGACCTTCCGCTTCCCAGTCAGCGTCTTAGCAACTTGAGCAGGAAAGCAGCACAGCATTATACATAAAGGTGAATGAACGTGAACATGAATGAATCGTAGTGAATCATGAACTCATATACTGTACAATCTGTTTCCATGCTACTAGCAGAAGGGTTTGGAAGTTTTCATTGCAGCTTTTAGTTAATCACAGTTTTCTTTGTTAAAAAAATGGAAATTACAGTTAATATTAATTGTAGTAAGTTTAAAATAAACCAGCTTCCAAAATGGGTTGGAAATTGCTGCTTTCTAACCACTGTTTGGTGTGTAAGATGATATGAAAAAACTGATTGAAAGGGAAGCAACATTTTTCAAACTTTTCCCTTCAGCTGTGGTAGGAACACGGGAAGAGCAAATGAGTGTGACATTCACCATGTCTTTTCAGATCTAATGCTTTATTTTGAATTTGTTGGTAGCCAACACTATTTCCTATGACTTAATAATAACATTAAAAAAAACAACAAATGGTATTTCAGTTAGGAATATTTTTATTTCCTTGACTGTATTTATAGGGCTTGGCTGCACTTGTAAAATTTCAGAGATCAAGACGTTTACTTGGAGTGTGCTATATAGTAGTCAAGGTATGTTAGTCTTAGAAAAGAAACATATTTACTTACACAGTATATTGATATTATACTAAGCTTATATATGAAAAATGTCTTTCTTTCCCCCCTCTATAGGTATCATTGTTAGTGGTAGTAGAAATTGGGGTTTTCCCTCTCATCTGTGGCTGGTGGCTGGACATATGTTCTCTGGTAAGATTAGCATTTTTTGAAAGGGTTAGGGTTAGGGTAAGATTAGCATTTTTTGATTCCTACATTGTAAGGAATCAGGAAATTAATTGTGGAAGTAAAATAGGTAAAAATCAATAATTGTGCATGCGAATTGTGTGACTCATGAGATTAAGGTTTATAAAACAGGTTAAGTAAATGTCAAGTAGATCTGCTAGAAACCTAATTATCTTAAAACAGGTAGAGATGGAGGATACTTTATTTATGTCCCTATATGAAAGCAGTTCATTAAAAAATATTGTTAGTTCTGTGCTAAAAAAAAGCATTTTACATGAATGCTCTGCAAAGTTTCTTACTGGATGTTATACTAATGACTGTTAAGTTTTTATTTATTATGCAAGAATATATATGACTGGGATCCATTTTTGTCATAGCGAAATGCGACATGCAATTATATTTTTTCCAACTTAATTGCTTTCTGAAAGTTGGGATAATTCTTTTAGATGCAGACGATGAAAAAAAGTCTGATTTTTCCTTAGGAAATGTTTGATGCTACTTTGAAAGACAGAGAATTGAGCTTTCAGTCTGCCCCTGGCACTACAATGTTCTTACACTGGCTGGTGGGAATGGTATATGTCTTCTACTTCGCCTCTTTTATTCTCTTGTTGAGAGAGGTAAGTTATCTGAGTGTGATTTCTTGAAAACATGCAGAATAACAAAGGATTTCAAATGTTTTAATTTTTCTTATTTGTATTTTTGCCAAAATCTGTATCAATTCACCTTTGGAAAGGTTGGGTTGTTTAATTTGAAAATTACTATTTAGGTAACGGGTGCATAACTTTGACAGGTAATGGTTGGAGTGGGGTAAGATACTACATTGCAATATATGCTCGTTTTAAATGTATGGTTATATTGCAGTAGAATGGGAAGAGCAAGATTTTTTAGAAGTATTTTTACTCTGTTCTTTAGCTAAAATGTTTGCCAGACTAACTTATTTAATGGAGAGGCATTCCATTTACAAATTGCTCCCAAGAGGTAGATGTGAACCCTGAATGTGTTCATGCATGTGCAGAGCTATTCTCAGCTGAGGAGACACATTTATTTTCATCGAACTATGAAATTTAAAGGTATGGAAAGGACATAAGAGCCAAAAGTAAATGTCTAGTCTCTAAACCAGGGATTCTCAACCTGCAGCCTGTGGGCCGGATGTGGCTCACATCACCATTTCATGTGCCCCCCACTGCCTCCACCACACCCGGAAGCATCATGTGGTGGAGGAAGGGCAAAATGGCTGTCCGGCCCCCGAAGCTGTCTGAGGGAGCGTGGCCCGGCCCCCGGCTTAAAATGGCTGAGAACTCCTGCTCTAAACCATGTTTTGAGATTGGAAACTGTAGCCTCTGAGTTAATCTTTTGAGTGTTCACAGCAAGAAACTCACATGTTTTGAAACCACTTGAAAGCAGTATTTACATTTAGTATCCTTAAATTGAGTTCTTATTGCTCTTGGTTAATAAAGACCTGAGCATCCAGTGTGTTATACTGGATTGAGTGATGGGCTAGGACTTTGGAGGCCTGAGTTCAATTCCCTGCTTGACGGTGACATCTTGATGGGGAGGTGGAGCTTGTAAAACCCACTTAAATACTCCACTTACCTGGAAAGCCCTATTAGAGTCACTATGAGTCAGTTCCAACTTAATGACAGATAAAATAAGGACCCACAAATCCACATATACTGCAGGAAAAGCACACCACTACCTGTTAAGATGACTTCTGATTATACCATGCATAATTTAGATTGGAGTGGACAGTTTTGCTAGGTTTAAGAATCCAACTCAAACCAAGACTTGTTGTGTCTTGCTCTTGCTACTAAAATGCATTTTAACCCCACCCCCATCAAACACGATTGTAATTTCATGTTGTTGTTATTGTTGTTGTTGTTTTTGGGGGGGATATAAAAGTTCCAGTGCACTAAATCAAGGTACAATAATTAAAAGAGTGGTAATATTTCTTTTTGATACTTATTCAAAGAACAACCCAAACCTACAAATTTGGGACATGTATGCAGGGAATGTAAAAATGGGCCCGTGTTTAAATTGAAGAAAGCTCCCAGAAATTTTGGCACTTCAGGGGAGTGTCTTGCTCATATCTTCACACAGTAGTTACTGTGCAATGCTGACCAGAGATGCTTTAAGTCTTTTGAGGCCCTTAAGCACTATTTTTGCTGCAGTGCCATAATATACTTTGTTGTACCAAATGTATTTCCCCAGAGAAACAGTGCCTTTGTTTCCTTTTATCAGACTTTCTGCCAGTCTAGCGGTCCTGCTGGGCACTCGTCAGCACAGTTCTTGAATTCCACTTAATATTTCCTTTTGTTTTCCACCCTCCCCAGCCATGATACATTCAGAGATGTGGATCAGTTAGTCTTTATTTTATCTGTCCCCAGCGTCACTACATTCGGTTGTTGATTTATTGGGAGGCATTTTTTCTCCCTCTCTTTAACAGAGTGGTATTTCAGTCAATATACAGAAAAGGGTTAATTCCTTTAAAAAAGGTGACAGGGTAGAAGTAGGAAAGGTAGCGCTTTGCTTCGTCTAGAGCAGGGTTTCCCAACCTTTGGTTTTTGGACTTCAATTCCCAGAAGCCTAAATCTGGGAATTGAAATTCAAAAACCAAAGGTCGGGAAACCTTTAATCCTCCAAATAGCAACATGTGTATACTTTCTTTTCAAGTGTTAATTTATTTTTTTCAGGTTCTGAGACCTGGTGTCCTTTGGTTTCTTAGGAATTTAAATGATCCAGACTTTAACCCAGTTCAAGAGATGATTCACTTGCCTATTTACAGACATCTCAGGAGGTTTATTTTGTCAGTGGTAAGGATACATTTCCAGTTTTTTTTAAAAAAAGTATTGATAGTACATTATCATAGCAAATGAATTTATTCTGTTTATAATAAAAATGTATGTTTCACTATATTTACTTGCAAACTCCTTATGAAATAATGTAATGTAACTGTAACCGGAATACTGTGTACAGTTCTGGTCACCGTACCTCCAGAAGGATATTATGGAGCTGGAGAAAAAGTGCAGAGGAGGGCAACCAGAATGATTAGGGGACTGGAACACCTTCCTTACCATCTGAGGCTGCAACGGTTGAGCCTCTTCACTCTTGAACGACGTCGTCTAAGAGGTGACCTGATTGAAGTTTATAAAATCATGCACGGTGTGGACAAAGTAGATAAGGAAAAACTGTTTTCCCTATCGCATAACACTAGAACGAAGGGGCACTCCATGAAACTTTTGGGTACTAGTTCTCAAACAAATAAGAGAAAGTACTTTTTCACCCAGAGGATCACTGGTCTATGGAACTCCCTGCCAGAAGAAGTGGTGACAGCTGTCAGTCTTGACAGCTTTAAGAAAGGATTAGACAAGTTCATGGAGGACAAGGGTATCAATGGCTATAATTATGGATACCTAAGGACAACCTCGGGGTTGGAGAGATAGGCAGGATATCTCTCAATGCCATTTCCAGGGAATCCTAAGCAGGTGAAGGCATCTCCTTGGGAATAATACCCTGAAGCAAATGGTGAGCCACTGTGTGAGACAGAATGCTGGACTGGATGGGCTGTGGCCTGTTCCAGCAAGGCTGTTCTTATGTACCACAAATGACAGAATTATACATTACAAAGAGCCCTTTTTTGCACAGATACTGTTTTTTTGTACAGAAGAAATCCACATCTAGGTTAAAATCCAGAGATTTACAAAGAATGGTGCACTATAGGCTATTATATTTTTTTTTTGGCTATGTTGTGCAAATTGGATGATATCAGTGACATTTCTCCTTTAATGTTGAGGAAAATAAAAAAAGAAAAGACTGCTTTTAGCCAGGATTTTATCAGTAAAATATCGATTGCTAGGAAGCTAGCAAAAGCCAGCCTAGAGCATTCACTTTCTATTTTCACTTTCCGGTTTCATGGAGAACTGTTGGAGTCTTGAAAAAGTCCTATTGAAAGTGAACAACCTTTACATGTTTAAATGTAACCTTTAAATGGTTACTTAGGAGTATATTGTTTGCTTTTCCTGAGCCAAAATTTCCTTTCCTATCTTTGCAAGTATTGCAGCGTATTAGCAAACAGACGGTGACACAAAGTAACATAGCTACCACTTCAAACATTTAGACTAAGTAATGATCCTCTTCAAAACAAGACAATGTTTCATAACCTGATGTAGCCGTGATATTTGGGTTCAGTATATATGTTTAAATTTTATTTTCAACTAGCATAGTTTGCCCGGCGTTGCCGGGCTTTCTTCCCCCTGTTTTTTTTTAAAACGATGCATGCTTTGTTTTTTCCAAAATAAAATTTGTTATTTTTATTATTTTTAATTATTTTAGAACAAAACATTTATTTCCTCAAAATTTAGTTTTAGGGAATATAATTTAACCCCCTGTCCTTCATTTTAAACATTACATTTTTTTAATAAACTTTTAAACAAAGTTTAAATTAAACAAAGAAGTATTATTTTGAAATTTAGGTTGTTTGAAATGGTGGTGTTTTTTTTTTGGATTTTGTGGCTTTGATTAATTTTGTTTTTGAACTTGTGTTTTATGTTTATGGGGAAAAACATTTATATTAAATTTAATTTAATTTAATGTAATATTATTTATTTATAAATTTAATTTTGTTTTTTATAATTTTATTTTAATATTTTTTTGTTTTGGTTTTTCATAGTGAAAAGTGGGTTTATTTTGGTATTTTTTGAGAATAGTGTGGTTTTTTTTGGAATGCTTGTATAATTTATGTTATTAAATGTTGAATTATTATTGTTTAAATATGGTAGAATGTTGTTTCTGTTTTGGCCACTGGGTGGTGGTGGTGAGCTTTTGAGCTTCTCATTGCATTGGTTTCGCTTTCCTTAAGTTTCCTGTTTCTCATTTGTGTTCCGGTTCTCGTAGAAGGAAGATGTCTTTTTCTAAGGTATGTGGGGTGTTTTTTGGGGGGAGGGGTTGGGGGTGGATTATTTTTTGGGGGGGATGTTTTTCCCCACAATGGCCCATGCTGGATGGCCCGTGGGAAGGATAAGCATTTGCGGGGAGGCTTTCTTTCCCACGGGCCATGCTTCAAGGGCCATTGGAAGGAAGGGCAGAGGGGTGTTCATTCTTTTTTCCCGCGGGCCATACTGGCTGGCCCGGTGGGAAAGAAGGGCAGTTGCGGGGGGTTGGTGGGTGGGTTGTTTGCTTTAAGTTTTGGTGCTCTGGCTGGCCCTTCGAAGAGAAGGGCAGCGGCGGCCGGGGGTGCTTTTTTTATTTTTGTTTGTCTTTTTTTTGGCCCGCCGGCTGGCCCTTCGATCGGAAGGGCCATGGTGGCGGTGGGGGGGGGGTTTCCCCACGGGCCATGCTGGCTCGTTCATGGGGAAGTATGGCTGCGGCGGTGGACTGTTTTTAAACTTTTATTTTTCGTGCGCCGGCCCTTCGAACGGAAGAGTAGCGGCGGCGGGTTCTTTTTTTTTTCCCCCCCACGGGCCATGCTGGCTCGCCCGTGGGGTTGAATGGTTGCAGAGGCGGCTTTTTAAAGTGTTTTTTTCGCGCGCCTGCTGCCTCCTCGTTCTGCTCGCACATTGCGCGCAGGACGCTGGGGGTTGTAGTAATGTGTTGGTGCTTCGTGTTTATGCTGCGTTTTTTTAAAATCCTTTTGTTTTGATTGGCTGCGACGCGTGTTCGAACGCTGCTCCGTGCGAGAGCCTCTCAGCCTGATTGGCTCTTGCGCGGCGTGGCGCACGGACTTTTGGGGGTTGAAGTTCTTTCCCTTTCTTGCCGTTTGTGGGGCTGAGGCCCCCGTGCCGGATTTTTAAATCTTTCGTTGACCTGCGTAGGGAATTCGCCCGTGCTATCGAAGGGAGGGTGCAGGTCAGTAGGGCGACGCACAGCCGCCAATCGCAAATTCCAACGGTGAACACTCCGTTTTATAGGTTAAGATTACAGCTAGCTTAACTCAGATACAGTATCTTTTCCTGAAAAACTGTTTGGGGAGGGAAACACAGAGTAGCTTGTGAAGAATTAGAATGTATCATGTTATGTTATCAAGAACATGACAGTTGCTGGTAAACTATGAAATCCAAGGTCAATTCCTGTTCCTTTTGTAGGTATATAAAATAATTTTATTTTAATTGACATGAACAAATATTTCAAGTGTGTTTGGTGCTTCTTGCAGTGTTCTCTTGTAGCATACACAGTGTTCCTGATAAAAAATACTTTGATCTTATATATTTCTCTGAACTTTCAAGGTTGTAACTGATACAGATTGTCTGTTTTATAGATACTCAATAACTAGATCAAAATCTTTCCCTGGAGAACCTTCGTCTGTAGGTGCTTATTCAAATGTTTGCATCACGTCTGGCTGCTTATTTTGACTTGTGTATTCCATATTAGTAGTTTTGCTGAATCAAGTGTAGCCAAGGAAGCTCAAAGTAAAGCTATTGCATGTGAGCTCTTATTTATTGATTAAAAAACCGAAACAAAACACCTCTCTAAGTAAAGCACTTGAGCAAGCTATTAAAGAAAATAACCCAAACTGTGTCTCAATTAATATAATATTCAAAATGAGGGGGGGGATGCACACTTCCTGTAGTGTCAGCTATGTTTTGGTAAATAGTAGTTTGTGCTTAATTTTTTCAAAATAAAGTTAAGACATGCTTTGAAGTAGAGTTTTGATTCTTATTGGAGAGTACAGTAAAACCCTAGATTACAATGGAGGTCCATTCCAACCTGAAAAAATTGCAACCCGAAACATCCATAGGGATGCATTGAAAAATAAAAAATGGTCCAGAATTGATCGTTGTAAACTGAAACAAATACATTAAAAATTTGTAAAAGGGACGGTATTTCCATAGGATTTGCCATTGTGAACTGGAGCAAATTTAAACTGGGGTTTTACTGTACATAGATAGAAACTTTATACAATAACAAAGAATTGTACAAAATTCCATAATCTTATAAGTATGAATGATAATTGTGTGCTATATGCTACTATATCTTTGTTGTTGTTTTTTAATTGTAGATTGTCTTCGGGTCAATTGTCTTGCTCATGCTTTGGCTTCCTATACGAATTATCAAGTATCTGCTGCCTCATTTTCTCCCTTACAATGTCATGCTCTACAGGTAAGATGAGCCATTATAGCAACTGTCTTCCCTAACCACTCCTGCCAACCTAGCAGTTTGAAAGCAAGGCATTGCAAGTAGATAACTAGGGACCACTTCAGTGGGAAGGTAAACAGCGTTCCATGCTCTCTGATGTTGAGGCATGCCTGCCGCGTGTGCACAGAAACGTCTGGCTCTTTGGCTATACACAGAGATGAGCACTGAACCCTAGAATCAGATACGACTGACTTTCAAGCAAGGGCGACCTTTACCTTCCCTTCCCTAACCTGCTCTTTTACCCAGGTATAGTATGGAGAACTGCAGCGGCTCAAGTGACTAAGATGCTGACTGGAAGGCGGGAGGTCAGCAGTTCAATTCTCGAGGACTGCAGGACGGAATGAGCTCCCGTCTTTGTCCCAGCTCCTGCCAACCTAGCAGTTCAAAAGCAAGAAATTGCAAGTAGATAAATAGGGACCACTTTGGTGGGAAGGTAAACAGTGTTCCGTGTGCTCAGGTGTCTAGTCATGCCCGCCACATGACCACGAAAATGTCTGCAGAAGCAGACAGTGCTGGCTCTTCGGCTATGTGAGCCACCCTGAGTCGGGCTTGCCTGAGTGGGTGGCATAGAAGTTCAAAAATTAAATTAAATTTGAAACAGATGAGCACTGAACCCTAGAGTCGGATATGACTGGCTTTCGAGCAAGGGAAACCTTAAGGCTGCCTCCATTTACTCTGAAAAGCCCTTAGCTGCATCTTTGTGAGTCATAAAAATTTCCTGCAACTTGGTAAGGAGAATGAGGAGAACAGGTTCCAATAGAGCAGCCTTCATCTGGGGATGAGCCATTGGATCTTGTCCTTTCAATTCACAAAGGCTCAGCATCCTTTCAAAGGGCAAGAAGAAGCAGTGTGGAGATGGCATGGAGGCAAGGACTGTTGTCACCTGATATTTCCAAGTCCTGGTGCTTCCGACCAAATTGTGAAACAAGGAGTTTGTTTCTCCCATAAATCACATCCCTAGTGACACTGTAGAACTCCCTGGCTGTGCACACGTTACCTATGACCATTCTGAGAACAAGACATGATTTTTAACAAAGTTAAAAGTAGAGACATCACCTTGCAAACCAAAATTCGCATAGTCAAAGCAATGGTATTCCAGGTCATAATGTATGGTTGTGAGAGCTGGACCATTAGGAAAGCTGAGCGCAGAAGAATAGATGCCTTTGAGATGTGGTGTTGGAGGAGAGTTTTGAGAGTCCTCTGGACAGTGAGGAGAACAAATAGGTCAATCTTAGAAGAAATCAACCCTGACTGCTCCTTAGAAGGTCAAATAGTAAAGATGAAGATGAAGTACTTTGGACATCAAATGAGAAGAGAGGATTCACTTGAGAAAGCCTTGATGCTGGGAACGGTGGAGGGCAAAAGAAGGGCGGCCAAAAATGAGATGGCTAGATGGTATTGTAGATGCAATGGGTACAGAGCTGGGCAGGTTGAGAAGGATGGTGGCAATTGCAAAATGACTTAGCAATAAACCCAAAATAGGAACGTGTAAGGAAAATTTACTTATGCATGCTGAATAATAGCCTATATACAGCAACTGTTTTAGGTCAGTGTTGCAAAGTAATTAGAGTACAGCATTTACAATATAATGTTGGTTTATTTTTGTTACCACAGTGATGCTCCTGTGAGTGAACTTTCTCTAGAACTACTTTTGCTTCAGGTGGTTCTGCCAGCTTTGCTTGAACAGGGACACACAAGGCAGTGGTTGAAGGGTCTTGTACGGGCATGGACTGTTACTGCTGGTTACTTACTGTAAGTATAAACATTTTTACTTCTCCAGTAACTACTCTTTCTCTATAAACTTTTTTTATTGTCCTAACAATCTACACTAGAATTACAAAACATAGGACACATGTGCACCTTGATTTTGTATCCTCCCCCTTTCCCAACTACTTACCAACAGACTTTGATAGCACAACAACCACCACACCCTCTATCTTTTTATTTTAGATTATTTCATTTCAAAGAACAGGGTACGAAGAGCTCACATTTTGCTCTAAAGCACAACCACATCTTGGAGATACAGCATCAAATTTTAACTGTTGGTACAGCACTACAAATTTTTTTGGATAATTTAATGACTAGTAACTATTTTAACTTGCTTGTATAATACTTCTTACTTTTTTAATTTTACTTCTTAGGAAACAGTTTAGGCATTTTCTTATGTTTTTGGATGGATTTTTGCTCCGCATGCCATTTTTTTAAACATAAAATTTCTTCTATTTTTAATCATTTGGGGAATATAGTTTGAGCAGATAAATATTTTGATGATGTAGCAATTGCATTGGTAATAATTCTGCCTTCCCTAGAAGCTTTTGCTTAGGTTGCTTGGTTGACTCATATTCCTTACAGCATGTCAACTTTTTTTTGCTCCAGCAGTAATAATTGTATAGCTAAGGCTTTTTCTTATTTATATGTTTTTGTCAGTGAATATGAGTTCTTTGGTCCTGCAGTTGTTTCATCTTGTTCAAAATGACAGCGGAAGCAAAATTCTCATCGATTATTCCAGTTTTTATTGCCATCATGCACATTGATTGTTACCTGCTGTTAGTTGTATAGGCTGATAGCTGTTGAGAATTCTTACAAAGAAGGATATGGTATAGATAAAATATGACAGAATATCAGTATTGTATAGACTGTTAAAAGGTACTACTTTGTTAAATTTTCTTAAATCTTGTTTTAGGGATCTGCATTCTTACCTCCTTGGAGATCAGGAGGAGAATGAAAACAATGCAAACCAACAGCCAAATAACCAACCTGCTCGCAATAACAATGCCATTCCAGTTGTGGGGGAAGGTCTTCATGCAGCCCATCAAGCCATATTACAACAAGGAGGACCTGTGGGTTTTCAGCCTTACCGTAGGCCTTTAAAATTTCCACTCAGGGTAGGCAGTATTGAATGTCCCTTCAACCCATCGTTTAATTTATTAGCTTTCCCCCTCTTCTATTCTGTGCTTGTTTCTGGTACGTGCAGGAAATAATTCCTGGTTCTTATCTGCTGCCACCCCATTCATTCTCCATTCCTGTCCTGGAAATTGGGTTCTCTAGTTAGAATGCTTGCTTGATTCTTTGAAATCTATAGCAGACAATTTGTAGAAATTGAGCATTCAAAGCACAATTACCAAGTTTCCTTACCAAAAACAAGTACTGTATTCAAGATCTCAAGATTCAGATAACTAGAAATATAAGTTACATGTGTTCAGACATAGAGCTTTATTGTTTTCTAGTACAGTAACACCCTGTATAACGAAAAAAACTCAGTTCCACGGAGCTCTTCACTATATGGTTGTTGTTTTTTGTTATACTGATTGCTATGGGCAATGCACCGTATAACGAGAGAAAAACATTCGTTTTACAGATCTCTATTGTCGATACCCTGTACAACGAATTTTTTCCCATTGTACGGGGTATCGCCAATAGCGATCCGTAAAATGAACATTTTACGGTGCATCACAAATAGTGCACGAATACTTTGTTGTACAAATTTTTCGTTATACGAAGCGTTCGTTATACGGGGTACCACTGTAAAATAATTCAATGACCTCCAGATACATCTCCTGTAGGTTTTCATTCAAAGCTGCAAGCCTATGCACAGTTAATAAGTCCTGTTGAATTCACTAGGTTTTTGTTGAGATGATATCTACAAGGTGAAATAGACTTATTCCTAGATGTCACTTCATAATACCTTGTTCTTTGTAAAATATACTGCTTTGTCTCACTATTCATTCTTTACATTGTGTTTATTAATTTTGTTTTTCAGATATTTCTGTTAATTGTTTTCATGTGTATAACACTGCTGCTTGCGAGTCTTATCTGCCTTACATTACCAGGTATGTGTTTTGCAAGAGACATTAAAATACACAGTATTCCATTTCAGTGTTAAACGCTTACTATTATATAGATCACCGTAAAGGCTGACAAATTATTTTCATGAAAACAGACATTTCAGCATCACTAGAACAGTGGCAGTGTTCTTGTGTAGTGCAAACAACAACCCCAAAAAACCATTGTTACCCAATTTTGATGCAATTTGAATAATTTTATTGGGTACTAATATTTAGATAGATACATGTTAATGCATTTATATTATGAAATATATAGCAGTTTGATAAGGCAAATTATTCTGTATGCTCTTTATCAAGCTGGTTTTATTTGGCTTGAGGACCACAACAAATTTTTGACTCTCTGAATAAGCTGCTCCAATTAATTTAATTTAATTTAATAGATTTATATACCGCCCTATCCAAAGGACTCTGGGCAGTATACACTAAGACCAATATACAGGTAAAACAATTTTAAAAACCCATAAAAACATAACAGTTGGAGTTGATGGCCTTAGGAGCCCCTTCCAACCTCATTATTCTATGATTCTGTGTGTTTGGAACATAACTAGGGTGCAGTTGACCTAGATCAGGGGCGGGAACCTGCAGTCTTGAGGAGAGCCTGGGCTTCTGGGAATTGAAGTCCAAGTATACCTGGAGGCTCAAGGTTGAGAAACTGTGGCCTAGAGGAAACAGGCTAGCCCTCCAGGTATTCTAGAACCTCAATTCCCAGAAGCCCAGGCTCCTGTCAAGGCCACACGCTCCCCACCCCTGACCTAGATGATACTTCGATTGACTTCAGAGAAGCTAGAAGAAAGTGAATGTTTTACAAATAGTAGTTGACTTTGTTTTAATTTTGCAAGGCAGATATAATATTAATGGGATGAAAATAAAATCAAATTTGTTAAACTCTTAGCTGGAATCTACTTAGGTTCACAGAAATTATTTGTAATACTGTCATCTTGGCATGATATCTAGTGTGGTGTAGAAGGCAGAGTGACAAACTAAGACTCAGAATCCAAGGATGAAATCCACGCCTAGCTGCGGAAACTCATTAGAGTTGTGGAACTGGTAAACCCACTCCTTATTGCACTTACCTTGAAAACCTATAGAGAATTAAGGTTGCCTTAAGTTGGTTACTACTTGGTGGCAAATAACAACAATCTTTGCCCACCTTTCTTTGAACAGCCAGTCTACAAGCCAGAATACATCCTATTTTTTTAATTACAGTTTTTTGAAAGCTATTTGCTATCTTGTAGTATGAGGGGATGGTGTTGGAGATTGATGGGAAAGAGAGTATAAATTCACTCTGATTACAGAATTAGTTTCAGAGTTCTTTAGATCCATGGTTTACATCAATTTATGATTTTGTTCAATGACAGTATGCTCTCTTTTTGCTTATAGTATTTGCTGGTCGTTGGCTGATGTCCTTTTGGACAGGGACTGCCAAAATTCATGAACTATACACAGCTGCGTGTGGATTGTATGTTTGCTGGCTTACCATTCGAGCTGTCACGGTGCTTGTTGCGTGGATGCCACAAGGTCGGCAAGTGATTTTTCAGAAAGTTAAGGAATGGTCCCTTATGGTAAGTTGGGGGAATTTTTTTTTTCATTAATAGATTGACTTAGCCATTCCCGTTTAACATTTACATATGTGGAACACACATTGCAGAAGCTGACTCAACAGTTTGAGAAGTTGCCATTCACGAGTCTGGTGGTATGCATCAGATTACCATGTGGTTGGAACTACATACATGCATAAATATTGAACAGGATATAGTCCTTAAGTTTGGGCTGGCAGTTAACAGTTGTGTGTGGAAAACAATGCTTGTCTAGTACTTTATGCAATGACTGTGGCTAATATAGTCCTCCTCAAGCAGTAATTAGTCTAAAGCAGGCGTTCCCAACCTTTTTAAGCCGGGGGCAGGGTCATGCTCTCTCAGACAGCTTTGGGGGCTGGACAGCCATTTTGCCCTTCCTACACCACATGGCACTTCCTGGTGTGGTGGAGGGCCGCATGAAATGGTGCATCCAGCTAGCAGGCTGCAGGTTGAGAATCCCTTGTCTAAGGGTTTTTAAAATAGTCATCACATCTCAGCAAGAAAAGGAAAAAAATCTCTGAAGGAGAATTTAACTTCCAGGAGAGAGTTTGATTTATATCTGCCTTGGAAATCCTACTTTCCCAGCTATAGTTATCCAAGGTTGTGGAGTTTGCTGGAGTTTTCTTAGTCTTTAACGTCATACAGCATATGTTAAGAAATATATTGTTTTTGTGCTTTCAAGAATTATGTGAAACTCAAATTTTCTGAACAAATAAACATATTACTGTATTTGAATTCTTAAATTTAGCCCGAATTAGAATGTGGCAGTAAGGAGCATGTGCCACTACTTGTTTCAGTGTTTTGGTCTCTATTGCTTTTTTTGAGCTGGCTGCTGTGGTCTTGCAAAAGAGCCTTGTGTGGAAATTATTGATTTAGGTAATCTGTTGTACTTCTTCTGAGTCTGGTTGTATGTATCATTGCTTTGATTCCTCTTTGTCTTTGCAGTCTCTTTAATTTTAATCATAAGAAGTACAGAAGCAAACATTTTAAAACAGTATCCTATACCATCCTGTGAGACTGTGGTGGCTTAATGGTTAAGACGCTGAATTTCACGACCGGAAGGTCGGCAGGTCGAGACACGAGTGGTGCATGACGGAGTAAGCTCCCGTTTCTATCCCAGCTCCTGCCAACCTAGCTGTTTGAAAGCAAGAAATTGCAAGTAGATAAATAGGGGCTACTTTGGTGGAAAGGTAAACAGCGCTCCGTGCACTCCGATGTCTAGTCATGCCTGCCACATGTCCATGGAAACGTCAGCAGACATAGACAGCATTGGCTCTTTGGCTACAAACAGATGAGCACTGAACCCTAGAATCAGACATGAATGGCTTTCAAGCAAGGGCAACCTTTACCTTTACCTATGGCATTATTGGTAAATAAAGCTTTCTCCTTTTTCTTTAGATAATGAAGACGTTAATAGTTGCTGTATTGCTGGCTGGTGTCGTTCCACTTTTGCTTGGCCTTCTGTTTGAGTTGGTTATTGTCGCTCCTTTGAGAGTCCCCTTGGATCAGACACCATTATTCTACCCTTGGCAGGTCAGCTGTGTAGCCTTTGTTGTTCATGTTTTATTTTTGTGCTGGATCTCCTAAACCAGTGTTTCCCAAACTTTGGTTCTTGGACTCCATTTCCCAGAAGCCTGTCAATTCCTCAAAGCACTGATCAGCCAATATACTGACTTAGGCTTCTGGGAATTGAAGTCCCCATGTGGGGCGTAGGGCCCACTTTGGGAACCACTGCCCTAAACCATCAAGTACTTACCTATATTTTGCAATGTATTAATCTAATTGGTTTTGCTTTACTGCTTGAGCAAAAGAGACAATAAAACAAAGGATATTGGATATCCATCGGCAACATGATTTAAATAAAGTAAATAGTCCACTCTTTGAAATGCCCCACCTAATAATATGAGGCCCTTATCTTACTTATCCAGTTGAAGTAACCCAGAGCATAGGAGATCATACACTCTTTTGCGTTTTAACATGTTACCATCAGTATTTAGAGAGGGGTTATTTAAGAAAGTTCCTGTTCAGGAGCGCTTATGTATCTGTCAGGCTGGGAAGGTGGAGACATCTGAACACATACTCCTAGAATGCCAGTTTTATGATAACCTTAGTCGTGATCTCATTGCTGCCTTCCCTCAGATTGAGTTGAATAATCATATGTTTAGAACCATGCTCTCAGATAGAACCACTGACCTGACGGCCGCTGTTGCCAGATTTGCCTGGAGGGCAACCAGGGTACGAAGTATTAGAGAGAACCAGCTGCAGCGGGGACAGGTTAAAAACCAACTATCATGATTTTTGTACAGCACAAAGTAAGAGAAACATAGCAAGGAAAACTAACAGTACGGTACTTTAAAGGACACACACTTTTTAAAAAAAGCAGCAGAACATGTAAGAAAACTGCATTTCTAAAAATGGCCTGTTTAAATAAAATCTGCATACTTTAGGCACTTTTTCTTTGACTGCTGTACCTTGAAATAAATGTTTTTGTAATGTCACCATTGAACTACTGGTACTGTGCAAATATTTACTGAATAGCATTTTTGTTATTTCAGCAAATCCACACATTTGGTGAACCTGTTTGTGTTACTGTAGCTAAATATAAATATTTGGAACTGAAACAAGACACATTTTTCTTCTTTACTCCATCCTCTCCATCTTCCATCTTTTCCTCTGTTGTATCAGTTGATAAGCCTTCTTACAGTGTGTAAAGTACTATTCATATTAATGGTGATGTAAAAGTAATAATAGTTATTTCTGTTTTGAACTAGGACTGGGCTCTTGGTGTTCTGCATGCCAAAATAATTGCTGCCATAACTTTGATGGGCCCTCAATGGTGGCTGAAAACTGTTATTGAACAGGTTAGAAATAGTTAACTTTTTTGGTTAACAGACATAGTTGTCCACATACTGTTGGCCCCTTTCTTAAAACCATTGTTCTTACATTGGTTGCTAACACAGTTAAACCCAAACATAAATGAAGTAAATTCTGAAAGCAATACAGTACTGCAAGAACAAATTGAAAAAAATCATGTCAAAAGAGTGCAAATTGATATAGCCCTACAATATTAAATCTTCCTTTAAAGTCGGATCAGTATGTAAATTAACTTAATCCATATCTTGCGCACTAAGTATTCTGTCTGTAGATGGAGCAAATCAGTATTCTTTTACATTAGCTTATTTTCTTGGCTCCTTATTATGTCAGACTTAGATTGGCTGGTTTATATACTGAAGCACCTATTCAGAAATTATATTTTACTCTGTGAAACAGTAACTGCTACATTTATTGTTATTATTTATTAAGGACTGTATTAACAGTCCTTTCCCGTGATGAAGTTACAGTTGAGCTATATAAACTAGTTAACAGTATCTGCAGAATAATCTTTTCATGGATCTTTTGTCTTCTAGGTTTACGCAAATGGAATTCGAAATATTGACTTACACTTTATAATACGGAAGCTTGCAGCTCCTGTTATCTCAGTTTTGTTACTATCCCTTTGTGTACCTTACATTATAGCTTCTGGTGTTGTACCTTTACTAGGTAAGTACAGTGTAGAAAGGCATGCAGATTTCATCAATCATAGATCAATGGAAGTACCCAAGCATCATTCTTATTTTTCCGTATCAGATGTTCAGTTTGCACAGTTTAAAGGAGTGCTCTGCAGCTGGTTCAGAATGTAGCTGCCCGTGTAGTGATGGGGTGTGGGTGTTATGCCCATGCCTCACCCCTGCTACAGGAGCTACATTGGTTGCCAGTGTGCCTCCGGGTGCAATTCAAGGTGCTGGTAATTACCTTTAAAGCCCTACATGGTAGTGGCCCAGGATACTTAAGAGACCGCATCACCCCAAGGACATCTGCCCATCCCACTAGAGCGGACTGGAGGGGCTCTTTAAAAATACCAACTGCTAGCGAGGCTCTCCTCTGTAGCACTAGAAGAAGAGCCTTTTTGTTATCCGTTTCAGCCCTATGGAACCTCCTGCTAGTTGAACTGCATCTCCAGACAGAGCTGCTGCCCTTCAGAAAAGAGCTGAAAACCTGGCTGGCAGGGCAGGTGTGGGGAGGTGGAGAGGGAGCATACCCCCCTGGCTCATTTAGAGGAGGATCACTCATGATTTTAATTGCTTTAAACTAGATTTTTAATTGGTGTGGGTGGGAGGTAGTTTTTCAGTATTTATTAGGAATTCTAAGGGTTTCTATAGTTTAAACATTGGGGTTTTTATGTATGCCACCCAGAGTCACACGTCGATTGGGGCGGCTATACAAATTGAATAAATAAATAAATACAGTGGTACCTCGAGTTACAAATGGTTCGAGTTACAAAATTTTCACAATACGAATGAAAACAAAATTGAAAATAATGGCTCGAGTTATGGATTTTTACAGAACAAATTACAGTGGTACCTCCGATAAAGTCCGATTCGGATAAAGTCGCGGTTTTCATGCACACGTGATGCATCGCATAAAGTCCAAAACCGCTTAAAAATGGATGTTATCCGAGGTATTTGGTATAGGAACCTCGGACAAAGTCAATTTTGGGACGTTATCCGATGTATCACCCATTTGCTTCGGATAAAGTCCAAACTTGTGGAACGGACTTTATCCAAGGTTCTACTGTAATTGGTTTTCAATGCATTCCTATGAGAAACCATGTTTCAAGTTATGAATTTTAGTTTTCAATGCATTCCTATGGGGAATTTGGTTATAAAATTTTCATAACATGAAAAATGCATTGGAATGCATTAAATTTGTAACTCGAGGTACCACTGTAGGCTGCTTTTTTAGCCTATTGTATTGTGCGTCATGTTCAAAGTTTCAAGATGTGTTTCATTTCTTAGTTAATTAGATCATCTTAACTGCTACCACTGGTATTGTCAACATTCAGGCAGTCCTTTGTTATATTGGGCCATTGCCTAGTGTTTTGAATCATGGATACAGAAGCACAGTATTCCATATCCATGAACCAGAAGTTTTTTTTTGATGTATTTAATTTATTCATTGCAGCTGTCACTCCTGAAATGCAGAACCTAGTACAGCGTCGGATTTATCCTTTTCTACTGATGATAGTGGTTTTGATGGGAATCCTATCCTTTCAGATCCGTCAGTTCAAGCGCCTTTATGAGCACATTAAAAATGACAAGTGAGTATGCAGTAGTAATAATGGCTTTCTAAAACTTTAGATAATTTAGATCCTGGGACATGATGGACAAAGCTAAAAACATTGTGAAAGTGCTTAGGAGTAATGGGTTGTTGTGTTTTGCTTGGAAGCAACCAACTTATAATGACCCTGACAAAGCTTTTAACGCAAATGAGATATATAAGGAGTGGCTTTACCATTCTGCCTACACTTCTCCACCACAACAAGTTACCACAACCAAACAGATTCAAAGCCAGGTCTGCTGAGTCTTAGTCCATCACTTCATTTACTACATTATCACGGGTATCCGGGTGATAGTTTACTGGCTTAGATTTATTATTGTCTGACTAGATTAATGTGAATTAATTTTGGACATTTTGGAAAAAAAAACTAGATAAGACAGGCATGAAACAGGTTGGAGTGGAAAATTATATTTGAATGACTAATGGCAGCCACCTGGGGAATCTTGGTGAGTGTTTTGCCATTATGAAAAGATTTTAGAATTTGGAAAAGGAGAGTCAAGAGCAGTGTTTCCCAACCTTTGGCTTTTGGACTTCAATTCCCAGAAGCCTAAGTCAATTCCCCAAAGCACTGATCAGTTAGTGTACTGACTTAGGCTTCTGGGAGTTGAAATCCCCCTGTGGGGCATGGCTCCCATGTTGGGAACCACTGGTGTAGACGCCCCCACAGTCACTCAAAAGTTGGTCATTCCAGAATTAGCCAAAATTTATGTTTCTTTTCCTACTGCTATTGAAAAGTTGGAAGTTTTTCTTTACAACTTTAGTTGTAATTTTTTTTATTAAGAGGTATTTCTTGTTCTTATTTGGGTCCTCTATATTTGGAATTTAAGCAGATGTAATAAAAAATTGCTGTGGACTAAACACAGGTCAGCAGTTCGATACCTGAATACTGCATGACGGAATGAGCCCCTGTCTTTGTCCCAGCTCCTGCCAACCTAGCAATTCTAAAGCAAGAAATTGCAAGTAGATAAATAGGGACCACTTCGATGGGAAGGTAAATAGCGCTCCGTGCGCTCCGGTGTCTAGTAATGCCTGCCACATGACCACAGAAACATCTGCAGAAGCAGACAGCGCTGGCTCTTCGGCTTTGAAACAAAGATGAGCACTGAACCCTAGAGTTGGATACGACTGGCTTTCGAGCAAGGGAGACCTTTACCTTTAAACACAGACTGTTGATTCATTTTATTGAAGGAACCTTTACATTTTCTTTAAATGGTCACTATTTGGATTTTAACGGTTGTAAATTATTTTAGAAACCATGAAATATTTTAAAGGCAGTCTGATGAAGAAATCTCACGATTCAACCTCCTGTCTAAAAACATATAGATGCATTACAACTATAGACGTGATGTGGTGTGTGTGTGTGTGTGTATATATATATATATATATATATATATATATATATATATATATATATATATATATATATATATATATATATATATATATATATATATATATATATATATATATATATATATATATATATATATATATATATATATATTAAAAAAACATTTAAATCCTAGGTACCTTGTGGGGCAACGACTTGTGAATTATGAACGAAAATCTGGGAAACAAGGGACGTCGCCGCCACCACCTCAGTCTTCACAAGAATAGAACTGGTCACATGGAATTACTTGATCTTCCCTTGCCTTTGTGTCCTTTCTTGTAGACTGGTCCTCCTTCTTTGGGTGTCTTTCCCAACAGTCCTCTCAGCTGTGTTTTATCTTTTAATTTTGGCTTCTTTTCTCATGGCATTCAGAGAACAGTCAAGGCTGCATGCCTTTTACCCGCATTTTCTGAAGTTATCACTGCTGAGATCTGTAAATGTGTAAATAGCAACATCCCAATACCCTAAAACCTTGGGTTAAAAATGAATGTTCATTGTACATCTTTAAAAGATTATTAATTTATTAAATCTAGTTGTCACTTTATTTTGGACTGCTAAAAGAATCAACTGCATTTGTATGATGGCTGGGGCCATTTCCAAAATGTAATGTTGGCAAAAACTAGGAGCTCATCAACGATATGAAAAATGAAATTATTGTTTCAGTCAGCAGTAAAGTGACTGTGACAAAACACATGAGCTGCATTTGATTTTTTTATCATTTTGTATAACATCAAAACTGTTGTACATTTTCTGTTATCTGATTATTATTTTTCCATGTCTCTGAGTTTGTAATTTTGTACAGTAATTGGTAGATCACGACAATTTTTTTCTCCTTCAGACAACTTTCATATATTGCTTATTTGGCTGTGGCGCATTAATTCATTGGCTTTGAAAGACAAAATTTTAATGAATTTCTAAGCACTTAAAGTTCATTAGCGCTAAATGTCAGGAATACTTAAATCAGCTGAGAGGTTTGTGGAGGAGTGTGTTTGCAGTACATAAGCCAATTTTTAAACGACTTTGAAACTATACAGTTTAAGTACTTACACAGATTTATTTACTGAAGAGAAGTGTGACAGTTATCTGACATGTTTATTCAGTAGCAAAGAGAAACATAATGGAACATGCTTTGAAAGACTCACTTTCTGAATGGCATAAAGCTTTCTGTCAACCAAAGCAGCAAAATATACCCTGGATTTCATGCCATCACACAGTTAAAAAGAACACCTATAAATCTAGAAATTGTCAGCATGAATGCTGCATGGCAGTAAAGATAATTGTTATGGATTGGTAGATTATGGGGAAAGGCCTATACAGTATTATCTGCAGGAAGAAAAGGAGTCAAAAAATAAAACAAAAATCTTAATCTTTAAACAAGGATCCCAATCAGGTTCACCAGTATCTGATACTTTTATACATGTTTCCTGCAGGTAATAATACATTTTTAAAATTTTTAGTAGTTCTGAGACACAAATGGAACAATTCTAAGGCTTTACGTATAGTACATGTGTGTGGTTATACATGCAAATCAGATATTAAAAAGTGAATAATTGTTTTAGGTTTATTGCCAAAATACTCTTGTGAAGCTACACAAATGGTGTAAGTTAAGAAATCATAGGCATTACCAGTTGCACGCTGAGTCTACTTAGTAAGCAACTGCTAATGTCTGTGGCGATTCTTTAACATCAGGCAATTTGCTTCCCAAAGTTACCCATTTTGTACTGTGCCAGTGTAACTTAAGTGAGGGGATTTGGGCCATTATATTAAGAAACACTAAAGCTATGCAGTTTAATGGCCACTCAGGACTGAATATCATGTGTAGCTAATTATATGTATTTGAATAGAATATCAAGAGGTTTGCCTGCTTTGGGATGAGTCTGTGCTTGGAAGGAAAAAAAAGAATTTTTTAAAGAACCATTTAGATTCCTTGTTTTGTGCAGGAAATTAAGAGTCTAGATTTCAGACAATCTTCACTCATGCCCCTTGCTAGTACATAGTAGGAAGGGAAGTGGGCTGTCCAACAAGAAGTCCACTATTGATATTTTGCAGCATTACCTCATTTTTTTTTTTTTGCATTGAGGCTGTAAGTATGTTGATACTCTTGAGAATTATTTTTGACATTGTTCTTGGTAAAAACGAGAAGGCCAAAAACATTTGCTTCTTAAAATTCACTGTATGCTGATCTTAATTGAGTCTTTTGTGCCTGATTCTTTTGGACATGCAAGCAGTACACATTTTGATATAATCACAGTGGGATAGTTTACCTTTCTATACAGAAGTGTATTTTATCCCTTAATATTGCATTTCGGTAAAAGACATGTTTAGTCAGTTGCACAAAAGTTTGTCTTTGACAGTCTTTGTTTAAAAAACAAAATCCAAGCAGTCTTACCACTGGGATATGCCAGCAATGCTGTGCTGCTTTCCTGTAGCATTTTGCAGTATCTTGTATTTTTGCGTTTTTATCCCAGACAACCTGCTCCTCAAAGATTATTAAAGTTTGTTAAGAAAAAAGCCTTGGCACTTGGTTTCTCATTATTTCTATTTTAAAGTGAACACAATTGGGTGTGTTCAATGGCCTCTCTCTGTGAATTAGTGACACAAGAGCAGGCCTGTGTATTTGGTTTTAAGGGGTGGGTGGGGGAACTGTTAGCATTTGCCAAGGCAATTTCCGCTCTGCCAAACTACTACCAGTGTTTGTTGTTTTCAAGACTAGAAACTTATTTTATTCCAGAGGGGAAAAAAATTCTTGAGATTTCAGGAAGCTGAATCTCATTCCAGCTATTGAATTCTGTACTTTGCAAGGAAATCACAGAAATACATACAAGACTAGGAAGGGAATGTAGGAAGCATTTGTAATTTCTGATAATTGCCATAGGATTGGCAATTCACTAGTAAATCAGAATATGACCAAATATTGTAGAGCAGCTAAATAGTTGTGCTATTAAAAATTTTTTTTGCTTTATCCATAAACCTTTTAATTACTTTAAATATATAGAGTTGTACCAATAAAGTAATACCTTTCCGTGGCTCCATGCATGCATAATTCAGTATTTGGTGCACTGTCTTCACAGTTGCTAGAGACTCCTTTGTGTATAAGCAGGTTTCTAATCCTCAGGGTTGTACACATTTTAAGGGGTAACATGTAAATGCAGTAGTATTTTTCTCCCACATAAATAGACTTCACTGTCCATTAAATAAATGTGTGTATCCCTTTCTGTAAATACTTTTTAACCTTGCCTTGAGGAAATATTCTTTATGTACAGGTGAGTTCTGTAAGTACTTTAGAGACTTCAGTGCTTGCAGATGGCAGATGAGTGACGAATCAGCATATATGTGAGGGGGGATTCTGTCCCCTCTTCCTCCCCATCAAATTTTGTGGCCCGTCATTTACCTCATCAACCCCAACTTAATACTGAATTTCCATATGCTGATGTGGTTTTACATTTCTTTGACACTGAACAGTTTCAACATCCTCATGCCTGTGCCATGGCTCATCTTGTAAAAAAAATATGTTGTATATAATCACTTTAATAATTTTCACATCAAAATAAGATGTTCAATGTCAATAAAACAATGTACAATTTTTAAAAACTTTGGATTGTTTTTTTCTAAGCTATATTGTCAGAACAAGTTCTCTCAGAAAAGCCATGGATCTGCTATTGCTAAGGCAGGTGTCCCGCCCCCCCTGCGCCCCATTGTAGAATATTTAATATCATACAGAGCTTCAGAGGGGAGAGGGAGGCTTTACTGATTTTAAACAGTAGCTGTCTATGCCTCAAGGCAAAAGGCCTGTTGAAACATTGTCTTTTTAAATAAATCTTTTAAGATATGGAAGTAGTGTACCGTAGTCCCTTAGTTCCTACTTTATCAGTATGATGATGTTTCATAACTGAAGCTGAAGTCTTTAGTTTGCAACAAGGTTTGATGGGCATTATCCCATTTTTCAAAAATTAATAGTATAAAAATATTTTTAAAAACCACTTTGAGAGATCTGTGTGAAGGTACAAGTCATGTTAACGATAATCTTAAGCTCAGGGGCAGCAATTTAGAGCATGGAGTTGCAAACATCCTAACTGAGGAGACCCCATCCAGCTCTCACAGCACTGCAGAAACTAAGGTATCCAAGAGTAAACAAAACAAAAAGACAAAAAACGTGGCACCTTGAAGACTAATTCCTGTACAGTGATACCTCATACAACGTCCAAACTTGGTTCCACAAGTTTGGACTTTATACGGATTTGGCCTTTGTATGAGGCATGCAAAATCCTAGCCACGATGCCTCATACAACGTCCAAATCATTGCCGCGATGCCTCGTACAACGTCGTTTCCATAGAGATACATTGTACTGTAACAGCACAGACTTCAGGGCAAAGTCAAGGAAACTGACAGAACTTTAAGAAAACATTGTCTAAAGGCTAAATACATTACAAAAACATGTCAAACAACCCTGATTGTCCAAGAACCTGAAGAATGCTGCAAAAATCCCAGGAATGCTAAAAATTCGGATGAAAAATTCAAAAAAATCCAAAATCCTGCTCAAAACCACTCCTAAACACTCTTTGCCTCATACAAAACCCACAGGAGCAATGCACGCATGTGTCCTGCCTTTTATACTGCCCAGGCACAATGCAAAACCCCAATGCCTCTTAGTCGTACGACTTTGTATGAGGCAACTTTTTTCAAGGAATTAGGCGATGTATGAATCCGATGTTGTATGAAGCGGACTTTGTATGAGGTATTACTGTATTTTTAATGTTAGCTTTCGTGGCTCAAGTCCATTTCGTCAGACATAAGAGACTTCATGGCATCAAAGAAGTGGACTTGAGCCACGAAAGCTTAACATTAAAATACAGCAGTCACTCTTTGAAGTGCCACAGCGTTTTTTTTTTTGTCTTTTTTTGTTTTGTTTATCGTCCGACATGCTTGAAACACAGACTTAACCACTTTATTGGTTGGTTGGTTTATTCACATTGATACCCCACCCTTTTGGTGCAAGCAGCACTTCAAAAACGTGAATGAAGAAAGAGCGATGCATTTCAACAGTAGCCCCATCAGCCAGGGTGTGTGCATCACGGCAGTATTACTTGGGCATCATAAACCCGTGATGGCGCACCTTGGCACTCCAGATGTTCTTGGGTTTCAATTCGTCGGGGCGCATTTTACTTCCGCTTCCGGGAGCGACGAGGGCGGCGTGGGCCGGATGAATCGCAGCAAACCCATTCGTGTGGATTCACGGGGGCTTGGGCTTCTGGGAATTGAAGTCCAAGAACATATGGAGTGCCAAGGTTCGCCATCATGGTGACATAAACGCACATTCCTGAAGCTGCGGTTACTGTGTGACTGGAGACATAAAAGTCCAGGAGGGAACCGCTACTACGCTAGTTCCTCAACAACAGCAAAGCCCCACTTTGGCAGATAGATACTACTTGAGCCAGCCACAGGGGTTATAAAAACCTCGCCTGGCATCCGTTCGGCCTGGCTACGAGGGAGACTGGGCTCAGCCGGCGCCCGCGCTATGTTTCTACTGGTTGCTAAGGAACGGAAGGCGCAAACGGCGCGTTCACCCCTGCACTGGTTGCTAAGGAACGGAAGGGGCAAACGGCGCGTTCACCCCTGCAGGCAAGGTGGCCGACCCCCTGCCTTCCCCTTCCACCACTACCACCACCACCCACTCTTTGGCTTGGGAGGCCGTTGTTTTGCAGGTGGTTGGACAGCTGAGGAGGAAGGAAGAGGCCGGGCACACGCACACGCGCGCGCACGCACGCACACGCACGCTCACTGCCCTCCCGCCTGATTGATCTGAGCCACAACCCTGCGAAGGTAGGTGGGAGGAGGAACGGCTTCGTTGCGGGGTTTTCTTCCGGTCTTTCAGATGAGCACTGAACCCTAGAGTCGGATACGACTGGCTTTCGAGCCAAGGGAAACTTTTACCTTACCCCTTGGGAAAGCCGACTCTCAGATAGGTCAAGATGTTCGAAAAAGCCAATGGTGTCCGACTCTAGGGGGCGGTGCTCATCCCCATTAAAGGTAAGGGTTTCCCTTGCGCGAAAGCCAGCCGTATCCGACTCTAGGGTGCAGTGCTCGTCTCTGTTTCAAAGCCAAAGACCCAGCGCTGTCTGCTTCTGCAGACGTTTCCGTGGTCATGTGGCAGGCATGCCTAGGCACCGGAGCGCACGGAACGCTGTTTACCTTTCCCACCGAAGTGGTCCCTATTTATCGACTTGCAATGTCTTGCTTTCGAACTGCTAGGTTGGCAGGAGCTGGGACAAAGACAGGGGCTCATTCTGTCATGCAGTAATCGGGAATCGATTACCTTCCAGTCGTCGAGTTTAGATCTACAGGGACTTGCGATTTCTTGCTTTTGATCTGCTAGCTTGGCAGGAGCTGGGACAGAGATGGGCGCTCAATCTGTCATGCACTACCCGGGTCTCGAACTGCTGACTTATCAGGCTTCCAGCTAACAAGGCGAGCTTCTTAACCACTGAGTCACCGCAGCCGCCTTTATAGCCAAAGAGCCAGCACTGTCCATATTCATGCCCCACCTCCTGCCAACCTAGCAGTTCGAAAGCAAGAAATTGCAGGTAGATAAATACGTAAAGTGTTGTGTATGCATGTTCACTGTTGTTTTAAGTAAATGAATGTAACCAGCCACACTGTTGCTTTAAGTAAATGAATGTAACCAGCCCCATATCACAATGTATCACAGCTGTTAAGGAACGCGAGCAAGCAGCCCATAGAGGGCGGCTGCGAGCGTTCAATCTCACATGGTTCAATTGCTCAATCACGGACAGCCGCGGGGAAACTTCCCTCATGACAATGGAGATCAAGACTACTGCAGCAAGACAATGGAGATTAATACTACTGCAGCAAGAGGCGTGCCTGGGCGAGGCCACGCCAGCGACAGCCAATGAGCTGTCGTGCAACAAGATTCAAATGTGTAACCCTACTGTATATAATGAGATGTACCTCCGCCATTACCACATGTTCGTTCTGATCATCAACCAATAAACCTGTGTTAGTCCTCATTGCGACTCCTTCTTTGTCTTCCGTGCAAGACACCAAATTGGCGACGAAGGTGGGATGATGGCGAATCCCAGAGTCAAGACGTACCATTTCGACGTCAGCGAGCCTGAGCAGTGGGAGCTCTACGAGTGCCAGTTTCGGCACGCGATGGAAGCAGCCGGCATCGACGACGACGCGTTGATACGCTCCCATTTCCTGGCCCAGGTGGGACCGGCCACGCTGCGCATTCTCATGAACTTGGTGGCGCCAAAGAAGGTTGAAGCAGTGCCTATCGACCAACTCCTGGAGCTGCTGAGGGCACATTTCCAGCCGCCCGTGTCGATTTTTCCGGCCCGGGTCGCGTTCCACCGGCGGGACCAGCGTTCTGGCGAGTCCGTGTCCGACTACGCAGCGGCCCTCCGACTGGCGGCCGTGCACTGCAAGTGGGACGACCTGAACCAGGCTCTGCGAGACCGTCTGCTGTGCGGCCTGCGGGACGAAGAGCTACAACGGAAGCTCATGAACCGCGACGAGCACCTCTCGTTCAATGAGGTGTTGCAAGAGGCGCAAGCGGCCGAGGCGGCCAGGAGCGGGGTCAAGGTGTTCAAGGCCCGCAGCACAGCGTCCGAGCGGGCCAAGTCCCCCGTTCAAGCGGCACGGCGGACTCCAGCAAAGGCAGCCTGGCGGGCACCTAGGTCGCCCGCCGGCACTCCAGAGACCTCCGACGACTCGTCCGTAACGGCGGACTCCTACACCAGCGAGGACGACGGCGTCCAGAGAGTAAGGAAGCGCGGGGAGCGGCGGCAAGACCGAGAGCGGCAGGACCGCCGCTGCGACGGCTGTGGCGCGGCCCACAACCGCACGAGGTGTCCCTTCCGCAAGGCCGAGTGCCACAATTGCGGTCGAAAGGGGCACATCGCCCGAGTTTGCAGGCGCGGGCGATCCGAGAGCAAAGGCAGTTCCAGCCATCCCCAGCACCACCAGCGGAAGGCGGCCGGTTCCAGGAAGGTATCCACCATTCACGGCGAGGACGGCGTGCACCGCGTGGCCCTGGAGCACCGGCGATTCTACGTGGAGGTACAGTTGCAGGGGCGCCCCGTAAAAATGGAGATAGACTCAGGGTCGTCATACTCCATACTGTCCCAGAGGGAGTACATGCGCATTCCCCCAGAGGCGCGGCCCAAGTTGCGGGCCATGCGGACCCATCTGCGGGACGTACAGGGAAACGGGATCCCAGTGTTGGGGGTGGGGAAATTCAAGGTGAAGTTCAAGAATTTCTCCGAAAGACTGCCCCTAGTGGTCCTCAAGGGGGGGAAGTGTTGCCTCCTAGGGACGCAGTGGTTTGCTCCCCTGGGAATAGAACTGTCCGGCATCCATGCCATAGAGACTGACCCAATGCAGGACGTTTGCAATGCGCACCCGGACGTTTTTAAAAAGGGGCTCGGGACTTACAGGGGGCCCCCAGTTTCATTCGAGTTGGACCCAGAAATCCGGCCCATCCGCCTTAAGCCGAGGAGGGTGCCCTTCGCACTCAAGGACAAGATCGAGGCAGAACTGGACAAATTGGTGGGGCAGGGGATTTTGGTTCCAGTTGATTCGGCAGAGTGGGAAACGCCGATTGTTACGGCCCTTAAATCAAATGGGGAGGTCAGGATTTGTGCGGACTATAAATGTACGATCAACAAGGCCATTCGGCCAAATGCATACCCAGTGCCCGTGGTCAGCCACCTGCTGGCCACACTCCATGGGGGGAGGTGTTTCGCCAAGTTAGACCTAGCCCAGGCCTATCAGCAACTTTCAGTGACCCCAGCCGCTGCCGCTGCGCAGACTATAGTAACGCATAAGGGGGCATTTAAGGTAACGCGCCTTCAGTTCGGCGTGAACTCGGCCCCCGGGATCTTTCAGTCCCTCGTGGAACGCCTTTTAAAGGGGCTTCCAGGAGTTCTACCATACTTCGACGATGTGCTGATAACAGCGGGGAGCGAGGTAGAATTAGCTAAAAGACTAGATGGGGTCCTCTCAGTTTTCGAGAAAGCGGGGCTTCGACTAAGGAAGGACAAGTGTGTGTTTTTTGCGAGGGAGGTTGAGTTCCTAGGTTTCAAAGTAACCCCAGAGGGGATCAGGCCCTCAGAGTCCAAGGTTGCAGCCGTACAGAACGCCCCTCGCCCCACCACAAAACCGGAGCTGCAGTCGTTTCTGGGGCTCCTTAACTTCTATCACTCGTTCCTGCCTAGGAAGGCATCGGTTGCGGAGCCACTGCACGCCTTACTAAAAAAGGACGCGGTTTGGCGGTGGGGGGACAAACAAGAGAGAGCCTTCCGAGAACTAAAATCACTCCTCTCCTCAGATGCGGTCCTGACACATTTTGACCCTAGGAAGCCAGTGGTTCTGGTATGTGATGCGTCCCCGGTGGGGGTGGGGGCGGTCCTGTGCCACGTGTTAGAGAGCGGGCGGGAGGCCCCGGTGGCTTACTACTCCAGGTCCCTTTCGAAGGCTGAGCGCAATTACGCGCAGACAGACAGGGAGGCACTGGCCATAATTGCAGGGACCAAAAAGTTTCATGATTTTCTATACGGCCGCGAGTTTACGGTAGTGACTGATCACAAGCCGCTTCTGGGGATCTTCACTACCGGCAAACCTACCCCCCAAATACTCTCCCCCAGGATGTTGCGTTGGGCCATATTCCTCAACGCCTACCAATACGAGATAGTCTACCGCCCAGGGAAGGAGATCTCCCATGCGGACGCCCTGTCCCGATCTCCCCTCCCTAACTTGGGGGATTCCGCATGCGAGGTAGAGCAGGACCACCAGGTCATGTTAATCGAGTCCCTCGACTCACCCCCCATTGTCCCGGCCGACCTCGCCAAAGCCACGGCGGCCGACAAGATCCTAGCCCAGGTTAGCTCATGGGTGAAAAAAGGGTGGCCCACTACTCCCCCAGAAGAACCGTTCAAGCCGTTCTGTAGGCGCAGGGTGGAACTTTCCCTGGAAAGGGGCTGTCTACTCTGGGGCCAGCGGGTGATTATCCCAGAGAAATTGAGGGCAAGGGTACTGAAGTTACTACACACCAGTCACCCGGGGATCGTGCGGTCCAAAGCCCTAGCCAGAAGCTTCTTTTGGTGGCCACAGATAGACGCAGACATAGAGCGTCTAGTGGGCACGTGCGAGAGCTGCCAGAACTCCCGGC
The DNA here is from genome assembly GCA_035047345.1 of Bradypodion ventrale. Classification (NCBI taxonomy): domain Eukaryota; kingdom Metazoa; phylum Chordata; class Lepidosauria; order Squamata; family Chamaeleonidae; genus Bradypodion; species Bradypodion ventrale. Next base: position 193,731,630 of record JAWDJE010000004.1, read on the forward strand.
CCGAGGAGTCCCGATTACCCCATAGAGAGTGGGACACAGCCCGCGGGCCGTGGTCCCGTATCCATGTCGACTTCGCGGGGCCCTTCCGCGGGGCCACGTTCCTACTGGTTGTCGACTCCTACTCCAAGTGGTTGGAGGTAATTCCCGTGAGCAGCACCTCCTCCGCGACAACCATAAAGCAGTTGCGCAAGCTTTTTGCGTGCTTCGGCCTGCCAGACGTCCTCGTGAGCGACAACGCAAGTTCCTTCACGTCGACCGAGTTCCAAACCTTCATGGAGAGGAACGCAATCAGGCACATTACTGCTGCCCCATTCCACCCCGCCACAAACGGTCAGGTAGAGCGCCAAGTGCGCACTACGAAAGACGCACTGCGGCGCATGGGTCCCGGCGACCTGAACCTACACCTATGCCAGTTCCTAATCACATACAGGACCACCCCCTTAGCTTCAGGATTCTCCCCAGCCGAGCTACTCATGAAAAGGCGCCCGGCAACGCTGTTTGACCGGATGGATCCGTCCAGGGTAGAGGATGAGGGGAGAAATATAAATTTAGGGGGGGGGGGGAGCTCCAAGAACTTTTCCACAGGGGACCCGGTTCATTGCAGGAACTACGCGGCCTCGGGGCCAGCGTGGGTGCCGGGGACAATCATCGAGCAAACGGGGCCAGTTTCCTACAGGGTCGAGACGAACTCAGGGCTAACATGGAGACGGCACGCCGATCAGCTCCGAAGGCGAGTCACCAGTGAGGGGGAATCAGCGTTAGGGTCCTCCCCCACCCGCATTACCCAAGGGGGAGACACGGAGGCGTCCGAGAACACTTTCAAAGAGAGGAATGAGTGTGTCCCCGACTATGAATATGATTATGATTTTCCGTACCAGGGGGAGTTAGCGGAGTGGTCCCCCACCCGTCCTAGCGAGAAGAGGGGTTTCAGTTCAGCCCCTGGTACATCCCGTCCCCACAGCACGGGCATGCTAGAGTACACCATAGTCCCGGCCCCCAAAAGGCAAATGCCACAAAGACAGGCGGCCAGCGAAATCTCGCCAGCCTCAAATCCCCAAACTCCCGAACAGGCAGCGGGAGACAGCGGGTCCACGAGGGTCTCATCGTCAGTCCCGAAGTTCGTGCTAGGTGGGTCCCCGGGCTCTGCTGGCGGTAGGCAAGGGTTCACTTCCCAACTGTTCATTCCATTCCCGTCCCCACAGGCAAGGTCAACGCAGCCTCACCACAGAACCACTAACGGGTCCCCACTTTGCATTGCAGGACGAGACCGCGCGGAACCAGGAGCCACGGGCTCCCCTGTGTTAGGGCAAGCGGCCGCTCGCCCCAGACGCGTGTGCGGCAAGCCACAGTGGTTAAGGGACTTCGTCCCATCCTAGGGGGGAGGGATGTTGTGTATGCATGTTCACTGTTGTTTTAAGTAAATGAATGTAACCAGCCACACTGTTGCTTTAAGTAAATGAATGTAACCAGCCCCATATCACAATGTATCACAGCTGTTAAGGAACGCGAGCAAGCAGCCCATAGAGGGCGGCTGCGAGCGTTCAATCTCACATGGTTCAATTGCTCAATCACGGACAGCCGCGGGAAACTTCCCTCATGACAATGGAGATCAAGACTACTGCAGCAAGACAATGGAGATTAATACTACTGCAGCAAGAGGCGTGCCTGGGCGAGGCCACGCCAGCGACAGCCAATGAGCTGTCGTGCAACAAGATTCAAATGTGTAACCCTACTGTATATAATGAGATGTACCTCCGCCATTACCACATGTTCGTTCTGATCATCAACCAATAAACCTGTGTTAGTCCTCATTGCGACTCCTTCTTTGTCTTCCGTGCAAGACACCAAATAAAGGTAACAGCGTTCTGTGAACTCTGCTGACTATAGGTGAAACTCGGAAAATTAGAATATCGTGCAAATGTTCATTCAGTTCAGTAATGCAACTTAAAAGGTGAAACAAATATATGAGATAGACTCATTGCATGCAAAGCGAGATAGTTCGAGCCTTACTTTGTTATAATATTGATGCTTATGGCTTACATCTTATGAAAACCCCAACCCCCCAATCTCATGTGCCCCATAATCATCACATAATCTCATGTACGCTGTACACCATGATCATCACAATTATAACGCATTAAGGCATGACATCTCTCGCTTTGCATGTAGTGAGTCTATCTGATATATTTGTTTCAACTTTGAAGTGAAATGAATGGACTTTTGCACAATATTCTAATTTTCTGAGTTTCACCTGTAGTCATGCTTGCCACATGACCACAGAAACGTCTGCAAATGCTCTTTGGCTATAAATGGAGATGAGCACCACACGTAGCTTTTGAGCTACGACAACATTTAACTTTACTATAGCAGTACAATGTATGAAGCTTTCTATTAAGCAATTACGTAGAAGTGGGAAACCTGCTGGTTCTTTCAATTTTTTTAATGGAAAAGTGTGGCTATGTATTATTGAAATATGTAAACCATGATCCTTGTGTTTGCTATGTAATTTCAAATGGAGGTACTGAACAAGTTCCCCTCCTTTGTTGGTAGTGCATTACTGACTGTGGCATAATGGGTAAAATCTTGTTTAAAAGGGGAGAGCAGAAACCGAACTTCATTTTTCTGCGAATCTTGCCTGGGTTCCTTTGGGGGAAGTTGTTTCCTTTTGTCCTAGTCTACTTTGGAGTTCTACCTAGCAGTTCGAAAGCAAGAAACTGCAAGTAGATAAATAGGGACCACTTTGGTGGGAAAGGAAAACAGTGTTCCGTGCTCTCCGGTGTCTAGGCTTGCCTGCCACATGACCATGGAAACGTCTGCAGAAGCAGACAGCACTGGCTCTCTGGCTATAAATAAACATGAGCACTGAACCCTAGAGTCAGATTCAACCTGCTTTCGAGCAAGGGTGACCTTTACCTTTAGCTTGAAGGTTATTGTGAAGACAAAATGAGTTAACTACTGTATATGTATGCATGCTGTCCTATACTTCTTGGAGAGCGGGAGAGTCTTATAAACTTGATTATTTTTCTAACCACAAATCATTTACAGGTACTGTATATGTAGAGATTATCATAAAATGCATTTGCTGAATGATAATGTTCTTTTCAGTTCCCTTAAGATTCTGGCTTTGGATCTAGGATAACCATGCCTGTTCCAGATGTTATGTTCTGTGCACAGCAGATTCATGTCCCCCCTGAACTGCCAGATATCATGAAGCAGTTTACCAAGGCTGCTATCAGGACCCAACCACGGGATGTACTCCAGTGGTCTTACGGGTGAGTAAAAAGCCAAATATATAAATAAAAAAGAGTGCACTGATAGCTGGATGTGATGTCCTAACAATCTTTAATGTTCTCAGTACCACTCCAGAAGAGTGATTCATATATGTGAGATCTATATTTCTATACTGGTCACCTTTGTTGGATGGAGTAATGGATGAATGACTGTATTTGCATCAAAAGATATACCTAACCTGTGCACTAGAACCCATATGAGCATAATGATACAGCAGGGGAAGGATATCTGATTGCAAAGGTGGTGAACCTATGTCACTCCAGCACAGAGTTTACCCTGCCCCTCTGCCCAGCAGCCCAATGGAAGCACTTCCTTCCTCTCCCCCCCCCCCCATCACTGAGTTCATCCCGCCCCTTTGCCTAGCAGCCCAATAGGCGTGTTTCCTCCCTCCCCTCACCACAGAGTTCTCACGGCCCTCTGCAGTGTGGATGGCAACCTGTTGAGTTTGGGCACTCTGTCTCTAAAAGGTTCGCCACCACTGTCCTATTGAATACAAATGTGTACATGCTCATTTGCCTCAGTCTCTGGCAATTAGATATAATGATCAAAAAAGATAATTGAATGCTAAAAAATCTTGTAATTTGTAGAACGGCTGTGAAGGAGGAAGTGCAAAGGGACCATTCAACAATTACATGATCCTTGAAAGGGGGTGAGGGGGTCTGCCATCTGAATTATGAAAAAATTACATGGGGTGGGGTCAGGTCAAAGATTACGTAATCCATTTGGAGCTGTTATGCTTTAGGCACCAATAGTGAAAAGCTCTAAAAAATAGAGTTTCGATACAAAAACTCTGGATTATGTAATTTTAAAGGGGGGAGGGGGGGTCAAAGCTAAAATTACGGTTGGATTACATAGGGGGGAGGGGGTCAATTTCCCCCCAAAATGGATCACATAATTGTTGAATGGCTCCAAAGTGTATATTAACTGTTATCTCAAAGAGGGTTAATTCTGCCAACTTGCAATCACCCCCCCAAAAATAAAATAAAAATAAATCTGTTTCCAATTCTGAAGGACAGTTAGCCTTTACTGTGTATCATGGGTCTTATGTACTGATTTTGAAGAGCTTGACAATTCATATTTTTGTTTTTCCTATTTTTCACCTTCACCTTAATTTTGTATTTGCATTGCCATTAGGTATTTCTATGCTTTGTCAAAAGGAGAGCCACTTCCTGTGAAGGAACGTGTTGAAATACCAGTGGCCACACAGAAAAACGACACCGGACTGACACCAGGACTCCTTAGAATTTTGCATAAACAGGTAAAAAAAAGTTGTTTTAACACTTGTCTATAGAATTTTCAGAAACAACTGAAACCTGGGAAGAATACTGTGCAGATTTTGCATGGCTCATGCTCAAAAGGACCTTCTTCTTCTTCGCCGCTGATGCCTCTGACGCCCACCCCCGGTCAGTCGGGCTGGGGGAAAGCTAGAACACCTGGGGCGGGGCAAGGTGGGCGGCTCAAAAGGACCTTCTTCTTCGCCGCCGATGCCTGACCGCGGGGGAGTGGGAGCAGCTGGGCTCTGTGGCGCCACGGCTTCAAAACCACCACCACTGCCACTCGAGCTCCTTCCCCTGGTCTGGCCTGACTGCGGGGAAGTGGGAGCAGCTGCACTCTGTGGATTGTGCTATGGGAACTGCCGCCAGCATCGTCACCCTTCTAGCCCTCCGGACGGAGGATCTGGGAGGCGCAGAGGTCTCGACCAGCCTCGGTCTTGAGGGAGATGGGAGACAGCTGGGTGGCGCGGCCAGCCGGCCGGCGGTGGAAGCACTGCTGGAGCCATCACTGGACTTTCCTCCCTCAGCCACCCCTTGGCCTTGAGGGAGATGAGGACTTGCCGGACTTTCCCTCAGCAGTGCAGCCTGGAGGGAAGGGTTTGGGTCCGAGTTTTTCTTTTTGCTATGCTCTGGCGTTTTCCTTGGTGTATCGCCTGTAATGTGTCGAGTTTGTTTGTGTATTGAATAGCATATTTTGTAGACTGTAATTTTGTAATTGTAAGTGTACGACGTATACATTTATCTTGTTAATTTTTCTTTTGGAGATTGATATTTTGTAATTTGTAATTGTATTCTATATTTTTGCTGTAAGCCGCACTTGTGCTAAGTAATGCGGGATATAAATTTATTTAATAATAATAATAATAATAATAATAATAATAATAATAATAATAATAATAATAATAATAATAATAATAATAATAATAATAATAATAATAATAATAATAATAATAATAATAATAATAGTTCCATTAAGCATGATGTAATTTCTCAAGAAGATGCCTTGTGGTTCATGTATGATCATATTTCTTTTTCAAGCTCTCTGAAAAGGGAACTGTGGAGATTCCAGAACTCCAGAGAAAATGGAAGAACTTGTGCTTGCCAATGATACAGGTGCACAACCTCCTGCGACTGGACAACTTTGTAGATGGAGTGGAATGGATGAAATTTTTTGCACTTGCTTGTAGTGCACTTGGTGGGGTACGTAGTTTTGACAAAGTCTTTTTTTTTAAATCCAGAATTAAATTCCACGTTGAAACTGAACAGCTTTTTAAACAGCTATATGTCACTATTGTTAATACCCTGCTCATTTTTAATTGTAGCCAAATGGAGCAGAAGTACCTATTTGGTAAACCAGACAGACCTATAGTTAGCAAAATTGACTGCTTATGTAACATTTGCTTATTTTAATTTTATTTTTGGTAGCAAGTGCTTATAGTTTGAGGTGACTTTTGTAGAGGCTATTAACAGATCATTTCCAGATAAACCACCTCTGGAGGTAGCTAAAATAGAACTTGGAGTCAAAGTAGGGTCCTTTCTGTGCAGGTTATGCAATTCCTTCTTATGATTCAGGATATGCAATTCCTTCCTGCTTTTGCTGTCCTGGGGGCTTTATGCTCACGTGTTTTTAGTATTCACCTGTAAGTGGCTAAGACGCTGACTGGGAGGTGGAAGGTTAGCAATTCGATTCCCGAGTACTGCAAGAGGGAATGAGCTCCTGTCTTTGTCCCAGCTCCTGCCAACCTAGCAGTTTGAAAGCAAGAAATTGCAAGTCGATAAATAGGAACCACTTCGGTGGGAAGGTAAACAGCATTCCGTGCGCTCCGGTGTCTAGTCATGCCTGCCACATGACCACGGAAATGTCTGCAGAAGCAGACAGCGCTGGCTCTTCGGCTTTGAAACAGAGATGAGCAACTGAACCCTAGAGTCGGATACGACTGGATTTCGAGCAAGGGAAAACTTTATCTTTAGTATCTGAAGTTACCTTCCATTCTCATGCAAAAAGGCATGAGTAGTTCATTGTCTCTCATTGTTTTGGATCTTCCCAGTCTTTGCTCAGTTCCATGAAGCATGCCTGTGAAATTCTAACAGAGGATCCTGAAGGGGGAGCGGCCCGCATCCCATATGATACCTTTGCGTATATCTATTCCTATCTGAGCAGTTTAGATGAGGAAATAGCAGGGGAATCAGTAGAGACTTACCTCCAAGCTCTTAAAGAAAAAGTGTAAGTATCAACTGGCTATGTTGGACATATACTACAATCCATTTTTGGCATGAGATCATGCTTCATAAGATTTGCATTTTAGTAGAACAAGCTTTGTTGTGAAGTTTTGGCTTTTCCACAAACTTTGCAGTCTGATTTGTAGATGACTTTAAGAATCATTGGGAACAGTTTATCTACAGTTACGTTGCTTTGCTTTATACCAGGGGTTCCCAACCTTTTCAAGCCAGGGGCCAGGCCATGCTCTTTCACACAGCTTGAGAGGCCAGACAGCCATTTTGTCCAGCTTGCATGATGGGGGTGGCCATTTTGTCCCAACAGCTTCAAAGGGGTAGCTAAGTTTCTCCCTGGAAGGAGGGAGACGCCAACCCTCAAAGGTGGCTTCGGACCGCTCTCCCTGACTGAAATGAATTGCCTGCTCGGGGAAAGGGTGAGTAAGGCTTGCTAGTCCTTCCTTGTGGTGCTGAGATCCGGTGTGGGGTGGGTGAGACAAGGCCAGAAGCCCAAAGGTTCTCCCCCCCCCCCCCCCGGTGCCATTTCATGTGCCCCCCTGTGATGGCACAGCTGCTATCTCTGCCATGTGAAAAGGTTTGAAATGCTGTTTACAGGGTGGCCTGGAAGTCCCTAACCATGCATACATCTTATGTATCCATTGTATCTATGTGCTGTGTGGGTAGAGACTTACGGGCCACCCTAAAAGGGTGGAGAGAGGGGGGGCACATGAAAAGGCACCACAGGCTTTAGGTTGGGAACCCCTGCTTTATATCATTAGCTTCAGAATTAGATTGGTCAAAAGAAAGCACAAAGCATCATTAATGGTGTTTACATTATGCAGCTCAATGGCTAAAGGAGAGAACAGAACTAGAAGACATCTGTTCTTTTCCTTTGAAAATAAAGGCGCTTGGCTATGAAGAGGCCTTGGAAAACAAATTTCAGGTCTCAAACATGACCGTATCAAATTTTAGCCTTTGGTTTCACATTTAAAATTTTCTAGTCTCTGGGCTATGTTACGTAACATTCCCCTCTTTATTTTTCTCATGCATACACTGTACTCCTTTTTGTAACATTAGCATTAGGTAGGTTTTGCATCTCCATTTTTGATGCTAATCATGGTTAGTTTTATGGAGATTTTGCACACTAGCTTCAAACTGTAGTTTCTGCTTTAAAGCTAACCATGGTTAACGTTAGTGCAGACCTGCCACTATTCTGTGAGTGAAGCTGCAAAACAAAGAAATTGGGATTGATGCAGAAGTCAAGAAAGCTTATGTTTTCCTCTGTATCTTGGTAATGCTAAGTTTAGTTCTATCGCTGCTTAGCCGAAGTGCAGTGGCATTCAGGACCTGATTGAAATGCATGATTGAAATGCAAACCTGCAATGTCCTGAAGGAAATCAACCCTGACTGCTCATTGGAAGGACAAATACTGAAGCTGAAGTACTTTGGCCACCAAATGAGAAGAGAGGACTTACTTGAGAAGGCCTTGATACTGGGAAAGATCAAAAGGAGAAGGGGGTGTCAGAGGATGAGGTGGATGGATGGAATCGTTAATGCGATGGGTGTTGATCTGGCCGGGCTGTGGAGGATGGCAGAGGACAGAGGAGCCTGGCGTGTGGTGGTCTGTGGGGTTGCAAAGGGTCGGGCTCGACTGCGACTGAACAATGACAAAAATGCCCTCTGAAAGAGCTGTGCTAGTTTTCCCTTACATAATTTTTTTATGCTTCAATTGAATCCATGTGGAATGAGGGTAAGTTTAACATATTACTAGAATCAATGTAGAATAAATCGAATGTAAGTTTCTTTAAACATGAATAATAATTTGTTAATTTTAAACTATAATTCAGGGCAAAAAAGGAGAATATGGTTGGAATTGCAGATTTTACTTCGCTGAAGAAAGTTTAAGCCAAAGACAAGAATGATAAAACTGACATACTGCAAAATAGTGAAATAATATATTATACATAATAAAATACAACTTTTGTTATTAGCATACCATGTGCAGTCTGCTTTTGTGTTCATTAAGTGATAATAATGAATTAACACCTTGCCATTGGGTTGCTTACAATCGGACGATGATGCTCTGTAGGACATTGAATGTTAACTTTCAAAGAGAAGCATCCAGAGTAAAACGGATCAAATGAATACTAATTAAACTTTTATTTGTTGGAGTTATTTCCCTATCTGAATGCCACCGTCCAAGTCCAGCCGTTCAGTACCTCTAGATGTAACTGCATATGTACAACCATTTGGTTTTGACACATATTTTTACACTGTGACCTACCACATAACTAATAAATTGTTAAATTGAGATACAGCGTACAATCAGATTCTGTGACTGCATGCTATTTGTAGCATTCTGGGCTATATTGTCCACTAATACTGGATTGAGAGCACATGCACAATACAACATTGCCAACAGGATTGATAGCATCCCTCTGTGGATGGTTGAATGAAGCTTCATACCATAAATCAATGCTGTCAAAACTGGTTGTACTAACCTCTTGATGCATTCAGTTGTGTACACACAACTCTAGATTTATTTGTATAGTGTAAGCTCAAAACATCCTATTTTCTTATTTAGATGCCAAAGTATTGAATTCTTACAATTAGTTTGTTCTGTCAGGGAAAGAGCAAATTAAAAAAAATTAGTAAGAGAGGATGGCAGGTCATCCCTTCGTTCTACTGCTGCCAAACCACTTGTTGAATTTTCCCCAAACCAGCTGGTGGTGGCCTAAGACTCTTGCACAACATTATAAATAAAAGCAAGAATAGGAGATGTACAATGTTTAACTTTTTAAAAAGCAGCTGTGTTTGTAGGTGCAATTTGCTCGGTATTACCTCATCTACCTGGTTGCATTTCTTGGAACAGGGGTGCCCAAACTTTTCGAGCCACAGGCCAGTCACATGGTTCAGGGAGCCAGTCACTATGGCCCGAGGGCTGGATCCACAACCCCTGACACCAGTTCATCCGGCCTGTGAAGCCCTTGCTGCTCCTGGAAGCAGAAGTAAAATGCGGCCATATGGCGCATTTTACTTCTGCTTCCAGGAGCGATGAGGGCTTCATGGGCCAGATGAACTGACGTCGGAGGCCGGCTCCGGCTCCCGGGCCATAGTTTGGGCACCCAGTCTTAGAACATCCTACAGAACAGTTACAAAGTAAATTATTGAAAACGTTTCCATGCAAACTGAAACCAGAGTTGCTATTTGACTGCCTGTGCATGTATAGCGTGAAAGACCGTAAGGAACAAGGGGAATGAATTAAGAAAAAGTGGGTTAAAAAAACCTGGGAACTGATGAAAGTTCAGTTGATAGAAAGGTGGAAAAATATCTTCTTTTAGGCATTATGTACAGCCAAAACTCTTTGAGGAAGCTGAAATCATTTTATTTTATTTATTTATTTGTATGTGGCAGTAACCATGATTATCTCCTAGTTTTGAAATACAGTGATACCCCGTACAATGTCCAAACTTGGTTCCACAAGTTTGGACTTTATACGGATTTGGACTTTGTATGAGGCATGCAAAATCCTAGCCACGATGCCTCATACAACGTCCAAATCCTTGCCGCGATGCCTCGTACAATGTCGTTTCCATAGAGATACATGGTACTGTAACAGCACAGACTTCAGGGCAAAGTCAAGGAAACAGACAGGAAACTAACAGAACTTTAAGAAATCATTGTCTAAAGGCTAAATACATTACAAAAACATGTCAAACAACCCTGATTTTAGTGAGGAAACCATACAACAAGTTTTTAACTTTTGAAAACTTTATGAAGTGCAGGTTTAAAAGTTAACATGTCCCATCATGCAGCACAGTGTTAATCTGCAGCCATGCGGCCAATCATCCATTTTTTACAAGCTACTGTAAACAATTACTGGATGGAAGCAAGGACAAAATGGATGCCAACATGTCCCATTATGCAGCAGTGTTAATCATCCAAACAGCAGCAAACACCAAACAATTGCCCACCCCACCGAGCAGTGCTCCCCCCCCCACAAAAAAAGACCAACGTAGGAAAAATTATGGAACATGCAATGTTTTTTAAAAATCACAGCAGCAAACACCAAACAATTGCCCACCCCACAAAAAAAATTTGTCCTCCCCCATCCACCTCCCCACCCCAAGCCAATTGGAAACAAAACCTCATTTACCTACCTTTCCACTGTGCCAAAGAATGGTCCAAGAACCTGAAGAAAGCTGCAAAAATCCCAGGAATGCTTCCAAAAAGTCTGACGAAAAAATCCAAAAGTGCACTCAAAACCACTCCTAAACACTCTTCACCTCATGCAAAACCCACAAGAGCAATGCGCACATGTGTCCTACCTTTTATACTGCCCAGGCACAATGCAACCTGGGAAAACCTCCAATGCCTCATACAAAGTCGCAGTGATTTTGTATGAGGCAACATTTTCCAAGGAATTAGGCGATGTTGAATGAATTCGATGTTGTACGAAGCGGACTTTGTATGAGGTATTACTTTACGATCATTTCTTTAGATCCCTCTCTTCCAAACTATTTTAAAAAGCTACTCTAGTGCCTCCCCTTCTCTCCCCCTCCAGCATTTTACTCACCCTTGATTTTACAGTAGTTGTTCCACTTCTAATGATGAAACAAAAGAACAATTTTTTGTATTATCATAGCCTGGACTTTTTTTTTGCATGACATATACACATGAAAAATAAAGTTACAACGGTGGCTGCCACTGTTATCTTCCCTGATGCTTCTGCTTCGAATCACAGGTATAAAATGTTGCCCAAAGCAAGTAGCTGTTAATAAATGAAATGTATTTTATGGACACTTTTTGCCTGTATCCTGGTGCAGAAACATGGGGCACAGGGACAATTAAGTCAATATCCCTCTTCCACTCTGGTAGACTCCAATGTGTGTGTCTGGTTATGTAACTGATTTCACAACCACTGTGAGAACAGGCATGTGTTGAGGGGCCTGCCAGAACAGGAGTGGTGTGTCCATAATTACTCTCCTGCTTTAAGTTGTAGAGCCTCTGTTTATTCTGTTTATTATATTTGTACACAGCTACAGGTGAAACTCAGAAAATTAGATTATCGTGCAAATGCTCATTCTGTATAGTAAGTTTTTTGTAATATACATCTGAAACAGGTAAACATTGTCCTGTAATCTTATAGAAGTAGAGGTCAAGTGACATGGAGTGTCATCTTAAACAATCTTGGTTTAAGAAGAGAAATACAGAGAATATGTTTATCAATGGCAGCTTTTCTACAGAAGTACCTTCTTACTATGCTTTTTATCTTAATTCAAAATAACAGCAGAAACAAAATAGGTCAGAGTCTCTGTCTCCCCAAATGTTAATATTAAGTCTGAAGTGATATTAATTTATGATGACACTGCCTTAGGTGACACTGCAGAACCTCAAATTAAACCAAATGTGCCACTTTTACAGATCTCTAAAAGTTGGTACTGTGGTGGCTCAAGTGGTTAAGATACTGAACTCACTGACTGGAAGTTCGGAGTTCAGTTCCCGGGCGCTGCATGACAGTTTGATTGCCCGTCTCTGTCCCAGCTCCTGCCAACCTAGCAGTTTGAAAGGAAGAAACTGCAAGTGGATAAACAGAGACCACTTCGGTGGGAAGATAAACAGTGTTCTGTATTGAGGCATGCCTGCCACATGTCCACAGAAATGTCTGCAGAAGCAGACAGCACTGGCTGTTTGGCTATAAACCGAGATGAGCATTGAACCCTAGAGTCAGATACGACTGGCTTTTGAGTAAAGTTGACCTTTACCTTTACTTAAAAGTTGTTAAGTTTTGTACCATATTTTATTCATGTCTTTATTTTACCTGTGTGCTACTGATAGGAATCACAGTGAATTAAATGCCTCTCACTCACACTTTTATTCAGCAAAACAAAATGTCATTGAAACAGAATTCATAAAACATTTATTTAATAGGTAGCTGGTACAGCTGCAATTTGATGCTAAAGTGATGAAACGGATACAGTTCAACTTCCAGTCCGAGTATTGACCAGGTACATATAAGGAGTGTGTTATTTTATTTCCTTCTTTTGTGGCTGTGATGCCTGTCTTCATCTCTTAAAAAAAATAAAAATCAAACACCATTAGATTATTTAATATTTCACTCAGCTAGAAAAAATAAAACCAAATCCCTTTTCAAAATCTACCTCTTCCATTAAACGTTTTAGCCTTCGTCCCAATGAAACAAAGTTCAGAATCCTTTTGCTACCCGTACTTATATTCATCCCTTGTCATTCATTAATCTCTACGCCTCCACTTGCTATAGTTGAGACGGTCAGATCTTTGAAGCAGAAGCATGACTTTTTTTGCCAGTTTTACAGTCAACACTATAAATAAAACTGATGTCAATATGAACTGAAGTGTGACTATAGAAAGCTGTTTTTGTGTGCCACAACATGGGGAACTTGGAAATTTTGCAGCCATTGCTACCTCCTTGCTCCTGCCCCCCACTTTACAGGTGGCAAAATAAAGTTTGGTCCCTAGAGGCAAAGAGCAGATTACACTATGGAATAATTGTGGAATGGGCTCCTTCTGTTACTGCATTTCAGCATATGTGTGCGTACACACAGGAAGACAATTTAATCATGACTCTTGATTAACATATACTTTGTCCAATTTCTATAAAGTATTCTGCATTTCAGAAAACTTCCCCAAACATGAGCTCTTTAGTTCTGACTCCCCACTCTGTTCTTTCTACAATAATGTTCAAGAATCTTGCCCACCCCTCAAAAGCAGGACAGTCCAATTTTGACATATTTTTGCCACTACAGTAAAACCCCAACTTACAAAAGCCTCGAGTTACATAAAATTCGACTTACATAATGATTTTGTGCTAAAACCATGTCCTGATTTACATGATTTCCTATGGGTTTGCTTTGAGTTACATAAATATTCTTTTTCCTATGGGTTTGCTTCGATTTACATAAAAATTTCATTTTTCCTATGGGTTTGCTTCGAGTTACATAAAAAACCGATTTAAGCAAAAGCCTACGGAACGGACTTCTTTTTTTTGTATACTGTTTTATAATAAAGGCAATAATGTATATACTTTATAAAGTGCATAAAGAACTTGTTTCTGAACACTGCTTAAAATTCCACTTAAGCCCCGTTTCTGAAGGGAATAATATTGCCAAATCTTGTTGAAATCAGATGTAGAGTTATTTTATAAAATCTGAAACCATTTTTATTTTGATTATGGTCATACCTCTTTGAAAAAGATGTCTTAGAAAGGGAAAGGACAGAATTCGAGGAGATGGTATACAGAATAAGGAAGGGTCAGACGGGAGTTAAGGGCTTGGTTAGTAAGATATATAAGATGTTAAATCAAGAAGGTAGATCACAGGATATATTAAGAACAATATGGGAACAAGACTTGAATATTAAAATTACTGAAATAAATTGGAAAAATAAATGGAGGAGGAAGATTATGAGAACCTTGTCTGTTAGACTTAAAGAACATAACTATAAATTGTTGTGGAGGTGGTACCTGACCCCAGTTCAGTTACACCAGATGGATAATACAAAAACTAAATTGTGTTGGAGATGCAAGAATACACTGGGGACGTATGAACACATGTGGTAGAGTTGTAATGTGCTTATGGGTAAAAATAGAGAAGGCATACTGTGTTATTTCCAAGCCAACTACCTTCTGGCATGCTCATCTGAACCTTCATGAAATGATTCTGACCTCAGTTGTTATGATCACGGTCACACTACAGCCGGAAATCATCCAACAAGACTCCGAGACCAAGAAATTTACTTGCCTTTCTCTTTTCCTCCTGGAATCTCTCTCCCTTTCTCGACTCCTTTTCCGTTTGCCCGGACTTCTGCTGGAATTTCTCTTGTGCCTAGAATGATCTGCGTCCCTTGAGCTTCCACAAGACTGTCTTGAATCGGCAGATGCAGACCTCCGTTCTTCCTTTCTAAGGGAAAGAAGTGATGGCTTCAGAATACAGACTGCTCAATTTAGGGGGAATAAACTCTGTCTGTTTTGCATGGTCAGCAATAAACATGACTGACTGATCTGCTGCTTGATCATTTTTACAAAATACCATGCATACTACTACCAATCCAATATTATTAGCAGGGAATGTCATAGCGTACATATGGGAGCTAGAGGGAGGCAGAGATGTTTGTATCCCCCTCTTCGTGCTATTTATGAAATAATGGATGGCTGCTGAATAGAAAAGGAACATACAACCTACTTCCCCCCTTCCTTTTGAAAAAGTTGGTGTTTAATGAGTCCTTGCTTGGATTCTTGACCTTTTGAGGCAGAAGGCGTGAAAGCCAACGTTTCATTAAATATTCGACAGTAGAACAAGAATAAAGTCTCTTAATCAATATTTCTCTTTAATCGTTCAATCTATGTGTTGTATCTTTTATCAAAACTAGAACATAAATCAGATATATTCTCTTAATCCATAAACTATCTCTGTTGTCAGAACGCAAAGTACTCAATGTTGTACAATGTATTCCAGTCCAAATCAACATAAATGTATAGCGGCTGCAGTGTTTACAAGCTTACAATATCGACAAGAATGTCCATGAGGAAAAAGAATTACTTGAGGAGGCTCAGGGGATGCGTTTATAAGATAAAACTTTATATTTATTCTCCTGAAGAAAATAAATGTGAAAAGCCTCCAAACCGGGTGGGCTTCGAGACAGAGCTAATTGCATTTGAAACAAAGGAATGTAGTGGGCGGTATCCATGCCAAATTTGCCGAGTATTACTATTTTCTTACTGAATTACGTGAATAGAGTACTGCATGAGAAGTTATTGTAATTATAATTTAGGTGGATCACCGCACCACTTCAAGACCATTTCGGTCTTCATTCTTGTGGATATTGTAAGCTTGTAAACACTACAGCTGCTATACATTTATGTTGATTTGGACTTGAATACATTGTACAACATTGAGAAACTTTGAGTTCTGACAAGAGAGACAGTTTATGGATTAAGAGAAGATATCTGATTTATGTTCTAGTTTTGATAAAAGATTCAACACATAGATTGAAAGATTAAAGAGTATTCTTGTTCTACTGTCGAATATTTAATGAAACGTTGGCTTTCACGCCTTCTGCCTCAAACGGTTGTCTCCCGCTGTGTATCATTTTACCGTTTGGCCTCTTCACAGTATGGATTCTTGACCTGCCATCTGATTGGGTTCTGGAAAACCCAAGTGATGTTTCATTGATTACCAGCAAGAAGCCACTGTAAATAACACCACTTGCTTTATGCAAGCATAACTACATACAGTAATGGGATTATAGCCAATAAGCCCCTAGCGAGAGAAAGGTACTGTGTTTGCTGGTGTATAAGACCCACTTCCCCCCTTAAAATACACTGGAAAAATGTAGTGCGTCTTGTACTGTATATATTGGCATATAGTGGCCTATTTTGGTAATAAAAGGGAGTGTCTTATACTCCGATGCGTCTTTTACGCTGGCAAATACGGTATTATGTAGTGAGGAGTATGCTGCTTATGACTGGGGACTGTGGAGAATCTCCCAGAGGAGGTACTGCACCTTTCCTAACCATTAGGCTTGCACTGTACTTGCCATGCCACTAGAATCTGGTGGTATGGCTGTTTTTGTCATTTAATAAAAGGTAAAAATAGGGCCTTTATTAACTGACAGTGTTGAGAATGATGAGACCTCTTTGGAGCCACAAAAATGACCAGTGAGACAAGTGTTGTCCATTTCTTATCTATGCAGTATAACACACACAGGGCCAATAGAGGGAGCAAGTGTCCCGTCCCCCGTCCCCCCCCCCCCCCCCCGAGCACTGCACTGAATAAAAACATATATGTAAATTAGACTCTGGTCTCACCTGGGAATGGGATTTTAAGATTATTTAGCCTACAAATGTAAAAATCCTCCATTTTGTGAGTTCTCCCTGATAGACAAATACCTTATCGACACCTATATGTATTTCACTTGGGAGAAAAGCCTCAACTGGAAGACTCCAGTTTAGCTAGGCCTAACTGCATAGCTTTCTGTGCTCCTAGATAGGTAGCATTTCAACAGGGAGCTTAGGCAGAGCTCGGTCTAGTAAGCCTTGAAGCCTTTCAAGTAGGGGCCTTTCTCCCAAGTGAGCCTCTTCTGGGTGCCTGTGTAAGGTAGAATGTCCAGAATGGAGAATGATGGGAAGTGCAGACCAAAAACCCCTGAAAAATCTCACCCCAGTCCACCATTTTGTGGACACACCTGTTGCTGTTGGCAATCTGGAAGAACTTCCTCAGCTCCACTGAGACTGCTCACACCCATTCTACATGTGGCATTCTTTGCAGCTTTTATCTTAATGAGAGTGTTGTGAAAGTTTTACTGCACTTGCTCATGGTCACGCATGCTCTGGTCACCTCTAGACTAGATTACGGTAATGTGCTCTACATGGGGCTGCCCTTGACGACCATTCGGAGGCTGCATTTGGTCCAGAACGTGGCTGCCTGGGTGGTGATGGGGTGCGGGCATTATGTTTGTGCCTCACCACTGCTATGGGAGCTGCACTGGTTACCAATTTGCCTCCGGGTGCAATTCAAGGTGCTGGTTATTACCTTTAAAGCCCTACATGGTAGTGGGCCAGGGTACCTAAGAGACTGCGTTGCCCCAAGAACATCTGTCCGTCCAACCAGAGCGGACCGGAGGGGCTCTCTACTTGTACCATCGGCTAGAGGGGCTCGTCTCTCTAGCACAAGAAGGAGGGCCTTCTCCGTGTCTGCACCGGCTCTATCGAACCTCCTGCCAGTGGAACTGCGGCTGCAGACAGAATTGCTGCCCTTTAGGAAAGATCTGAAAACCTGGCTGGCGTGGTAGGTGTGGTGCTCCGATGGAGGGGTGACCCCCGCCTGCTGGCTTATTTAAACAGTGAGACTCTTTCTTTTTATGTGTGTGTGTGTGGGTTTTTTAATGGGGTTTTATATGATTTTAGTGGGTTTAAACATTGTCTATTTCTGTAAGCTGCCCAGAGTCGTCGTCGAGTTGGGTGGCAATAGAAGTATGAAAAAATAATTAAATAAACAAACAAAAGGTAATGATATTCCAGAAAAAAGAGAGCCTTTTGCTGGGGCAGTTCTTACCTTCCTGAAGACTTTGCTGAAAAAGATGACACTTCCTCTTCACAAACGTCCACATTTCTGTTCTCCTCCTGCCAATGACTAGTAAGTTCCTCCATGTGCACTCCAATGACATCTCTTATTACCTGGAGAGAGACAGTAAAGAGTGAACCTGGACAAAAAGTGGACATTGTTGGATGGAGAGCATCATAGGCAGAAAGCCAGATGAAAAAAATCAGACATTTCATTTAAAAGCAAAGCCTAGACTCACCAATATTTGGATTTGAACAGCGCTGACTGTCATTTGGTAGTAACGGGCTACTGGCTCTTTTAAAGTTAGAAGACAGAACACACCTTAGTATGCGGCCTGTGCCATATTACAATATTCCATGCACAGCTATTAGCTCAGTACAAAGAGAGGGGTGGTCTTTCATGTACTTGCCCTGGGGGAAGCTGCAGGTAGCAGCGTACGTCAGCATTTTAAAGAGCATATTTAATTGGGAACAGTTCAAATATTTCTGCCAATCTGGGGTTTAATCCATGGGAGTTTCATGTTGATGAATTGGTATATGCAAGAATGAGCATTTCCTCAGATACTCCCAACTCACCTCTGTGTAGGATTTTTTGGTGATGTGTACATTCTTAGCTCTGTAGGACTGCCGCCGTCTTTTGTAGTCCCGCATCTCTGCAAGGATTTCAAGATGGGACTTTGGACCTTTCTGACCATCCTCTAAATAACAAACAAACAAACAAATACATTGACTCTAGTTGCTGGTTTACTTCCACTCCTAGTGTAAAAGCACATATGGATAGGTACACAAGGGCATTGTACAGTTGGGTCTCAACAAAATAGATCACTTCTCTTCCTCCTTCCGTGTCTAGGCCAGACGTGAAACTGCCAAAATGAAGGCACCTTTTGGTACGTTCATTCTGCAGTTCCCTTCGCCTGACTTGAGTGTGAGAAAGATTAGCTGGCAATACAAGGTGGCCAGTGATGTACTGAAGCAGGTTCTGTCCTGTTCCGGAGAAGCGGTAGCAGAAATTCCCCCACGTCACGCCCACCTCCATACCCCATTGTTGGCCCTGCCCATAGATTTGGCCCCACCCACAGAGGTGGTAGTAAAAAAAATTGGGAGTGCATCACTGAAGGTGGCCATTACCAGGGTATGCTCGACTGTGGCTAAAAAAATACCACAATCTTCGAGAAGGCACAACTGCACAGTATTGCGGGTTCTGCATTGGCGCTCACCCCACCCCCTGCTGTAGGTGACGAGACGGGTGCCTAAATGCAACAATCACTGGCTGCAATCCAGCCCACAAGGCACATGCTAAAGTCTTAACAATTGTATTGGGACTGAAAACTGTACTAATTTCAGCTTCTGCCTTTTTGCTTGCTTCAAGGTAAAAAGGTTGCCCTTGCTTGAAATCCAGTCGTATCTGACTCTAGGGTTCAGTGCTCATCTCCCGTTTACAGCCAAAGAGCCAACACTGTCTGCATTTGCAGATGTTTCCGTGGATATGTGGCAGGCAGGACTAGACACCCGAGCGCACGGAACGCTGTTACCTTCCCACCAAAGCGGTCCCTATTTATCTACTTGCAATTTCTTGCTTTCGAACTGCTAGGTTGGCAGGAGCTGGGACAGAGGACAGGAGCTCACTTGCAGTCATGCTGTTATGTAGAAGGCAGATCAGATCTGGCATGTTATTTGAGAGGGAAAAGATGCCTCAGCAAAAGTACAAAATCCCACTTCGTATGTTTAGCAGTTTTACAGCTATCATATACAGCACCGCAACAGCATTCCCCCCCCTCAGACCTTGGTTGATTTTAGCTGCCAAGTCCACAAACAGATCACTGTCATTTTCCGTCAGCTGGGATCTTGACCTCTGGTTCTTTGTCTCCGCAAGGACGTAGTCATAAATCGCAAGGCGGTCGGCTTGGGTCAGATCGCAGACGTAACGCTTGTGGTTGTGTGGAACTTCGACAGACTGAGAGGAATAAGCACCTAAAATGTGCAAACAGTTGACTACGTTATGATCATCAAAACAAACAAATGCCCTGAGCCAGAGGGACACTGGAAACATAAGGAGCTGCTGAAAATTCTTCTCTCTTAGTTGATAAGCAAAAAATCAAAGCCTCCTTGTATACAAGAGGTGGACAACGGGCATCCTGTTTTGCCACCACAATGGGCTCTGAAAACAACAATAAATTATACTGCTAAATTAAGGTTACAAAAAGGGGGGAAATTGGCAGCAAATGGCATCTCAGATTTTGGTGTAAATGGGTGGGGAGGAACTAGTATAGTGGTATTTTGTATGGTTTGTAGTAACAATAGTAATTCCACTTCTATACCGCTCCATAGTGCTTAGTGCACTCTCTGGGTGGTTCACAAGTTAATGAGCATTTCGCAAGTTAATTAGCAATGAGGACTGGGTGGGATGGGGAGCAGATCTTTGGAGGAGACACTCTGACTGCTAATAGGGCTTCAAAACCATTCAAAGCAAAAGCAATCACACTTCTATACTGCCTCAGAGCACTTAGTGCACTTTCTGGGTGGTTCACAAGTTAATTAGCATTTTGCTCCTGACACGCTGGGTACTCATTTTACTGACCTCTGAAGGATGGAAGGCTGAGCCAACCTTGTAGTATAATGACTATTGTACACTGGGGCCATTCAACAACTACGTGATCCTCGGGGGGGGAGGGGGCTTGCCATCTGAATTACGGAAAATTACTTGGGGGCGGGAGGGGGGTAAGGTCAAAGATTACGTAATCCATTTGGAGCTGTTGTGGTTTCGAAAGATGGCGCTTTTTAAGGTTTAAAAATGATCCCTGGGAATTTTGATCCAATTTGAGATTATTGAATTGCTTGTGCAGCCTATTTCTATTTCACCAATAGTGAAAAGCTAATTAGAGTCTCGATACAAAAGCTCTGCTTACGTAATTTTAAAGGGTGTGTGTGTCCGAAGTGAAAATTACGGTCGGATTACATGGGGGTGTCAATGTTCCCCCCCAAAACGGATCACGTAATTGTTGAATGGCCCCACTTCTGTAACATACTGGCTTATAAAAATGATTAGAAGCAAACTAAATACTTGGCTTAAATAGGCCCCTTTTTTTCCTTATTACTGTGTTTCTGAATTTTGGTTGTGGTGGGATGGCAGCCTTTGGCAGGTCTTGGCGGATACAACTGTCCAGACAAAGTTGCCCATTCTGTTAAGGAAAGTGCAAGGAGGAGGATGCAATACATTTGTCTTGTAAGCCAAACAAATTTTTGTAGCAATAGAGTTCACTGTTCCTCGTATACCACTCAATGCAGACTGAGGCCAAGACACTTTGGATGGTTTGGTTGAGGTTTTCTGCTTCGAGTCTGTGGTACCCCCATGCTTAGGACGAAAACATGCTCTACTATTGCCTAAAATTAGTATGTTGGTGAAGGAGAGAGAGTATGGCGGATCTGTAAAGCATGCCCACTAGGGAGTGGCAGAAAGCAATAGCAATTACACTTATATACTGCCTCATAGCGGGTCGAGGAGGATGGTGGAGGTCAGAGGTGCCTGGAGGACAAAGGTCCATAGGGTCGCAAAGGGTCGGAATCGACTGTGCGACTGAACAACAAAAGCCCTTAGTGCACTCTCCGGGCAGTTTACAAGTTAATTACTCATTTTACTGACCTCGGAAGGATGGAAGTCTGAGTCAACCTTGATCCCCAACAGGATCGAACTCACAAGGTTTTGGCTGCAGTACAGCAGTTTAACCACTGGGCCACAGGGCTCTAGAAAGCTAGCAATGGATAAATAACTTAGGGCAACAGCTTACATGCACTCCCTAGCCTTATGACAGCAACTCATACAATGTGATACTACATAATTTTGTTCACTTTTTATACATATTACTCTTTAATGGATTCAGTATTTAGAACTTGTGTGGCAGGAAGGTCAGGATGGAACGTGATCCGGACTTTCCTGCGTTCATATCAGACATCAGCTCTTAATTTGTTTCTCTCTCCAAGATCCAAGCCTTATTTTCTGTATCTGAGCCGATAATGCACTATCCATTTAGCCACAATAATGTAGATTAACTGAGCAGTGGCTCCATTTGAATCCCACTAAGCCATGGCACCATAGGCTAGCTATCAATCAGTCACAGCCCGGGCTCCATCAATAAAATGGGAGATGTCATGACCTACTTCATATTTACATGCAGATTAACACAGAAGTAGTGCATATTAAAAAGTGCTACATTTAGTTTTTTTTAAAAAAAATGCTAGGGAAAAAAATGTAACTCTGGCTTCACTGCCATGGATTAGAATATACACAGAACAAGAAAGAAGAATTAAATAAGGAAGGGCTGAACTTCAGAAAAGCAAGCATTTTTAAGGTAAAGGTTGCCCTTGCTCGAAAGCAAGTTGTATCCGACTCTAGGGTTTGGTGGTCATCTCTGTTTATAGCCAAAGAGCCAGTGCTGTCTGCATCTGCAGATGTTTCCATGGACATGACTAGACACCAGAGTACAGCTGCCATAATTCTCTCCCACAAAACCGGGATTCCCATCCGGCAATCCAAAAACTGCAACTTGCCCACCTGGGACACACGGTCTTGAATCTGGCACCTTCTTCCTCCTCCCATCCCCTCCCTCAAAATATATATATATATATATATATATATATATATATATATATATATATATATATATATATATATATATATATATATATATATATATATATATATATATATATATATATATATATATATATATATATATATATATATATATATAAAAAAAACAAATCCACATGGGTTTGATCCCAGCCATCCCTGGAAGAGATTCCCCAAAGCCAGTCCCACCACCTGCGGCATGTTTCCATCCCCCCCTTGCCAAGCCTTTTTAGTTAAAGGAACTGGAGGATGGCTTGTTGGGTTCCCCGCCGCAGCACCAAAAAAACCCCACCCCGGGGTGTGTGTGTGTGTGCTCCAGAGCCCGCCGCAGACACAATTAATCCAACTGGAGGCAGGAGGAGCCGCACCAGCCCTGCGCCTCAGCCACCGCCTGCTTCTCCCTGGCACTCATGGTGCGTCACAGGGCGCCCTGAAGAAAGAGTGTCAAGACCTTCTTGCAACCAGCGCCACTTGTAGCGAGGAGACTCGGGAGAGCTCAAGACAGGGAGGGACTAAGGGGAAGGCACTTCCCGCCCTCTCTCCCTCTATGTGTGTGTGGTGTGTTGCGGTGCAACTTCACCACAAATCTGGGACTTTAACATGTTTTTTTAATTGAACTGGCAGGGACAAATTTCCCGACCTTGAATCTGGGACAATCCTGGGTTTCCGGGACATAGGGCAACCCTACATCAGAGTGCATGGAACACTGTTACCTTCCCACCAAAGTGGTGCCTATTTATCTACTTGCAATTTCTTGCTTTTGATCTGCTACGTTGACAGGAGCAGGGTTAGACAGAGTTAGGAAGCTCCAAATGGTGACATGGAAGGAGAGGGACGCACATTCAGCCACACATGAAACAATGAAACTGGATGAAAATCAAAGACAGGGTTCTAGAATCTATGGCAACTTGCCCTTTCTTACCCGCAGAGAAACTTCCACACTCTTTAGCAACAGCTTGTTTAATAATGTCAAACTGTAAGTTCTTGTCTGCAGCAAAAAATAAAAATAAATGACACAAGCATGAGCGGTATGTAATGATTATGTGCACTTCAAAGACAGCTTATTTAATTCACAATGCCTGAAATGCACAAACTCTGGGTAAAAATGAAATTATCCTGGCTGTTACATTTTTAAACAGCTGTTCACATTCAGAGACCAGATGTTTTAAATGAGATTTTTACATGCGGAACAATTTTCACCGAAAACAACAGAGGCTTGTCATGCCATGAAAACGAGCACATTTTATTTAGTGTCTCATTTTACCACTTTAAAGGTATGACAAGACTTTTTATTGTTCTTGCTCCAATAGGCTAACAGAGCTGTTCCTATCCTGGGGAAAAATTAAAGAGACATCAGATGATTTCGAGCATTCGGATTTTCTGGCTATACATGGTTTTCTTTCCTCAGAGGCATTTTTAAAAATGTAAAGGCTGCTTGGACTGAATCATCGCGAAATTAGTATTAAGCAAGATAACACCGCAGCCAGATTTCAAAGAAACTAGTTTAGTGGTGGACATAATATCGCTTATGCAACCACTGCATTTTAAGAATCCTGACCCGCCATGTTGACTATGCTATCTATATTATATCTTAGGTACCTCTTTGGTAGAAAAGCAATAATCACATTTTATAAACAAACTAGCTGAGGATCCTCTGCCTTTCTTCATTCTTATTGTCAGAACTCAGGAAATTGTCATAATTCATTAAAACTTGATACTAAACTCTGAAAACAAAGACAAACAGCTGGAGACATGATCTTCAACAATCAAGTAAACAGTAAATATGAAAACCCCTACTTACGAAAAAGTCCGTTCCATAGGCTTTTGCTTAAATCTTTTTTTATGTAACTAGAAGCAAACCCATAGGAAAAATTATTTTTTTACATAACTCGAAGCAGAACCATAGGAAAAATAAAATTTTCATGTAAATCAAAGCAAACCCATAGGAAGAAGATTCTTTATGTAACTCGAAGCAAACCCATAGGAAACCGTGTAAACCGGGACATGGTTTCAGCACAAAATCATTATGTAAGTCGAATTTTATATCACTCAAGGCATATTTAAGTCAGGGTTTTACTCATACCTGTCAACCATCCCGATTTGGCCGGGATTACCCTGTAATTCAGGGCCGATTTGCGCCATTTCCCGACCCACGCTGCCAAAACCCCGTAATTTTGCAGCGGGGGAAAGGAGGCACTGCGCAGCCCATCTGCGCAGGTCGCATTGCACGCATGTGTGGAAGGGCTCTACACTTCCGTAGCTCCCTTCCATGCATGCGCTGGCTACGCCGCCTGCGTAGAAGGCTACTCAAGTGGCGTAGCCCTCCACGCACATGCGTACAATGCGACCTGCGCAGACCAGGTCTGCGCAGGTCCCGGATTTGCCTGAGCCGCAGTTGACAGGTATGGTTTTACTGTATGGTGATGTGTATACTTAGGTGGACATATTCTCTTTCATTGAATTGAATTGAATTGAATTTTATTCTTATATACTGCTTTCCTCGTCCAGCAGACAACCCAAAGCGGTTCACAATGCATAACGTACAGAAATACAATATAGCACCAATACAAAGCAAAATGTGTTTATTCTTTACCCTGGCTTGATTGTTGATCATGTATCCTGCTGTTTGTCTTTGATTTCAAAGCTAAGTATTAACTTCGAATGAATTATGACATTACCAAAGCGTTCAAGTTGAGATCAGTTGCCATGCTCAATAAAAATTAAGCCAGTGCCTAATGAACTAAGCTTCACAAAGAAGCTTAGAAAACGAGAACAAAAATCTACATCACAGACATTTCCTTCCAAATTGCTTATAATGTTCTCACTCTGGAAAACAGAGAATAATAACAACTGATGCCTAGTAATTTTTAATATGTTTACCAGCACATTAACACTCACCCATTTGAACCTTAGGAATCCTTGCTTTCTCATAGAAAAAAGTAGAATCATACATTTCAGCCTGCAAGACAAAATGTACCAAAAATACACACTAGTCAGTATTTATGTATTCAATTTCTATACTGTCCATCTAGTGAGATCCACTATTCTGGGTGGTTTACAAACAAAAGTTGAAACTCTATAATCCAAATCCAGAAAGCTACAAACAAATTATAACAATAAATTAAACTAATTAGATGATGATGATATAAGGCTAATAAAATAAGGTGATTCACAAATTGAGGTTGAATGTTTATGGAAAAAGAAACTTGCTGTTGCACTTATGGTAATCGGAGCGCTTGGAGCAATACCTAAAGGACTCCCTAGATATTTGGAAATGTTAGATTTATTGGACTTGAATATTCTAATTTTGTAAAAAAAAAAAAAACTTTACTAGGAACTGCCTATGCACTTAGATGTTACCTTAACAGTTCTTAGGTCCTTGGTTAGGTCTCGAGCTATTAATTTTATGCCAATCTTCGCCTTTGAATCTAATGATAGATTTTAACCACAAAAATTGTCAGTAATGGGTTAAGGCTCTGCTGGTTGTTGTTGTTCAGTCGCACAGTTGATTCCGACCCTTTGCAACCCCATGGACCAATGTCCTCCAGGCACCCCTGTGACCTCCACCATCCTCCTCAACTCGGCCAGCTCTGTGCCCATTGCGTCTACAATACCATCTAGCCATCTCATCTTTGGCCGCCCCCTTCTTCTTTTGCCCTCCACCTTTTCCAGCATCAAGGCTTTCTCAAGTGCATCCTCTCTTCTCATTTGATGTCCAAAGTACTTTAACTTCATCTTTACTATCTGACCTTCTAAGGAGCAGTCAGGGTTGATTTTTTCTAAGATTGACTTATTTGTTCTCCTTGCTGTCTAGGGGACTCTCCAAACTCTCCTCCAATACCACATTTCAAAGGCATCTATTCTTCTGCGCTCAGCCTTCCTAAAGGTCCAGCTCTCACAACCATACATTACCACCGGAAATACTATTGCTTTGACTATGCGGACCTTTGTTTGTAGTGAGATGTCTCTACTTTTAACTATGTTTCCCAAGTTTCTCATAGGCTCTGCTTAGGAAGTACATTTTCAAAAACTTCTTTAAATTGTTGAGTTTTTAAGATGTGCTTAAAACTCCAGAGAGAGGGAGCCTGGCATACTTCCTGTGGAAGGGCATTCCATAAGGATGGGAACACTATGGAGAAGACGCAATTCCAAGTTGTTGGCCTCCTAGCCTCTTTTGGTGTGGGTACCTGAAGACACAAAGCCAATGAGGACTGAGTGGGACGGCGAGCAGATCTTTGGAGGAGACACTCTGACTGCTAAGAGGGTCCCAAACCATCCAAAGCAAAAAAGCAAAAGCAATCACACTTAGATACCGCCCCACAGCGATTAGTGCACTCTTTTGGTGGTTCACAAGTAAATTAGCATTTTGCCCCCAACATGATGGGTACTCACTTTACCGAACTCAGAAGGATGGAAGGCTGAGTCAACCTTGAGCCCTAGCCAGGATCAAACTCACAACCTTTTAGTTGCAGTACAGTACAGCAGTTTAACCACTGTGCCACCAGGGTTCCTCAGAGCTTTGTATGTTAATATCAATGCCTGGGGATCCAGTACACAAGTCAAGACTGGGGGAGGGGGATATAGTCAAATTTATTAATTGTGTTAATCATTCTGGACCCACTAAAGCTTCCATATTAGTTTCAAAGGAAGCACCATGTGGAGAACATTGCTGTAGGCAATTTTTGAGATTATCAAAGTATGAACCCATGTTGTTAGGAATCTCCTGTCTATAGAAGGGCACACTGGGCAATGCACTGAAACTGGAAGATAATAATAATGAAACTGTTCTATAGTAAGTGCAGGTATCAAAAGAACTCCCAAGTTGCCTTCTTGATCTCTAAGGGAGACAGTAAATCCATCTACTTTAGGAAAAATTCCTCCTAAATGGTGAAGAGCCCTCAACAACACGTTGTCCACGTTTAGTTTCAACTTGTTGGCCTTTGTCCATTCTAATACTGTACGGAGGCCAGTCAGTGTTCAAGGCACCAGACTGCATCCACTGCAGGTGGAGTACAGGACAGTCAGAGTTGTGTGTGATCAGCAAGCTGATGACGGTGGTGGCTCAGTGGTTAAGAAGCTCGTCATTAGCTGGAAGGTCGACAAGTTCAAGACTTGAGTACTGCATGATGGATTGAGCACCCGTCTCTGTCCCAGCTCCTGCCAACCTAGCAGTTCGAGAGCAAGAAATTGCAAGTAGACAAATAGGGACCACTTTGCGGGGGGAAAGATCTTGGCGACATGAAAGGAGCCTCATTTGGACGTCCTCTAAGCAGAGTTCCTCCAGCAAAAATCCTTTCAATCCAGAAAGTACCTTTGTGTGCTTCTGACATGATATTTAAAAAAGCATATTGATGAAAGTGAATCTCAAATTACTGGATGGCCTTTTCCAATAGCTTTATGTACATATTAAAAAGCATTGTGGAGAATATCAACCTTGTGGGACCCCTTAACCCAAGAGTTTAAACTAGCATCCCAATGCTGAACCATCTGGGAATCACTGACAAGGGAGGACCAGAGCCGCTGCAATGCAAAGTCTCCACTCCTCTGTCAGAACTCTTTCAGAGATGCTCTACACATTACTCATAGGAGACCTAAATGTTTTAGACCAACCGGAGTGACTTGAAAACCTATGTTCCACAGCTGACAATATTTTAGTTGCAATGTATCCCAAAAAGATATAAAGCACTTTTTTCAAAGCTGAGGAAGTTTCTTTTTATGATTGAATGTTTCCCATTCTAAGTACTGTATTATGTTTTCATTACAAACTAAATGTCCAGAAGAAATTCCTCCTTTTCGGAGGAGGAAAGCAGAGCAAGCACAGCCTTTTGTTAAATTATATGAATATGAATACAAATATAGTTCAAAGATCTAAGGCTCTACTACAAAATTTCATGTGCTTATTATAGGTGAGTGTGAATAAAACAGAATAGGTCTTCAGTCCTAATAAAGTACAAACACTACATGCTATAATTTCTAAAACGTAACCTTCAAAATAACCTGAAAACAATACCTCAGAAACCTACAGGTTCTTCCAAGGTACTTAAACTTCTTAGTTACAAAATGTTTTAATCTCAAGTCACTTTAAAAAGCTTTGTAGCAAAATATATTTCCAAAACATGTAGAACAAAAATTAACTGGAACATACAGAGCAAATATAACCATGCTGTATCACATGTTTCACTGAACATCAGAGTTAAATACAGTGGAACCTCATACAACAATTGCCCTGTATAGCAACAAAATCACATAACAATTAGGTGTTGTTGTTGTTGTTGTTGTTTTGGGGGGAATGGTGTCCTGCATAACAATTTTCCATATGGAAAAAGATCGTACAACAATTTTTCAATGGGAAAACCCACTTTGCAAAAAATAAAATAAAAGAAATTGTTGTACGATGCATCCCATAAGGAAGATCACTATACGATGCATGTATCGTATAGCAATTGTTTCGTACAACACACACACACACACACACACACACACACACACACACACACACACACACACACACACACACACACACACTTATCAGATGATCTCTTGTTTAGATATTATTCCTTTTTCTTCCACTGTCAAATTGCCTTAGACACAATGTTTTGGATTATATAGTCAAACATTTATTCCTTCAGAACCTTTTGCTTTGTAGCTGGTCACTTATGTTACTATGACTAATGTCCATCTCTTATAAGACATCTCTTGAGCTACCTTCCCCCATTTACAACACTTGGTCAATTTCTCAGACATAAAATGTCTATTTATCTAGTAGCCCTCAAGGGCAGACCTTTCAAATACATCCATCCTCCCTGCAGAGGCAGGATGTCACATCAAACCATGACTAGGCAACAGTCATCACATCTGTCACCCTCAGTCATGTTCTCTCTGACCATTGTACATCCAGCCGTGTGTGTGTGTGTGTGTGGGGGGGTGTGGTGTGGTGTGGTGTGGTGTGGTGTGGTGTGGTGGAGTGGGCATGCATATATTGGGATCAGCCCAAGGATGCCATGGTCTCCAGAACTTCTAAGACCTCTTACATGGCCTCATATAGACACCCTACACATGAATGTTGAAGTCTCCCAGGAGCAGTAACTTGGAAAACCTCAATTATCATTGTCATTAATGGTTAGAATATTGCACGTTCTTCGTAATTAGATTTTCACTATAGGAGTGCTAATATGTGCTTCTGGACTAGAACTCCTCGAATTCTCCAGGATTTCAAAAACACAAGCTTAGACACTATGAATTCTCTGTAATATGTATGCAAACAAAACCATGGTCGAATCGCAGAGATAATCCTGTCCATTTGATAGTTCTTAGTTCTGTTAAAGGCTACACTAAAACATTTGATTAACATATGCTTTAATTATCTCACATTTAACCAGAAAAACTGAACATTCTGCCTACTGAGTTTGTTTTACATAGCAAGACAGCTTTTATTTGTTTTTGATGCATGACTCCCTTCCAAAAGAATATTAGTGGATGCTCTCTAAAATAGACAAGATTTAATTTTAAATTTTATTTTGCAGAATCACAGAGAACGTAATGGTTTAGATTAAAAAACAAACAAATATTTATTCATTTGAATCTTAAATGTTTCCATGCCTTCCATTCTATTTAGAAAAATACAGCCCAGAAACTTTAAGGTTTTCAAAATTAAGAAGTCCCAAGAGTGTCTGCCCGTCCAACCAGAGCGGACCGGAGGGGCTCTCTGATGGTGCCATCAACTAGGGGTGCACATCTATCCAGCACCCGAAGGAGGGCCTTCTCCGTGTCCGCACCAATCCTCTGGAACCTCCTGCCAACAGATCTAAGACTTCAAAGAGAATTGCTGCCCTTCAGGAAAGGATTGAATGGGAACACGGTCCCCGCCTGCTGGCTTATGTAAACAATTAAGAACTCTCTCTTTTTCTTCTTTTTATAGTGGGTGGGATGGGTGGGTGGGATATGGGTCTTTTAAAGTGCGTGGGATGTGGGTCTTTTAAAGTGTTTTTATGTGTTTTTAGAATTTGTTGTAATGCCGCCCTTAGTCGGGTTCTGCCTGAGTGGGCGGCATATATAAATATGACTATTAAATTATTAAATTAAATTAAAGTCACTTTGCTTTTAAAAGAAACTGAGGAAAGGGGGATGCTTAGCTCATCTCTAGATGTGAAAAACCAAATAAAAACAGAAAACTGAACAGAAATGTTACCTCTTCTTCTTTAGAGTACTCTAGTTTCCTCAGCTTACAGGACACCATATGCTTCTCCAACGAAGATTTAGGCATTTGATGATTAGCATCATAGGGACATGTCACTTTTTCACACTACAGAAAATAATGTAATGTGGTCAGTAGGAAACACAGTAGCAACTTTCTGGAATATCAGACAAGTTTGATTCAGAATGTGAACTCAAGAGATGTTCTGTCATCTGTTTCTCTCTTCACCATATCACAGCAGGCAAGCCGTCACCCATTAAATTTAAGGAATCAGCTCAAAAGATCTTGTAGAAAATCAAATCACAAGGAACTATGGCTCTCCTCTTTCCAGATCATGCAGGCCTTGGAGAAAGAATCATCATGAGCCTTGGTGGCGCAGTGGTTAAACTGCTGTCAAAATGTTGTGAGTTCAATCCTGACAGGTACAAGGTTAACTCAGCCTTCCATCCTTCTGAGGTCTATACAATGAGTACCCAGCAGGTTGGGAGCAAAATGCTAATTAACTTGTGAATCATCCAGATAGTGCACTAAGCGTTATGGGGCGGTAAAGGTTTCCCTTGCTCGAAAGTCGTATCTAACTCTAGGGTTCAGTACTCATCTGTTTCAAAGCCGAAGAGCCAGCGCTGTCTGCTTCTGCAGACGTTTCCATGGTCATGTGGCAGGCATGACTAGACACTGGAGCAAACAGAACGCTGTTTACCTTCCCACTAAAGTGGTCCCTATTTATTTAGTTGCAATTTCTTGCTTTCAAACTGCTAGGTTGGCAGGAGCTGGGACAAAGACGGGAGCTCATTCCGTCCTGCAGTACTCGGGAATCGAACTGCTTACCTGTCGCCTTCCAGTCAGCGTCTTAATCACTTGAGCCACTGCAGTCATATAAGTATAATTGCTATTGCTTGTCTGACAAAGTGGCCTTGATCCACGAAAGCTAACTTTAAAATATAAGTTTAAAATCAAAGTGCTACAATGTCTTTGTTTTGTTTATTCTCTGATATGCTATTGCTGTGTCTCCTTCTCATGCAGATTTACAGGTGAAATTCGGAAAATTAGAATATCGTGCAAATGTTCATTCAGTCCAGTAATGCAACTTAAAAGTTGAAACAAATATATGAGACAGACTCATTACATGCAAAGCGAGATAATTCAAGCCTTACTTTGTTATAATATTGATGCTTATGACTAACATCTTATGAAAACCCCAACCCCCAATCTCATGTACCCCATAATCATCACATAATCTCGCTGTACGCCATGATCATCATAATTATAATGCACTAAGGCATGACATATTTTGCTTTGCATGTAGTGAGTCATATATTTGTTTCACCTTTTAAGTGAAATGAATGAATATTTGCACGATATTCTAATTTTCCGAGTTTCACCTGTATCTCAAGCCAGGACCAAAGCACCAACATGACTTCCAAATTTGAATCACCAGATACAAGGGGATGGGGTGGGCTTCAAGTGAGTCTCAGAAAGCCCAGCCAGTATGCTCAATGCTCAGGGATCCTTGGAGTTAAATCCTAATAACATCTGTAAACCCAAGCCTGGGAAGCTCTGGGCGAGCACGCCTGGGTGCAAAGGACAACACGTAGACACGTGCGTGCGTGCGTGTGTGTGTGTGTGTGTGTGTGTGTGTGTGTGTGTGTTACTTGGGTGGGTGGGAACAAATAGCCCATTTATCAGTGACGCTGCCCGTCATCCTGAAAGTAAAGGTAAAGGTTTCCCTTGCTCGAAAACCAGTTGTATCCGACTCTAGGGTTCAGTGCTCATCTGTTTCAAAGCCAAAGAACGAGTGCTGTCTGCTTCTGCAGACGTTTCTGTGGTCATGTGGCAGGCATGACTAGACACCCGAGCGCACGGAACGCTGTTACCTTCCCACCAAAGTGGTCCCTATTTATCTACTTGCAATTTCTTGCTTTTGAACTGTTAGGTTGGCAGGAGCTGGGACGAAGACGGGAGCTCATTTCATCCTGCAGTCCTCGGGAATCGAACTGCTGACCTCTCGCCTCCCAGCCAGCGTCTTAACTACTTGAGCCACTGCAGTCCCTTCATCCTGAAAGATGGAGCCCTAAAGAGAGATTTCTAGCAGGAGGGGCAACCCGTGGTGGTGCAAAATCTGTTGTAAAAGCGGACCCCTCTTTCGCCCAAGCGCAGCAGAGGAGCCCGGCCCTTCTTTAAGGTAAAGGTTTCCCTTGCTCGAAAGCCAGTCGTATCCGACTCTAGGGTGCAGTGCTCATCTGTTTCAAAGCCGAAGAGCCAGCGCTGTCTGCTGCTGCAGACGTTTCCGTGGTTATGTGGCAGGCATGACTAGACACCGAAGCGCAATTTAAGTGCCTGGCAGGACATGTGCAGGAAGGATGATGGCGATAACCCTCCACTCCCCGGTGGGCCACTTACTGGGTCTCCAAACCACATCGCCGAGGAAAGGGGCGCCTCGCCATCACAGGTCTCGGTGGCGGCAGCCATGCTCATTATGGGCAGCCTCACTGCCAGTGGTTCAAAGGCCGAGCGACGTCAAGGTAAACCAGCGCCATCTTTGCTGCTGGCAAAACAACGCCCTCCTTTTGAGCCTTCTCCGGTCACCTGCGGAGCCGGTAAGACATTCAGGCAGCACAGCAAGCCACAGGAGCTTCACAGGTTTATCCGCTTCGCCAACCACCCAAGCTCGGCCCAAGTAATTGCGGTTTTATTTTCTGGTCCTTTGGGTTCCCGTAGTATCAAACTCTCGCGATATCCTTAACTTCCCATACAAAAATGCGAGCGAGCGGCTCAGGATCAGATTGGCAACCTCTGTTGGCGGAATTGGGTATTGCAGGCAGGTCAGAGAAGTTTACTCGTACTGTATGTATAATACAACCCATTAGAATTTATTGGCTTATCGGAAAAAATTAGGAAATTTTACTGTTAGGTTAGAATCGACTTTCTGTATGGCTTCTGGAAATTGGTGAAGCTTTCCTTCTGACGAAGCAAGTAAATAGCTAAGATAAATAAATATCACTTGACCCACTATTGAGAATATAATTAGTCATTCAAAATGTAAAACATAAACAAATCATGTATATAGTATAGTTGATT
This sequence comes from Bradypodion ventrale, assembly GCA_035047345.1. Lineage (NCBI taxonomy): Eukaryota > Metazoa > Chordata > Lepidosauria > Squamata > Chamaeleonidae > Bradypodion > Bradypodion ventrale. Next base: position 193,765,406 of record JAWDJE010000004.1, read on the forward strand.
TTTTTTAAAAAAAAATTATTCAGCCTTTTGAGGCAGAATGCAACTATTTTTTACTGAACTTCAATTAATTTGCATACATCATTGAAATGGCTGTCTCTATACTTAATCAAAATTGATGTACAGTGAAAACCCCGACTTACATATGCCTCGAGTTACATAAAATTCGACTTACATAATGATTTTTGCACTAAAACCATGTCCCGCTTTACATAAATGTCCCGATTTACATAACACAATTTCCTATGGGTTTGTTTAGAGTTATGTTTAAAAAATCATTTTTTCTGTGGGTTTGCTTCGAGTTACGTAAAAAGTTCATTTTTCCTATGGGGTAGTTTCGATTTACATAAATATCATTTTCCTATGGGTTTACATCGAGTTAAGTAAAAAAAAAACATTTTTCCTATGGGTTTGCGTTGCGTTATGTAAAAAAACCATTTTTCCTATGGGTTTGCGTTGCGTTATGTAAAAATTCATTTTTCCTATGGGTTTGCTTCGAATTAAGTAAAAAACCGATTTACATAAAAGCCAATGGAACAGATTTTTTACGTAAGGTTATGTTTGTGCTAATTACAAGTCAGGAGATGACCAGGCAGTGCACTAATAAAAAAAAATGCCTATATGGTGTATTCTTTCATCTTGAAATGTTGAAATGTTAGGACACAGAAAATGCACTAAGGTTATAAGACTGGTAGACCCTTAGGGTTTCATTCAGCAATGTGGTCTGTCTCCTTTAAGGGTAACATCTCCTTTTGTGAACACTCTATATAAGAGTTTCAGATAGTAATTCTAGTAACGTTCATTCAGCCTGATAAGAGAATAAGCTGAGAAAGGCATGGAACACGATTGAATGTAAACAATTTAACAAAATAAATAAGGTATGTTATTCTATCAATTTAGACAAGCAGTAGGAGTTAGCAGCTGTATTCTACATATGATACTTGGCTTGTTATTTATCTGTAAACTTTGTAAACATTATTCAGCATGTCTTTGTGTAGTATTTTATGGGCTTTATGGGGTACTTTATTAGGAATATTAGATAGTGCAGGTCTTTAGCCTGAAAACTGAATTAGTTCCTTAGCACAATAAGAGTAAAGCTATAGAGAGGCATGCAACTTGATATAAGTTGAGAGAGGCAAGGAATGCACTCAAACAAATAATAAAAATAAATGTATATATCCCATTAGCCTAGAATAAAGAATATGTGTAAACATTATAACATATTTGTAAATACCATAATATGTTTCAGCCATGTATTTCTATGGGCTTTATCACTATTATTGGCTTATGCAGTCTTTTTCAAAATACTTGGCACATTATTATCTTCATTTTTGTATTTACAGTAAATATTTTTCTGATGAAGAATGTATTCGAAAAAAGTTTCTAATCCGGAGGATTTTTTAACTCTTGAATAAACTCTTTGAAGTCAACACAGATATTATTATTTATTGAAGATATGACTGCATTCAGTATAAAAATATTGTTGTTGACCCAATATAGCCTCAATCGGTTTTTTCTTCTTTCACTAAATAATCCCTTGAGCCAAGAGCTCCTCTCCTTCCCTGGTCAGATTGGTAGGGCCCCCATGATAATTCATGGGGTCTGGGGTTGGTGTGATTTGGGGGGCTCCACTGTTGCTCCCTTCAAAAGACCGTACATATATGTACAAAGCTGTATTCCATGAGTCTGGAAATAGAAAATGAAGCATCCTGGTGTGACTGAGACAAGATGTCATAAGCAGGTGTTTAATATGCTCACAGGGCTCCTCAGATGCACACCTCCAGACCTGGTCTCATTTCTTTCAGGTGAGAGGGAAACCTTCAAAAATAGCTCCCTATCTTCATTGCCACAAACAGAGTATGGAGTACAGTGTAATTTGGTGACCAACCACACCACATGGCCACCAGAATATAACCTCCTCAAAGGATAAGAAAACTCACACTAGATGGTGTGTATAGCTCTATATGTTGGGTCCCATCATATTGTACATACTGAGAGCTCATGAGACAATTTGGGGGGTGTTATGAAATTAGGGAGGAAGGTGTCTGTGTGTACACACAAAAAAAGTCTTTTTCAACTAAACTGCCTGTATCCAAAATATGCTTAGGTACATGAGCACACAGCTAATAGTTCTCCAGTCCATTCAGGTATTCTAAGTACATATTTGGGCTTCAAAATCCAAGTAGCAAAATCTCTATTCCAGCAGATGGGGCTACCAAAGCAAAGGGCCTCGCAAAAGTAATCAATAAAGGGGGAACATTTATTCTAATATATGATGCAAATATTTCTTTTCTGTTTGCGAATATTTGACTGTAATCTGCTAGTATTCTTCCCCCTTCTTCCCCGCACTGTCGTGCGGTCCCTCCAACCCACGGGAAACACTCATCTTCACATGAAGCTAGCTTTACTGTTAGCAAATACTGTAGTAAGTAACTGTATCTTGTTGTTGGAGAAAGCATATCTAGCCTCTCTCGGGCTTGCCTCAGTCACTTCCAAATGCCACTATTACAATGTGCTTTAAACGAGGCTGCTTGTGGAAAAATGTTTCAGAAACTTCAGCTATACAGTATGCAGAAATTAAGAATGCTGACAAATACTGTACAGTATTGTAGTTTCTTTTACGACAAATTCAAAATAGTTATCAATTACACAATCTTAAAGTATGTTGGGCATGGATCTTTGGAAAGCCATCTTTTTCCAGAACATTATGCCTTCCAATTTAGATCTTTGACAGAGCATATGCTTTGCATTCCACTGCCCGAGGAAGCTCAATTGGTAGGTGTATCAGATAGTTTCTTCCAAGTTCTAGCACCCATAGTATATCTCTATGGAGGATTTTCGAACTAATTTGATATCTATTTACTGAACAACTACACCTATTCATAGAATTATGCAACTGTAAGAAAGTTTGAGGGCATTCCATCTGATGCTTAAATGAACATATTATGCATAGAGGTAAGGTCCAGTCTACAAATACTTTTGGATTAACAGATGACTATGTTGTAGACTTTTTACTCAGTACATTGAAGGCAAAATGTTTACGTCCAGAAACCTGTTGTACGAGTGCAATAGCAATTATGGAAATAGTCTCTCACACACAAGGTATGGAGCGGCACCTGAGGGCTTTCCATCGCCCTCAAAAGCCGCCCCAGCCTCCACCAAGCCCGGCGGGGCTTTCGACCGGCAGCCGGCCGGTGGAACAAGCGGCACCTGCCAGTCCACCACGGCTCCCTCCCCCGCCCCGCCGGTGGAGGAGGTGGGAGCACAGCTGACCGGCGTTGTTGCGGCGGGACATTCAAAGCCGCACCGCCAGCGCCGTCGGAGCCGCAGTCCACCACGGCTCCCTCCCCCGCCCCGCCGGTGGGGGAGGTGGGAGCACAGCTGACTGGCGTTGTTGCGGCGGGACATTCAAAGCCGCACCGCCAGACTTGCCGGTCCATTTCCTGGCCTCGGCTGTGTTGGGGACGGGTTGTCTTCTTCTTTGGCTCCGTTCAATAATGTGCGGGCCATGGGATTAGTAGCCGAGGGACTGTGTAATTAAATGTCTATTGTATAATTCATTGTGTAATTTATTGTATTGTATTACTATTGTTTTCCTATTGTATTTTCATGCTGTTATATTATGTCTATATTTTGATGTGTTATGATTATATTGTATTTTTGTATTATTATATTGTTATAATTGTATGTTAATTGTATGTATATTAATTTTTTGTTGTAATTGTACTTATATTATTGTGTTGTAAGCCGCTCTGAGTTGGCCTTTTGGGCTGAGTGGAGTGGGGTATAAATCCAATTAAACATAAAAAACATAAACATAAACTCAAATGTGGTTTTCTACCAGAAGGGAAAAATTGCTGCCCAAATTGCATTTACAAATGCAGTTTTTATTCACAAGATTCTGGCCTAAATGTTTAGATCCTTTTTTATTTAAATTAGCTTTGTGCTCTCCAGTGTTGAAAAACTGAAAGCAATCTGTAACAGGCATGAAGTTTTAATAAGATGTTAAATCTTCCACCTGGAAAGGTATAAAGTATGATATTTGCTTCAGGATTAATCATTCATGAGGCTGCTTCAGCTGTTGTTTAATTTTTGTAACAGGAGCTGAAGTGAAATGCATTAAGTATTTCTCACTATTTCAGTGTTATGTTTTCTTTCAGATTTATAATTTCACAGATGGGCCTGTAACAGATGTACAGTAGGTGAAGGCACTTGATAAAGAGACAGATTCATTCATGTCTGGAAATGATATGTCCACACCTAGGAGAGATTTGTTTTCTCAAAACAAACTGGTGATCAGCATGAAGGCTCCTACCGGCAACAGTCCAAGAACAGATTAAGTTCTAAATGCCAAGGGGAATTGGGGAGGAGGACCGACACCTGGATAATCCACCCCAGAGGCCTGTCTACACTGCCTGATTTTAGGGGGTGTAAGATGAAGGGGTGCAGAGAAGACTTTTCAGGCCGCAGGCCGATCACATGATTGAGTGGGCTGCTCACATGGTTCCTCCCACCGGAAGCAAAAGTAAAACGCACCTGCGCATGCGCAAAACACTGTTATAAATGCACCCACGGCTGTCATAAATGTGTTTACAACAGCCACGGGTCATTTACGGCAGCGTTTTGTGCATGTGTGGGCACATTTTACTTCTACTTCCGAAGACGGGGTGAAGGCTGGATGATTTGGCGCCATGGGCCATAGTTTGGGCACCCCTGGTCTACATCACAACAATGTAAACAATTAATGTTTTTGCTAACATGTACGATCACAGCAATTTAAACACTTCCTGATTTTCTGTGGAGAGTTGTCAAAGCAATATGTAGAAGGAATGGGTGGTTTCAGTATTTTGCCCCCAACAGGGCTCATAAGAAAGTGGTACAGTGAGACATTAAAGTGCTTGATGGGGGAAGCAGTTTTCAATCTTTTTTCAAGAAAATACCACAAGTTTGAGGTTTTTAAAGTTTTACTCAAAAAGAGGAGTCCTTCAGGGCTTCAGAGAGTACATTTGGACTCAGAGTCCTTCAAAGAGTACATTTGGATTGAGGCTGGGCGAACGGCACAAAAGGATGCTCCTTGCCTTCTCGGCTGGTGGCATGACTTTTCTCTTTCGGACTTTTCTGGGCTGTGAAGGAGAAGAGGACTTGTTGGATTCCCTCTCAGCCGTTAGTGTGGAAGGAGATGGTTGGGTCAGGGTTTTCTTGGGGTGTCTTTACGGTGTTGTTTTTCCTGGTACATTGTTGATTGACATTGTCCTTTTGATATTCTGTGTATGGTTCATGATATGTTAGTTTGTAATTGTATTTAGGACTTGGATTACTGTTGATTAGTCATGTACATTGAGCCCTGATCTCCATTGGACATGTCGAGCCAGGGCTCCGTTATGTATGCTGTATTATTATATATTTATTCTGACATGTAATTATGTAACTTTGCTAATTTGTACCATACTATATTGTGTATTCTATTGTGTTTTGTAATGCTGTATTTTTATCTTTTGTTATATTGTATATTGAAATGCCTGTGAACCGCCTTGAGTCACCCATTGGGTCGAATAAGGCAGTATACAAATAAAAATCCTATCTTATCCTATCCGATCAGTCCAAAGTTGTTTACTGCTGACTTAGAATCAGCAATCAGCAATTTGACATGGGAGGAAAAGATAATTCGTATAAACAGTGAGTAATTATCCCATCCTCACTTCACTGATGACAATATAGTATTAATATCAGAATCAATAGAAGAAGTGTGGAGTATAGTATGCTTCATGAGTTAGACACAGAAAGTCAAAACATTGGCCTGAAGATCAAAATGTCAAAAACGAAATATACACAGAGTGCCTCCACAAATGCCATAGATATGAGATGTGCAAACGAGATACTGTAGTAGAAGAAGTTGATTCATGTGCATACCTTGGGCAAGAGGTTAACCTAAGGCACGATCTAACAAAAGAAATTTTAAGAAGAAGGCAAGCATCATGGGTAGCTTTTAACAACATAAAGGATGTACTTAGTGAAGCAAAAATGAGAAAATTACCGGTTGAACTCATCAACACCACCATTCTGCCTGCTTTATTATATGGCAGTGAAACATGGGCACCTATAAAAGCTGGCATCAAAAATATTGATATAACACAAAGAACAATCGAGCAAAGGATGCTACGTATATGATAGGTTGATCAAATAGCAAATGAAGAATTGTATATAAGATCAGGTGCAAAACAAGCATCAACATTGGTTGAGTTTGCAAGTCATTGGTGGCCCGGGCATGTGTGCCGCTTCAGAGATGGCAGATGGATGAAAGCTATCAGAGAGTTGATACCACTTGACATAAAGCAACCACTAGGAAGGCCAGCAACCAGACGGGAAGACCAGTTCAGGGCAAAGTTCCCGAGGCCCAGGATAAGACTGGCATGGGATCGGAAACAGTGAGAGATGATGCTTTGATCCACCACGTCAAACTACTGTATATATTGACGTGTGAAACACGGATCAACCAAGTAACCAAGTAAAGTTTACTCAGTTTTCAAAGTTAGGGGAAATCATTTCTGCCTCCTCTTTCCTTTTATATATTGCTTAAACTTCCTGAAAATACAAGAAATTCTGTTTGGAATGAGCAAAAATTGCAGATCTCCTTCCCAAATACTCCAAATTACTTCAAGTAATTGTGCTTGGATTTAGTTTTTTTTAAAAAAAATGTATTACTGTTATATTTAACATATTCTGTTCAAAGAGTTAAGGTGAGCAACAGGACAACTACATAATAGAAAGTTCTAAAAATCATATTTGGGCTATTTTTTTCAATGTAAATAAAAATATCTGTTTCTGGCTAAGAGTTTTTGACACTTTGAATGGTTAGTACACTAATAGTAAACATCACTGTTTCAAACAAACACGTTTCACACATCTATAGTTGAGTCTTGCCTGAACTGACTTCTTATGCTGTAGTGTAGTCTCAGTATTGCAGAATACATTTGTAGCTTGTACTGTACCATAATTCATTAACTCAGTATTTCCAAGACACACTTTATTTTCTGAAATATAAACTATATTGTTCATAATTTTAAAAGTGTAGTATGAACTAATTGCACTAGTGTTATGTCCAAGCATTATTTATTAGAATTATGGTTTGCTTTATGTTTAAACTCAAGCCGTGCCAAGCGGCAAAGCCAGGAAGCGCGCCTTTTTGGTAGGCGCCAAACTCAAAGAGCTATCTTAAACAATGCTGATTCATCACCTCGTATTTTGCCGCCTTCTGTAGGCCCGCCGAAATGTATCCATTTGTGTAACTGCCATTCTCACAGTATATAAGCAAGCCACCTTGTACATAGTCCCCAGTCCGATTTCCTGAGCTGATAATAAATCACTTGTGTTTGACCCAATCCTGCTGGTCAGAGTACTTCTTCACACCGGACTCAACAGCTAGGCTGGACATGTTTCTAGAATGACAAACAGGCATTGGACAGCAGCAGTAAAAAGACTCCCTGATAGTCCCCCAAAAGATGGGAAGACTCAATCGTGAAAAGTTTTGGTCGAACCTGCAGAAGAAGAGCGCAGCAGCAAAAAGAATAGAAAACAAGTTGAGACCAGCAGGAATTCGTCCTCTGATAGTCTGGTCAATCGAGGAAGGAACTAATTGAAATGCACAGTTAACAAATTAGCTACAAAGTTGTGGAAATTTTGCATTTTAACTTTTAGGAGATATACAGGCTTTTTGGTTTTTCAATTGTCTTGCTTCACCTGTTGACAGTATGCTTTTTCCTATTAAATATGCAGGCAAGTTTTACCGGAGAGCAAAACAGTTTTCAGAAGCAGCTGGGTATTAATAAAATAAACATAAAATGGAGTAATTATTGTAATTAATGTTAGGTTTTGTCTCGCTGCTCAGTTTTTTTTTGGAGCATCAGATATTTCTTAAAAGTGTGTGATGGAATGTTTCCAAGTCTATTCCCTGGTGCACAATCTCACCATATTGTCTTGGAATGAGGCAAAGGTTTTCTTATGCTCAAGGGCTTATTTTTAAAACACTCTCCTGCTTACACTGATAATCAGCTCCGACAGCTCCATCTGTGCGGGTTGTATTCTAATAAAATATGTTCTCACTGTAAAATTGGGTAAGAGCATAATATCGGGGTAGAAAACATATGACTGTCCAGATATTGTTGGACTGCAGGTCTCATGGTTCCTTGCTAGCATGTCCAATATTGAGAGGTGCAGGCAGCAACATCTAGAAAGTCCCATGCTCCAATAGGGCATATTATGTTTACAGAAAACTGATCCGTGGGTGCCGAAGTCCATAGGGAAGGGTGATAATCACCAAGTGGATTAAATCCCTCTTGAATCCTTATTGATGGAGGACAGCAGCTTCATCAATACTAGCCTGAAGCTGATGAGGACTTTGCGTGCCAAAAGGGTGCAGGACCAGAAAGGGACTAGCGGAACTGGATCTGTGGTATGGGTGTTATGGTGCAATGCAGAAGGCAAATGAAGGGCCACAACATTATATTCTCTGAACAGTCTTTGTGGCTGATTGCCATGATGATTTGCGATGTTTGGATTTGGATACAACAGTAGCAGCAGCAGCAGAAGAAGAACCACCAAGATGCTCTGAGATCTTTCAGATTGTCCACAGACAAACTTGACCTTAGATGGACATGCCAAACTCATACAATTGGTGACGACTAGGCTGGATGAGTAAAAGAGTTTCTGTTTCTCAGCCTTGACTAGTTAGTTTATTCTTTTATCTAGTCTTACTCAGAGACATTTAGCTTATATTTAAAAACTGATAGCACGCTCTCCCAGAACTGCATGTTGGAGCAATCAGAATTGCTAATTTAGCCCATATTTACTTCTTGATGATCAGTCACAAAACAAAGCAAGTTAACTTGCAGAAATAAAGATGCAAGTACTGTACAGAAAATGGTCTGTTACATGACTTGGAAGAGCTCAGTTTCTAACTCAAGCAGAAGTTTTATTTTACCCACATAATCTGAAATCTTGGTTACCACATGTTTTAATGTATAGTTCCTGTTCCATGAGGACATGCTAGTTTATCATGATAACTATAATTATTCTCCATATGTGATATTCTTTCAGTTTCCCTGCTTAATTCAAGGTGCTGGTTATGACATTTAAACACTTTAATGCAGGGGTTCGCAACCTACGGCCCATGGCACTATTTCATGTGGCCCATGTTACCGCCGCTGGAAGTGAACACATTTACGACAGCCATAAATGTGCCCACGGCTATTGTAAATGCATTTACAACAGCTGTAAATGCACATGCAGCTGTCATAAATGCATTCACAACAGACATGGACACATTTTACGGCAGTGTTTATGGCAGGGGGAACCACCAGCCCAGCCCATTCAGCTGTCTGAGGGGGCGTGGTCCAGCCCGCAGTTTGGAAACATTGAGAACCTCTGCTTTAGTTGTTTAGAACTTCAATACTTGTTGGAATGTGTCTCCCAGAAACCAGCTACCTATTTCACCCACTCCTCTCAATCCATGTTTCCACACCAAAGGAGGCCAGACAGGCAAAGGAATTGGACTATTTTACTGGTGCCCCCCAGTCTCTGGAACTGGTTGCCAATGGAGATACGCTAGGCTTCCTCCCTTCTTATGATCAGAAATGGCTGAAAACAGAACTATTTAAACCTGCCTTTAACAACTGAGCCTCATGTTAATGTTAAACTTTTTTTTAAAGAAAAAAAAGCCATGTTGTTAAACATGTTGTTATGGAGAGTCTGTGAGATTTTTAAATTGTAAAGCACCCAGAGTAATGATTGCACTAAATGGGATGATCAATCAATCAATAGATACTAAATAGTATAATGATGTAGGGCCTGAAATGGCCATGTAAGAAATAACATGGAAGTTACTCACCTGCAAGATGTTTTACATGCCTTCTGGGTGTTGCAGGGTAGTTTTAATTTAAATCAAATTGTCATGATTTAAATTACTAGTTAGTAATGGTTTTCTACATAAAGACTCATTCTTGCTGGCATAATCTTAATATTTGCAATCAGAGGAAGGTTTCATTTTTAGAATAACAACTTTTCACAATAGTTTTAGTTAAGTCAGAAAATTACTGATTTTGTCATACTATTAGAAACACATCATAGATAGGTAATTATGAAATTACGATGCAGTGAACTGTCTCCAGTTTAATAAGCCTAATCATTCATATTTGGATAGCTTTTTGGCTGTACTTTAGGAGAAAAGTAATTATTACCTTGATAATAAAAATGTAAATACTTTAATTAAGTAAAACAAAAACATTATAGCATATGTATTTTGTGTTTTCTGAAACATCCACATTCGTTAACTGATGTGGTTAAACAAAATGTCTTTTGAAAAACTTAAGACTATCAGCCCACACGTGAAAAACTTAAAATATTGTCCTCTGTAGCTCATTTATCTTCATCATCTTGTTTGCTCTTAATATTGAAACGGAAAAAAATCTTTCTTGTTTTATCAGGTCCAAAATGATTTCTCAATTTAGAATGACTGAGTCCAAAGGAAGAGAATATTCTTTCTGTGCTAGCAGAAGAAGTTACTGCTGTTAAAAGTGAAATCATTCCTTCAACAGTCTCTAAATCCAACTGCTTAAGTAACTTCCATCAGTTCACTGATGTAACTTTGTTTAAAACATCATCAGCAAGCATATTTCTTGAGTGTTTTCCTCTCAGCTCAGAAGTATATTGTCACACGTTTTGCAACCAATTGCCACTCAATAGGGTCAGGCTTCATAGCAAGTTTGAATAACCAGGGATTTTCCATTATTGCCAGTTGTAAAAAACTAAAATATTACTTTTCTGTTAAGCTGAGCAACCATTATGTGCCTCTGTACCTGATGTGTATTGATGCTATGATGTCTCACTCATATGTCTGACAAAGTAACTTGATCCACAAAAGCTCACATTTAAATACAGTAGTTAGTCTTTAAGATGCCACAACTTTTTTTGTCTTTCTTGTTGTTTTGTTTATAAGTTTATTATAGTTGCCATTATATATGGATGATTTTTGGATACCCATGTTATAGCTAGCTCCGCCTCCTCCGCACCTATGGTTTGACCCTGATATCAGAGAGTGACAATATTTTCAAGAAAATGAGCTGGAGGTGGTATATGTCCCACTCATTTTTTAAAAATGCTTTTAATTTAATTTTGTCGATGTGTAGTCTTTTTAAAATTATTCACCCGGTGTTATGTATTGAATGAATGTTGCAAGGTTCCCTTTAACAGAATGTATCCAGTCAATGTATCCAATTGTATCTAATCAGAGACACATTGTAACAAGCTGTATAAGGATGCGAGCTAAGTGGCCACAGGTGGCAGTAGCGAGCATCCGGCTCACATGGTGCAGATTCTCCGAATACCTGCAGAGCGGGAAACCTTCCCGCCACACCGCACCTGGAGAAGATGGGCGTGACGATCCATGACGTCACACGGACAGTAGCCAATGAGCTACCACACTGGGATATTCAAATGTACAGTGTACTATAAATAGAGCTGTTTGTCCACCATTAACACATGTTCACCCTGACCATCATGCAATAAAGTTGTGTTTAGCCCTGCTGCGGCTCCTTCTATCGTCTTCCTTGCAAGACACTAAACCTAGTTTCTTCTAAATTTCAACAGCATCAGCAATAAAAGCCCCCCCCCCCTCCAATATATATATTGTTTAAAGCTTCAGAAATGAGTTTCAGGCTGTGCAACATATTTTCAACATTTCTCCTAAGCCCAATATTGAGGATTTTGGCCATAATCTTGCCATCTATTTTCTCTCAATTGTATCCACAAACTGTCATCAGAATAGGCCAGTTCTTGATATCCTTTTCAAAACATTCCTCTACAGAATTCTGACATTTTCTTTGAGTGTTAGCTTGGTTTAGCAATTGCAATTACACTTACTTTACATACTGCCCCATAAGGCTTAATGCACTCTCTGGGCAGTTCACAAGGTAATTACGGTAGCACTTTGCTCACAACACGCTGGTTTTGCCCATTCTTTTCAGAGCTGCTACTGCTGCAAAATGATTGTTATGGAAGTATTTAGAAATTTCAATGACATTAGTCTATTTCTGGAACAATGAAGCTTTGGTTAGGAGGTGCAGCAAATGAACATTGCAACCATGTGTTATTAGCTTTGTATGTATTCCCTTCTTGCTCTTCTAGATTTCTTCTCCTTTTGGATACATTTGCAGCATTGTCTGTGACCAAATTGCATATTAAACATTTGAATTTTTGTTCATGTTATTATAGCTTTGCTGTCACTTCTTGTATTTTGTGACATTCCCTTTTTCGGTTATTATACAAGTACTGTACACACAACAGGATCATTGTGGATATTACTCCACTCATCAAGACTTAGGTTAATAGTTTTACCCAGTGGTGGGCATCAGCAGGTTTATACCAGTATGCACGTACCGGTAGTAAAAATAGCTGGCCCCGCCCACATCCTCCTCCTCTTAGATGAGGTTTTGGAGGGGGCTGGCTTCATCTCCCCCTTCATCAAACACTTTTCCTGGGCTCCTTTTCACCCCAAAGCACATCCCCAGCCACTCCGGAGTGCCTGGAGCGGCACTTTGGGGTGAAGCAGAGCCTTGGAAAAGCCTTGGACGAAGAGGGAAATGGCTTCAGAGGTTCGCTATAGAGTGATGAAAATAGAAGAGGCTTCTATTTTCATAGCTCTATAGCGAAGAGCAGTCGCATGGCCAACAGGCCATGCCCACCCAGTCACATGGGCATGGCCACAGTGTGGTAGGATTTTTTTTAATGCCCACCACTGTTTTTACCCTCCAGATTGTTCCTGTTCTCTGTCATTCACTTTATTCAGCAGTTTCCCTACAACACTTGCTCTACAGGGTGGATTGAATCATGGTCTCAGTGACTGAACCATATTAACAGTCTTCAAATACTTGAAACATAGTTTTTTTAAAAAGAGGGGAAGACTCTGTTCTTGTCCATCCCAGAGTGTAGGACACATAATAATGGGCTAAAACTGCAGGAAATCAGACATAGGCTGAATATCAGGAAAATATTTATTTTGTAATGTATTTTATTCTGTTGCTGTTGTGGAAAATATCCCAGATGGGCGATATAAAAATGTAATAAATAAATAAAATATCTTTATTGTCAAGCATACAACAATGGAACCAATTACCTTAGGTGATGCTAAATTCTCCAATTTTGGAGGCATTCAACAGAGAATTGGACATCTGTCAGATCTGCTTCAATTATGATTTCTGCATTGAGCAGGGGGTTGGACTCAATAGCCTCTTAGGACCCTTCCAGTTAAATTATTCTAAGATTCTATGAGATTATCAATATTGTATTGTTTCAGAATAAATTATTATAATGAAAATAGAAATTAAATCAAATAGGATAAAGTGCTTTATTGTTATGAAGAGTGATGTACCCCACATGTGGAAGACTGTGTTCATTTGCTGTTTTTCTCTTCTTTTTCCTTGGCTTTTTCTTGCTCTATTTTTCAAATGTTCTCCCTTACTGCTTTTTTCGTACTGTATCTTTCTCTTCACTTTACCTTTCTAGGGTTTATAAGATCACAAACATATCAAATTCAGCTCAGTTTGCAAAGAACCATGGGAACTGTAACGGAGCACTAGGCTGCAACTCCATTGATGGAAAGCAATCCTGTGTAGATGATTACGTTAAACAGAAGTAGGTCACACTGTCTTCAGTGGAGTTTACTCCTTTGAGAGTGTGTTTAGGATTGTATCCTTGGGGATTTTAGCCCTATACATCAGCACACCCTGCCCTGCTGGTTATGTCAATAGCTAAACCAGCCTTGCAGATAAGTACAAATTTAACACCTCAGAAAAATATACAAAACACCCAGTTTGTACCTACATGTGATGACTCTCTTTGGTGGTGATTTTGGTAAGTTACTTGCCCAGAACAAGTTAAGCAAACAAGTCTTTTCAAAGCTGATCTGAACTTCTACTGGAAATCCAAGAACAGAGATCTTATAAGCATTTTGCTATAGATATACTGTACAGTAAACCCCGACTTACATATACCTCGAGTTACATAAAATTTGACTTACATAAAGATTTTGTGCTAAAACCATGTCCTGATTTACACTATTTTCTATGGGTTTGCTTTGAGTTACACATTCATTTCCCTATGGGTTTGCTTTGATTTACATAAATATCATTTTCCTGTGGGTTTACTTCGAGTTAAGTAAAAAAATAATTTTTCCTATGGGTTTGCTTTGAGTTACGTGAAAAATATTTTTCCTATGGGTTTGCTTCGAGTTACATAAATAAACAATTTAAGCAAAAGCCTATGGAATGGACTTTTTTTTCGTAAGTAGGGTAGGGGTTTTACTGTAGTTATAAATCCAGTATTTTATTTTCTCACAGCTTTTCTTTAGGAGGCATTTAACATTAATTGTAATTATGGTCTGACAACCTGAAAGAGAGAATGTGTTAAAAGTCTTGTTTGTCAATTTTAAAAATGCAGTAACATTCAGGTCTGATGAAATTAACTAACACAGTAACTTTCCTGTTTTTAATTATTGATAGCATTTTCTGCAAGGTTTTTCTTCTCTTCCTGAGGGGCAGGAGAGAAAGTAAGCAGGCTTTAAACTATAACGATTTTCAGGGGGGGAAATTGAAAGAAAGAACAGGCAATTTAGTGACAGACACTAGATATGCAAAGGGCAAAATTCTAAATATACACCACTCAAACGCAGGATGAAATGAACAGATCGGAGGAACTTAACTCTGTAATCCTATTAAACAGCTATGCAGTGGTTGAAAATGCCACCCTGCAATGAAACAAAGCCACCCATTTCTTGGGCTACTGTTGCCTTTGAAAAAAGTGCTATACTGTATACACTTACAGCTGTTAATACAGTATAGTTGTGGTTAAAGAAACTCTACCAGTCAGGAGGAACCAGGGCCAGCGTCTGTCTTAACCAAAATATTTTGTTCTCACGAATCATACAATACTTATTATCCAAGGCATCTTTCATTTTTAAGAGTGCGGTAAAGGCAAACGTTTCCCTTGCTTGAAAGCCAGTCGTATCCTACTCTAGGGTTCAGTGCTCATCTCTGTTTCAAAGCCGAAGAGCCAGCGCTGTCTGCTTCTGCAGACCTTCCCATGGCAGGCATGACTAGATACCGGAGTGCAAGGAATGTTGTTACCTTCCCACCGAAGTGCTCCCTATTTATCTACTTGCAATGTCTTATTTTCGAACTGCTAGGTTGGCAGGAGCTGGGGCAAAGACCGGGAGTTCATTCCGTCCTGCAGTACTCGGAATCGAACTGCTGACCTTCCCAGTCAGCATCTTAGCCACTTGAGCCGTTGCAGTCCCTAAAAGGTGAATATAACGTCTTGAGCATCTCTGACTATATATAATTAGAATATTTTCCAAGTTTCTTCCCGCCAGGTCTCTGGGTTCCTGGAAAGATACATTTCCCCTATTCATGCTTTTAATTTCGGCTCATCCTTGCCGCTCAGAAAGTAGAGAAGCCTCTGATGATCAGAAACCCCCAGAGGAAGTGGGCCACGGAAGAAGTGGGCCACAAGTGCCGGCAACCTCCTGAACCGGAGAGAAGTTAGAATGAAGAGAGAGAGAGAGAGAGAGAAAGGTAAGGAAGTTGGAGGAGGTGCTCAAGGAATCCGCACCGCTCACCTGTCAACGGCGATTCTTCTCACGGCGCATGAAAAGCCAACAGGGACAGCTGCGTGTAAATCGCTTTTGCAAACTGTGTCCCTGATGTCAACATGCTAAGCTGGAGCCTCAATCTTCTGGTGATCGGATTAGGAGTCCCTGCCAGGAGTTCTCTCTCGACACGTGTCAGCCGCTTCCTCCTCCAGTCCTCCTCGCAGCGTTTGCCGGACACGATCGGGACAGGAAAGGAAGGGAAGCCCCATCGCGGGCTGTTTCCCGGAGGGAGGGATGGTTTGCGTTCACTTTCCCGCTGCTGCGCCCTCCGCGCTTTCTTTTGCTCCCCTCCGAGTGACGAGATCGCCAAGCTGGGGGTGACCTTCGGCGGCAGGGGCGGCTTCATCGCCACGATCATGGCTTTATTGCGATTCCACACCTCTGGTGGCTTCTGCTGAGCTGGAAGCCGCAGTGCTGTCCATTCTCGTTTTTCCACTCGCTACTTTATTATTATTGGGGGGGGGGGGGGGGGGGCCGCGCAGACTTTTAACTTTCACCGCTTCTAGTTTCTGGATCGCGTGAGAAGCCCGAGGGGAGGGTGTGTGTTTGGGGGTGGGGGATCCGGTTTCTGCTTTCTGGTGGGAAAGACACGTGAAAAAGGCCGAGCAAGGAGCATCTCTAAGTGGAAGCGGGGGGACCGGATCGCGGGAAGAGGCGCTGCGCGGTTGCTTTTGGGAATGGCTGTTGTGTTCTTGCTCCTGCCGCCCCCCCTTGCTCCGAAGAAAGCGGAGGCGGAGGAGTCGATGCTGCGGTGGGTCAGCAGCGCGTTGGCGCCAACTTGGGGCGAGAAGAAGCCAGACTGGACTCCTCGCTGAGGGGGGAAAGCGCCCGGGCGGGTTAAAAAGAGGCGAGAGGAGAATTCTTTCTAGTTGCATTTCTCCCCATCCAACCCACCCTTCCTTTTCCTTCCTTCCCCCTCAAAAAGTCCTTTCCCCTATTCGCTTGGAAAATGGGGAAGGAGGCGCCAGGAGAGTACTAGCGCATCTCTTTCTCTCATGACCCACGCACACACAAAAAAATACACCCCTGCCTTTCCCTCCCAAACGTTGGGAAGCCTCGGAGTCTGGGTTATAGTAGCCTGGCTGCCTGGCTTCGCCCTCCCATCCCGTTGGGCGCCCTGAGCTTTGTATGCAGTAGAAGCTGAGAAGGCGACACGCGTGGAAACGTAAGGGAAGACAAGGAGGATTTTATTGCCTTTGAAGTAGATCCGGATCGATAAAAATAGAGCGATCTGCGCCCTCGTGTGGACTGTAGGGAGGCCGGGCGTGGGTCTCTTTGGGTGTCCTCGCCAGTAGCAGGATTCCCTCCTCTTCCTGCCCACCTGATTTTGAATTGCGTGGCAGCACTTTGCTTTTGTGGGGGGGCTAAAAGGCATTCTTCCCTTGTGGTACTAAAAGCAAGGCCCCGCGGGGAGAAAGAAGCGCCCCCCCCTCCACTTTCCCCAGCTGAATTCTGACTGTTGTATTTTGTACAAAGTGTCCCGAACACACAGGGAACCCCCCCCTTTAAAAAAATAATAATTCAACTCGAGCACTGTCCCATCCAGGTCTGTCATGGCCGTGACAGTTTCTCCTCCTTCCTCCTCTTCATTGAAGCTCAGCAAAATCTTAGGGATGTAAATATGTCCTCCTTGAGGGTGGAGGTGGTGTGGGGAAGAAAACACACGCCCTCGCCCTCCTCCTCTTCCCCACCTCGTGGTTTTGTGTGTGCTTCTACTTTAGTTTTGAGCTGGGTCTTAGTTAGAATTTTTAATTCTAATTTTTTACTTTAAAATTAAGTTTGACGTCGCTTTTTTTAAAAAAAATTGTTGCTAGCCGCCCAGGGTCGTTGCCGAGTTGGGCGGCAAAAGAAATTTTAAGAATAAATAAATAAAAGTCAGGGCTCGGGCTCCCACTTTTCGGATTCTCCGGGACTCCTTGTGATGAGATTCGGGTGGTGGTGTTCAATTTCTCTCCGTCCAGGTGTTGCCCCTGATACGGTGCTCTATGTCGTGGGTCCATATTTGCCACTCACAATTTTCCCACCCTTCTCTCCCCGCACATGGAGACTTTTTAAACCTGAGCGCGCGTGAATAATGTCTCCCCGGGGGAGGAGGCGCGGAGGGGCCTCAGGGGCGCCCTTTGGCTCCCTGAGGTAAAAAGCTCCCCCACCACCACCACCACGCAAAGGGGAAAAAGCCAGGGCCGAGCGCAGCTTCCCTCCTCCTCCAACCCACCCCCCAATTCCCGCCTTCTTCCTCCCCTCTGAGGCGAGGATGGTGCTTCTGTCCAGGGACGGGAAAGTCGTCGGGGAATGCAGGAGTCCCGCCCCAGGTAAGCCTCCCGCCGACCAAGAAGCACGGGACCAGGGGCCAGGCGCCTCCGGGAATCCCTCTTCTACCGCCGCCTCAGCAGAGCAGGCGGGACGCGAGAAGGGCGCAGCAGCCCAAGGCGAGCCCTTCGAGGAGTGCGAGGAGGAGTACGAGGACTTCTCGGACCTGCCGGAGACGCGCAGCATCGCTTCCGACGACTCCTTCTACCCGCCGCGGGGGGCGGCCGGCGCTGCCGCCGACGGCGACGGCTCCTACTACGACGACGAGGACTGGTCGCTGGGCGAGTCGGACTCCTCCTCGGAGAGCAGCCCCGAGCAGCCGCTCTCGCTCTTCCGAGCCTGCTGCACCAACAACGTCGCCGCCTTGCGGGCGCGCCTCCGCCAAGGCCCCGTCGAGGGAGACGTCGGGGAGACCGACCGCAACAAGCGGGTGAGGAAGAAGCGCGGCGCGCACAATACAACACCTCACCACACCTCACCACTGGCCTGTCATAGCCCTCCCCTCCCCACCTCACGGATTGCCCCTGTTGGTGGGCGTGGCTGAGCCACAAAAATTCTTACTACCTCACTGTGGGTGTGGCTTACTTTGTGGGTGTGGCCTACTCCATGGGCGTGGCCAGGGCCACCACCAAAAATTCCTGGGCCCCATACTGAACAATCCTCTTGCCGCCCCTCCCCCACATACCCCATGGCCGCCGCTGGCAGGGCCCCTGTCAACTCCAGGCAGTATACCGCAGTACTAATAGTATTGCCCTGATGGCAGCCCTGGGCGTGGCCATGTGACTGGGTGGGTGATCTGTTGCCAACCCGTATGGTAATTACCGTACGGTACGGTAATTTGGCCCTCCGTACGATGTACGACTACCGTATGGAGATGTACGGTAATTTTCAGTAATTTTTGAAAAATAATAATAAAAAATATTATTTCCGGTTCCGTCCTGGGTCAAAATGAAAAAACAAAACAAAACAGATTACTTCCGTTTTCTTTCCTCATAAATATTTTAAAAAATGCCCGCCCGGGCTCCGCCCAGGCTCTGCCCATAGCTCCCCCCATGTTCCGCCCAGTATGTGTGCGCAGAAATGGGTCTGCGCATGCGCGAACCCCGTATAGTAATGTACAGTAATTTTTGCGCAGACCGTATGGTAATGTACGGTTTCCGGGTTGGATTTTTTTTTTACTACCTACTCTGTGGGAGTGGTATAGTGGGTGTGGCCAGGGGGAAAGCCCTGCATTGCACCTGAATTAGGACTACAGTAAAACCAATACTTATGGAGAAAAAAGTCTGTTCCGTAGGCTTTTCGGTTTTTTATGTAACTCGAAGCAAACCCATAGGAAAAATTATATTTTTACATAACTTGAAGCAGGCGAATGACTTTTTGCGTAACTTGAAGCAAATCAATAGGAAAAAGAATCTTTATATAACTCAAAGCAAACCCATAGGAAATCGTGTAAATCGGGATATGGTTTTAGCACAAAATCATTATGTAAGTCAAATTTTATGTAACTCGAGGCATATGTAAGTCGGGGTTTTACTGTACAGTACTTTATTTCAAAACTTGGATGGGTGTAGCCAGCCAGAATTTTTACTACTGGTTCTGGTGAACTTGTGCAAACCTGCTGAAGCCCACCACTGCCTGTTTGCTCTCTTTCAATTGAGAATAACTACTGCCAGTAATAGTTGATTTTTTTGGAATAGTAGCCATGTTAGTCTGTGGTTCAGGCATATCAGAAAACAAAAACAAAAACACTGCAGCACTTTAAAGACTAATGGCTATATTTTTACTGTGAGTTTTCATAGATCAAGACCACAATTTCAGATGTAGGTTTTTTTTTCTGATACTGCCAGTAATGACACCAACAACAATTCAAAAATATATTGATACCTATCTACAAGTACTCTCTGGGCTTCTTACAATGCCTTGTATAGGGGAAAACCCCTACCTAAGCTTCTTTTGTGTCTGGATCAAACTTTAGACTGCCAAAATGAAGCCATTTTCTTGGCTTTATCATTGGCCAAAATTAACTCTTCATTGGTACATGTTTCTGGTAGTGATTAGCAGACCAGTATATGAACCGGATTCTGTATCTCTCTAGCCTGTTGTTGTCCACCAGCAGCCCCCACTTGAGCATGTTGGTCTTGCATTTAGGCACTCCCACCCTCAGCCTATTCAGGGTCCTTCAAGTGATGTAGGGGAAGTTGAGTTCCTTAGCTATATCCTCCTTTAATACTATTCTTTGTCCAGTGAGCTCCTCTATCTTCTAATTTGGTTTTGCTCTTGTGTACCTTCAAGAATGTTTGTTCCTGCCACAAAGTTTTTTCTGGATCTAAGCCAGCGGACTTGAGATTCTTATCCATTCAGAGGATGCCAAGGATGCTTAGTTCTCTTGGTGTCCACCTCTACTTCTCTCCTTATTTCTCAACAGGTGTACCTGAGCTGAAAACAATAAAGCCATTAAAATACACCATAAAACATTTCTTCTAGCAAAGACCCTCACATAACGATGTTGCTTGGTTCCCCAAGTAGCGTCACTATAGGGGAAACATTGTTGTGTGGTTTTCAATGGAAGCTATGCCATCTAGCGGCAAAAAACTGTCATTATCCGCACAACAACTTTTTTTCATCGCTGTGCGGATAGTCACGTGGCAAGTGACGACATGTTGATAAGTGGAAATGACGCTATTTAAACGCATCATTAATCAAGGGTCCACTGTATAAAGCAATGGCCAGATCAGTTAAAAAGCCACCCTGCAAAGTTTAAGAGTCCACAGTTGGCTTCAAACCTACATGTGTCTACCCTCAAATCAAGAATCCTATTAATACATCTCATGTTATCACAAGGGTGTAGTTGCTGACATATTTTCCACATCAGAGCAACATTCCAAGATTTCCAAGATGATAATCCCTCCTATAAAGTGATATTTAGGTGGCCCCAGGCCAATTATAAAAATGCCAAGCAAGTCTGTTGTTTTCCCTCAAGTGATTCTGAGTGACCTGAACCCTAAGCATAGAGTTAGCTAACTATGTGGAGAAATGCCTGATCAGTAATTTGTTTTCACAGTGACAACATTTCTTCCAGGATAATGTGTATAATAATTGTCAAGCTTTCCCCACAAATAATTTCATCAGAAAGTTGGTAAAATGTAATCTTCCTCAAATGAAATTACTGCATCAAAAATTGCAAATTGGGCACAAATGTATCAAATAACTGATTTCATTTTGGAGTATTTCTTGAATAGTTGGTGCTGTGGGGAATTTTACTCCTTTTGGAAGTCTTTAACATTTTTCCTGTTCCTAATTGTAAATATAGAAGGATGAATCTTTTAAAAGCTATATAATATGTGTTATAGTATTACTGCCTCTTATTTTCATATATTTTGAGCATGGATTATGATGAAGAAAGTACAGTACTGATAAAAAAGTACAGTACCCAAAACTATAACAGACAACTGTAACAAAGATAAAAATAGATCAAAGGACTATTTCTAAAAATCAAAGCTAACTCTTGAGTTTGATTTCTCAGTACTGAGGAAAATACCAACACCCCGAGAATTGTGTGAGTGTAAGGTGGAGGGTGAGAGGCTAAAAAAGTCAATGTCTAACTTTTTAAAGTGGTATCTACCATTTAAATAGAAAATAGTTGTTTTTGGAAGCCAAAGTACAACTCAAAACATAGCTCCCTGGTGGCTCAGTGGGTAAAAGCACTGTGCTTGGAGACTGAAAGGATGGGGTTCGATTCTCCAAGAGCTGCACAATAGAAGACTTGAAAGGAGCCTCATTCTGGTGTCCCCCGTAAAAATCCTTTCTACCGAGAGCAATCTCGGACACGAAATACACACACAACTCAAAACATAATGAAGGGAATATAAATCTGTTGGCATGTGTGTTTTCCTAGTAAAATTGTGAGTATAGAGCTAATTTTAAGGTGGAGCTAGATAGAAAGGGAGGTTCCAAATGGTGATTATGATCCTGTGAGATTCTGAATGGAGAACAAAAATAGATTTGAGATTGTGAGAGTATCCTGAGGACCAGCAAAATGGAGTTAGGAAAGGTTGGCTTCTTGTTAGAATTAGAATCCTGTACCTACAATACATAAAATTGGGGAGTATAATATGTTGCAAGCATCTAAACAACAGTGACCCGCTTTCATACTGAAGGACACACATATGAATTGTGTGAGTGTAAGGCAGAGGGAGAGAGGCTAAAAAAAAGTCAATAATGGTCTAGCTCAGTGACGGTGCTATAGGAGTGCTATAGCTGTTCAAATGGTCATTAATTGGGTAATGTATTTTTACATGGGAAGTCTATAACAGTTGCAGCTACCACTGTGCCTGCTGCCGCGTCAACTGAATTACGTTCCCTGGTGGCATGCATGTTCCAATAGTGGCCAGGCATGTCTGGGCAAGTCAGTGAGCTGACGTCAGAAATCTATACCTATAAAATGGTGCGTTAACCGTTGGAATGTGACAAAGGATGTTGCACCAGGCCCCACTAGCCCGTAATGGGCCTCTGTTCACTTGCCCGAACCCGGTTTGCAGGTAACTGTCGGGTTGAAATTTTCGACCCAGGGGCAGGAGCCCCCCAGTCGCAAACAAAAAAAGGGAACTTCAATTCCCAACGTTCCTTGCGCTGCACCACGCCAGAGCCAATCAGGCTGAGCGGTGCAGCAAAAGGAACGTTTGGAAACGTGCTGCGGCAAATAAAAAAAGCTGCAGGGAAAAAACTGCCACAGTAAGCAAACATGCACAGGCAACACTACAAGCCCCAGCATCCTGCGCGCCCGCTGCCAATGCCCTTTTTCCCCATGGGCCAGCCAGCATGGCCCGTGGGGAAAAAATAAACCCCCCACCGCCGCTGCCCTTCTTCCCCACGGGCCAGCCAGCATGGCCGGTGGAGAAGAAAACCAAAAAAGCACCACCCCCGCCATTGCCCTTCCTTCCCACGGGCCAGCCAGCATGGCCCGCGGGAAAGAAAGCCACCCCCCTCAAAAAGTAAACAAAACAAAAACACTCAAAAACACACAAAAAACAGAAAATGAAACACAAAAACAGCCAAAAACAAACAAGATAAACACACAGAACACCCCCCCCCAAAAAAAACAAGAGAGCTTGCCAAAACATGTCTTCCATCCATGAAGGCCGGAACTCAAATGAGAAAATAATAAAAAAACCCGAAAGCGACACCCAGAGGACAGAAGAGAACAATTGTAGAGAGGCAGAAAAGCTCACCACCCCCACCCAGAGGCCAAAAGAGAAAAAACTTTCAAAAATATTGAAACTAATAAGATTAATTCAAAAATTAATCAAATAAGTTATAAAAACATTCAAAAATAATCACACTAATCTCAAAAAATACCAAAAATAACAAAAATCACTTTTCACTCAAAAAAACAAAACAAAACAAAAAATAAAAATGTGTAAAAATAAAGATTTTAAAAAACAAAATTAAATTTTGAACTAAATAATATTAAATTAATTAAATTAAATTAAATTAAAATTTGCATAAACAGAAAACAAAAACCTTCAAAAACCAATTCAAAGAGCCCGGCACTGAGGAAGCCGGCATGCAAAAAAAAAAAAAAAAGCCAAAAAAACCCCACTGGGAATGCAAGTCCGCCGCAGGCGGTCGCAGCGCCTCGAAGCCAAAAAATCACAAAAACTTACAACACCATTTAAAACAGGCCAGCACCATTGGTTCAAGAAAAAAAAGAAACCCTTTACTATCCAACACAATTTTAAAAAGCCCGGCAAAATATGCTAGTAGCTATATAAGGCGAGATGGACCAAGGGCTTGTCTCTAGCTCAAAACCATCTTATTCAATAGTACAGTGATACCTCATACAACGTCCAAACTTGGTTCCACAAGTTTGGACTTTATACGGATTTGGACTTTGTATGAGGCATGCAAAATCCTAGCCGCAATGCCTCATACAACGTCCAAATCCTTGCCACGATGCCTCATACATCGTCGTTTTCATAGAGATACATTGTACTGTAACAGCACAGACTTCAAGGCAAAGTCAAGGAAACAGACAGGAAACTGACAGAACTTTAAGAAATCATTGTCTAAAGGCTAAAAACATTACAAAAACATGCCAAACAACCCTGATTGTCTAAGAACCTGAAGAATGCTGCAAAAATCCTAGGAATGCTTCTAAAAATTCTGATGAAAAAATTCAAAAAAAAATCCAAAATCGTGCTCAAAACCATTCCTAAACACTCTTCGCCTCATGCAAAACCCACAAGAGCAATGTACGCATGTGTCCTGCCTTTTATACTGCCCAGGCATAATGCAACCTGGGAAAAACCCAATGCCTCATACAAAGTTGCATGACTTTGTATGAGGCAACTTTTTTCAAGGAATTAGGCGATGTATGAATCCGATGTGGTATGAAGCGGACTTTGTATGAGGTATTACTGTATAGCTAGGCCATAGTGAGTCTGTTGATATATATATATTCAGTATACACACACACACACACACACACACACACACACACACACACACACACACACACACACACACACACACACACACACACACACAAGGTTTAACCGTTGGAACTTGCTATACGTTTCTGCACCCATCCATCCTATCCTGTACCGAGCCTCCTGCACTCACCCAAAACCGGTCCGGAGGTTACTGCAGGGTTGAGAAAGGCACCAGTGGGGCAAGTGCCCCACGAACATGAAAAAATGAAAAGAACTTCACTTTCCAACATTCTCTGTGCTGCGCCGCACCACAGGCTGAGAGGCGCGAGCAAAAAGAATGTTGAGAACTGCGGTGTGGCCAATTAAAATCAAGCCACAGGAAAAAACCACCGCTGCACGAACGCAAACCAAAAAGTCCCAGCATCCTGCACGTTGTGGGTGCAGAACGCTGAGAAAGCCGGCGCATGAAAAATAAAATTAAAAATGCAACAGGAGCGCAAGTCCCCAGCAGGCAGATGCAGCGCCTCACAGCCTTGCAAAACAAAAATCCACAAAAATCCACCGCGAGACACCCGCCGGCCTTCTTTCCTAGAACAATGTTGAGAAGAGGAACTCCCTCTCCTCCACGCTACCCCACCAAAGACATGGCGAGACCACCGCCGGCCTCAAGGAAAGTTGAGCTGGGGTGGGAAAAAATACCACCAGCAGGCAGCAGTTTGTCAGGGGAAGCACCCTCCCTGGCGAATGACTGGCAGCAGCCAGCAATCCAAAAGGAAGAGCACCACCCCTTACGGATCACTGTCTGCTGATCTCCGTTTAGGTAAGCCAGGAGAGAAAGGAGACAGAGAGGAGAGAACCATCGTCAGGCAGATAGCTCTTCTCTGCCTCCTTCTCCCCCGACCTACCTAACAAACCTTACCAGCCAGGGGAAGAGCGGGCTGACTGCCGGCTCCTCCTTTTCCCCATTGCTGCATCGAACCCAAAATTCGAAGCAGCAATGGGCAAAAGAGGAACCAACAGGCAGCCCGTTCTTCACACAAAAATACACAACAACAACAAACAACAACATTAATAAAAATTAATAAAACACAAATAAATCAATAATTAAAAACCCATTAATAAACAAAAAAGAAAACAACAAAATCCAAAAACAAAAACATCCATAATTCCAGAAAAGCACAGACAAAACACCTAACTACAACATGAAAATACCTAACTCTAACAACACAACTACCACAAATTACACAAATAAACAACAACGAAATCACAAAAATTAAACAAACCAGAAATAAACAAACCAATTAAACAAACCTAAAACCCAACCAAACCACAAAAACAAACAAACAGAAACACCTCCCAGCACACCACCACAAAACAAAACAAAGAAAAACCCCAGAAGAAAGAAAACCAGAGAACTCACCAGCATGTCCTCCCTCTACGAGATCGGAACAGAAATGAAGAAACAAAGACTACTTACCGGAAGAAGCCCCACCTAGAGGCCAGGAGAGAAAAAACATGTGAAACGAAAACAAAACCACTGACAGCCCCACCTGCAGGGCGGAATATTAAAAATAAGTCAAAAACAATAAAGCCCCACCTAGAGGCCACAAGAGTAAAAACAAGTCAAAAACATAACAATAAATCAAAAGTTTACACAAATAACAAATAAAATAAAAAGATTTATAGCATCCACTGTTGAGTTGTAACTCAAATAAAAACCCAAAACATCTAAACACAGTTTAAAAACATTGAATGTAAAAAACATGTACTTTCACATTTTAAAAAATATTACCTATGGTACAACTATTAACAAAAAAAATATGTCACATTTTACCTTTCTCCACCCACCCCCTTCCTTCCCTAACACCCTCTGCTGCAACTGCATGCCAGAGAAAGAGAGAGGTCAGGCTGTATGTATGTTGGACGGGCCCCCAAGCTGGTGTCCTCATGGACCATCATGGACCAGGCTCCTCTATCTTCCATCCTCCTACTCAGCTCACTCAAATCTATGCCTATTGCATCGACAATGCCATCTAGCCATCTCATCTACTGGCATCCCCTTCACCTTTTTTTCTTCTATTTTTCCCAGCATCAAGGCCTTTTCTAGTGAGTCATCTCTTCTCATTTGGTGGCTGAAATACTTGAGCTTCATCTTCAGTATTTGTCCCTCTAATGAGCAGTCAGGGTTGATTTCTTTTAAGATCAACCTATTTGTCCACTTTGCTGTCCAGGGGGACTCTCAAGAATCTCCCCCAGTACCACAATTCAAAGGCGTCTATTCTTCTGCACTCAAGCCTTTCTTAGGGTCCAGCTTTCACAGCTGTACATTAATACTGGGAATACCATTGCTTTGACTATACAGGCTTTTGTTGGCAGGGTGATGTCTCTACTCTTTATTAGGCTACCTTAGTTTCTCATTGCTTGTCTCCCAAGCAGAAAGCATCTATTTATTTCCTAGCTGCAATCACCATCTGCAGTGATCTTAGATCCCAGGAAAGTAAAGTCTGTTACAACTTCCATTTCTTTCGCTTCTGTTTGCCAGGGTGTCTCAGACCAGCTTTTTCACTCTCCTCTTTCACCCTCATCAAGAGGCTCTTTAGGTCTTCACTTTCCACCATTAGTGTATTATCATACATATCTCAGGTTGTTGATGTTTCTCCAACCAATCTTAATTCTGGTTTGTGCTTCGTTCAGGCCTGCATTACACACGATGTGTTCTGTATACAAGTTAAATAAGCAGGGTGACAATATGCAGCCTTGTTGTACTCCTTTTCATTTTCTCTCTCTACACACACACACACGCACACACACATACACTCCGTGCCCACGCGCACACACACACACGCACGCACACACACAAAAGCATTTTTTGCCCGGCCTTGCCGGGCAGGTATAGTTTGTGTGTTGGTGGTTGGGGTGGTTTTGGGGGGATGTATACACACACACACACACACACACACACACACACAGAAGGGGGTTCCGCATTCGGCCCATTGCCTGTTGGAGAATGGAGTGGATTTCTCCAACAGGCATGGGCAAAACGGAGCTCCGCATTCGGCCCTTGCCTGTCGGAGAAGGGGCTTGCTTTCTCTGTCAGAGAAAGCAAGCCCCTTCTCCGACAGGTAAGAACCGAATGTGGAAGGTGCTTGCTTCGCTCTGGGAGGCGAAGGCAGAGAACAGAGCACCGTTCTCTGCCTTTGTTTCCCGGGGAAGTGGCTTGCTTCCCTCAGTTGGCGGGGGCCCCGTGGAAGGGGCTTGCTTCTCTATAGGAGGCGAAGGCAGAGAATGGAGCGCTGTTCTCTGCCTTTGCTTCCCAGGGAAGTGGTTTGCCATCTTTTATTACCCCCTCCGTTGTTTCGTGTCAGCTCTCAAAACAGCAGCGGGGGTAATACAAAGGCGGCAGCCAGCAAACCGCCAGGGAGAGTGCCTCTCCTGACGGATCGCTGGCTGCCGCCTTTGCATTTCCCCCTTAACTGTTTCGAAGGTTGACACAAAACACTTGTGGGGGGAAATGCAAAGGTGCAGCCAGAGATCGGTCAGGAGAGGCACTCTCCCTGGCGGATCGCTGGCTGCTGCCTTTGTATTACCCCCACTGTTGTTTCGAGAGCTGACATGAAACAAAGAAAGTGGTAATACAAAGCTGGTGAGCTGACGCCTGTGAATTTTTCCGTCCGTTGTTTTGTTCCCTGGCTCAAAACAGCAGAGGAAAAATAGCAAGGGTAAGCGCCGGCAGGCACAGCTGAGGGCGTGAGGGGCAGCAGGGCATTATGTTGCATAATGTGGGTGACAGAACTGAAACCCAAGGGACCCCACAGGCCAATGACCAAGGGGCTAAAAAGAATTCCCCCTGAATTAGCTGCTGGGCTTGTCACTCCTGGGAGAATTGGAGTTACTATAATATAATACCTTCATGCTTTATTGCAGAAAGACAACCCAGAATGGTACCAATGTCAGTGGTACTGAAAACTATTGAGAGGTCTAGCAGAACCATACAGGGACAGAGTCTCACTGCCTAGCTGCCAACATAATTTGGCCTGCAAGAGAACCAAAGCTATCTCCATCCCATTACAAACCCAGAAGGCAAACTGAAATGGTTTTAGATCAGTGGTTCCCTATGTGGGGCCCACACCCCACAGAAGACTTCAATTCCCAGAAGCCTAAGTCAGTACATTGACTGATCAGTGCTTTGGGAAATTAAGTTAGGCTTCTGGGAACTGAAGTCCAAAAACCAAAGGTTGAGAAACACCGAGTTAGACAATCCCACTCATTCAGGAATGCTTGAATGATGCTAGGGTTATGATGCTGGGGTTTGTATCATTTAAAAGATATTAAAAAGAAAGCTTAGAGATTCAGGAGCTGGCCGAGTGGTTTAGGTATCGGCTGCCGGGCCAGATTTAGGACGTGTGATTCCCCAATGTGCCTTCTAAGAGAAAAGGTAGACTGTGCAGTCATCGTAGCTATACAGTCCTGGAATACCTCCAGAAGAAAGGAATGGTAAACCACTTTGGAGGATTCTCTACCTTAAAAAAAACCATGAAAAGGGTCATTGCAAGTTGACGGTGTGCACTTATTATTAAATAATCATGAAGTAAAAGTGACTTGGAATGTCTTCCTATTTCAACTAGCTTTCATTTTAAAAGGCTAAAAAACAACATGATGGGCTTTTCTGTGGATGGTGCTGTCAGGCAAGATTTCCTGTTTTGTCAGTGTTAACAGGTGGAGACCAGAAGACAAAAAGATCTTCAGAGAAGCGTTTGCAAGTTCCACCTGGGATGTACTTGACTTGATTTTTGCTACCATAGAAGTTCTTCTTGTGGCTTTTCCAAGAAGGGAATTAAAATGATCTTCATAGATGTCAGCTGCCTTTTCGTCAAAATGGTAGAATTTAGGCTTTCTTTAGATTCTGCAGAAGCATACAAGGCTGGCTCTTCGGCTTAGAAACAGAGATGAGCACTGCACCTTAGAGTCGGATACGACTGGCTTTCGAGCAAGGGAAACCTTTACCTTTACCTCTTTAGATTCAGCACTCTCTGTGGTAGGAGAGCAACAAAGCTGAAAACAGAGAAGGTGGGACTTGTGTGTTTCCCTCTACACATGGTAGCTATATTCCTTTTAATAAAAAAATGCCTAGAGCTTTTATCTCCTGAGCAAACAGAAACATTGCACCATGCTGACTTCTATATTTGGCTTTTCCTGACTCATAACAATTTATTCTGCGATTCCATCTAAGTATCTTAGAGCCTTAGATCTGCTTTATCTTAGCGCTGCATCTTGCCTGATAACTCAAAGTTCTGTGGCTGACATTTACTTCCACCCACAAAAATATGGTCTCTGTGTGCTGAAATATTGAACTGTTTCTTCTGGAATATGATAGAGATTGTTCCTGGAAAATGCTCCCCGTATATTATTTTCTGAGAATTTAGAGAGCATTTAAATTGGTATTCTGTTGTTTTTTTCTGATTTAAAAAAAATTCAAGAGATTTCTGCAGTGTTTCTTTAAATGACATGCTAATGGTTAATTAAGAACCACAGGAAAATTATATCAGAGCATAAACAAAACAAAACAAAATTTAAAAATGCTGTGGCACCTTAAAGACTAATTCCTGTATTTTAATGTTAGCTTTCGTGGACCAAGTCCACCCCATCAGACATAAGAGTGGATTTTCATGGTATGTATTTATACATTTCATATAGAGATCCAGAGTAGTTGTAAAAAATTGGTTGGTTCAGGAGATGGATATGTAAATAAATGAGTATTTACAACCGGTATTTGCAATCAGTTTTTCAGGTGAATCTCTGATGGAAAACAGTTTGAGTGGTTAGGTTTACAAAATAAACAGTCTGACATGCATCTGACTTTATACATCTCCTAGTTGATAGAGGAAACTTTATGGGTTGAGGCACAGCTAGAGGTCGAACTGTCCTGAAAAACATCCCTATCTCACCCCTCCCCATATTACTGAGTCTGCTATGCAAGATAAATGTAACCCCTTAGTTGTTGCATTTTTTGTATGAAAATTATAGTTACATAGAATTGCATAGTCCAATTTTGGAGCAAATCTCTAATTGTGCAAATAATAAGTGGAAAAGATGCAGATTTTTGGGTGTTATTTTGTTTGTTTTTCATGGGGAACAGTTCAGAATTGTCAAGTAAGATTCAGAGGTACAATTTTCTGTATATACTCCTGTCCTTATTTCTACCTTTTTTGTGGCAGGGGAGAGCCAACATGTGCTCAACTGTTTTACCTATTGCTGATAAGCCTTTTAAATGACAGTAACTCTTGTCTTAACAATAATAATTTTGTGTCAGAAATTATTCTGGGTTGAAAGGATTTTTGCTGGAGAAACTCCACCCAGGGGATACCCGAATGAGGCTCCTTTCATGTCCCCAAGATCTTTCCCCACCGAAGTGGTCCCTATTTATCTACTTGCAATTTCTTGCTTTTGAACTGCTAGGTTGACAGGAGCTGTGACAGAGATGGGTGCTCAATCCATCATGCAGTACTCAGGTCTTGAACTGGTGAATTGCCAACCTTCCAGCGAAGAAGGTGAGCTTCTTAACAATTGAGCCACCGCAGTCACCTTCCTGAGGTAATTATACCCAAGGATCAAGGCTGGGAGGTTTCCATGTGACTGAAAAGCTGAAGACAAGAAAGTGAAGTATTTTGAGGCATGCATGATTTATGTCGGTGAAGCTATACTGAAATCATTAAGAGTTCTACTCATTAGCATTGCATAACTTGTTTTTCAAATTTCAGATTTAAACAGAATTGTAGTAAGCACTTTGATGTTGGACTGTACTCCTTTTTCCTAGGCAGTTGGCAAATGACACTGAAATCAGTGTTAAAACAATTAATAGCATTTTGTATGAAAATAAAATTCATCCATTATCTTCAGCAAAACAAAATGAGCAATTAAGTACTTAATTGTGTGATCCTTTAAATCTGTTTTAGCAAATGGTGTTGTCTGCCAAGAACCAAAGCAGCATACTTTCCTTAGTGGACAGTAAAAGCAGTACAGTATTTTCACTAGAAAATTACAATTATACATCTTAATATTTCCAGTTTAATTTCTTGTATAATTTATATGGTTACTGCAGTGTTTTACTTCTCATCTTCTGTGCATATGGATTATCTTCTAACCAGATAATACTAGGAAAACCAGTCCCACTTATCAGGGAAAGGAAGTTTCTATCTAAGGATGTGGCTACATTGGAGCAAATTGGCTTTGTATCAGCTTGATTTATAGCTGAGCGCAGAAGAATAGATGCCTTTGAGATGTGGTGTTGGAAGAGAGTCCTGAGAGTCCCTTGGACAGCAAAGAGAACAAACAGGTCAATACTGGAGGAAATCAAACCTGACTGTTCATTGGAGGGACAAATAGTGCAGATGAAGCTAAGGTACTTTGGACATCAAATGAGAAGGGAGGACTCACTTGAGAAGGCTCTGATGCTGGGAAAGGTAGAGGGCAAGAGAAGAAGAGGACGTCCAAAGATGAGATGGCTAGATGGTATTGTAGACACAGTGGGCACAGAGCTGGACGGGCTGAGGAGGATGGTGGAGGACAGGTGCCTGGAGGAAAATGGTCCATGGGGCCGCAAAAGGTCGGAAGTGATTGTGCGACTGAACAACAACAAGATGACAACACAAAGACCTTTGGTTGTTTTAGAGCAGCATCCACACTCATCCCTTGCTATTGAGCTCTTGAAAAAATTAAAAGGATTGCAAGGTGATAGAGAAAAAAGGATAATTTCCCAAAGTTCTCCACATATGTATGAACATACAGAATACCACAGAAACACATTAATTGATGTAATTTGTCAGAGTGCTAAAAATCAAGTGCTAACTCATGTAAGTCAGGGGTTCCCAACCTTTTGGGGCCATGGGCCGTTCACGTGGCTCCAGGTTCCTCCCACCCAGAAGTGTAAGTAAAATGTATTTTGTGCATGCACAGTTGCGTTTTACCTCCACTTCTGGGAGGGGAATGGGTGGTGCGGGTCAGATGAATTGGCATTGGGGGCCAGATCTGGCCCATGGGACGGAGGTTGGGAACCTCTGTGCTAAAGTAATCTAGCACTAGACTCAATAGTTTGTTTAAAGGCAATACTTAGAGTGATTAGGGATAAAGATTGTAGAAGGAGTGTGTTTCCACTCTCCTGAAACATTGCATCCCAATTTACTGCATCACCAGAAAACTACCCAAAATCATGCTGCTCCATTGTGTAGAATAAAACAGACTATCACATAGGCAAAACACTGTTCAAATTGTTGCAGTTAGGAAAAAAGCCGAAGCCCCCAAAGACGGGGGGAGGGAATCTGAATGGGGAGGGGGAGAACAGGCCGATTCATATCAACCTTTATGTCTTGTGCTTTTTGAAAAATACTTTTAATTCACCCCTGCCAATTCTGGAACAAATTGTTAAGTATTTTCCAATGTAATCACATCCTAAGACACTCACTTGAAGAGGCAGATCTTTTATATCACAGCTATAGCTACATTATTTAGTGTTGAGCCCCTGTCCCCTTGATATAACAAAGATGAATAAAACACACATAGAATATGAGGTCCACTAATATTGGAAGGATTGTTCAAAATTCTAGCAAACAGCTTTAGCCCTCAAGTCTTGCATTCAAAATGGTGGTTTTCCCCCATGTATAATGAGCAATACTAAGCTTTAATGAGCCCTCGTGGTGCAGTGGTTAAACTGCTGTACTGCAGGGTTGTGAGTTCAATCCAGACCAGGCCTCAAGGTTGACTCAACCTTCCAGCTTTCTGAAGTTGGTAAAATTAATACCCAGCATGTTGGGGCAAAAATGCTAATTAACTTGTAAATTGCCCAGAGAGTCGACTAAGTGCTATGGGGTAGTTTATAAGTGTGATTGCTTTTCTTTGCTTTAATTTTGAAAATATATCTCAAAATATAAGTTGGAACAAAGACCTGGAGCAATCTTGAGGTTTTAGGTGTCATCAAAGCTTATGATGCACATCCTCACATACAGTCTTGTTCTCCCACTCCCTCTCTTTCAAACTCACACAGTATTTTCTTTATTAATTTTAACGTACAGTGGATGTTTTGACGATTTGTCTTGAACCTAAATGAAATCTTGGGGTGGGCACAATGGCATGTCATTACCAGCTTCTACAACATTGTTTCCTAGAAGTCTGCATGCATAAATCATAGTATGAATCATAAACATAAATTGTAAATCATGTTACGCAATGAACATCATCAACTCCTCGTTCATTTCTTTGTACCACTGGAAATTACAGGGGTAGGAATAATATCATTTAAAGCAGAAATGGCTAACCATTTCACTGTTGAAGACTTCAAAATTATGTGGGTATATGCTCAGGTGAAACATTCTGCTGGTGGTGAGTAGGGCCAAATCCACATATACAAAAGATTATTTTATACAGCCCATTAGCAGTGTGAAAATGTAAGTCTGTTCCCTATAGAGTTGCCATAATTATCTCCCGCCAAACCGGGACAGCCATTGCGTTCTTCAAACTGTGCATGCATTATACGGGGCTGTCAGGGAGACTGTGGCTCTAAGACCCCGCAGAATCCCTGTCCAGGGCAGACAGGGAATACTGACCCTATGCAATTAACTCTGTGGTCACGTGAAGAAGGAATCCTCCATCCTACTGTATGGTGGAGGTTTGTCTTCTTAGATATGGGTATTTCTTGCTCCCTCCCGGCTTTCGAGGAAAAGGACTGAGGACAACTCCTTGTCCACCCAAACTTCAAGTTGAGCCAAGGGATTATTGCAAAGAGTTATTTCACTGCCTCTGTGCCTTTCTTTCAGTTATCTCGCTTGCAAGTGTCTCCTCTCCCCGACGGGCTTCTCAGGGTGCTATTTTGCCTTCACTGCTTTCAAGCAGGATAATTGAAAGAAAGGCAGGGAGAGGGAGGCAGTGAACTAACTGTTTGCAAAAATCCCTTGGAGAGGGGTGATCTTGCTTTCTGTGTTCAAATTTAAAAATCCGGGACTTTTACATGTTTTTACTTGAACCGGCCGGGACAGCTTGAATCCGGGAAAATCCCTGAAAACCAGGACATATGGCAACCCTAGTTCCCTACTACACAGCTATACTTGGACAGTAGGTAAAGTGAATACCCCTCCCAAGGATCCAAGGGTTGTAACACATCCAGTGGACCACAATTTGCCTAACTGTGCTTTACTGTGACTTGCCCCCAAACAAAATATTGGGCTGTAAGCAATGCTATGCCAATTTGTAAAGCAGATACTGGGAACATTTTTCACCTTAAGTTGTGTACAGTATTTACATTTGGAAAAAGTCATAGCTAAGCCACTCCAACAAAGGGTGGAGCTAAGTGTATGGGGCAGATTCAAACCAAAATGAACAAGGATTTGTTTCTTAACTAATTTGGACACTTTCCCACCAAGAAAACAAAGTTCAGTTTTGCTCTACATCTGTCTGAGTGCAGGACTCAATGTCAGTGCAACATCTTTCAGACATGGAAAGCACAGCTCAATTCTGTGCATACCTTCTCAACAGCAAGCCCCCTATGGCACAACATCCTGGGCCATGGCCCAGTCCCATGGGACCACTTCCTAGACTGCAAACTACAGCTTCTGCCACTTTCAATCTGGGGGTCAAACCTCCTTATCTTTTCTTATAAAAATATTGTACTGTAGCGGAGGATGAATATGCAAAATACTCTGGGTCTTTTCTTACTCTTCTGAAGTTTTTAAGATTAACAATAAATTGTAATTAAACATAAAACCACAGGTATGCTGTGTGTATACTACAATTTTTTTATTAAACCTCTTGAGGCCCAGATTTTGTCAAAAATCACTTTCAGTAAGTCAGTCCCGGTTAGCAGAAGCTCCTTCCTCCCAAGGATTAAGTGTTAATCCTTTGCATGCTGAATTGCCATATCCCAATAGAATCAGTAAACTAGTTAGGAATTTCATGAGGAACTTAAAGAAGGAGCCATATTGTGAGTCAGTGAATAACAGTAGCAAGAGGGAGAAAGAGAGAAAAGAGGAAGCCACTGGGTTGTGTCTTCTGAGGAAGGTGATGTGGTTGTGTCAGCAGTAGTCGTGTTGGGACTCTTTACTGTAGCAGCAGATACTTATTCTTTCTTATTAAAGGAGGTTTAGCCTTGAGCTTAAGCCTTAAAGTCACATTACATCCACACATCTCTCCCCAATTTTTCCTGATATGTAAAAATATTGCAGATTTGTTTTCTTAAAAGCTGTGAGCTCACAGTAAGTAGTGGTTTTACAACTATTTCCCCTAAACAGTATGTTGACCCTGTGAAATGACATTTCTCAGTGCACTGTACTCAGTTATGCCATGGCTAATACTGTTCTGTATATGCTAGCCACAGTCTAACAGGAAAAAGGAAAAAATATTTTTGCAGAAGGCAATTTAGAATAACTCAGAAAGCATTCAAGCAGTCTGTAAAATGTATATCTTTAGTAGGACTACAAATCACAAAGTAAAGATGTCCATTTGCCTAACATAAGTAATTGGAATACAGTAGACCCTCACATAATGACGTTGCTTGGTTCCCCAAGTAGCATCACTATAGAGGATACGTCGTTGTGTGGTTTTCAATGGCAGCTGTGCCATCTAGTGGCAAAAAACTGTCATTATCCGCACAACGACGTTAAAAAACATCATTAATCCGCACAACGATGGTTTTTTGTCGTTGTGCGGATAGTCACGTGGTGAGTGACGATGCGTCGTTAAGCGGAAATGAGGCTATTTGAACATGTCGTTAATCAAGGGTCCACTGTACTGTATTAAGAAACAGATATACAGTGGTACCTCATATAACGATTTTAATCCATTCCACAAGGCTCGTTGTTGTACAAAACAATTGCTATACAATGCATTTTTTTTTGCTAAGTGGTCTTTTTCCCATTGAAAAATTGTTGTACGATTTTTTCCATAGGGAAAATTGTTATGCGAGACACCATTTCCCCCAAAACCTAATTGTTATGCGATTTCGTTGTTATATGGGGCAATTGTTGTATGAGGTTCCACTGTATATATATTTATTGAATTGTCTTACCTGTATATATTTTACATACAGTTTTCTTTTGACAATATTTTCCTGAAATGTCAGGATATCTAACATATTTAAAATATAGTTCTGCAATTAATTTTTTCGGGTCGTATTTACCCTCAAATATATCAATACCTCTGTGCTTCACTCAGTGGTTCTGTACAGGTATTCCTAAAGCTTGCTTTATGTTCAGTCTGTGCTACTATCTTGGACTTAATCCACTGTAACCTAAATCTACTGTGATCTTTCTAAGAATAGAATATAGGACATAATTTTTTTTTCTAGGCTTAACAAAGCTTACATTTCACAGTAGGCATAACAATGGTTGCTTCTGAAACAAAGATGCCAGGGAAAATCACATTATCCGGCAGAAACATAATATGGTGATTTCTTTTGGTATCAACTTGCATTTAACTTATTCCTATATAAGTCTACATGAGGATAAGCAAAAATAATTATCAGAAACATTTTGGATTTTGAAATTAACTTTCATACTCCTCATACTCCATAAAGAAGTTGGTATTACACACAACAAACGTTATGTGCAAGGATAAGGTAACTTTTGCTGCCATGGGTATAAGTATGCTAAGCTTAACTAGAAGGTTGTGTTCAAGGTGAACTACACAATTTTTGTGCAGGTGCAGCGTGGTGTCTTATACACAGTTTCCTACTCTCAGCAGATTCAAGCCCGCAAGTGGTAAAAATTGTCAGGAAAGTGTTAGCTGCAAGCACGTGGTGCATAACAACGCACAATGCGTTGTTATGTGAGGGTTGACTGTATTCTCTCTAGTATCAGATGCTGTATACTTTTCAAGACCAATTGCTGAGGGGCCTCGATGGTAACGGGAACTATTTCATGCATGTCTCAAGTCCTTGTGTTCGGCTTCCTAGAGACATATGGTTGGCCACTGTGTGAACAGAATGCAAGCGCGGCGCCAAAATGGCCGCCGCGCCCTTTGCGGGCCCCCCCCCCACAGGACAGAGAATCCGGGTAGTTAGGGGCGTGGCCAGCTCCCTTATAAAAGGGGTGGCCACGAGGCAGCCGAGCTGCCATTTTACCTCAGCGACGGAGCGGAGAAGTCTTTTCCCCTGTGTCTCCGTCGCTCTTGAGCCTACCGGGAAGCCTTTTGGGTAGCGATTCTGCCTTGCTGGCTTCCCTTTGCTTCGGTGGAGATGCCTTCGAAGAAGAAGGCAGCTTCGAGTGCAGCTCGCGCGGTTAGGAGGCGCAACCCAGGTCGGAGGACCGCGGTGCCGCCTACTCAGCAGCCGCCTTTGCCCGCCCCTGCCGGGGCCGGCGGAATGGGGTCTATTGCCCCTTGGCCCGGAGTGGGCAACCAGAGTGCGGGCGCGGAAGGGGTTCCGGCCCGCGGCCCGCGAGCGGTGGACACCGCTCCTCCACCTGCCCACCCTGTTGGGCCTACTCCTCTTGGGTCGCAGCCTCTCCCGGGGCCCTCTAGCCTTGGGGGGTGGTGCGGCCCCCTGCCTTGGCAGGTTTCTCCACCGACCCTGCCGGGCTTCGGTGCTGGCCAATGGCCATATTCGGGTCCTGGGGTACAGGGACCTGTACCCACGCCTGGACCAGGCGGGCCAGCCGGCCCTTGGCCCCAGGTCAACGTGGAAGCCTTACTGGCCCGCCTTGCGGCCCTTGAAGCGTCGTTGGCTCGGGCCAGTCAGGCGGGGGGCCCCCCCTCCTTTGGGGTTCCTTTTGAGGCGCTGTCGGCAGGAGGACAACAGCCGACAGGGAGGGTTGAGCTGCTGCAGGCGCGTGGCGCGGTTTCGGCCACTGCCTCGCAGCTCCCCAGCCAGCAGCCAGGTGCAGGTCCCCCGGTGATGAGCTCTACGTCGGTCGTGAGCTCCGACGCCCCCAGTGGGCCGGAACCCCCGGTGGGGGCGGCCCGCGGGGGTGCAGCATGTGAGTATACGGTGTAAGCGAGTACATCCACACACATTCCCAATATGGGGGGGGGCTTTCCAATGGCCTTGGCCTCGCGCGGGTGGTGTGGCGGTGCACCCGCTGACGCCTCCCCGGCGATGACAGCTAACACCCAGGGCCCCGTGGTGGGGGGTGTTCCCTACCCTTAGGGGAATGTTTTGGGTGGTCGGGTTGGTCCAAGCCCCTATTCCTTACCGATGAGTGACCACTTG
This sequence comes from Bradypodion ventrale, assembly GCA_035047345.1. Classification (NCBI taxonomy): domain Eukaryota; kingdom Metazoa; phylum Chordata; class Lepidosauria; order Squamata; family Chamaeleonidae; genus Bradypodion; species Bradypodion ventrale. Next base: position 193,804,029 of record JAWDJE010000004.1, read on the forward strand.
GCACAGGCCGCCAGAGAGTAAATTTGGCGGGGGGAGTACGTGGATATCTTCTCACTCCTAAACAGTGTGCCCACCAAGGAGAGAGGGAGGGGCAGAATGAGAAGGATAGTGGCAGGCACGTTGTCGCAAGCCACCAAGTATGTGGGCCAAATGATTGCCGGCCTGCATCATATGCATGGCGGTGTACCTTAGGGCCCGGCCGGATCTGGCAATTCCGATGGTCCAGTATTTGGACAACGCCTACCGGGCGATGGTTTACTTTCCGGGCCCAGCGTGGTTGGCTTGTGACGAGGAATGCCGTAGGCGGATTTCCCCGCACCCCGAGATTAGGCGAGATGAGCCAGGCCAGAGGCTGCGGCTTTTGTACGTTACGCCCACGCGCCCTGCACCCGGGGAGATATACCATTGTGGGCATGCGGTTCAGCGGGCGGCCCCAGCACAGGTCACCTGCCAGGGGGCGGGACGGGGGGTTCCAGCCCGCCTGCTGTGCTGGACTTTCTTGTCCAATGGCTCCTCTAATGGGAAGACTTGCAAATACAGACAGGAGTGTCCCACCTGTGTTGGCCCCCATGCGGCCTCTGCCTGTCCCAGGCCTAGAAGGATGTGGGGCAGAGGGTGGGGCAGACAGGGGGCTGGCAAGACTGCCGCAGATGGATCTAGTTCACCGAAGGGCTCCCTCCCCATTTAAGGTGGACATGTTGGAGCGTTGGCTCACACGGTACCCGAAGGGAGAGGATGCAGGTTATCTCCTTCAGGGTTCTAGGCAGGGGTTCCGGATCCCTTTCATGGGTAATAGGTTCCCTCAGGATGCCCCCAATCTTTTATCCCTTAAGGGGAGGGAGGAGGTGGCTGCTGCCAGCTTTGACATAGGGTCCATGCGGGCAGGGTCGTTGGCCCTGTCCCTGCACCCCCGTCCCGGGGAGCATATTATTTCAATGATGCCATGCCTTTTGGCTATTCCATTGGGGCTCGGTATTCGAGCGTTTCACCACTTTCCTAGATTGCGCTTTTGTCCGCAGGTCAGGGTCCCGGTCTGTAGCCCATTCCCTGGATGGTTTTATTCGGGGCTGAACGGGGCTGGGACACGTACACACGTCTCCTCAACACATTTCAGACGCTAATGGAGGAACTGGTGTCCCTTTAGCGCCCGAAAAGACCGAGGGCCCATCTCCACAGCTAGTATTCCTGGGGTGGAGAGTAACACGGTAGCGCAGGATTCTAGGTTGCAGCGGGATAAGGTGTCAAGGCTAGTGGCCCTTGTCTCGGTCTTGCTGGCCGAGCGCATGGCATCACTGAGGGAACTTCTGGTGCTATATGGTCACCCCAGTTTTGCTGGCAGGGTCGTCGCACCGGGCAGGGCATTTGCTCTGCGCTGGGGCGACGCCATGGCGGGATTATTCAGGCCCCACCACAGGCTCAGATTTACCCGGGGTATCGGGGCAGGCGTGCTTGTCTGGCCATAGATCCAGAGGTAGTTCAATGGGGTGTCATTTTGGGGTCTGATCTCCTGGCTCCCCCTTGCTTTCAGATGCAGTCCGATGCCTCAGGATTCCTGGGTTTATGGGATGTACTTCAATTGGAAGTGGGCCTATGGTGGGTGGCCACCATCCTGGGCAGGCAAGGGTTGCCTGCATGGTCTCACGTAGCTGGAATGTTTCCCTATCCTGGGTGCTTTGATGCTATGGGGCAAAGAGTGGGCCAACTCGGTTGTGCAATTTTGGCATGGCAACGCGGCTGTGGTCCGCATCGTCACTGCACAGATTTCCAAATTGCCCGGGGTTATGGAGCTAGTGCGTTGGTTTGTGTTATGCAACCTGTGCCTCAACGTTCCCTTCAGGGCCAGGCATGTCCCAAGGGTTGATAATGATATTGCTGCTGCTTTGTCCCGCCTGCAGATCTCCCGGTTCCGTGCCTCGGCCCCCGGATGCGGAGGAATTTCCCTTGCCACTCCCGGACGAGAGATGGAACGTTGGCAAGGAGAGGTGAACCGGGCGATTGGCCTGTCACTAGTGCCATGCATGAGTAAGGCGTACCACCACGCATTTAGTTCCTTCAGAGTATTATGTACCTGATTCTGACTGCCAGGAACCTGGCCGATCCCAGTAGCCCATGTTCTGCGGTTCATGGTTTACCTGTATGCCCAGGGCCTTGCACCACGCACCATAGCATCTCAGCTGTCGGGTTGGCTTTTATGGCCAAAGTGGGAGGTCGTGTGGACAGCACCAATGACTTCCGGGTGAGACATGTTTGGGAGGGGTGGGTGCGCGTGCGCGGGCGTTTCCCGGGCGACCGCCACCCCATTTACCCAGGGGTTTTTTACCCAGTTGGCCCGGGGCTGGCCTGGCCTCTGTTTTGATAGATGAGGCAGCCCACTTCATGCGGCTACAACGGTGGCCTTTTTTGGAGCCCTCCGCATCGGCGAGCTTGAGATGCTGAGTAAGGCGGATGCAAGATTTTCCCAGGGTTTTTTACCCAATTGGCCCGGGGCTGGCCTGGCCTCAGTTTTGATAAATGAGGCAGCCCACTTCATGCGGCTACAACGGTGGCCTTTTTGGAGCCCTCCGCATCGGCGAGCTTGAGATGCTGAGTAAGGCGGATGCAAGATTTTCCCAGGGTTTTTACCCAATTGGCCCGGGGCTGGCCTGGCCTCTGTTTTGGAAATGAGGCAGCCCACTTCATGCGGCTACAACGGTGGCCTTTTTTGGAGCGCTCCGCACCGGCGAGCTTGAGATGCTGTATAAGGCAGATGCAAGTTGTAGGGCACTGGAACTCGAGGATGTCTATGTTGCCAAAGACTGGGCCCAGTTGAGGATATGCTCCTCTACGACAGATCAGCATGGCGTAGGCAGTGGTGTAAGACTGCTACGGTGTTCTTTGGCAGACATCTGTCCGGTTGGTGCCCTACAGGAGTTCCTGGCACTGCGTGGCATGCACCACGGCCCGTTTTTCTGTCACCAAGATGGGTCTCCCCTTACTAAATTTCAGTTTTGGAAGGTGACAGGCAGAGCCCTCACCAGGGTGGGCCTACCAGGTGCCCGTTATGGCACACATTCATTCCGTACTGGTGCAGCCTCTACAGCAGCTGCTTTTGGGTACTCTGGGGCTGACATACGCAGCATGGGGAGGTGGGGCTCGCAATGTTTTCAGTTTTATGTGCGCCCACTTCCGCCATGAGTACCAATCCAGTCACCTTACCGTCTTTTTCTCAATTTTTCTCAATTTTCTTACAGACCCTGGGTGTCGTATTACACCGGTGACAGTATGGCTGGTGGGCCACAGCTATGTGCACAGGGCAGCGCGTTACGCTGCGGCGACAGAGTGGGGACCCCGACTGGGACTGGGTGAACACTACAGTCTCACATGGCATGGTAAGCCTGGGATGTTATGGCGGGAGCTGCGGCCTTTCCTTTTTTCTGGCCTGAGTGCTGACCCGCCTGACATTCTCATCATCCACCTTGGGGGCAATGATTTGTGCCGGGTCACCGGCTTATCGCTCAAGCATGCGATTTGCGAGGACCTCGCCTACTTGCATTATGTCTGGCCTGCCACAACCCTAGTTTGGTCGGACATTATCCCGCGCCTTTCTTATAGAGGGGGCGTTCACCTCCTGGCCCTTGACCGCGCTAGGCGCACGGTCAACAGGGCGGTGGCGCGGTTTCTTGCCGACAGGGCTTGGGGACGGGTCAGTCATCACCCCGATATTAGTCTACAAAATTATGACTTGTACGCAGGGGATGGGGTCCATCTGTCGCGAGGAGGTATGGACCTCCTGTTAGGTGATTGGCGAGCAGGCCTGTTGACCGAGCTGACGGTCTGGGTGGGGGCGTCAGGTCTTCTTTGAAGCCCCTCCGTGTGGCGGGTAGCACTGGTAAGGTAAACAGTATGACCCACAAGTATCCGGCAGGTTCGCAATTGACTGGACAACACTAGACAGGAATAAATTAGTTAAACGTTGTCCGGTCAACGACGAACCAGGCGATGGGGTGATGACGATTGCTAACCAGCATGCATCACCCCTGTGATTTCACGGATACGCGTCAGAGGGTGGGGTCATGAGTTAGTTATTGACTACGGTCAACAATTTGTTTGTTGTCAACAAACAAATTGATACAAATTGATACATTGTAACCAATTGCCGTTGGCAATTTTGGGGTGGTACCTTACCAGTGTTACTTCGGCCTGCTTGCCTTAGGAATTATGATTGGTCGTTTTACCAATACAAATTTATAATTCGGACTAGGGCATTGAATCAATAAATGTGGCCCTATGCTGTTATCCACTTTCAATGTTGTCTGTGTCCGTTATTGGGGGGGTGCGCCTGCAATGCAAGCGTGGCGCCAAAATGGCCGCCGCGCCCTTTGCGGCCCCCCCCCCACAGGACAGAGAATCCGGGTAGTTAGGGGCGTGGCCAGCTCCCTTATAAAAGGGGTGGCCACGAGGCAGCCGAGCTGCCATTTTACCTCAGCGACGGAGCGGAGAAGTCTTTTCCCCTCCACCCCCTCCCTAGTTAACAGTGTGATATTTTGGTCGCTTCGGGGCCGGGTGGGAATTTTTGGCTGGGACCCATATTGGCTTCCGGGTCCTGGCTTTTTTGCCCATCCCACACTGTTGCTATGGTTTGATATAGGGGTCTTTCTGTGTTCCTAATGTTGACTTTGGTCACATTGGCGGGTAGCACTGGTAAGGTAAACAGTATGACCCACAAGTATCCGGCAGGTTCGCAATTGACTGGACAACACTAGACAGGAATAAATTAGTTAAACGTTGTCCGGTCAACGACGAACCAGGCGATGGGGTGATGACGATTGCTAACCAGCATGCATCACCCCTGTGATTTCACGGATACGCGTCAGAGGGTGGGGTCATGAGTTAGTTATTGACTACGGTCAACAATTTGTTTGTTGTCAACAAACAAATTGATACAAATTGATACATTGTAACCAATTGCCGTTGGCAATTTTGGGGTGGTACCTTACCAGTGTTACTTCGGCCTGCTTGCCTTAGGAATTATGATTGGTCGTTTTACCAATACAAATTTATAATTCGGACTAGGGCATTGAATCAATAAATGTGGCCCTATGCTGTTATCCACTTTCAATGTTGTCTGTGTCCGTTATTGGGGGGGTGCGCCTGCAATGCAAGCGCGGCGCCAAAATGGCCGCCGCGCCCTTTGCGGGCCCCCCCCCACAGGACAGAGAATCCGGGTAGTTAGGGGCGTGGCCAGCTCCCTTATAAAAGGGGTGGCCACGAGGCAGCCGAGCTGCCATTTTACCTCAGCGACGGAGCGGAGAAGTCTTTTCCCCTCCACCCCCTCCCTAGTTAACAGTGTGATATTTTGGTCGCTTCGGGGCCGGGTGGGAATTTTTGGCTGGGACCCATATTGGCTTCCGGGTCCTGGCTTTTTTGCCCATCCCACACTGTTGCTATGGTTTGATATAGGGGTCTTTCTGTGTTCCTAATGTTGACTTTGGTCACATTGGCGGGTAGCACTGGTAAGGTAAACAGTATGACCCACAAGTATCCGGCAGGTTCGCAATTGACTGGACAACACTAGACAGGAATAAATTAGTTAAACGTTGTCCGGTCAACGACGAACCAGGCGATGGGGTGATGACGATTGCTAACCAGCATGCATCACCCCTGTGATTTCACGGATACGCGTCAGAGGGTGGGGTCATGAGTTAGTTATTGACTACGGTCAACAATTTGTTTGTTGTCAACAAACAAATTGATACAAATTGATACATTGTAACCAATTGCCGTTGGCAATTTTGGGGTGGTACCTTACCAGTGTTACTTCGGCCTGCTTGCCTTAGGAATTATGATTGGTCGTTTTACCAATACAAATTTATAATTCGGACTAGGGCATTGAATCAATAAATGTGGCCCTATGCTGTTATCCACTTTCAATGTTGTCTGTGTCCGTTATTGGGGGGGTGCGCCTGCAATGCTAGACTGTATAGATCTATTGGTTTACTCCATCACTGGTTTTCTTACCTTAACTGGAAGAAACACTATTTATTTTATATAATATTGTTGCTGTCTTAAGCAACTAAAGGCATGATCTGGCCAAAGTTATGCATTTTAAAAAACCGATTGAGTTCTGTGCTGTAAAGTTTTGTGACAGGGACATCCTTACATTTCTACTTCATTTTTAAATTTAATAAATCTTGATATTTGTCTGTTCTAGTTCATGTAAAGAGTCGTGTTTTACACTAAGTGGGGCAGGAGGAAAAAAAAGGAATGAATGTATTAAGCCCAGGAGTTGCATTCACTCCATTATCTGTCAGCCACAAACCGTCAATGGCTACAGTGACTGGACTTCACAGTTTTGTTTATTAGAAAATACTCTGGGCAATGAAACAAGGTGCAATCATGTGCCATCATTTAATCGGCAACTGTGCCCTCTGGAGGCTTCCAAAAGCACAATATTAAATCCATTCATTCTTTGTTTCTCTCTCCCTCTCTCTTTCTTTCGTCATTCTTTTCCTCATATATGATGGTTAGGGATCAGCAAGAATACGGGCCTATAAGAACAGCTCACATGCTGCCCGGTTACTTTATATGATATAAAGGATATTAAGCTATACAGTTAATCTTTTAGCCAAGCTATGTTCTTTTGAAATTGGAGAGTAGCATTATGCAGCTAAGGCTAGAGAAATTTTACTATTGTTCATAAGCCACGTTGTATATAGTTTCCTAAATGAGGGTGAATCTGAACATGTTTTTAATTGTTTTCTCCTTAGAGAAGGAGAAATGGCTTTTAAAAACAGGAACTGGAGAGTGAGGTTTTATTGCTCATCTAGCAATGACACTTGATTAAATATTTTGTCATCTAAAAATTCTACATTGATGACCCCTTACACTGTTTTGAACTAATTGTTGTGGTTGTAGGGTGAATCATTAATAGGTGAATGGTTTTTAACTGGGATAGTATATGAGAGAGATCAGTGACCTGTGAATAAAAAATATATATATAACTTATCAAAAAATGTCTCTGTGTCGGTAAAATGTAATACAGCATATCCTGGAGGGAAAATGACGAATTAAAGTCTTTCATTTCCTGTGAAAGAAATCTGTAGCCAGAGGTTTGCTTCTACACATGGATATTGATGTTGCATTAAGAATCACCTAAGTCAAAGTTAGACACAGGAAAACATGTGAAAATCACAACAGACTGGCTTACATAAGGGTGGCTTGGTAATGACATCACAATATAACCTCCTCCTCTTCTTGGCTGCTGCTTTTGGGATGGCTAGAAAAGTGGTTCTAAAGAGCTCATAAGCATTTCAGAACAGATTTTGAGGGTGCTTAAAGGATTACAGTGAGGAAGGTTGTCCTATCCAGGTTTTGTGGGATACCATTTTTTCACCAGTATAATAATAATAATTTCGTGTCAGAGATTACTCTGGGTTGAAAGGATTTTTGCTGGAGAAACTCTGCTCAGAGGATGCCCAAATGAGGCTCCTTTCATGTCCCCAAGTGCAGCTCTTGGGAATTGAAACCCGACCTTCCAGTCTCCAAGCTCATTATCTTAACCACTAAGCTATCGGAGGAGCTGCTCTTTCACCAGTGAGACTCCATCAGTGGAAACTGTCTCTACAGAAGTGTATAATCTTAAACATTAGCCTTCCTTGGCAAAGATAGTATTTGAAACATGTAAGTAAAATGGTGTTCCTCCACTGAAGTTATTAAAAAACTTTTATTAAAAACTCCCCTCATAGACTTTTATTTTTATTTCTGTTGCATATTCCTGCAATCAAGGGCCCATTTCAGATTAAGAGAGCAGCCATTTTATTCCCATATTCAAAGGTGTTCCTATATAAAATACAACAAAACATCTAAAAACCAAGTAGGAAAATTTTTTTTGAATACATGGCAGGAAAAAATAACAATTTTTTCTTAATATCAAACTGTAAGAAAACCTTATAATTTGACAAGTTGGCCATCCAAAATGAGCCACACACCCAATACAGGATCTTGAAGTAGTATTTGTGTTTTGCGTTCTACACACTCCAAAACTTTATTATGGTTTTAGAGTGATTTTTTTTGTGTGTGTGACTGTGTGGTAATACAATTTTGTATTCTTCTACAAAACGATTTATGAGAATATGTATTTGTCATTAAGCAATAAATTCGTTGTTTCCTTCACAAGCCTTGTGCAGCCAAATCCTGTTGCATAGTTCTGCCAGTGAAATAGGAGTGAAGACATCAGCACTCAAATGCAATCTAAAATTGAAACAGAAATGCTTTAATCAGTGACAATCTGCCACTCTTGGTGATATGAGTCTTGCTTGACTGATTTCATTGTGCAATTAGGATACTGGTCAATAACTTTATAATCATAAAATCAGCCATCCTTTAATTATGCAAACATTCTTAGCTATGCTAACATTATTTTTTGACAGGTTATTGTTTTATGAACAGTCTTTATAATCATCTACTGCCATATAAAAGGACACTAGTTTTTTTCCCTGATCAATATTGTTTTATTTTTACATGAACAGTAGTCTGCTGTGAATGATTAGAGTTTGATATCTTAAATTTTTTTTTTCAATAATGAAAAATCATGGTGCTTAGCTAAACTACCATAAATTCATAACTTGACTAACTCATAAGTGGCATGTAACGGGCACTGTGGATTAAATGTCACATATCAATCAAAACTGTACGATCACATGTTTAGGTATTCATGAGGGATGCACGGTTTAAAAAATATTGTCTAGTAAAATGAAAATAATCAGGTAGACCATTGGGGGGGGGACTAAAACGTCATAGGGCGTGCATAATTCTAATACAACTCTTCATTTTGGAGATCTGTTATATCTCTTGTGTTGTTTTTGGTATGTGTGATTTTCTTTAATCTTTACATTTTAACCTGTTGCTACTGCTGTTGTACTCCCATTGGTATGAATGAGAGGGGGGAAAACCTTAAGTCTGTCAGCTCTGGAGTTAATTATGCATTTCTTCTTGCTCCAAGGACATGTTAAGGGAAGAAAGGATTTGAAGATCCAAGGCTTCCTCTGATCTGCTGCTACTGTTCTCCAAAAAGTCCCTCGTTTGCCCTTGGCATATATGGAGCCATAAGAGCAGAGCAGCTTATCTCAGGGCAGTCCTGAATTTTTGCTGATCTAAATTTAGAAGCACTGCAATTATGTGACTTGCTCCCAGAGGAATCCCATCACCATAATTTTTTAGGAGAAAAAGAACTTTTCCCCATGTAAAATTATCATGTAGACTAGACAAACATTCCAGAGCTAGACAATCACAGGTGTTTGCCTCCTGGCATTGTTTTCTATTGTCCTTAAGGAAGGTGCTCTGTTTTTCCACACATTATATTGTTTTACTGAATGATTTCCATCATTATTTTCCTAATTTGAGCTCACATATTGGGGTACACAAAAAGAGCCTCCTTGAAGATTGTGGTATTTCTGAACCACAATTAGGCATACCCTGGGAGCAGCAACCTTGTATTGCTGGCTAATCTTTCTCACACTAGGTCAGGTGAAAGGAACTGTGGAAATGAATTCACCAAAGAGTGCCTTCATTTTGGTAGTTTCACAACTGGCCTAGACACAGAAGAAGAAGCTTACATATTAATGTTATAGATGGAGCATTTGATAATGGTAACTACTTCATCTGGCATTTTCACTTAGCTCCCTTCCTGGACGAAATATCAAGTAAGATAAGAGATTTAAAATGTTTGAAATTGCTTTCTTTTAACCATTACCTTTTTTTTTAATTTGTAGACTGGCCTTATTGTTGCCTGTTACCAAGGGTTTGTGGATATTGTAATAGCCTTAGCACAGTGCCCTCATATTGATGTAAACTGGCAGGACAATGAAGGCAATACAGCTCTAATTACAGCTGCCCAGGCAGGTAAGGAGGTTTCTCCTCACTTCATTTCTATGTCTAATAATATCTGTTCGTAATTTCTGGTTTCCTGTTGTCTTTGTGATCAGCCAGTAAACATCATAGAGACTCTCTATCACTAGAGTCCCTCCTCAATCAATCAATCAATCAATCAATCATTTATTTATTTGACTTATACCCTACCCATCTGGGATGGACTCCCACTCTAGATGGCTTACACTATTAAAAAAGCGAAACAAACACCATTAAGACTCCTCATAAGGAGTTATCACTGATGGTTTGGGATGGGGAATTGTTGCCCCACTCCAACTCAGTGTGCAACCTGGGGGTCCTCCTGGACTCGCAGCTTCTGCTCCAGGAGCAGGTTACAGCCGTGGCCAGGAGCGTCTTCAGGCAAGTGCGTGTTATTAATCAATTGTGCCCACTCTTGGACCAGGAGGCCCTACTCATGGTCACCCATGCCCTGGTCACCTCTCATTTGGACTATTGTAAGGTGCTCTACATGAGGCTGCCCTTGATGACCATCCAAAGACTGCAGTTGACCCAGAATGTGGCGGTCCAAACAGTGGTGGGGTGTAATCATTTGACCCACGCCTCGCCATTGCTGCAGGAGCTGCACTGGCTGCCTATATGTCTTCAGGTGCAATTCAAGGTGCTGGTTGTCACCTTTAAAGCCCTTCATGGTAGCGGACCAGGAAACTTCAGGTTTCGCATCGTCCCTAGGATATTGACCCGTCCCACGAGAGCAAACCGAGAGGACACCCTTCAGGTACCATCTGTTGGGGAGGCTCGTCTCTCCAGCACAAGGAAAAGGGCCTTCTCGGTCATAGCCCCCACACTATGGAATCTCCTCCCAGTAGAACTACACCTCCAGGCCCAGTTGCTACTATTTAGGAAAGAATTGAGGATGTGGTTGGCAAAATGGGTCTGGGGGCCTGCATTGTCAACAAGCTAACCTTTCTGGCTCATCTGAGGCTCCCCCTCCTGTGATTATTTTTTTAAATGTTAAGGTTTTGTAGATTTTATATTTGTTTTTAGATAGTAAATGGCACAGCAGGGGTGGGGTGGGTAATATTGCTATATTTTTAAGGGTTTTTAAAAATTGTTTTATATTGGTTTTAACTTGTGTACACCGCCCACAGTCCATTGGATTGGGTGGTATATAAATCTATTAAATTAAATTAAAAACAACCCCCACCCACCTAATCAAAATCAGAACTGAGGACCCCAAACTCTTGTGACAGAAAGGCAATGGGAGGGCCTCCTATTTGGTCTTCAACAAACTGCCAAAAGCCTCCTCAAACCAAAAGGTTTTCGGTTGTTTCCTAAAGGTTCCGAAGGAGTCAATCATATGCATCTCCCCTGGCAGCGCGTTCCATAGAGCCAGAGCTGCCACTGAGAAAGCCTTACGGCGGGTAACTGACTTTCTAGCCAACCTGGGAGTTGGAATTTGGAGTTGAGTTGTCTGAGAAGAATAGGTGAAGTGGGCCTGATTTCTGAGGGGAAGACGCTCCACCAAGTAGGAAGGTCTCAATCTGTTTAGGGCTTTGAAAGTTAAGACACCCACCTTGAACTTGACATGGAACTAAACAGGCAGCCAATGCAGTTCTGCCAAGACTGGGGACACATGTGCAAATTTTCTCACCCCAGTAACCAACCTGGCAGCCGTATTCTGCACCTATTGAAGTTTCTGTATCAGGAACATGGGGAGCCCTATGTAGAAAGCTTTACAGTAATCAATATGTGAGATTACCAGCGAGATAACTAGTGTTATGAGGGACCACCAGTCCAAATAGGGACACAACTGAGCTATTTGATAAAGATGGATAAAAGCAGCTTTACACACTGCTGCAATTTGTGCTTCCTGGGTCAGATGACGATCTAATATGACCCCCACCCCCAAATTGCATTCTTGGTCCTTAGGGGACAAATCTGTCCCATCTAGCATCAGGGTCAAGGATCCAAGTCAGGCAGATGGACCCTCCAACACCAGTACCTCCATCTTACCCGGGTTCAGTCTTAGCTTGCTAGCTTTAGTTCATTCCAACACCACGGCCAGGCAGTTGTCCAGGCACTGGACTGCTTCCACTGCAGATGATGTAAAGGAGAGATAGAGCTCAAGTAATGCAAGCCAAAACTACTGATCCCAAGAAGTCCGGCCAAGGATCTCACTGGACCTCTCATCCAAATTTACTGCAACAACTGTAGCATCAAGGTCCTGACGGATGATTTCCACCTTTGATCTGAAGTGTGATGTGAATAGTTCGCAGAACCATTGAGATTGGTGGGGATATGCGGAATGGCCAGAGATGAGGCAATGTACGATTTTGTATAGTTCGGCTTGTTGATTATTAGCCTCCTGTATATGAACCGCATTATAGATCTTCCTGGCCTTCCTTACAAATTGATGGTACAGTGAAGAGGCCCTCCTCACCCGCCAAAGGTTTTCATCTGATAGGACCTGTCTCCACCTGCTCTCTAACCTTCTCCTTTGCTGCTTCATTCCTTGAAGTTCCTCTGAGCTCTGCAGAGGAGAGGACGTTCAGGAGCAATCATGTCAACGGCCCTGGCAGCTTCAACATACCATCTGGCCACCTGGTCTTCTACAGGAATACCGACCAGCTCAGAAGGAAACCCACGCAAGGTGGCTTGGAAGCCTACTTGATCCAGCAGCCTTTGGGGGTGGACCATCCTAAATGGTCCTGAATTCTGCAGGGATGGGGTAGATATCAGCATCTTAACCCTCAGCAAGCAATGGTCGGACCATGATTGGTCATTGTCTCCACATGCCCCTGAAAAAACCTGGTCCAACAAGTGGCCAGCCATGTGAGTGGGCCAGCTGACACACTGGGATAGACCTATGGAAGCCATGGTGTCCATAAATTCTGAGGCCGCACCTGCAAGCCTCCCCTCTGCATGGATGTTAAAGTCCCCCAACACCAGAACCCTGGGGAATGCTAGAACCGATGCAGAGACAAAGTCGGCCAGCCCTGCAAGAACCGTGGCCATGTCAGAAGGGGCTCAATAGACCAGACCCAGGCTCCATCTCTCCCTGGCTCCCACCAACACATGGAGCGCCTCCCAACCTGGGTTGGAGGCAGCAGAGACCCTGCTGAGAATTATGTTCTCTTTGTGGATGATGGCTACCCCTCCCCCCCCCAACTCTCTGCTCTGCCCTGGTGCTGTATGGCAAACCCAAGAGGGAAGATTAATGACAGGACTACCCATCCCCCTTCACCCACACAGGTATCTGTAATGCAAACCAGGTCAGGCTGTTCATCAATCAACAAGTCCCAAATCAATTGGGACTTATTTTTCACCGACCTAGCATTCAGGAGCAAGCACTCTCTTCAGTTCATTTTGAAGATTTTTGTTCCTTTTATCACAGCTGTCATAAATTTAATACATACTAAGCATAGTCTAGCTGGCTGGATTTCTCATTGGTTAGGTATGGTTAGGAGTTCAATGTCCCAGTGTGAGAGCCAGCCTGTGTGACCTTGGACAAACTGTACATTTCCAGGAAATGGTGAACCTTTTCTATGCATTCTTCTACCTAGAAAACCCTGAAAAGTGTCACGATAAATCAGAATGGACTGGATGGCAAGCACAGTCTACTAGGTTAAATTTACCAGAAATTGCAAATTTTACTGCAGGCCACTAAAATGTTTATCAATCAATCCTTAATTTCTACTAAGGTTTAAGAGAAAAAAGGTAGATTTCTTATAAAAAGGTAGATTTCTTATAATTTAAATTTAAACACTTATAATTTAAATTCTCATTTTGGGTAGCCCTACTGAATTGTCATTGCTTTAATTTCAACCAAACCTAGCATAGCTTGACAAATGTTGAACTGGTTTAAGAATTTGTTGTACTCCTTATACCAATGATGGCGAACCTTTTAGAGACCAAGTGCCCAAGGAGGAGGCATAGTGAGCGGGCAGACACTGCTTGTGCGCACACACCCATATGATGTTGCCGGAGGCGTGCCAGTGACACCATGTTGGTGTGTGCACACACACGGTGCCTGCCCATGTGCTGCCACTGCCTCCTCCTCTGCATCCTAGGAGGGATGTGTGTGGGGTGTCTTGCATCCCCATTGGCAGAGGGAGAGGGGTGGGTAGGAAAGCAGTGCTGCTATTAGGGCCAGTGGGGCGGGGCTTGCCTGTGACAGCGTGCGTGCCCACCGAGAGGGCTCCGCATGCCACCTCTGGCCTGTGTGCCAGAGGTTTGCCTACACTGCCTTATACTATTGTTTCTCGTATAAATATTATATACAATAATGCATGAAACAGTATCTGAATTTCAAACTGTCTTAAAGTACTTCTTTTTTCAAACTAATAGTATGTAATTATTATACAGGTATTTCATTGATTTGCCTGCCATGTGCACTTAGGCATCCCTGATAAAGATAGGGACACATAATACAGGTCAATAGTTCGTTCAGCTTTCAGTCTGTTAGTTTGTTATGGTGTTAAAGCTCTTTCCTGTTGTCAGTAGAATGCCTTTTGTAATCAGAGAAGATTCTAGTTACCTAAGATGAGAAACGGGGAGGGTTGTGTGTCAGGCTAACAACCCGTCCCCATTAAACCTAAAACCGCTACTGAAACAGCAGAAGAATCTCCAAGATTGAAACTGCTGGAGATCTCTTGCTGTCCGATATGCTACATAGCATGGGAGTACTATATCTACGTTTCATTCATATAGTAGAGAGTCACCATAAGATGGAATTGACTTGATTTGCAAAAATAAAATAAAAGTAGGCAACTACTGTGGTGTAGTGAATAGAGTGATGGATTAGGACTCAAGAGACTTGGGTTTGAATCCCAGTTCAGGATAGGAAAAATTACTCCTTAAATATCTTCCTTACATTGAAACTGTGTTGGGATGGAAATATGTACAGGTATTTGCTCCTTCCCTTCAATCTTTTAAGAAATTACTGAAAATGTACCTCTTTAGTGAGATGTTTGGGGAGATCTTTGTTTGAGCTATGGTCCTGGATCTAGGATGATCAAGTTGAATCTGTTACAGTCAACCCTCACATAACAATGCGTTCAGATAGCATCATTTTCGCTTAACAACACGTAGTTATGCACCACGTGTACCCCCGCATAACAACGTTTTTAGTGTCGTTTTCCGGTCAACAATGCTCAAATAACCATCATCCGGACAAAAACGTCGTTATGCGGGAAACTCCATAGAAACCCGCATAACAACAAAAATTGCTTTGCAATGCTACTTAGGGAACCAAGTAACGTTATTATGCGTGGGTCTACTGTATTTTGTGGGGCTGTGCTGCGGCCAATTATTCTGTTTGATGTAATTTGTGGTTAAGATTCAGCTATTTTCTTTCCATGTTATTTATATTGTTTTCCCTGATCCTTTTATTATGTGATGTACTATATTTTTCTTCTACTACTTTGTATGTTTTAAACTTTATCTTAACCTGCCCAGAGTAGTATGCATACCAGATGGACCATTAATAAAATAAAATAAGTAATTGTTATAAATCAGTTCTGACTTGATGACACAAGTTATTAGTATACCAGTATTATATAACTAATGTAACTAAAACTAATGGAGATTTAAACACCCCCCCCCCTTTATTCAGTGGTCGAGTCCTTATATTCTTCTTGCCAACATTATTTTTTAGAAATTCTGATAAAGAAGTCCTAAGACCAACTCCAGTAGTCCTTCTTGTTTTCTGAAGTACCTGATTTGGGCAGATATGGTGGGCTGTAGCTGGGGTTAGGTTCTAGTTCAAGAGGAAAAAAAGCATTCAGCAGTGGAAATAAGAAAAATCCCCACAGTATTTCTTCCAGTCTCCCCTTTGGTTCATCATCATCATCAGATAGTCTGGCTGCCTTGACTCAAGAGAATCAGGGATGATAAGGTATGAAGGATCCAAGGGCACAGAGAGCATGAATGCTTGACCATTCTTTTCCCAAGAGGTAGCCATGTTAGTCAGATGCAACAACAACAAAAACAGAAGAATCTTGTGGCAACTTAAAGCTTAGCACATTTGATAATAACATAAATCTTTGCTTTGGAACCAAAATAAAATGTATTAGTCTCTAAGGCAGCGACGACTAACCTTGGCACTCCAGCTGTTCTTGGACTTCAATTCCCAGAAGCCCAAGTCAGAACTCCTGCTGATCAGGGCTTCTGAGAATTGACGTTCAAGAACAGCTGGAGTGCCAAGGTTAGCCGTCACTGCTATAAGGTGTCCCGATGCTGTGGCTTTCATCCTTCCTCCTCATATTTTGTAAGCATTTGAATTTGAGATACAGGTGTTCACAAATTAAGTAGAAAGCAGTGATGCACACTAATTTTTTTCACTACCACAACTGTGGGTGGGGCCAAATCTGTGGGCATGGCCAAATCTGGTCATGTGACTTTGTGGCCCATCTAGTCATGCCTGCCACTTGGCCATGAAAACGCCTGCAAACACAGACAGCACTGGCTCTTTGGTTGTAAATGGAGATGAGCACTGCACCCTAGAGTCAGATACGACTGGCTTTTGAGCAAGGGCGACATTTACCTTTACTAACCACTTGCAACTAAACAGGGCCAAATTTCACAGCAATCAGGGATCTTTTGTTATTAGGTAAAGGTAAAGGTTGCCCTTGCTTGAAAGCCAGTCATATCTAACTCTAGGGTTCAGTGCTCATCTCCATTTACACCCAAAGAGCCAGTGCTGTTTTCTGTGGTCCTGTGGCAGGCATGACTAGACACCGGAGTGCATGGAACACTGTTTACCTTCCCACTGAAGTGGTCCCTATTTATCTACTTGCAATTTCTTGCTTTCGAACTGCTAGGTTGTTGACAGGAGCTGGGACTGAGATGGGAGGGAAATCATTCATTGTGCAGTACTCGGGTCTCAAACTACTGACCTGCTGATTTTCCAGGCATCAAGTTCAGTGGCTTAACCATTTGAGCTACTGCAGCTATTACTGATTATAAAAAGCCACACTGATTTGTAAATTTATCTGTTATGCTAGCCAACCATTGTGTGCCTAGTGGACCTAATCCACAAAAGCTCACATTAAAATACAGCAGTTAGTCTTTAAGGTACCACAACATTTTTGTCTTTTTGTTTACTTCCTGATAGGCTTGAAACACAGACTAACATGGCTACTAATTCAAAATTTAGTCTGTGTTTCAAGCATATCAGAAAGTAAATAAAACAAAAAGACAAAAACGTTGTGGCACCTTAAAGACCCCCCAACACACACACACACGCACGCACGCACGCACGCACGCACACACACACACACACACACACACACACCAGGCAAGCACATCAGAAAGTAAAAAATACAAAAAGATAGACAAAAACAGCGAGGGACTTACCCAGAAGGGACAGGCGGCAGTGCACTTCTGCGGCCCGTTTCATCATCATCATCATCATCATCATCATCATCATCATCATCATCATCATCATCATCATCATCATCATCATAATAATAATAATAATAATAATAATAATAATAATAATAATAATAATAATAATAATAATAATAATAAGTTTTATTTATATCCCGCTTCCCTCAGCCCGAAGGCGACTCTGAGCGGCAAACAGTAACAATACAATAAGTATACAATATACAAAACAAATAAATACACAATGGTACAAAATAACACATTACAACATAATCAATGCAATATCAATAACGGGAGCAAAGAAAGCAAAAATACAATATAATATACAAAAATACAATAGTCCATATAACCAATATTACAAGCACCAAGAAGGTCCTTATGGCTGCGGAGTGCCGACGCAGGTGCTACCACTTCCCCCGCCAACCAGGGGGAAAGAGCTCCGTGCCTTGACAATGACCTCGGCAGCAGCAAAGTCCTTACAGCTGCGATGTGCCGGCGCCAGAGCTTCCCCTCCCCCCGCCAGTGGGGGGAAGGAGCCCGC
Source organism: Bradypodion ventrale (assembly GCA_035047345.1). Taxonomy (NCBI): domain Eukaryota; kingdom Metazoa; phylum Chordata; class Lepidosauria; order Squamata; family Chamaeleonidae; genus Bradypodion; species Bradypodion ventrale. The sequence continues at coordinate 193,821,823 of JAWDJE010000004.1, forward strand.
GCCTTGACATCAGCAAGGTCCTGGGAGACCAGAGAAAGTCCTGCCATGGCTGCTCCCTTTTGAGACCCCAGCAAGGGCGGTGGGGGCCAGGACGCTGATGGAGTGGGCGGTCCCAAGCCCTCCATCCCAGCCACAGGTGGGTCCCGGAGACCGGACAAAGTCCTGCCATGGCTGCTCCCTTTTGAGACCCCGGCAAAGGGGGTGGGGGCCAGGATGCTGATGGAATGGGCAGTCCCAAGCCCTCCATCCCAGCCACAGGTGGGTCCCGGAGACCGGACAAAGTCCTGCCATGGCTGCTCCCTTTTGAGACCCCGGCAAGGGGGGTGGGGGCCAGGATGCTGATGGAATGGGCAGTCCCAAGCCCTCCATCCCGGCCACAGGTGGGTCCCGGGAGACCGGAGAAAGTCCTGCCACAGCTGCTCCCTTTTGAGACCCTGGCGCAGCTTCATCCCTGCTGGTCTGAGGAAGCAGCCTCTGCTCGTTCCCATCGCTGTAAAAGCCTCTAGCAAGCTGGATTGCCATGCTGAAGGAATTTTCTGAGCCTTCTCCATTTCAAAATCTGTGGCGCTGGAAGGGTAAACTTGGGATGCCACACTGATGTCTGCCTTGGCACGCTGTGCTGGTAGAGTCCCTTGGTGCGCCAAGGCTCATGTAAGCACAGGGCCCCAAGTTTACCCTTCCAGCGCCGCAGATTTTGAAATGGAGAAGGCTTGGAAAATTCCTTCAATGTGGCAATCCAGCTTGCAAGAAGCTTCTGCAGCACTTGGAACGAGGCCACGGCAGAAAAGGGCAGGGAGTAGCCACAGGGTGCTTCGGTGGCAGAGCTCTTTGGCTCTTCCTCTTCTGTCTGTCCCCGGGACAGCTTCGGTGGCGGGGTGCTTCGGTGGTGCAAGGACTGCCCAGGCAGTAGTGGTGCGTCTTCCTCCTCCCCCTCCTGCCCCAGGTGGGATGCTCGAACATCCTGCGCAATGGGGTAGGGAAGTGGGCATGGCCGGCCAGGTGGGCATGTCCTGGGGCAATTTCCGCTACCGGTTTGCAAGAACCGTTGCGAACCATCTTCAGTACATCACTGGCAGAAAGTCTCTGAGAATAGGCCCGTTAGGAAAAAGGCAACTGGAAGGAAACAATAAACTGAGCATAATTAATGCTGCCTGACAGATAAAACATGTACCTCCCCTGCTCTTATAAATTGTGTGTTTGTTTGGCTACCAGGAAGTCACCGATGATTAAACTTGCATCCAATGTTCTGCCATAGATTTTAATTGATCGTTCACATGAGACTTCTTCATAAACATTTCTTGGATAAATTTAACTGACATGCAGTAAGGAATATTTAACTGGACTGTAAACCAAGAGGAGAGTACATTTTTAAAGCTTATAGTAATTAAGTTGTTTACGCAGCTAGATGACAGACTTCATTATTGCATAAGCCATCAATAAATTGTACAACAAATGAGAAGTGAGAAAAAATGTTTAGAATGAGTAATAATGTCACTAGATGTTTGTCTTGTTCTGCCAGTTCAATTACAAGGGCTTGATGGCTTAACTGGTCTTCAGACTATTAATTTCCTAACGTCTATAATTTGAGCCTGTGATAGATTTTCATCACTCTGCATATTACAGTGATGCTGACTAGCGAAGCCGGAGAGACAAGAGATAAATCAACCTTTCTTTCAAGATAATGATGGATATAATCTTTATAAATCTTGTCTAAGAATAAATGTATTGCATCTCTGTATTTACTTATTTAGTTTTTTCAGCTCATTTCTGTTCAACAAAAATAGTCCCACAAAAATAGTCTCACTCAATAACTGCCATTTCAGTTGTTGAGGTTGGCAACCATCATTATAACATCTATTAAAGTTCAGGAAGTTCTCCTGAAAAAAGATCTTCTTGTTTCATGTCCTCTTCTGGTAATTTTAATTAAAATTACAATAGCTTGGATCTTGAGATAAATTAACTTATGGGAATTTATAACAGGAAATTTCCCCATTCTTTCTTCTTGTCATCTGCTGCATATGATAGGGAGAGTACTTCTGAACAAGTTGATATCAGATCCTTAGGAAGACGATGGGGCAGGAAATATGTCTTCTACAAATTTCCTTAAGGTTAACTTAAGATCCAAAACAGTTTTGGATAATTCCACCCTCCTCCAGCATGCACTGTATTTCATTTAATATTGTTCAAAAAAAAAAATACCCATATCTACAGGGATTTTAAGGTGTGATGCAGATAAATGCAAATGAGAAATGATGAGAAGTATTTATTCTGCCAACATCCCTAAATTATTTTAGGTAAAGATCTGGATCCTACTTGTGTGTGTGAGGGGGAGAGAGAGATAAATTTTTATCTTTATGGTTTCATAGTTAGGAGTTCTCAACCTTTTTAAGCTGGGGCTGGATCACGCTCCCTCAGACAGCCTCAGGGGCTGGACGGCTATTTTGCCCTTCCTCCACCACATGGCACTTCCTGGTGTGGTGGAGGCGGTGGGGGAGCTACATGAAATGGTGCCATGGGCCACATCCAGCCCACAGACTGCAGGTTGAGAATCCCTGTTCTAAAGTGAAATAAAAATATGTAATATTTTTTTTGAAACTAGTATTAATTTGTAACGATAATTTTTGCCCTTTTTTATAGGACATATCACCATTACACAATATTTACTCAACTACTATCCTGGCCTTGATATCGAGAAAAGGAATATCTTTGGATTTACTGCACTTATGAAGTCTGCAATGCAAGGCCGAACTGAATGTGTCAGAGCTTTAATGATGGCAGGTATATTGAATTCTCCGTTTCATTATTCTCATTCCCACAGAATCGCAGTACAATCTAGCAATTTTTAATACACATTTTAAAGGAAAAAACAATTTCCTCCCCGGCAGAAGCATCCCCCCCACCTTTGATGGCTCCCTTCACTCAGTTCCAGCTGGTTTGCAGAACCAGCTCTGGCACAATCCTGTTGAAGAGCTCAATCAAATTGCTTCCAAATTCCTGCTTTGAGGCTAGAAATCCTCTTAAAGGTGCACTGGTACTGTGGTGGGCATCAGCAGGTTCGCACCAGTTCGCCAGAACCGGTAGCAGAAATTTTGGCTGGCCCCGCCCATCCAAGTTTTGAAATAAAGTAGTCATAATCCGGGTGCAATGCAGGGCTTTCCCCCTAGCCACGCCCACCATACCACACCCACAGTGTGGTAGTAATTTTTTTGGGAGCCCACCACTGGTACTGCCTCTTCCCACTCTCTTCCTCATGAGCCCCCAGAACCACATATTACCAAAATGGCCCACTAGAGGCCACTATATACAGTGAAAACCATATTTGCTGGCACATAGATGCACTCCATTTTTTGGTATATTTTAAGGGGGGAAAGTGCGTCTTATATGCAGGCAAATATGGTAAATTTCACAAGCTGTTCTAACACATTAATGTAATTATAGGTGCTGTACTTATGCAAACATTTTATCATATTTTATAAAATTAAGGCTATGTATAATGTAGTTAAATTATCTTTGAGTATCTGTAGGATTTAAATCCTGATTTCAAATGAGAATGAGAGTATGATCCATTGAACCTGTCGGATAATATATTAATCACAATTGTGTATATTAGTGCCTCTATCCATTCTCAGAATACATTTATGATGCCATGGCATGAGGTGGTGTAGCTGACTGGAGCTGACACTTTCATTGTAATGTTACACATGTGGATGAATACTTCACTAATGTAACCACTTATTTTTATCTGAAGTTATGGGAATACAGTATATAATAACATAAAGGTCATTCTACAGTTGAAAATTTGTGAAATTTTAACATCCACAGTTTCAGTGATTCAAAAGGCCTTTACGACTATTGTCTGAGACAAACCTTCAGAAATTTGTTTGAACATACCTATAATCAGCATAATTCAAAAGTGAAACTTTTAAATATCTCATAACAGACTCCAAAGAAATGTGGCTTAACAAAAATTAAATACCAGATACAGCCAAATAAATCTATGAAAACCATCTTCGTTCCACATCTTTCAAGGTCCAGCTACTCCTCTTGCTCCAAGGCATACTTCCCATACTTATGTGCAAACTTCTAAGGGTCTTATAAAACAAACAACTAATAAGGCTCTTCTTATAAACAGAAGTCTGGCCAGGTTATCCTGCTATGGTAATAGAGTAGACCATACTGCCAGTGACTCAACAGCAATCGTCATGTGGTGGTTAACTAACCGGATAACAGTGAGGACTAGTGGCCGTGGGTGCCGAAGTCCACAGGGAAGTGTGATGGTCCCCAAGTGAATTAAATCCCACCTGAATCCAGGGCAGCAGCTTCATCGATACTGGCCTGTGACTGATGAGGATTTTGTGGGCCAAAAGAGCTCAGAACCAGAAAATGACTTGCGAAACTGGATTGGTGGTATGGGTGTCACACTGTGATGCAGTAGGCAAACAGAAAACTAGTGCATTATATTGTTCCCAGGACAATCTTCATGGCTGATCACCATGATGATAGCCAATATTCAGAATTGGATATGGCACCCAAAGAAGAAAATAAACAAAGGCCCCAGGTCTGTGTTCCCTCCCTTGCAGGGGAACGAAGTAGCACTTGTTTTCATGGCTGAGTCGTGCTAGAACCCAAAGGAACTAGTGAAACATAAGCTAGCAGTGCTAGACCTGGGCTTGGTTTCATGTACTGATGTAAAAAGATATACCAGTAGGCCCTGTATTTTACATCCCACTTTGCTGAAGAATCTTAAAGACTTGTATGCCAGATTTCTAAAGATATTCTAACAAAACTGTGGTAACATCACACATGCACACGCGCACACACAAGGAGCAAGAAGTTCCATCTGGGACTTCTAATAATCCTACTGGAGCACAGCTCAGATATTTCCATGCTTAACACTAACAAGTAATCTTGCAAGAAGTACAGTTGTATTAATTCCATTTAATAGATTATTAATATTCCAAACTGACAGGTCTGCTCAGATTTCTTACTGTGAAAGAAAATATGTTTGTAACATAAGGAAAATCAAGTTAAAGTGGCTATCGACTCTTATATAACTTCTTATATAACTGCTTGCATGATACAATTTAGAATGAAAAACTGAACGTTGTATTACTTGAAACTGAATATTCATGCTTGACCTAGGTGGCAAAGCAGTTGAATACAGTTTAAAGCAAACTTTATATCCCAGATAGATTTCCCGAGTGAGAATATGCAGCAAGAATTTGACACGCTGCTAAAAGGTAATGGTTTATTGGGTTCACAGTGCAATCTGACAGTTTTGTTCTGCACCTGTGCACAGCATGTTGAGAAAGTCCCTCAGCTTTACTTATGAAGTAATCCTGACCTTCCTTTCCAGCAGAGATCTGACTTCTTCACATATGCCTTAAGGGATGAGTTGAACAGCTGCCATTTAGTTGTCTTCTAACTTCTGCTACCACGTGTCCTTCAGAACACATCCCCAGTAGAACTAACACTGCCCGAAGCAAGACAGAGGAGACCAAAATACATATATTATCCTTCCAAAGGGGTAGAGGTCATGAGTATATTTTCTGCTGTAATCTACTCTGAGGTGATAAAACTCAGTGTGAATAATAGGCATTTCATTTCTGTTAACTAGCCATCACTGTTTCTATAATATCAAATTTGCTACTGCCATCTGGAAAGTGATGGGCTCCTCAAGAACTCCTGTTCGGGAGGCAAATCTTAGGGTGATCGGCAGTAAAGGCAGATAAAATTTACTTTTTTGTTTAAATTTGAGGTGGATTCCAATCTGCAACAAGTCATGCAATAGAGCACTGGCTGTGTAACTCATAAGGCTTGGCAGAACAAAGCCTGGAAAGACTAATCCCGGGGCTAGCAGTGAGTCTTCCATAAACCTCAGCAGCAGTGACAATCTGAAAAATAGGTTCTCTGTGGAGACTGTCCATGCAGACTGAAAAATCAACACTCTCAACTGCTTTAGGTGAAGAGTTAACCCTCTAGTAGGCAACAGTATAAGCAACATACACAAAGACAGAAGGGATTAAATAAGAAGACACCTGCTTTACTACTTGGAAGATATTTGAAATGACTAAACCCTTTGTGCTTGAAGGAAAAGTTATAACTACTGAGCAGGCTCCTTAAAGGTCCTGATGATAGTTTACTTCACTGCAAGCCTCCACTGTGTGACTGCACAGATGAGTATATAAGGAGCCAATTTGTTTTTGCTGCTCTTGTTCTTGTGCTGCAATCTGAAGGGAATGTGTACATCAGAAGCGGAGGAACCTCAGGTCTAGAGTAGGAAACACAATCAAATAAAACAGCACAAAATGAGGTAAGAAGGAAGAAATGTAGGACATTAAATGCTTGTCAAAAATGTAGAAATATAGTTGTCGGCTGGAGGTCATTATCTCAGCTGGTGGATGTGTCTCGGATTATTCCACAAATACAGTACACAAGACAAAATACAGAAAACATTAGTGTGTGCACACTCAAGAATTGATAAGAGGAGAAAACGAGTCATCTCATCTACCTGTTGTCCTCCTACCTTTTTGTGTTTCTCTTGTATGGGGTACTTTAGGATATTCTCTCTCATTTTCATTATAAATAGATGCAGTCTCATATTAACCTCTCAACCATTCATGACTGAATCTACAGACTTGGGGTTCTGACTGCATTATGTACCATGGTAGTACTGTCAGCAAACATATTCTTATCTGTTACATTTGTCCATTGGTTATCTATTTTTTTCCTGGTACTGTTCCAAGTACACATAATATTTTCAATTTCCTGACCATTCCCCATTGCGTGTCCTTTATTTAGAACTAACTTGTAATGCACATTAATTTGAGGATGGGCTAAGGTGCAAACAAGATTGCTTCTTCTGCGATGCTTCCATTAATTATGTCACCCTGCACTGCTTTCCCTGTTTCCTTGTTACAATTTTTTACATTCTCCAATAGTTCACTCTTAAAAGTCAGTCTAAATATAATGAGATTTTTTTATGGCCATAGACAATAACTATAATATCCCAAAGAATAGTGTATAAAATGTGCATGAAGTATAATTCTACTGTCTTATGAACAAAACAGAACAGCAAATTGTTTATGATAGATGCTCTTATACTTTTCATTATTCCTGATACAGAAAATTACTGTAGTTAAAAGGTAGACCATTAAAAAACTCCACTTCATACAGTACTAACAATAAGACATCCTGTTCGTTAAGATTTGAAGTTAATACTGTTTTCTGAAGTTCATGCTCAATGAGGCAATGAAATGCAAACTCAGCCAGAAAATGTCACTTGTTTGATAATTGTAGCACATTAACAATTGTCACTGTAATATGATAATGCTGCTGGATGGAGGCCTAACAGCATTAACTTGATGCTTTGTGACACTGACAGCCATCTGCTAGCTCTTAATAAAGTTTTGTATTTTCTGTTCAAAACTTAGGTGAGTTATTTTACAAAATATCATCTGTCATAATTTTTAAAATGCTGTGAAGAAGATAAGGTCTTTAGGTCTAACAGTGCTGTGTGAAATTAAGGATGTACTTGATTTTCCACATGCAGTATTATTATAAGCACTCTTTTCTCTTTTGTTTCTTGAGGGGCAAATATCAATGCAACAGACCCAGGTCGTGGGTTCACTCCTCAGGAATGGGCATGTTTTACAGGAAGGATAGAAGCTGCCTATCTTATGCAGAGACTTATGGACAAGCCATGCGCTGAACAGTTTTGTGACCACTATGAGCTGGAATGGCCAAAGATGAAGGAACTTCTTGCCAAAGCTGCAGAGCGAAAAACCTGTTTGCAAAAGATCTCAGAAGGGGTTCGGTCAGTAGTAGCTTTCAAAAATTTTCAAGGCCCTGAAGAAGATGGTGTCCTGGATCATATGGTTAGAGTGACAACCAGTCTGAGGAGTTCCTTTGTTGCCATCGCTTGTAGGACTGTGTGCCCTGGAAGTCCCCCTGCCGTAGGAAAACACAGACCTGCTGTGCAGGATGTCCTTAGAAGACAAAGAGCAAAGGAAATCCAATCTTTAGAGGACAGGGACCATTTTAGCAGCTATGAGAAGCTGTTTCAGAACTCCCGAATCACATTAGTCCCTAAAAAGAAAGAGAGGAGAGCCAGCCTACAGCCTTTCACTCTGACTGTACCACAATTGAACATTGTGCCTCCAAGGAAATCCAGCTTACTACCATTGCACTTGATGAGAAGGAGCAGTGTGCGCCCTGGGTTCGTCATCCCCAGAGTTCGTATCAACAAGGCACCTCCACCTACCTTCCAGCCAGAACGAGTGAGACGGAAAAGTAGTGCCAGCGATGGGAGCTACCTCGAAATCCCAAAATGGAGGTACAAAGAGCTGAAAGAGGAACGGAAGAAGGCAGAGGAAGAAGAAAAGAAAAAAATGGAAGAGGCTGAGAAACAGAAGCAACGATCTCCTCAAAGAAAAAAGACTTGATACTACAACCATGACTCGCAGCCTCAGCTCAACATATGCAAGTCAACAAGATGTAGAGGGGTAGTAGAATGACATAAATGTTTGAGAAAGAGAAAAGAACGCTGAGGATAGTCATTCAAAGAATAACCGGCAGAATAAACAGATGGTTAAAATGTAAAGACATTTTTGGGAGAAATGTGGTCAGTTTAAAAATATGGGGGAAAGTGTCATAGTGTACACAACACCTGTCCTCAGAAAAGCAGGACAAGGGGTAATGGAACTGATTTCCAACAATGGAGTTATAAAAACACCCAGTATCTGGTCCAACCATGAAAGTATCTAGGTGACATGGTCTGCTTGCAAGGAACTTTCTGTCTTGTTGCCATGACTGGAAAGTTAAAAGAATTACACAAACACTGGCCTTGGGCTATATGAAAAAACAGCCTATAGGTTTTTATGAATGTGTTGGGGGTTTCCCATGGAGTTAAAATAAAGGCCTTCTGCTTGCTGCCTGACATTAGTATAGTATAAAAACAACAATGAATTTCCAAAAATCAGTTTTAAAATGCAAAAATCTCAGGGTATTTTATGGGGGAAATGATGTAAATATACATAATACATATTTCTATTAATGTATGCAACTGAAACTTAATGTAATGTTAGTTCCAACTAGAGTTGACAATGCTGGCCAGAATGCTATTGGTTACACCAGAGTAAACTGAAAGGTTTAAATTGCAGCAGCAGATTGCTGTTAGTTAATCAGTCATTTGTTTAAATTCCTCATCATATGCCAGTTGTGTAGCTTGGTGCACAAAGAATTATATAAGTGATAACTCAGTAACTAGCACTATTGTGATTTATGCCACTATATTTATGCCAGTATATATACAGTACCAAATAGGATTTGGGTAGCTGAAACAAATAGGATGGCAATAGTGATTAACAAAAGGGGTTGTGGTGGCTCAGTGGTTAAGATGTTCACCTTGTTAGTTGGAAGGCTGGCAAGTCGACAGTTCGAGACCTGGGTACTGTATGATGGATTGAGCACCTGTCTCTGTCCCAGCTTTTGGAGATATAAAAGGAGCCTCAATCGGGCATTCCCTGAGCAGTTTCTCCAGCAAAAATCCTTTCAACCCAAAATAATTTCTGACACAAAATTATTATTATTATAGTGATTAACAAGTCTTTTTCATTTTAGTGGATTATAGTAAAATAGGAATTAACATTGGATTTAATCCTATATAAACAACATTTTAATTGATAGAATTAATGGAAATCAATGTCTGATGTATTTCTTGTTGATGAGCAGGATTTTACTGTTGATTGTTTTAAAACATGTTAAAGGTGGTACAAATTCCATTACAAACACCAAAGCAAATTGCAACATTTCTGTGGGTCCTCCTGAATTATTTTTTGATACTGTGCTTTACTTCTATGTGCTTCCTCTCACAAAGCTCAGGGCATTTTGTACTCCATCCAAAAATCCTTCTGGTAAGCTCTAATTATCTACTAAAGAAGAAACAAATTAATGTTTCATTATAGGCATTTAGAATTTTGACACACACCCCCACCCACTTTATTCTATAAAGTTTTGCAAGTTTGCACGGCTTTCTCCAACTTTAGTGTGCCCCAACTGGATTAAAGATATAAGTAACAATTATGAAAATACATTAAAATTAATGTGAATGTTTACTTGCAGCATACCTGCCTTGTAGAAAAATGTAAGATTTGCCTATACAGCACGATTGCAAAGATGTAATATTTTAGAATTCCTGTCAAGGAAATACATAAAAAACCAAAGTAGTTGCCCTACTTGTTTTCATTAGTTAAAGGGGTTGGTACAACTCAATCCATTGATCTGACATGGACCCTTTCCAAGAATGCTGCGGAGTCATTGAAGTTTAAGTGTAGGTATGTGTAAGCCAGAACTTTAAAATGCATACTTGGTGTATTCAGGAACCATCAACTAAGTGATTGTGGCATTTATTTTGCCCATTATTTTGTCAGTGGAACCACTAAGATGTGTGCAGTTTCAGTAAGAAACATATACAAACATAGTTGACTAAAATTACTATTAATACCTTTTCAAAAATCACATTTTATAATTAGAGGACAAGTTTTCAGATGTCCATGGCAACTCTCAACATGAGTTCTGACAGAGATGGTGAATTTTGGTCCATAGCCAACACAGTATATTTACATCTCAAATCACTGAGTCAAAACCAATCTGTTCTGACAAGTAAGTAGATGAATTTACACTTGAATTTCCATGTAAAGTACCAGTTCAGTTGAAATGCACTATTGCACTCTCTCAGGGATGAAGTTAAATTGCAATGTTCAAAGGTATAACCTATTTTTATGTAACTATATTATATGATATTGTCAACTGCAAGAAAATAAATTCTTTTTGTGTTAGAGCTTTCTACTTTGCTCTCGGACCATCATGTTCTGTTTGATAACTTTATTTTTTATTACAATTACAATAATTATTTCTACAAATAGCCTCCAGCACTGAAGCCCTACAGTTATAGGGTTGAAAAGAGGGGGTGGGAGAATAGAAGAAAGCACACACATCGATGGAATTAAAACAGCCACAGCTTTACTGACAAGAGCTGAGGAACTCAGGTGTGGCACAGAGGAAAGAATCTAGACAACTGCTTGCCAACTGATGAACTGCCACAATCTACTTCCAGGAAGATAACATGGGGTTGACAGAAGTGGGATCTCACATTTGGGTTAGCTATTGTGTTGTTTCCTCTGGAGTGAAATTCACTTTGGAGTGAAGTCAATAAGAGTTTCATATTTTGTTTAAAATGAACACTTTCATTACTATTTGGAAGACTAGAAATACATTATGGTTTCTCAAAGTTCAAGTGCTACTGCAGGATAGTGAAGGAGGACTCGTAGCAAAGACAACAACCATATTGTGCAGGGAGTTACTCAAGTTTTGGCAAGAGTGAATAACTTATTACATTTCTAATTACAATTACAAAAACACCAACTTTTTAGTCTAAACGAGGCAAAAGCTGGAGATCTTTAGTAAGTAAAGATGTGCAAGTAGGACGTCATCTGTCATAAAGGAGATATTTCTTCAAAATCCCCTCTTCCACAGGTTAATTTTCAAAAGAATAAAATAAAGGATTTCAGCCAATGAAACTAGCATTCTCTTCTCAGAAATCAAAGTAGTAGTCTCTCTTGTCGGAAAGTACTTCAAAAGTATCTGACACTTGTTGGAATGTGCTATTCTTTTGGGTATGACAAATGTAGAGCTTAGCTACCACATATGTAAGCATGACTGTACAACAAAGGCAAACTTTTCTTTGTGGTCTGTATGTATATCACAGACCTACCCTTTAGAACCTGCAAATAGAGTGAATTTGGACAGTAGGCTTTCTCTTTTATATACACGCACATGCCAGCATGCTTTTCCTTAATTATGTTTCATCCATCATAGTGACCCCAACTCGAATATAATCTCATATGTGTGAGAAAGAGAATTACCTTGATTTTCTGTTATTGGTTTTTATTATAAGTTTATTTTGGTATAGTTACATTCTTTATAGCATATTTTATTTTTTGTTCTGGCTTCTTGCACAGGCCCTATGATACCAAGGGCCTTTTCCAAATTTTATGTAGATTGGAAAATAAATATATATTTTAATAATCTTCACATCAAATATATTTATTTGGGTGAGAGGTCCTCATAACATCTACCTAAAACAATTGCTTCATTTTTCCTAAGGCTCAGAGAAACCATCAAGCAAAATAAAAATTCCTTGTGTTGGAGAAAGCATCAGATTCCCCTAGTGACAACAGCCTTCATCCAAAAACTTCTCCACAGATCCAAAAATCCACATAGCGTTGGTTCCTTCTGTCATGACTGGTATCATTACCTCATTGTCAGAGCAACTGCCTCAGCAAATTTTAAGTGTCATTTATGCCATTATCAATAGCATTGACTCAGTAAACAAACAAATGTCTTCTTTGTAATGATTCTGTCAATACCAAAGGGGCAGTGAAGGAAGAGGAGAAGGAAGAAATAAAATAAAGCATGATTGTGACCCAACTTAATGTCAAGGAGGTGCAGATCATTTCAGATATACCACACTCTGAAATTGTGTAAGCACAACAGAGAGTGATCAAGATGACACCATTGTGACTCTATCAGCCCAGTAATAGGCACCTGAGGATGTCAATTTGCCACCAGCCACAACTTCCGTATGGGATGCCAATTATCACATCTTTCCTCTAGCAGTGGTGCAATCTTTATACAGGTCTTTGAGATGAGTCACAAGCTTGTGACTGCTATAAGTGCAAGAGTCATTGGTACTTCTACTGGCTTTGCACTAATCATGTTCCAGTCTTTCCCATACTCACTAGCATTGTGTTGAAGCACTGACGGTAGTGGTCACAAGGAATTCTGATAATGCTATGTTGGCCACAGCAGCCATGGTTTCTATCTCTACTTCAGCTGTTGAATCTTTCTTTGGCTCTTCCATTGGCTAGAGGTCAACTCAGGTTGGGATGCATTCTTTATCCCTACGTTAATATGATGACATCTATGTCTAGCAGGTTATCCAGCTATGGTAATAGAGCAGACCATACTGCAAGCAACTCAAAACTAATCTTCAGGTAATGGATAATTAACTGACAACCCTGAGGACGAATGGCCTTGGGAGACGAAGTCCACAGGAAATAGGGGGTGGTCCCCAAGTAGATTAAACCCCACTTGAATCCATCTTGCAGTTTCATAAATATTGGCCTGGAGCTGATAAGGACTTTGTGTGCAAAAGGGCTCAGGACCAGAAAGTGATTAGCGGAACTGGATCAGTTGTATGGGCGGCAAATGGAAGCCTACTGCATTATATTGTTCCCAGGATAATCTTCATGGCTGATTGCAATGATGATAGCTAATATTCGGAATTGGATACGGAACTTGGAGAAGCCTGATTACATGGAAGATCCAAATTGGGGTACAGCACAATAATTGAGATAATTCAGGATGCAAGAAAACATTTCCTAAAAATGGCAGGTTTTGCACATTTGCTAGATAGCATACATTTGACCGTAATAACCATGCTGTGTATCAAGTTATGCAGTACAGTTTTTGCTTGTTTTATTCTTGTTGTTCAGTTGCACAGTCAATTCTGACCCTTTGCAACCCCATGGACCTCTGTCCTCCACCATCCTCCTCAACCCACCCAGCTCTGTGCCCGTTGCGTCTACGATGCCATCTAACCTTCTTATTTATGGCCGCCCCCTTCTTCTTTTGCCCTCCATCTTTCCCAGCATCAAGGCTTTCTCAAGTGAATCATCTCTTCTCATTTGATGTCCAAAGGACTTTAGTTTCATCTTTACTATTTGACCTTCTAAGGAGCAGTCAGGGTTGATTTCTTCTAAGATCGACCTATTTGTTCTCCTCGCTGTCCAGGGGACTCTCAAAACTTTCCTCCAACACCACATTTTAAAGGTGTCTATTCTTCTGTGCTCAGCTTTCCTTATGGTCCAGCTCTCACACCCGTACATTACCACTGGGAATACCATTGCCTTGACTATGCGAATTTTTGTTTGCAAAGTGATGTCTCTACTTTTGACTATGTTCACCAGGTTTCTCATAGCTTGCCTCCCAAGAATTAGTCGCCTTTTGTTTCATGGCTTCAATCTCCATCTGCAGTGATCTTGGATCCTAAGAAAGTAAAATCTGTCACTGCTTCTACTTCTTCCCCATCTATTTTCCAGGGACTGATTGGGCCTGTTGCCATTATCTTGGTTTTCTTGATATTAAGTCTAAAGCCAGCTTTTGCACTCTCCTCCTTCAACCTAAGAGCTTCTTTAGGTCTTCTTCACTTTCTGCCACTAGGGTAGTGTCATCTGCATATCACAAATTGTTGATTTTTCTCCCAGCAATTTTAATTCCAACTTTAGATTCATCCAGTCCTGCGTTGTGCATTATGTGCTCTGTGTATAAGTTAAATAGGCAGGGTGCTTTATAGTATCTCACATTTTTTCCTCCAGACATAGCTAGCAGCTTTACTAGTCATCTGACATCAGCTAAAAAGGCAGCACTTTTATAAAGCAATTCCCGAAAAACAATTTTTGCATGTGGTGCAGCACAGGCTTTCCTCCATTGCCTGTTTCTGTACTGGACGCTTACCTTAATATTAGCTCAACTAGTGAAACCTGTGAGCTTTCATCAGTTACATCTCACCAGCAGATGCTAGATGTGGTTGACTGGAACTAAGGAAGAGGCTGTGAAATGCACCAATACAAGTGTAAGGGAGAAGGTAGAGTCATTATGAAAGCTAGTAGCCTTACCTTTGCTGATAGTCCATTTGCATAGTCCACAACTATCTTTCATTTTGCTCAAGATCTTGGGTGCTCGCTTTCCCTCCTCCCTCATCTCCCTTGACACCGATAGATACAGCTCTCTACACACTAGATATCAGAATACTGTAGTGAGTTTAAATGTCCAGATCATGTCTCTTTTCAGAAAGTCATCCAGATATGGCATCCTCTACTATACTAACTTGATTTCACCTGAAGGTTTCAGAGAAAAAGTATCTGCCAATCATAAAAGCCCATCAAAGCTACTTCCCTCTGAACTGGCAGCACTTGGGTTTGATAGATCCATTGTTTCCCATCTCTTTGTCCTCTCACCTCTGTGTTGACTTGGACTATAAACTCCTTCAAATTCAGAATCCTGAATTTATAACAAACTAGCTGATTGCCCGACCTTGCCGAGGTTTTTATATTGTTATTTTTAATTTTTGGAAGTTATGTCCTTTGTTGTGATTTGTTTATGTGGTTATTCTGTATTTATGTGTGTGTATTTTGGATGAGAGTTTACTGTGTTTTTCTTGATTGTTCTTTGTTATGTGTTTTTTGTTAAGTGATATTGTTTGAGTGGATTTTTGTTTTGTTTTATAATAGAGGATGCTGCAAAAGGTTTTTTTGTTTTATTTTGAAAAAAGAATAACAAACTATTTGTTTAACATGTTTAGTATTTTACGTTGTATTCACAAACAGTTTTGTATTTATTTTTTAAAATAATAATAAAGGTATAATTTTTCAAACTATATAATTACAAATTTTGTAAACAATTTTTTAAAACTCTTTTTGTATTAAACTTTTGAAAACTTGTATTTCTAATGTTTTTTGTTCCTTTGGTGTTATGTTTTTGGTTTATTTTTCCTGAAAGACATAAATCCATATTTTAAATAAGCTGCTATTTTAATGTAAATTAAGTTTTTTTTTTACTTTTGATAATTTGGATTATTATTTTATGTACCTTATTTGGGTCAGTGGATGGATGTCCCACATCCACGTCCTTGTAAGTTTTGAAAATGTTGCAATAGTTGAATGGCAAACAGTAGGTTGGTTGGGAATTGTGGCCACAGCATTGTTTGGATTTGTCATTGAATGATGGTTTGTACAGGTATGATGGTTGTGTTCGTATTGTTGATATTGTTGAGTTGTGATTTTTTCTCTGGGGCGTCCGCGGTTCAGCTCCATTGTTATGTGTTATATTGTTCATAGCTGTTCTTCCGTTGCCACATAGTTTGTTTTGTATTTGGGTGCTTATTTTTTGCGCAACCATGGTGTCATTTCAGTGGGGCCTGGTTTGGTTGTATGTTGAGTTTTGTAGTCCACCTGGTTGTCTTGTTATGCGAAAGTGTAGTTGTCCGTGTCCTCGGCCGCTTTTGTTTCTTGGTAATTCTTCCATTTTAAAAAATATTTTAGTTATTGGTTTTGTTAAAAGTTCGTTCAGAGTAAAACAACTTCGGCGTATGCTGGCTTGTAGTTTTTGTTGTGTAGTTGGATTTTAGGGTTGGAGCGCCCCCTAGGTGTTGAATGTTCAATGAGGTTTTGATGTTGTTATTGTCATATTTTTTTACGTTTTGTGTTGTTTGCATTTATTTTCCCATCCTTCTGTTCTTCGTCTCTTCTCCCTCTCCTTGACTTTGCGTCTTAATTTTCTCTTTATGGCTGTTCCTGAAGCAGACAGATTTTTGTGTTGATGGAGGCTTACTGGGATGTTGTAGGTAAGCAGTTCGATCCCTGATTGCTGCTGGACGGAATAAGCTTCCGTCTTTTTCTCAGCTTCTGTGTTTTCATTTTGCAATTTGAATGATTTTTCTAGTTTCAGTGTGCTTACCTGGGTATTTGTTTTGATTGTAGGAGTTGCATATCTGTGATGACTTTGGTTTTGTGTTGTTTTAATGTGAAATCGGTTTTTAGAAAATATGTCTTGCAACTGTAGGTTTTGTTGTAACATTGGTGACTCGTTTGTGAGTATAGGGGTGCGCCGTTGTTCCGTCATAGGTTGAGGAGTTTGTTGTATAGTTATTTTTTTGTAGTTATTCTCGATATTTGTTTTTTGTTTTGTCGCTGCTGCATCAGCTGTGTTTCGCTCCATCTTTCCCCTCAGCTGACAGTTCTGAGGTGATTTGTGTTGGGAGCGGCGGTTTGATTTTTCCACTCGGTTTGGCTTAGGGGAATGTCTGCACGTGCAGAATGGTATGCACGCGCAGCTTTGGCTGGAGCTCTGTATTCTGTGTGCGCAGCTTCGGCTGGAGCTTTTTAAATGCCGCACAGATCAATGGATCAGTGTGTGCTGCCACGGATCAGCATGTGGATCTGTGCAGGGCGCAACCCTCTTTGCGCTTGTGCAGTTGTTTTGTGAGGATTTGTGGTGCGGAGGACCCACCCATGGCCTCAGGATACTTGAGGCGATGGTCTCAGTTGGGCAAGGTATGTGTGCAAGGCGCATTACGGGATAGGCTGGACGGGTGTGGACTCGCATTCCGCACATGCACGGCCACATCCCTTCCTTATAGGTTAAGATACATTCTTTAAATAAACAATATTGACCATTGATGTCAGACTAAGGATGATGAGAAAGAGGTTATTAGGATGACTAAACTGCTCTTTAATAAATGTCTTGCTATGAATTATCAGTGAAATGCATATTAATTTGCTTTTTCTACAATTGTCACAATTTACTTCATATGTAGTTTATGTGTTGTCTGTTGTGAGCTCCTGAGAGATCCCAGGTCTGATTGATAAGTTAAAAACTCAAACTCACATTACACAAAAGAGATCTGCTTCCCTTTACAGTGGTCACAGCACTATGATTTGATGAGCCTTACCATTTATCAAGAGACGACAGAAAAAGGACCCATACCCCACTCAGACTTTGCTCCTGTTGAGACCTATACATCTAAAAACTAAAACGTAGATTGCCTTATAAAAACAAAAGGAAAACAAAACAAAGTGCAGAGTCCGCAGGAAGGCAATATTTTTATTAGGACTGTGTCTCCAGAATTTAGCACCATAGGGAGAATAATGCAGGATTGACTGGGACTATGATGTCCAATTGACTTGGACTATAAGCTCCTTCCAAATTCAGCTCAGCTAGATGTTTCATTCATTAAATTAGCAATTAAATTAAGTCCCATATGGGGAATAAAAATTAATATAAGCAGTCTCCTTATAGTGTAATTATTCATTATTCTGGATTCACTAGAAGCATCTGGACTATTATTTCAAGGTCTTTGAGGTCTCATTACAGACTTGCAGTTTATTCTATATTGTGCCACTGCAATGATGTCCTGTAGAGTGGCTGTTTTATTGACTTTCTGTGGATAGTATTCTGTGGCTGAGAAACAGTAGCTGAAACACTGGCTTCTACATGTAAGTAAACAACTTTCTTGCTCGTAAGGAAGTGATGCTTAGAGAGTTTCATTGTTTTTAATGGGATCCTTGCGTGGAACCAGGAAGTTGCCCACTGATGACGCTACTGCTGCTGACGAAAGCATAAGTAGTGGGCACAGCCATGCCTCCAGGGCCCACAGCTGAGCGTGGTGGTGGGAACTGGCCCCTGGCGGGAAAACATTGGGAACCCCTGATTTATACATATAGTAAATTTCGGACAGATTTTAAAGATATGGCTTACATTTTAAAAGGTTTGCAGCAATGGAAGTACTACCTAAAATTTAATCCTAATGGCTGCCTGACTTTAGTCTTTCATCTATTAACATCATCCTATGTATCTCAATTTCTTCCCTGTACAGATTAAAAACCCTGAAGCTCTGCAGCATAGAGAAAAACCTTGACATAGTATCCAGCAAGCTTATGGTTTTCTTATTCAAAAGCATGATCGGAAATCTGAGCACAAAATGTAAATTTTAATGCGCGTATCATTATCATTAAAAAGAAATAAGTAATAATTTAACACATCCAAAGATTATATCTTGAACTGAAAGAAGATACCATAAAGTCACAGCCTTCATTTGTAAGAGCTGAGCAGGATTGATAGGATATTTTGGAGGTCCTGTCCACCCATTTTCAGTGATGGCTGGTGACCACTCTAGTTACGAAGATGGAGCTCAAGGCAGCTAGCAGGGGCTAGAGCAGTGGTTCCCAAGCTTTTTTTGGCAATACCCCACCTAAGCATCACTAAAATCTTGACCTCCCACCCGTGACATATAATTTTTATTATTCAAAAAGTGAACTCCAATTCACGTGGAGGAAGCTTAAAAGGCCATTAACTGTTAATAACTCATTCTCGAATCCCCCCATCAAATTTCCCCCCTGTGGGGAATGTGCCTCACGTAGGGAACTACGGGGCTACAGGCAGGAACAGATGTTGTTTGTCACATGAACCACTCTTTTGAACTCACATTTTCTTCGGCAACGGGAGCGATTTCACAGAAAGGAAAACCAAGGCTGCATTCTGATTTACACAGAACACATCATAGTCAATTGCAAAGTTAATGAAAGAGATAATACCACATGGCTGCGAAATTTTCTCATTCTCTTTTAAATACCTGCACATACAAATCTCCTCCTTCATTTTCATTTGTTCATGGTAGTAAATCCCACTTAATGGGTCTTAATTCTGAATAGACCTTCTAAAGACTCTTCTGCATATCCACATCTCCAACACATGTCCTCTTAACTAACCACTGTGATGTCAGAGAATGTTTAAGATCAAAAGGGAAATGCAGAAGCAGAGGACACAGTAAATAAAGTAAAAAAAAAACTTGATAAAAATGCAAGAAATTTTAAAAAGTAGAATTGTAGTTAGGAGGGCAATATAATAAACTGAAAAATATCAAAAAACAAAATGAGGGAGCAGCACACACATTAGGGGAATTAACCTGCCATTTTGAATTTGCCAAAGAATTTACCACACACCTAAGGTACATTATTTGATATCCTAAAGATGTAACTTGGCCTCAGCAGGCTGACTGCCACCACCATGCCAGGGACAGCCCCTCCCAGCTCAGGAGGGGATAAGAGCATCCTGGACCCAGCAGGCTGACCATCATCTTCGGCTGGGCGGGGAGGCCTGCCGGCTTCGAGTGCCAGGACTTGCAACACCTGCCAGTGCTCCCGGGCCCCGCCCCCCTTTGAGCTTGGAAGGGGCGAAGAGGCCTCGCAGCGGCAGACGCCAGGACCAACACCATCACCGGCATCTCTGGCCCCGCCTCCAATCAGGACTTAAAGACCATAGCTGTACTTTCGCCGCCGCCGCCGGTCTTCTTTGTGGGGCAAAGAGGCTGTGATGTTACTGGAGTTTTTTGTATCTTGTATCTTGTTTTTGTTATATTGTATCTTTGTTCTGATGGGTTGTGAGCCGCCCTGAGTCGGCGTTTGCTGTGTAGGGCGGCATATAAATCAAATAAACATAAGCATAACCTGATGTCTGCTTTGATTTAAATCCATAAAGATTTTAGTATGGACAGTTATGCTGAACCACCTTCAGAGACAAGATTGTTTGTTGCACTTGATTGCACCAGCAAAATATTTATTGCTTGCGTACATAGTCTTTGTCATAAATGTTTCATATTTTGAAAAACCAGATAGGAAATGTCCTAGGTTGACAGATTTTTTAAAAATGACTGGAATCCTACTGAGCAGGTATGTGTGTTATAACGCAACATCAGGAAAGTGGTATCCCTAATTTCACTAATTGATCTCTACTGCATAACAAGTGTAGAGATCTAACGATTACACTAATCCCCTTTGTAGGTGCATTGCAAAATGATCACAACTTTAACCGTGCAACCAACTTTACAATCCTTGTTGACTAATTGTAACACCTAGCAAATACAGTGAAACCTCACATAAAGAGCTCCTCGCTTAAGAGACTAACTCGCTTAAAGAGCAGAATTTTCTCTGAATGGTCGCCTTGTTTAACAAAAATCAACCAAAAACTCGCTTTAACAACTTAATTGAGGTTCGCAATCCCCCTCGCCAGAAGTCACAATTGGACACTTTCGCTTAAAGAGCAATCCTGTGGAATGCATTATGCTCTTTAAGCGATGTACCATTGTATACATATGTACAGTACTATGCAAAAGTCTTAGGCCACCACCAGCTGGTCTGAGGAAAATTCATTAAGTGATTTGGAAGGCATAACTCAGCCCCTAAACCACCTAGACATACCAAAACTGAAGAGTCTTCTGCTGACTCTCCTCTCAACCCTCTCCAAGTTTGGTGAAGTTTGGAGTCAGGGTATCTGAGACAGCTAGCAATTTTCTGTCTCTAACAGGCAGCTGAATGCTTCTGAACATGAACATTGTAGTTTTCTCATTTGCTTCCACACTTGGCCATGAGCCCAGCACATGGGAGAATCATTCAGTTATCATGTACTATTGTGTAGGAAGCACACATAAAACATGTATTTTCATTGGCAGAAATATTATGCACTACATGTCACTAGGGTTCAAAAACCTTTGGAAGAATTAGAACTTCATGAAGAAATCAAACACCACTTTTGACAGTAGTAAAATAGAATTTTATCGCCTACACCTGAAAAATCAAAGCAGTGTGTTTCACACGGCTGCTCTTCATCACCTATGTAGTATGGATGATAAGTGAATTAATAGAGAAGTACACTGAAGAGCATAGTAGTGGTAAAACCATATTATGTCAAACACTAGAATATATTTGCCTCTCATTTTCCTGTTGAACCATGGCTTTTTGCTGTCACATAGCAATCCAATCTTGCTAATTTCCAAAGTCCTCAAAGAAGAAGAGCAACCAGCAGCCAATAATTTCTTAAATGGAAAGATAATATACACATTAAGGTCTTCATCGCAGGACAAAGAGATCCATATGTTGTTGTTCAAATTGCTGAATTCACAGCAAAGCTAGCAAGCATTTATAAAAGATGACATGTGCTTTACAGTGAGAAATGGGTGCAAGCAATTACAACTGTAATCCAATCCTTTGTTTAAAGCAAGAACAATTATTTTCTCTAGTATTTCTGCAAAGTCACTATTTAACCCTGAAGCGTGTTTGTTTTCGGTCAAAGAGTTTGTTACTGAGCCTATTTTCCCACAGTTCTGCCACCAAATTACAACTAAAGATAGGTGGTGAATGAGATCCCTATATTTCTAATCGCAAAGTAAGAATAGTTCAAAAACAGAGAAAAACCAGTAGCACCTAGCCCTCACTTGGTGACAGTTAAAAATATCAGTGTATTTCACCCACTTGTGAGACTACTGTGTGAACTGACATGTATCTTACCAACAGCCAAGTGGACTGAAGAAACAAAGCAATTTCTATTTTGAGTTCTAGTTTGTTTGAAAACAACATAAGTCATAAAATAATCACACATCTTTATTCAATATTTCAAGGGGAAATTTTTATTATTTAAAACTCTTCCCCTTATCGCTTTCTTACGTTGTCATTAAAAGTAAACAATTATCAAAATCCCAAAGGTAATGGAAATTTTCAGTGGGTTACCAGAAAAGCAGTTGTAAAAATGATTTATTAGCAGCCACCTTTCTTGAAATTTATTAAAATGCTTTCCAGTACACTATAATCATTGTAAAATTAAAGTACCTGTAAAATGCAAGTAAAACTTGAATATACAGAACAGATTCTAAATTATGCAACAGTAATGCAATTTTGTATGCTTGACCCAGGGCTAAGTTTCATTAATTCGGTTGTCTTGGTTAAAATACCAACTTGTATATCTTGCATCTATAAAATAAATCCTCATATACAGCATGTGCAAATATAGATTCAAGTATGCACATCAATGCTTACCTTATTCCCAATGAATTGAATGATGCATTGGGTACATATGGAAAGACAAAGATTTTCATCTGGGGCTGCTGCTATACACTACACTCGTCTTATTTTTTATTTTACTCTGTTTCCTTTGATCAAAGCAGATGGTCTATGGCTTAGAAATATCATTAGCATAATACACAACTTAAATTGTCAATATACATCAGAGTCAAAGCTGCAGAAATAGTACATGCTACAGTCTTTCTTGGACGGCAGCAATTCAAATTACAGATGGGCATTTTATGTTTGACTGATTCCTCAGGACCCAATGCAATAACTGCATTAGAAAACTAGTGTGACAAGAATAAGGTTTAGCTAAGCCTGTTAGCTTTCCGTGCACAGCAGAGCCTTTATATATCTTAGAATTGATCCATCCTCCCACTGAAATATGCAGCTATACATATATAAAGGACTATAAAGTGTGCTACTTCTGCATTTTTAAAAAGTGTTTTGAGTACTGAGAAAGTTCTAGTTTTCTGTGGGTAAGTGAAAAGTTGAATAATATGCAGACCAGTCAATCTTGTCATTTTAATTGAATTACTGTCTCTTATTGCTTTGTTTTTCAGGGGAAAAAATACAGAGAATATTAATTAAGATACGGGCCAACAGAATGGTTGATCTTTGGCTAGGTTGCCAGTTTACAGTATTACCTTGCAAAAGATGTCAGTACATCTGAAACATTTCTGGTCTTTTCATATCTTTACTTTAAAAGCTATTAAACAGCTGGCCGTCAAACTTGCATAACAAGAATGAAGCAATATAAAGATTAAAAAGAAATCATAATAATGGCATAAAAGTCTGCCTCTCAGAAACCTGCATTAAAAACAGCAGAAGAAAGATATAATCTTCCCTATGTCACACATTTCTATAGCACCCAAAGCCAGTAATAATAATAAAAAAATAATTATTCAAAAAAGGAATGATTTGATTTCAAGCTATCCTCACCTTCTCACAGTTTAAGGACCTAACATTTTTGACTGACAGTACACTGGAGCATGTTTATCCACTAGGGTAATGGAAGTAAAAATTCTCCCCTCCCTTTCCCCTTTTATTACCCAGAGGCAATTAAGGCAAAAGCACAAGATATCATTTTGTACAAGATCTGGTAAAACAAATATCTTAATCTTCCAAATCAGCAAGACACTATGGCTTCGTCTTAGATAGGCAATTCATTTGCGCGGCTGATGGATGTACTGTTTGCCATGTTGTGCAGGAGGAAGCTTCTCCACAGAGGGATGTGGTTTCTGATGAGCCACCTGGGCTGCAGCTGGAGGAAAATCCTTATCACCCTGGTTGAAGGAGAAACACACAATTGAGAACAAAAAAAAATAAAAAAAAGAAAGAAAAGAAAGAAAGAAAGAAAAAGAAAGAAAGAAAGAAAAAGAAAGAAAGAAAGAAGAGAATCCATATGATCTGCAATCAGTTCTCAGCAAACCAATACAAATGTGTATTGCACTGGCCCTCAACTATACTGCGTACCAGTTCCTATTTATACTATAATGTTGACCTGTTGCTGAAATGACAAACTGCAAGTGGTTTCAGGCTAGGGAAAACCAGCTGTTTTGACAGGCAGGAATCCAGAAATGAAGCTATGTGTACATCTGCAAATGTCACTGCAGGCTTGTCTCATTTTTATCAACAGTAGATCACACATACTTACTATAGCCAAGTAGCTGTAAGAAAACTAATAAACTGGCATGTGTGCTTTTGTGACATCATGCCATTACATACATATACAGGTAGAAGAAATGCTGGCAACCTATCGTTTAATTCATTTTCCTTCTCTGAGGATACAATTGATTAAAGCACACCAACCTTTGTTACTAAGGTTGAAGCTTCTGATTTCCTATGCTGCTTGCTCATTAGGTCTCATGAAAGGAGGGAACTGCAGGCTAAACTGGCAACCAACATTTACAGATTATAATGATATCCCACTTTCCTTACAAGAACTGTGTATAACCTATGATTTTAACATAAACCAGACAGGTCCCTCATATGTTTAAAATTAATCTTAGATGATTCACTGCATGAATTTTAGACAATTACTCTATAAGTTAAGTTTGTACATTAACTACTTAATAGCTCTGAATTGCGTGTGAGTACATCATACCAGCAATCCATTTTAATGAAAGCACTCCTTTGTGTGAGAAGGATTAAAAAATACAAAAATAGATGGTTCTTTCATCTGGAACTTTTAAAACATATACATATCTGTGTATGAACACCTAATAATAATTGTTTACCGTCAAGTTGACTCTGACTTATGGTGACCCTTTCCAGGGTTTTCTAGGCAGAGAATACACAGAGGTGGTTTACCAACATTTTCTTCTAGGAGCACCCTGGGACTGTACAGCTTGCCCATGACTACATAGGCTGGCTCTTCTCCCAAGAGACAGACACAAATACACCTTGTGAACACGTATGCAACTAATCACAAGCATTATTAAAATTTACATGGAGTTCTTTAATTGACTGATCTAACTGTAAATCAGAGAAAAACCATACTTTTGTGTCATGATAACTCATTTTTTGCTGCCAACAAAAGCATAACATTACAACCTATCTAACACTGGGAAAACATGCATGCATGATGTGGTCAGTTTTTGAAAGTCACGAGTAGAGTACAGCTGAGTTGAAAACCATAAAGATCTAGGGCTTCCTTTCATGTCATCCTGCCTCATCCTTTCATTTAACACTTTTTTTGCATCATGCAAATTGAAATCAATACTACATGCAGATATTATCAAGTTTAGTCTCTGATCTGTCAGTTGAAGTATCTCGGAGAACAGGAGAGAAAAAACATTTTGATTGGGACCTTAACAATTGCTATAATTGAGGAAGGTCAATATCAGGCTAGATCAGGGTTCCTCAAACTTGGCTCTCCAGGTGTTCTTGGACTTCACTTCCCAGAAGCCCTGATCAGCAGGTGTGCTGACTTTGGCTTCTGGTACTTGGAAGTCCAAGAACTTCTAGAGAGTCAAGTTTGAGAACCTCTGGGCAAGATGAATGAATCTTCTGAAACAGTGTAAGGCAGTTTCATACATTCATGTTATTGAACTCCCTCCTTCCACATATTAGGCTCCATTCTTTGCTTGGTTTGTCACCTTCAAAACCTCATTTGTTTTAGAGACCTTGTTTCTCAAGCTTTTAAAGGTTATCTATAGTTTGCTCTGAATGTATTTTTTCTGCTTCCTTTTAAACATTGGATTTTTATCTTTTTACCAGGGATAAGAAACCTCAAGCGCACAGGCTAGATGTAGTCCACTAGGATTCTTCATTCAGCCTGAATGCTTTTCCAGCCTTCATCTTCAGTCATTGAACAGAGATGAGACATAATTAAAAAGCATTGGAACTTTAAATATCTTGCTCTTAAGAACTCAACATGAAACAGACTGTATTTAGCAGACTGGCAAGCTACTGCATGGAACTGGGATGTATTTTGCAAGGGAAGAAATTATTATACTAGGCCAGGGCTTACATTCAAGTAAGCATACACAGACTGGATATGTGCTATGTGTGGTTGTTGGTGGGGTGGCGGTGGCTATAAATTGATAAATATACCTGGTTCTTCCCACTTAAACCGAAAGCTTGGAACCAGCATCAATGGGGGAAAAAAAGCCTATTTGTGCACCGAGATAACTGAAGGCTTGCTCCACCAGCATAACTGCCAGGAAAAGGATCTTCTCAGATATTGTATCCGACATGTAGAATTTTCTTCCCAGGGTGCTTTGCCTATTTGTCACCACTTCAGAACTTTTCCAAAACCCCTATCTCAGCAATACTTTTTAAAGAGCAAATAAGTATCACAGAATAATGTACTGGTTTCCATTCTCCGTAACCAGTAGATGATTTTGGACCTTTTTTCCTTTGTTTTTTCTTTCTTTCCCAAAGTTCTGTTGAAATTTTATCAATGCATTTTTTTTGTCCACTATGCTTTTAAAATTCCCTTTTATACTAGGGTTATTTTTTATTGTATATTAAGTGTCTCATAAGAGCCAAAGTAGTATAGTGGACAGAGTGCTGGACTTGGAGCCACGAAAGCTGAGTTGAAATTCCTGCTTGATCATGGAAATTAGGAGAGGGGGTAGCACTGGTAAAAAAAAAATCCCTTAAATATCTAACACACTGTAGAAACCCTGCTGGAGTTGCCATCAGTCACAATCAGTTTGATGCTACATAACACCTAGAATATCCTATTTATATTCATATTAAAGTGCAGTATAAAAATGTAGAATAAATAAGTTTGGTTCCTGTTGTGGCTTTTCACAGTACAATTTGACATCATGAGAGGTAACAGCATGGTATATATCCTCTCTCTATAATCATTACTATAGCATTATCCCTCAAACCACCTCAGAAATTCAAACTAAAAACAGTCTGCTTGCAGGGCAATAGGAATTTTACAATATGCCTATTCAATGCATGAGATTAGCTCTTCTTTGCTACAAGTGAAAAAAATTAAATGACGCTGCCATGTAGGATCTATTCAGATAATTAAAAGTAATTTGGGGAAAATTAAAGACAGAAAGATGAGATCAAAACTTCAGGAATTAATAATATTGTATAGCAATTTACTCCAAAAGAATAAGACATTATTTTAAAAAATCTGAAATATAACCAAGATGAAAACTCACCCTTGCAACCACTCCTGAAATGAACACCGTTGGTTTAGGTGGGCTAGAAAATTAAGAAGAATTTTGTTATATAATCCAAAAAAATCTATCATCAAGAGTAACAGAGCCAAATATATTCTTGGAAACTAATAGTCTCGAAATGGTCACAATAACTTTTTCATTCTTCTTATCTTCACTGCAGTAGGCACTAAAACCTCCCCAATATAATGGGAAGTTTATTCTTAGATGATTCAGTGGCCAACCAGATGTGCCTAGAACATACAAGCACAGCATGCTGTCTGGACATTCACACGTAGCCACTTAGGATTCCAGGACCAACCAAATGGGAGCCCGTTATAAAATGCATACATTCAAAATGAAGGAATTCTTAGTTCAGGAATTTCTTGTGAGTACTTTTACTGAAATGACCTTAATAATCCAGCTTCAGATGTCACACTTACAGCCCTGAAAAAGAACTGTAGTCTTCTTAAGATAGTTTTTGAATAACAGGAAAACAAGCAGCAATAATAACTTTTGTTTTCATTATTTTCCAGGAAGGCAAGTTACTCATTTCATTTTTTTTTACTTTCACAAATACCTTAACTACTGTTTTCCCCACCAAACAATGCAGGCCTGGCCTCAAGACTCCAAATGACAGAGATCCACCAGAACCAGCAGGTGAACTATTCCAAGTTCTTCAGAGGAAGAACTAGGTATAATGTAATAAACAGTTTTCAAAATCATTCATCCAGATTTCAGAGCAGAATGAGACATATCTGGCAGCAGGAAAATGATCTCTAGAAAGAAGCTGGATGGGTGTATAGAAGTATATATGAAACAATAAAAATAAGACATTGTAAATAGAACATAGGCCTTAATCTAAATGGACATTTAGCTTTTGCTTCAGACAGAAACATGTTTAATTTCAGCATTGTTTTTAAATACTATCTCCTCAACTAACTGACAAGGAAATGTATTTGTTAAGAGAGTAGGCAATTTATTTATTCTGGTGAAAAATAAGCTTAAAAATACTGGAGAGTCTCCCACAAATATGTGATCCTTTTGCTTTTTTTCTCTGTATCATCTTGGGTAGGATGGACTGGTCCAACAAGCATAGGAAAATGCAATGCCTCTGCCAAACAAAAACATTAATACAGTAATACCTCATACAAAGTCCGCTTCATACAACATCGGATTCATACAATGTCACCTAATTCCTTGAAAAAAGTTGCCTCATACAAAGTCGTGTGATGTTGTATGAGGCATTGGGGTTTCCCCAGGTTGCATTGTGCCTGGGCAGTATAAATGGCAGGGCACATGCGTGCATTGCTCTTGTGGGTTTTGCATGAGGCAAAGAGTGTTTAGGAGTGGATTTTTTTGAATTTTTTCATCAGAATTTTTAGAAGCATTCCCGGGATTCAGGTTCTTGGACAATCAGGGTTGTTTGACATTTTTTTGTAATGTATTTAGCCTTTAGACAATGATTTCTTAAAGTTCTGTCAGTTTCCTATTTGTTTCATTGACTTTGCCCTGAAGTCTGTGCTGTTACAGTACAATGTATCTCTATGGAAATGACGTTGTATGAGGCATCGCGGCAAGGATTTGGATGTTGTATGAGGCATCGCAGCTAGGATATTGCATGCCTCATACAAAGTCCAAATCCGTATAAAGTCCAAACTTGTGGAACCAAGTTTGGACGTTGTATGAGGTATCACTGTACACCACATCTCCAAGCCACATTGTACCCCAGAATACTAGAGCAAGTGAGCAGCCTCAGCTGTTCCACCATGCTTTCTCCCAAGTATCTTTATATCCTCTTTTCCCTGCACTAAAGGTGGGGATGTACTGCAACTTCCCTATTTCCTATTTTAAGGCCAAAATAGACAACTGAATAGCCCAGTTCACAAATTAGCTTACTTTTGTTTGATCATTGGTTGATCCTGCAATGTGATAGATTTGCAAATGCCTTCTTTGGGATTCCCAACAGTGCAGTTCCCCTTAGACTCAAGCATGGTCACCATTGCTCGAAAGCCAGTCGTATCTGGCTCTAGGGTTCAGTGATCATATCTGTTTATAGCTGAAGAGCCAGCGCTGTCTGCGTTTGCAGATGTTTCCATGGACATGTGGCAGGCATGCCTAGACACCGAAGTGCATGGAACGCTGTTTACCTTAAAAGGCATCACCTAGTTTGCAATGCGCTGCTTTAGGTTGCTAAAGGTCAACAACAGAGCAGCAAATACTAAGCAAATAACATCACATTAGCCATTAAAAGAAATTCTATAACACAAAAATTTAAGAAACTTTCCCATGACATTTCTAGGGAGTTATATTTGATTCAGTCTTTCTGAATTTGAGCTAAATGCCTGACACACATAAGAGAAAATTGAGAATAATACATGAATATACATGAAAGGAAATGAAGAAAAACGAATAGCAAATAATCTGTTAATAAAACATGAAATCTAGTTTTCATACACTATTTGCTTGACATGACATTTTCTGAAAGGCTTTATAATGGCAAATCTAAATTTGAATGATTTCCTCACATATTCACTCCATGACCTTTCAGTTTGCACTATTCTCCACTGAACTATGAAATCTAAACACTGGATTTCCAGAAAACGACTTATTCCCACTAGATTTATCTACCAGTACCATGCAGAACCATAATGCTTGCAACTAGGGTTCTTGCATCAGAGAAGATGCTAGTATGAACTGTCTCTCCCCGTCCTCCCATATCTTTTTCTTGCTCTCCCTGCTGAGATAACCTATAAGACATTTACAGTGGAGGTGTTTCAGCTTAATTGCTATTCTCATGAAAATGAAGCAATAAAACCCCAAACTGCACACAATTCTAACTTAGATATAAACATGCATGCTGATGCAAGCACCGGTTAACTTCTAATCAATTAGAGGTTTATACACTAGAAAACTGGTTGGGGTCAGCTCAGCTCTCCAGAGCAGAAATTAACTGTTTTTGTGTCAGAGATTACTCTGGGTTGAAAGGATATTTGCAGGGGACACCCGAATGAGGCTCCTTTCATGTCCCCTATCGTCACAGCTGTCAAGTATCCCTTATTGGCCGGGAAAACCCCTTATTTTACCCTCTTTCCTGTCGTCATCCCTTATTAATTAGCCTGCAAAGCCCTATTGCCGCCATTGGAGGGCAGCACAAGGTAAGCATAGCTGTCAAGAATCCCTTATTTGCTGGGAAATTTCCCTTGTTTCCAAATCCAAAACTTGACAGGTATGCCTATCGTGCAACTCTTGGAGAATCGAACTCCGTGCTTTCGGTCTCCAAGCACAGTGCTTTTACCAAATAAAACAGTCAAACCATCACACCTGGTTCTTTTTGTAAACAGAAGTATAAACTCTGAAAGATTATAATGAATGCCAACTCTTACTTTTGTAGCACTGAGACAGTGGTGGCAAACCTATGGCACACGTGCCAGAGGTGGCACTTGGAGCCCTCTCTGTGAGCACCCGTGCAGTCACCCCAGCACAGAGTTTGCCCCACCCCTCTGGCCAGCAGCCCAATGGGAGCGTTTCTTTCCTCCCCTGTTTCTGTCTTGGTACTTTGTGATAAATAAGTGGGTTCTGGGTTGCAGTTAGGGCACTCAGTGTGTAAAAGGTTCGCCATCACTGCAATAAGGCATATAAATACTGTACAGATAAACAGGGATGTACAAATGTATTTTCTCTTCGATACAATCAAGTCATAAAACATATACAACTTAATCTCTACTGACAAGTACAAAAATATTGCCAGCCAAATGGGATAAAAAGCTTTTTAGAATACAAATTGTTCTCTTAAAAAGCCCCCTTCAAGTGTGTGACAGATGACTGAATGTCAAGCATCAGAGTTCATGACTGTGGTCACACAGCCTACATTCCCATTCGGCTGTAGTACACAAGCTGACCCTGGGCCAGTCACTCTTCTGTTGCTTAACTTGCCTCAGGGGCTATGCTAAGGATAAAAATGTGAGACTTTGTGTGTGGTGATATCCACCTTTGAAGAAGGAATAGGGGAGAGATAAATTAACATAAAATGAAAGTCTGGGCTTTTGGGCAAGTATTTTGATTTTGTGGACTGCAGTGCTAAGAAAATAAAGCTCTGATGACTTAACTGCAAAACATATTTTAAAGACATATTTTAATTCTGAAATTTTACAGCTAGTTGAGAACAATGGCTAGTTGTACTTCAAAACAAAACAAGGATCCTTGAGATGATTTATTGGAAATGGCATGTAATAGAGGGCTTGAAGAAACCTTATGCCCCACAAATCAGTTTGGGGAATGAGACCAGATTCCTCCTCTTTGAATCAAGTTCAGCAGTGGTGGTAAACCTGTGGTACTTGGAGCCTCCTCTGTGGGCAACCATGCAGTCACCCCAGCACAGTTTGTCTCACCCTTCTGCCCAGTAGCCCAATGGGAACACTTCCTCCCTCTCCCCAGCACAGAGTTTTGCACTGCCCCTCTGCCCAGCAGCCCAATGGGAGCATTTCCTCCCTCCTCTGTTGCTGTGGTTGGCACTTTGTGATAAATAAGTCGGTTTGGGGTTGCAGTTTGGGCACTCAGTCTCTAAAAGGTTTGCCATCACTGAAGTACAGTATAGCAAATCCTGAACTGTCACACTGTCTAGCAATCACAGTGGCTGATATTGCTCATCTCTGTGCCACAAAGAAACTCTGAAATCACTAGGGCCCAGGCCCAAACTCTGGGATATTTAGTAAGAACAGCAGCTCTTGGTCTTAGTGCATTTACAGCATCCCAGCTTCTGCAGCACCATCTCTCACCAACAGCAGCTAAAAATAGAAAGGGACGAAGCAATCCTGACAGCAGCCTCTCTAGCTCTCCAGAGATGTGGATAAGATGAGGAAACAGGGGTTTTTCACTCATTCAGGTGCTTTATATTCTGCTGATGTTTCATGCAACGTGTAACCTACATTTCTATTATTTGTAAACTGTAATGGCTGCTGGAAGAATATATTTAATCTGATGAAAACCAGTTTTTGACAGATGTTTTGAAAATATACCCTTGTGTGTAATCATATTGAATATTTGTTTGTAACAAATGCATTCAGCAAATATAAAGAGGTTCTTTATTTATCTTAGTTCAGGAAAACCCTATTAATAAAACCTATTTTTTCCTGAGAATATCTTCCTTTATTTTAAAACACAGAGATTTCTTTTTCAATTCAACACATGGAAAGAAATTCAACACCAGCTTATGTTGAAATATTTAGAGCAGTTACGTTAATTTTAAAGAAACATGTTGATATTAAGAAGTGCACCTGTTGAATAGTATTATATTCAAGTGGTTCACTTATTTGCAATCGTATGATATAGAATTTTAATATTTCATAATACTAATCCTTAAACAAGGTGCTTATTGACACAGCTAAGCCAGTGAAGCATGATGAATACTAAAACAACTTCATCCTCAAACTCTTATTAAGACTTATGGTCTTTGTTCTCTAAGTAGCATTTCTGTAATACATTAGTGTTATAGTTAGATAAAATGTCATATTTATAGAGCACATCAGTCTACTCAAACCACTTCACGTACTTAACTATGATAATCTTTCCCCGAACCCTGTAAGGATGGGCTGCATTAAGCACTTCTATATACTTTCCATATGCACTTTTGTCATATAAATCAGAAAACATAAAGCTTGTATACAACAGACTACATGTAAGCACATGAAACATGGTAGTTCAAATTCTTACATATCATGAAGAAATAATTATTTTAGATTTATAGTATTCTCAACTGGAGATTGGATTATAGGAATGGGGCAGTGTATACTCTCAGGCATGATGCTTTGAATCTACTTCTTCTTGTGCCATATCCAATTCCAAATATTGGTGATCATCATGGCAATCAGCCATGAAGACTGTCCTGAGAATATAATGCTTTGGCTTTTCATCTGCCTTCCGCATCGCAGCATGACACCCGTACTACTGATCCAGCTCTGCGAGTCACTTTCTGGTCCTGAGCCCTTTTGACACACAAAGTCCTCCTCAGTCCCAGGCTAGTATTGATGAAGCTCCTGCCCTCCATCAAGATGGATTCAAGTGGGATTTAATCCACTTGGGGACCATCACCCTACCCCTGTGGACTTTGCCAAGGCTGCTAGCTCTCAGGGTTGTCTAGTTAGTTAACCGCTGTCTAACACTCGGTGCTGAGTTGCTGGCAGTATGGTCTACTCTATTACAACAGCAGGATAACCTGGCCAGAATCCATTTGAATCTACAGGGTGTCCCAAAAGTTGCCATCTTGGAAAGCATGTTTGCCATGAAGGGGGGGGGGGGGGGAGAGAAGATTTCATGTGTGTGTAGAAAGAGGAGGCCAACACACAGAGAATCGTTTGTAAATATTTAGTAAGGTTTTATAATGAATATTTTGTCAATAAAGGTATAGTTAGCTACAATTACTCATTTTCACTATGTATGGTGGCTTTTGGGACCCCTTGTCTTATAATACTTACAGGTCAAACTTAGTTTAAAAACACAGCATTATCATCACTATATACTTTGATTAGCACTGAGATAAAATTCAAATTATCACCTATTATTAACTATGCATTTATTCAATAATGTTATCCAAGAAAAGAGTGATGTTGCACAGGCCATGACTAAGCCTGAATCATGACACCACCTGACAGCAAACACAGCAGGAAAAACCCCTCCCTTACTTTGTATTTTAATTTTACCAGTCAATTGACAGAGGATTTTATCTGTTTGTTTAATTGGCTCAATCTCTGGAGTTATTTAGGAGTAAGCTTCTTTGAACTCAGTGAACTTATTTAGGATTACTTACTACAGGTAGCACTTTAAGACTAATTGTGTTGGCATTTTAAAGATACAATTGGTTATCTGAGGACACTATTATGACTATAGCAAGCTTGCTTATAACAAATCAATCTAACTGTCCATCCAGTTGTGTACTGTTAGCAACGATTTACATCAACTCTTCAAGCTTTTAGGCAAGATATTCCAGTCTTCCCTGAAGATGCTGATGATTGAATCTAGGATTTTTGATATGGGAAAACATGTGCTTCACTACTGTTTTATAATATGTGAATACTGTCTTTCTAAGAAAAGCCTCCACAAAGAATAATCAAGAACCCAGCATGGAAAACATAAAATCTATGGTCCAATCTAAGTTCCTGAGGTCCATTATGCAGACTCCATCGTGCATTTCTAACACTGCCCTAAGGTTAGAAGCGGGCATGCTAACCGTGAAGGCCAGATTATTAACATGCGCCTCTATGTATTGGGTGAAACTTCTGTTTTCTCCAGTGGGTCTACTTGCTTTAATGATGGCAGATAATGTAACTTCCCCTTGGATTTCTCATATAGAAGTAGTTTTGACATCATATGGACTTTCTAAAACTCACCTTGTTTCCCTGGGACCAAATTGAGCCAGGGAGGAAATTAGACAAAGGGTAACTGATATATACCGCCAAATAGATCTAACCAAAGTTACCTCTTCCTTGTCTGAGTGGCCGCATTTTAACGTGCTTAAACTGTTGTCCTATCTTTCCTCTTTAAATGACCGAAACCACAGACTCTCTTTTAGTCTCATTCGACACAATATGCTTCCCTTGGTATTTAGGGAGGGGCTTTTTAAGAAAATCCCAGTTTGTGAACGTATATGTGCTTGTCACACCAACAAGATAGAAAATTCCAAGCACATTCTTTTGGAGTGTCCCTTTTATGAAGATCTCAGAAAAGAGCTCTTTTTAGCAGTTCCATACTTGGCCCCCAGCGATAATAGAAACTTGAGCGTATTCCTATCTGACAGTTCCAAGGCAACAACAGCTGCTGTCACCAGGTTTGCAGGGAAATCATCCTGCATTCGCAAAAGTATGGCGATTCATGTCTTTTGACCCCAATAGTGCTCAGTAAAAAGTGAGCCTCCAGCGTTAAAATTTGCGAACGTGAACTCGGAACAGTCAGACTAAAGTAAAATACTATGGTGTGTATTATAGGATTCCCAAACAAATTTTTAATGTTTTACTGTATATACTCGGTGTGCCGGAAATCCTTTTATTCTATATGTGATGCCAGAATGGTTGTGTTATCTGGTGCACTCTGTCTGGCCTTTGGCTGTAATACTAAAGATTTGTATTTGTAAAATCTATGTAAGTATAGTCAGGTTTTTAATAGACCACCACTACTAGCATATTAAATTTGTGGAAATCAAACAGATGTGTTGTCTAAATGCTTCCAGATGGGGAGAAATCCTAGCAGACATTACAATGAAATAACTCTTGAATTCCTGCTTAGCTGAATGCAATAGAGCCCTGGAAATGCTGGTTTAGGGGGACATAGAAGGGAAGACCTTCATTTAAACCAGTTCTCAACCTTTTAAAGCCAGGGGCTGGATCACGCTCCCTCAAACAGCTTTGCAGCCCGGACAGCCATTTTGCCCTTCCTCGACCACACGGCACACACGGCATTCGTGGTGTTTGCGCATGCACACATCATTTGTTTCCCAGCACCGACGGGTCCCTGTCATTTCCGGGCCCGGGACGGGAGTCCTACTTGTCCCCTCCTGATTGCGGCACTGGGCCTGTGGTTTGGGAACCCCTGCTATACAGACTGGATCTTTTCCAAGGAGGCACAGTGGTGAATCGAACCCCCAATCTATGACTTTGCAGCCAGATGCTTAAACCACTGAACTATCCAGTCAGCACTGGAGCTCTTTTGTTGTTCAGTCGCACAGTCGACTCCGACTCTTTGCGACTCCATGGACCATTTTCCTCCAGGCGCCTCTGTCCTCCACCATCCCACTCAGCCCTCCCAGCCCTGTGCCCACTGTGTCTACAATACCATCTAGCCATCTCATCTTTGGCCTCCCCCTTCTTCTTTTGCCCTCCACCCTTCCCAACAGCAAGGTCTTCTCAAGTGAATCATCCCTTCTCATTTGATGACCAAAGTACTTTAGCTTCGTCTTTACTATTTGACCTTCCAATGAGCAGTCAGGGTTGATTTCTTCTAAGATTGATCGATTTGTTCTCCTCGCTGTCTAGGGGACTCTCAAAACTCTCCTCCAACACCACATTTCAAAGGCATCTATTCTTCTGCGCTCAGCCTTCCTAACTGTCCAGCTCTCGCATCCATACACTACCACTGGGAATACTATTGCTTTGACTATTCTAATTTTTGTTTGCAATGTGATGTCTCTGCTTTTCACTATATTCCCCAGGTTTCTCATAGCTTGTCTCCCAAGAATCAGTCGCCTTTTTATTTTATGGCTACAATCCCCATCTGCAGTGATCTTTGATCCTAAGAAAGTAAAATCTGTCACTGCTTCTACTTCTTCCCCATCTATTTTCCAGGAAATGATTGGGCCTGTTGCCATTATCTTGGTTTTCTTGATACTGAGTCTCAAGCCAGCTTTTGCACTCTCCTCCTTCAGCCCAATCAAGAGATTCTTTAGGTCTTCCTCACTTTCTGCCATTAGGGTGGTATCGTCTGCATATCTGTTGATATTTCTCCCAGCGATTTTAATCCCATATTGTGATTCCTCCATCCCTGCATTGCACATTATGTGCTCTGTGTATAAGTTGAATAAGCAAGGGTGACAAAATGCAGCCTTGTCTTACTCCTTTTCCTATTTCAAACCACTCTGTTATTCCGTGTTCTGTCCTAACTGTTGCTTCTTCTGGCACTCCGTCTACCGAGTCTAAGCCATTGAATCTGTTCATCACCTCCACCGTGTATTCTTTAGGGATGCTGTCTAGGTGATATCTGTCTGGTCTCCTTGTTTTCCCTATTTTCTTTAGTCTAAGCCTGAATTTTGCGATCAGTAGGTTGCGATCTGAGCCACAGTCTGCTCCAGGTCTTGTTTTTGTTGACTCTATGGAGGTTCTCCATCTTTGGCTGCAGAGTATGTAGTCAATCTGGTTTCGGTGTTGGCCATCTGGTGATGTCCATGTGTAAAGTCGCCTCTTGTGTTGCTGGAAGAGCGTGTTTGCTATGACCAGTGTGTTCTCTTGGCAGAACTCTATCAATCTTTGCCCTGCTTCATTCTGTGTTCCAAGACCAAACTTGCCTGTTATTCCCTCCACTTTTTGATTTCCTACTTTGGCATTCCAATCTCCTAATATAATTTGGACATCATTTCTTGGTGTCTGTTCTATGAGGTGTCCTAGGTTCTCATAGAACTGGTCCACTGTGGCTTCATATGCACCAGTGGTTGGTGCATATATTTGGATCACAGTGACATTGAAAGGTTTGCCTTGAATTCTGACTGACATCATTCTGTCATTTTTTAGGTTGTATCCCATTACTGCTTTTCTCACTCTTTTATTGACAATTATGGCTACTCCATTTCTACTAAGGTTTTCTTGCCCACAGTAGTAGATATGATGGTTTCCAGAGCTGAATTCACCCATCCCTGTCCAATTTAGCTCACTGACGCCCAGGATGTCAATGCTTAAAGAGGAGCTTTATCTTCTTCCCCACTTCAACCCTCCTTTTTAAAAATTTCCAGTAATTCTCTTCAATTCGATTTTTCTCATAAGTGAACCAGATGTTACAATAGTACTTTTTTAATACTGTGGCACTGTTTGGCAATAATTCGCTTCTTACAGTGTCAATACTTTAGCACACTGACACGGTATCAGACATTCTGTGGCACAAGGAAGCTATTTGCCGGGCAATCTAAGACATCCTGATATTTTCAAATTTGTCCACAGGATGGCACTGATGAGCCTCCAAGCTGTCTAAAGCAACCTAATTTCAGGCAATCCACTCATTTCCCATACAGTACATTACTGAAAAGCACACAAAAGCACAAATATTGCCCCAGTATTGTTTGATATTCCTATAAACTAAGCTGTTCAATTGAAGGAGCTCAGGTAGACATACAGTGGGTTCCTTCTCTTCTATTCATGACAATTCTACAGGAACAAAGGTCATCACACTACAGACCCTGCACACAAGTCAACAGTGCTCAACACACATTTTACATTCAAATAAATAAAAGAATATTGATATGTAGAAATACTTTAGGATTTCTTATTTAAAACTCTTCTAAAATAAATGTTTAAAAATGCATTGTAACAAGTTCAGCAACATTATGCTTGACAGGTTTCAAAACACTTGGAAATCTTCATAAAGATAGTGCTCAGAGCTTTTTTTTTAATTTGAAAACCAAACAGAAGATCAGATCTTGTGGGTTTTTTTTTTTTTTGCTTCCCTTCTCTTTTCATTCCAAAACACAATAAAATAAATTGAGGTCTCTTTAGGAATGGCATTTTTCACTGAAGGAATGCGACATTGAAATTTTTTATCCTTTAGTTCAGACAATGAAGTCATGACATTATTAAGGAACAAAAAAAATTACGGTACTTTTTTCCTAGTGACATGATTTTTTTTGTTTGATCCTTTCCCTCTACTTCTTTTCTCCTAATTTCAAACCACATTTAACCCACTCATACTAGGTTTGGCTTAATATTGCATTTCTGTTCTATATCCAGCATGACAAATATGCAGATGCAACTATAGGTGAAAGTAATGTATATCTTAGGTTTGTGCTATACATCTTTTTTGCAGTGATCTTGCTGCATCCCCAAATGTTACAGAATTATCTGGTTAAATAATGGGGGGGAAAAAGGAAAGGAACATTTATTCCTATACTGGAAAGAGAATTAGAGATTATACAAAGATTATAATATTGCTCACAAATATGTACTTTATTTATTTATTTGATTTGTATGCCACCCCACTCGCAAAGCGACTCTGGGCAGCTAACAAAGATACAAAATATATAATTACAATTACAAAGTACCACATTATCATAATACAGAAACATTTCAAAAAATATCCCAAATATTGAGTTATCATGATACAAAAGGTACTTCAAAAACAATACACGGGGGAAAAAACCATC
Source organism: Bradypodion ventrale (assembly GCA_035047345.1). Classification (NCBI taxonomy): domain Eukaryota; kingdom Metazoa; phylum Chordata; class Lepidosauria; order Squamata; family Chamaeleonidae; genus Bradypodion; species Bradypodion ventrale. The sequence continues at coordinate 193,860,855 of JAWDJE010000004.1, forward strand.
ATAAACTCAACCCCTATGTGCAAGGGAGAGTCCGCCGGCAGCGGCAGGGGTGGTGTTTTAGTAGCCGGCCATCTAGGCCGCTCAGCTGTGCCTCCTTCCCTCAGCAGTCTCTTCTTACTTCTTTTCTCTTAATCTCAAACCACACATAACCCACTCATTTGGCTTAATATTGCATCTCTGTTTTATATCCAACATGACTTTCAGCTCTTATGTCCAAATCATCATGTCACTTAGCATTATATAAATGCCTCACAGCAAAAATAATCTGCAGAGAAGCATTTGATGATCTGAGCATGTCATACTGTTGTTAAGGTAAATCTGTTCAATTATAGCAAGTACACAATTCTGTCACTTTGTCCACATACTAAGAATGATATTACAGCATGAAGATATAGTTATAGTGGTCATGCAATTCTGAAACAGCATCTACTGGTATGTTGGCACAAAAGAAAAATGAGATGATGGATCATCGACTTAATATTTTGGGAAAGAAATCATTAAGAACAATTGATAAACACTCTCATGTATTCACCTTGAAATCTAGGTAAAGGTTTCCTTTGCTCGAACGCCAGTTGTATTCAACTCTAGGGTTCACTGCTCATCTGTTTCAAAGCCGAAGAGACATCACTTTCTGCTTCTGCAGACGTTTCCATGGTCATGTGGCAGGCGTGACTAGACACCGGACTAGATACTTGTGAATGGAACTGCTTCCACTCAGCATCTTAGCCACTTGAACCACTGCAGTCCACTGTATCTAACCCCTTGACTAGATACTAATTGTTGATCCTTATAATCACACTGGACCCAGAAAAATGTCAGTCCCATGAACTGATCATCACAATTACTAAATGAAGGTCTCAAGAATGCTAAGAGGTAAAGAGAAAAGAGAAAGTTTAATTTAAGCTAGCTTCAATACAGGCTGCATGTCCTAAGCCTAGCTGATAACAAGTAAACTTTAGAGCAGTTCTTTCAGAGAAAGCTGGAAAAACCAAGCAAACAAGTACTGCAAAAATAAATTCACGCCATAGCTGAAACCCTATTGTTTAGCTTAGTAAGTCACACTGAAGCAAATGCACTGAATTAGTGGAGATTTACTAAATCCATTCCTCTGTATGTTCCACTGATTCAAATGAACTTCAAGTTGCCCTCCCCCATCCATAAGGAATATTTTCCAAGATCTTCAGCAGATACTTGTTCCTAGTGTTTTTAATCCAAATGGTACTTCTCAAATGATGTCTGGCCAGACATTCTGCTACGGTTATAGAGTAGACTGTACAGCCAGCGACTCAATGACGAGTGTTGGGCAATGGTAAGTAACCTGACTTCCTAAAGGGGCCAACGGCTACAGGAGGATGAACCCCATTAGGTGGGGTGATGGCGACCTCAGTGGAGGAAATGCCACTGGAAACCATCATATTGGGCCCAACGGCAAAATAAGCGGAGGAACCACTTCACTATTCTGATTCCCAAGGATCATGAAGGAGGAAGAGGCCATGCCATACGGACTTGTTGTGAAGGCGCACCTTGTTAATATCCTCAAGACTGCGGCAGTACATTGCAGTCCTGGTGTTAAATCCTGCATGTCTCATTTGATACATGCTGCAGGAGATGGCTCCAAGATCATAGTGCGTGGGTCACTTCACGGCAAGCCGCAATGCACCTTAAAACAAATTCACAGCAGTGGCATTTTCCCTGTTTGTCATTAAATTTGAAAATGAATTGCCAGGAAGAAATGTATACACAGATACAAGTAGAAGCCACCGCCGCCAACTTCTCATATACATTTAGGTCACCATATCCCAATACATATAATCTTCCTGTTTCTTCAATATGCTCCAATATTGTAAAGGAGGAAACTTTCACTTTGCTGTCACTTCTACTGTCATCATCCAGATTTCTTTTCCTTTCATTAAGAGCAAGGAAGAATCTGAGCTTGCTTTACAAATAGGAAGAGTGCAGAGTGAGCTCCTTCCTCCATCTTCTAATTTGGTTTTGCTCTTGTGTACCCTCAAGAGTGTTTATCCTTGCCAAAAAGCTCTTCCTGGATCTGACCCGGCAGACTTGAAACACATATCCATTTAGGGGGTGTCAAGGATCATTCTCTTGTTTAGTTCTCTCGGTGTCTGTTGCTGCTTCTCTCCTTATCTTAGATGGAGTGATACCAACAGTAATGTGCTAAAAGTTGTATCAGTGCAACTCTTAACACAGGACAGAGATCTGATGAGCCCTCCCAAAACTATCTTCATATAATATCTAACCTAATTTTGATGATTTTTTTCATTAATCTAGTTGTCTCTTCTCATATTATACCAGATCCTTTCTTAATTTCAAAAACATTCTTCTCAGAATTAATGCCCTCCATTAACTCTAACATTCCTCTGGTAATCTGGAGTAACAGTGCTGTTTTAGGATAATCTAACCCACACTGAGTTGCCAAATGGAAGAATGTCTAAAACACTTCTGCTTTTCATGAAGCTGAGATATAGGCTATCATGCACTTCTTTCTCAATTACTCTTTTTGTAGCATGTAATATGTTTTTTGTCAGCAGTTTAACTTTGTAAAGAAATGCAAAAGCATAAAGCAGCTTCTTGCTAGCACATTTTTAAAGGAAAAAATAGCCCTTTAACTGTAAAAGGGAAGGAATATATTAGGCAATCTGATTTCGAAGAGAAATTACAAGCAGAAAAAAACTGATTTCTGCTGATTAGAGAATCTACATTTTATAGATCTTGGCAATCATTTCTCAATCATGCACTGGTGGAGTGCAGTAGGAGAGATCTGGAATTGTTAACTTCTACTTACCAAAAAAGAGATAGAGAGAGAGATTTTATTTTCAAGTGGAATGTCAGTCACACTATCCAAAAGAACAGGGAAAAAGTTCCACAAGGATTGTGGACCAAATATTGCCTCCTGGGCATATACGACAAACAGCTTAATTTGGCAACACATATCTGTGGACATGACCCTGGGTGGGTCAGGAAAAGAAAGAAAAGCATAGAGAAATGGTTTCATGGGCAAGAATTATGTCTGATTTCTATTTTCTGAAAGTCTAAAATAGGAAAAGCTTACATTTGTTTTCATTTCACAGAAGCATGCAAAGGAATCACTGTTTTGTTTGCTTTTGACCAGCCATGTTACAACTTGCACTTTGTTATTTCAACCCAATGAATGGTAATGGTAATTACTGTCAGGCAAGTCTTGTACAAACTGAAGATTTAGTTTTAACATTTCATTTACAGAAAATTGTATTGAGAGCTTTTTTTGGGGTTGGTAGCTACTGAAAGTGTCTTGATATCTGCAAGGTTCTCATAGTTTTTGAGAATGAAATTATCAATGTTTTGAAATTTCTGAAATACTTTAAGAAGCATCAACTCAAAGACCAAGCTTTCATTAGATTATTAGTTACACTAGTATTCAATGAAAGGGTTTTGTAATTTACCATATTTTTCAGACCATAAGACGCACTTGACCATAAGTCGCAGTTTTTAGAGCAGGTAAACAAGAAAAAAAATTCTGAACCAAATAGTACTGTATGTATTTGCACCACCAACCAGTGGTGGTGCTGCAGGGGAAATGGGTGGGCAGGCCAATTGCACTGAGGCAGGAAGCGATGCTCTAGCTTAGCCTCTTGCTCTCCCTGCAACCAGGAAGCATGGCTTCCCCTCCATTTTGACGACATGGAGCAGAGACACATGGAGAAGGAACAAGAAAGGTAAATGAAACCCTTTCTTTTTATGCACAGGCTTGGTTTCCCACTCAAATGCATTGGGAATATACAAACAGAAAAGCTTTAAAATACAAGAAATTTATTTCCAATGCATTTAAATGGGAATGCGTCCTCTTGTGGCCACCTGTGGTAATGACCCACTGAACATATGTTTTTCTTTCCCCTCTCCTGAAGCTGAACTGCACCGGAACAGCTGTGGCAGAGGTCTTCAGCCAGCCACGGCTGTTGTAAAATACCCTTTTACAAGACTTGCTGGATAGCATTTGGACTATAAGACACACCCTCATTCTCCCCCACCCCTGCACTTTTTTTGGGGGAAGTGCGTCTTATGGTCCGAAAAATAAGGTAGTTTTTTTTGGTGAAATGCCAACCTAACAGAGCAAGAAATTGCAAGTAAATAAATAGGTACCACTTTGGTGGGAAGGTAAACAGCATTCCATGCACTCCGTTGTCTAGGCATGCCTGCCACATGTGCACAGAAATGTCTGCAGATGCAGACAAGCACTGGCTCTTTGGCTGTAAACAGAAATGAGTACTGAACCCTAGAGTCGGATACAACTGGCTTTTGAGTAAGGGCAACCTTTACCTTACAGATGGAGTAAGCTCAGAAAACTCTAATTTATGTGAAAACATTTCAGATAATTTTCTTTCAATATATGAACAAATGATAGGGTTATGGAAAACTCAGGAATTTATTATTGATGAAATCTTTATTTAAAAATATCACATTTATCTTACAATAAGGAAGATGTTTAAAAATTAAAAAGAATCATAGAATTGAGTTGGAAGAGACCATCAAGTCCAACTCCCTGCTCAATGCAGGAATCCAAATTAAAACAGATCAAAATGATGGTTGTTCATTTTTAAAACATCTCCAGCATTGAAGTGCTCACCACTTCCCAAAGTAATTGGTTCCATTGTCATATGGCTCTAATAGTTAAAACTTTCCCCTGATATTCAGCCTATGTCTTCTGTAGTTTGAGACCTCCACACTCTGGGATGATCAAGAACAAATCCTGCCCCTCCTCTTCATGACTATCCTTAAAGTTTAGGAAAGTGCCATCATATCCTCTTCAGTCTCTCTCTCTCAAGGCTAAACATGCCCAGTTGTTTTAAACTTTGCAATATCTAAACAAAATGATAGTTCAATACAACAACTGAATATACCAAATGAGCAGTGCAGACATTTGAGAAGCAGAATGCTTCACGAGGAATGAGTGTATACATATAAGTGTGCACCATATTTTTTTTTGCTGATTCTGCTTTCCCCAAAAAAGGCTTACTTATGTTCCTGGAAATTTGCTGTGAAGAATTATATAGCCCTCCAGAAAAGCATACAAAGTGCTACTAGAATGGTCAGAGAATTGGCAAAAGATATGCCACTGAAATCTTCACTTTCAAGGAGAGTGATTCATTTGTATGTGTACCTTCATGCTCACTTGCAGAGCATACCTTTTGCAAAAGGATCTAGCAGCTCCAAATCCTGGCATCTCCAGGTAGGTCGGAGAAAGATGAGCAATAAAATAGAGAGTCTTTAGAAGGATTTGCCAGGCCCAGGACTCCTATCTGAAATCTTGAATAGACATTGCTTGTCTAAACAGGCCATGGAAAGGCAGCCTGCTACCCTCCAAACATTTTAGACCGCAGTTCCTATAATCTCTGACAACACCTCTGCTAAATAGGGCTGATGGGGAACTTCTAATTGCTCATCAGTAACGCCCACAATCCTGAGGTACCTGGACAAATGGTCAAAGTTGAATAAGACAGCTTCTTCCGTGCCTTCTAGGTGGTAGATTTTTCATGTTACTGCCAATTTCCAACCAAAGAACAAGTCCCAAAAGATGAGAGACTCTAAACTGGCAGTGGCATCCAGGCAACTGTCTACCTTGCCAGCACCTAATATAGCTTGATGCCTGAAATCTTATTCTTATTGGAAGCAACTATATCTTTTCATTTCAAAGCCAATATCACTGCAGTACACTGTCAGCTTTCGTCTTATCCTGGAAAAGGCCTCAGAGCATTCTCTGACTGTGGAAGAGGCACTTTTAATTACCTTCATTTGGAAGATAACAGTATCTTACAGAGCTGACCTCTTATCCAGGTTTCAACAAATTCTTTTGAACCTCTGCTTTGATCAAAAGAAGCAACCTCACTGCTCTTTTAAGATTCACTGATGAAAACCTTATACGACCAGAACTTTAAATGCTTTTTTAAAAAAGTCAAGTAGCACAAGCCTTACATATTTTTATAACAAGGCCTACTGCAGAGTAGGGAGCCCTGGGCCTGGCAAATCATTCAGAAGACTGTCTATTTTATCACTCATCTTCTAAAAGAGAAAACGTCTGATTTGTGACCTAAAGGAGAAAGAAAAAACCAGTCTATTGGGTTATTTTGCAAAGCCTCCTCCCTTTAGTTTGAAAAAAGAGCAGGGAAACATGCTACTTTGTTACCTGCAATAACTGTGTTTACTTGTCTGTACATTAGGAAACATTCAACAGGGACCTGCCCTACCTGCATCCTAAAGTGGAATAAAGATTATAATCATGGTTATTGCTAAAACTGCATATGCTAAATGAGCTTAATAAATCCTGCTTCCATCCATGGAACAGTACTCATTTCCAACCTCCTTGTACAATTTCTAGTAATTTGTTCATGTGTAATTAATAAACTGTTGATAATTAAAAAGTAGTTTCTTTAATCTTCTAGTTTATACATTAAATCAGGAGTTCTCAACCTTTTAAAGCCAGGGGCCAGGTCACACTCCCTGAGACAGCTTCGAGGGCCAGGAAGCCATTTTGCCCTTCCTCCACCACATGGCGCTTCCTGGTGTGGATGCAGTGGGGGGCCACATGAAATGGTACCATGGGCCGCATCCAGCCTATGAGCCGCAGGTTGAGAATCCCTGTATTAAATCAATAGGCAAGGTCAGTCAGTCAACTGTGGTTTCCTGGCAGGCCTTTCAACTACAACTTTCATATATAACACTTAAAGGCTATTCTGAAATAATTTAAAACCAGTACGAAGACTAAATTGGAATAACTGTAATAAAATCAATCCAATGTATCTTTGGTGCTACTGCATGACATAACACGGAGTTCTTTCCTTGCTTCACAGGGAGCTGTAGTGGTGCTGATGCTTTTAAGGTGGAAAATTCCTCTCCTGAAATGTAGATACAAATCAAGTGTCTGTTCATGATGCAGATTTTTTTTAGCATAAGTGGCACACCTCTTGAAGGGACAGGACACTTAGAGCGATTAAAAGGTGGGAAGGCCTCAGAACAACAAATACTAACCACTAACAAATACTATGGAAACACACTCACAATGATGATATAATGAATGATAGTGAGGAGATAGATGATGAGAAGATAAGGTTCTTTTTTAAAAAGAAGGTTCTGAAATGATCATTGATTTTTCCTCAGTGACAACTGGAAAGGAACTGAAAATTCATCACAGGGTGGGTGGCACATATGCGGTGCAGGGAGTCAATCTAACGGACTTTTAAATTCCATAATGTATGATTCAGAGGCAATGAAGAACTGCTTGTAAAACATCAGGTTATAGTCTTGAGTCCAGTTGTACAAAGCTGGACACAGGACACCCAGAAAAATGGTCTAGTTGATCAACCACTGAAATAAATTGAATCTTACCATTCGTTTCAACACCGCTTATACAGAAGTATGTTCAAATTATTTATTTTGACTATGAGACAATTAATCCAGACTGAATTATTGTAATGTGCACTACATGGGGCTGCCCTTGATGACCATTCGGAGGCTGCAGCTGGTTCAGAATGCAGATGCCCGTGTAGTGATGGGGTGCGGACGTTATGCCAGTGCCTCAACCCTGCTACGGGAGCTGCATTGGTTGCCAGTGTGCCTCCGGGTGCAATTCAAGGTGCTGGTAATTACCTTTAAAGCCCTACATGGTAGTGGGCCAGGATACTTAAGAGACCACATCACCCCAAGGATATCTGCCTGTCCCATGAGAGCGGACCGGAGGGGCTCTTTAAAAATACCAACTGCTAGAGGCTTGCCTCTCTAGCACTAGAAGACAACCCTTTTCAGTATCCGCTCCGGCCCTATAGAACCTCCCTGCCAGTTGAACTGCATCTCCAGACAGAGCTCCTCCCCTTCAGGAAAGAGCTGAAAACCTGGCTGGCAGGGAAGGTGTGGGGAGGTGGAGAGGGAGTAACCACCACCACTCCACTGGCTCATTTAAAGCAGAATCACTCATGTTTTTAAACGTTTTTAACTAGATTTTTAATTGGTGCGGGTGGGAGGTAGTTTTTCAGTGTTTTTAGGAATTTTAAGGGCTTCTATAGTTTAAACATTGGGGGTTATATGTATGCCGCCCAGAGTCGCATGTCGATTGGGGTGGCTATACAAATTGAATAAAATAAATGAATGAATGAATGAGTGCCATATGAATAAGACTAAAGAATGATTAATATCATTTGTCTGCTTTTAATTTAATGATAGCTAAATTTCTTTTTAAAATCCTTCTAATGATTTCTAAGTTTAGATAAAAAGAGGACTCTGTTGTTAATTGAAGGCTTTCCAGCTTGTTGTGGTACACTTAGAAGGAAAGAGAAAGAATGATGGAATATGCTTCTAATTGATTTTCTTCATTTGTTATACAGTAATACCCAATGAAAAGGTTTGGTTCCACAATGTCTTTCGTTATACGATTTTTGTTGTTGTACGATACATGTATCATATAACGAAAATCCCTATGGGATGTATCGTACAATGAAAAACTCCATAGAATAGCGTGATCGCCAAGGGGCTTAGCGTTCTAGCCGGGCGGCTTTTGGAGGGGCTGGAGAAAACCTTCGCCTGATCTGAAAGCCAACCGGCTGGGTGGCTAAGCCCCTTAGCGATCCAGGATCGACTCCCTCCTTCCAAAGCAAGCCCGGATTAGTAGACTTGAACCCCGGCTTGCTTCAGAAGGGAGGCAAGTGGGTCGTCAAACTCCTTCTAAAGGAAGCCAGGGCTCAAGGCTCCGAACCCTGGCTTCCTTTGGAAGGAGGGAGACGACCCACTTGCCCCTTCCTTCAGAAGCAAGCCGGGGCTCGAGGCTCCGAAGACCGGGCTTCCTTGGGGAGACGACCCGCTGGCCCACTTTCATTTCCAAGCAAATCCGGGGTTCGTAGCCTCGAGCCCCAGCTTGCTTTGGAAGGAGCAAGTCCAGCGGGTTGGCCCCCCTTATTTCCCAAGCAAGCCCAGGGTTTGTAGCTTCGAGGACCCGGAGAGTCTGAAACAGGGACCCAAAATGGCGATTTTTTTCACCCGCAATCAGCTGGAAAAGTAGGGGATCAGTCTTCCTTCTTGTGAGGTGTGGGCAGCCTTTTTGTGGGGGTGGGCAGGGGTGGCGGAGACCCCAACATGTGCAGAAAAACCTCCGTCATGATGGAAGTTTTCTGCACATTTTGGGGTCTCCTCCACCCCTGCCACCTCTGGGAGGCTCGGGGGACCTGATCTGGGCTGTTTCCGACACCCCGACCTTTTCCGACGCTGCTAAAAGCAGAAACCCTGGGGTAAACCCCTTCGTCTGCTGCAGGTTTCTGCTTTTAGCAGCGTCGGAAAAGGTCCAGTGGGGTCGGAAACAGCTTGGATCGCCTCCCTCCGAGCCTGGCAGGTGTGGCGGGGACCCGAAAATGGGCGGAAAAAATTCCACCCACACAACGTCAAAATCCAAATAAGGACATGACTTGGGGAACCAAGCTTTGTCGTTATTCGGGGGTCCACTGTATACCAATTGCACATTTGAACATTTTGTTCATACGAACATTGTGCTCTTATCAGCAATACACAAGTTTCCCATTTTAAATGTTTTTCAGTATACAGTAAAAACTTGCATAAAAAGCGCCTCGCTTAGAGACTAACTCACTTAAAGAGCAGAATTTTCTCTGAATGGTCACTTCGTTTAACAACTAATACCAACCAAAAACTGGCTTAACAACTAAATCGGGTCTCTCAATCCCCCCCACCAGAAGTCACAATTGGTCACTTACAATGGTGTTTTGCTTAAAGAGCAATCCCATGGAATGCATTATGCTCTTTAAGCAAGGTACGACTGTACCATTATGTGATTCTCCATTTGCAACTGGGAGCAACACAATAAAAAATCTGGTTTAACCATCACATATGAACTTTGTTAGCTAGTTGTAGTTATGATGTGCCCATGCTACTTTAGCAACACAGTCTATATATTATTAGGCTGAGGTTTTCCAAATTCATGGACTGCAGGCCCCAGGTCTGCAGGAATTCTTTCAGCCAAACTTCTCTTTAGCCAAACCCACCCAGGCATTTCAGGTGTCTTGACATTACTTTTAGCTGAGAAATGCTGGTGTCTCTCATACATGATGAAGACAGAGGAAGTGGCTGGATGCGAAATGCAAGACATGATGATTTTGGTAGTCTCCCTGCCTATTAAGCTCTATACAAGGTGCCTTTCAGCAAAATACTAGACCCAATACAATTCCTCAAAAGTCGCATTTTTCAACACAGATCATACAAGTCATTTTCGTCTGGTCGGTCCTTCACAAATGTTTTTAACATGCTAAGATAAAAGCTCCATTGAAAGTCATGATCCAACCTAGCTGAGCCTCAGTGATATAAACAACAGCCTAATTAAGGCTGTATGTAAATTACTTATTACAAATCTAAGTTATACTGTGATAGAGAAGATTTATAATACAGAGTACCTAAAAAGAAAACATTTGACAAAGGGAACTATTAGAGCGAACTAGATGAAACTAAAGCAGACCATAAACCTAAAATGCCTTATCTTAAACCAAAGCAAATTAGCCTAACTTCTATTGTAGGAATGTTCAAACATTTCCAACACATCCTGTTTCCAATGACAACTCTTGCATCAAAGGGAAGTGATTGCAATGATTGCAACTACTGTATTGATTTTCCATAAGCTTCTGAAGAGCCCTAATGTTCCTTGAAAAATAGCTGGAATCTCACTGTTGCACAAGGTCCTATTGAAGAACTGAGGTAACGAAGATTTAATGTAATCTGAATTACTATAGAACATGCAAGTTCATTGAGGGTATAAGTAGTACTGTACAGGCAATAGCAGACTTTGTGGTCCTCCCAGTTTTTACTTCTGAGTCATGGGTTTACTCCTATTCTACCGTTGACTAAAAGTTACCCAAAAAGAAAAAAGAGAGGAGCAGATTTCTCTTCCTCATACCTGTGCAGGCAAATTTTCAAAAAACTGAGGAACAAGAAAATAACAAGCAGATGGAATTGCAAGGAGGGCAGAGGAACATGCACTCTTTCACCTAATTATAACCATGATGTGACAGATGCAATGTTAATTGAGCAAACATTTTCTGCACATATTTTAGAAAGAATACCAGCACTAGGTTTTTTCAATGCATGACCAGCTCTTGTTTCAAAGCTATTTAGTTATAATGTTCTTTGGGAAAACTGTGCCTTATGTTTCATATATAATTCTACAGAGTAGCTTTTGCTCTTTAAGATAAAGATGACTGACCAGTACTCATGTTTTAATCTTAAAATTTAAAAATCCTATGTAATCCAAGCGTCTGGGGAAAATACTTGTGACACTGGACTCAAAATCCACAGGTACTCTTATCTTTACCAATTCTGCAAATATACCATAATCAGATATTTATTCTATGTTTATAAAATGCACCATCAAATCTGTGCTTGCGCTCTTGTACAGTCGCCTACGGCAAGCAGGCAGCGATATAAATCTAATAAATAATAATAATTTCAAATCTCCTAAAAACACTTTATTTGATCTACATTAATTCAAATCCCTTCTCAAAACCCATTATTTAAATATAACTATAGTTTAATAATTTCAGTTAAAGTAAATCCTAAACTATAGTCAACAACTGAATTTGCTAACAATCACCCCTCCTTTCTAACTCATTTTCCTTGGTTCTCCTCTACACCTTGTTACCTCCTCTCCCAGTTGAAATTTAGAGTGTTTGAACTGAGACAGAAATGACCTTTTCAGCTAATTTATCTATCCACTATATTTATCTAAACACGTTGACAATGACTCCACCTGCAATAAATAAATAGACTGAGAGAAAATATAGATGTATTGTTGTTTACACATATTCACTTGTACTAAGCACCATCCCTTTGTGGTCTGGATGCATGCCCTTCTAAGAATCTGCCCTTGGAAGTTGTCCAACAGAAAAATTTATCCTTGCCCTCATGGGAGACGGCCATTTCTGAGCTAAATCATGGTTTAGTGTTATATCAAATTTTCCTAATGGCAGGGGAAGTCATCTGAAATCAACTGAAGCAGATCACACAGTCAAGAAATTTCAAAATTTTAACCAATGCATTCAATCCAGGATTGCTCATTTCCCATCAGCAAGATTATCAATTTATTTTTGTAAACTGAAACCCTTTTAATTTTATACCTCATTTGTTTCAGAACGATCAGTCATCCTTAGCTTATTATCTAACAATAGTTTTGACTTGGAAAGTGAATATACAGAAAATAACATTAGTAGGAGCAATACATGAATAAATAAACCCCGTGCACTGGGTTTGACAATCACTAAAGCAGCTTCCATTCTACCTTAGAATGAATCATAGAAAAGCAAACAGTTCTTCAGTAATCACAGCCACAAGACTTGTTTGTTAAAGAATGAAATTACCTGCAAAGCTGCCCATACTGTCTAAATTATGTTTTGCCTATATTTCTTCAGGTACTGAAGCAAATGCTAATGAAACATTTAATAATTAAACTGAATTGCTTTCTATTTGTCCTTCAAATGTATCTACTTTATTGACCTTCTAGATGTTGACTGACAGGTCAGCACAAATCTCTTTGCCTAATTCATGCATACAACTCTAGAGACTCAATCTAACAATTATGATTACCCTAAATAGCTCAGAATATTCCACACTCATGTCATACTTTCCAGCAACAAATGATCTTGCAAAATGATATATTGTTCTCTCAGGAATTCCTAATCTAACGTTTTAATTAAAGTTCTTCATCTTAATAAACATGACAAGGCCAAGCAAGAGCACTGTATATATGACTGTCACTCAAAACTATAGTCAAGCATTTACAAAACGAAGAACTAGGTTTGGAGCTAGATAATTACACAATGCAGCTTTAACTGATAATGATTTTTATTATTTTTATGAGAAGCAAAAAGACTGAAAGCCTATAGATCAGGACTTTTTAGACTGTTAAAATAAATCAGAATTCATAGGTAATAAAATAAGTCAAGTGAAATTCTATTAAGACTTTTTGGATCTCACTTGTTGTGTATATTCTTCACCATTTTGCAAGTTTAACATAACTGTTTAACTTTGCTGCAGTGCCCAAGAACTAATTGCACAGAGTGAACATAAGGCAGTAAAGCAAGACTGACATCTTTCTGAAACCATTTTACAGCGTTTAGACAAAATGATGTCACCTGTACTGGGATACATTTTAGATAACAACTTGCAATGTTACCTTTTAGGTAATGAAGTCATCAACATTGCAATTTCCCCCCCCCCACTAAGAGAACAAGCTTGTAACCACAAACAAGCCTCATTCAGGTGTCCCCTGAGCGGAGTTTCTCCAGCAAAAATCCTTTCAAACCAAGAATAATTTCTGACACAAAATTATTATTACCACAAACAAGAAAGTGCTATTGTGCTCACCCTGATTGCTGGCTTCCCCAAGACATGTGGGTGGCCATGTGTGCTCAGAATGGGAGACTAGATAACCGTTTGATCTGATCCAGCTTGTCTCATCTTATGTTCTTAACTTGGAGGCTCATATAATTTCATCATCTAAATCCCCTGTACACAAATAATTAATATGTCAGAGCAAAGGATAGGCCTTTAGGATTTTTATATAGAGAGTAAAATGATGCCTATTTTCAGGGTTAGATGTTTTTATAGTTAGAGATGAGTTATAAAGGGTATAACACCCCCATCCGTTCTCAAGTAATTTGAAGTTGTTCTTCCTATTGCCCAACAGACAAGAACAAAGGTAAAGATCACCCTTGCTTGAAGGCCAGTTGTATCCAACTCTAGGGGGTGGTGCTTGTCAGAGTAGATTTTGTGCTCTGGGTTTAGCCCATCCAAGATGGAGATTTCAATGCTGTATGCAGACATTTTCATAGTCATGTGGCAGTCATGACTAGATGCTGAAGTGGACGGAATGCTGTTAGCTTTCCCACCGAACCGGTGTCTATTTATATACTTGCAATTTCATGTTTTCAAACTGCTAGGTTGGCAGGAGCTGGGACAGACAACAGGAACTAACTCCGTCAAGCAGCACTTGGGTCTTGAACTGCTGATTTGCCGACCTTCTGGTCTTCAAGCTCAGCATCTTAACCACTAAGCCACTGCAGCCCTTGACAAAAATAGGAGGCCAAAGTAAAGGAGATGATAGATGCATGGCCACTGCATTGAAGTAGCTCCTAGGAATCCTAACATTTTGCCTTTACTATCTCAACCTTTGCCTGCTCTTGAACTTTGCTGATTCAACTCACTAGTATCATTAATTAAGAATGTGAAAAATACACAGAAATGGGTCATGATCCAACAAAGTAAATGTGATTTTTCAGAAAAGTCCTACGTTCACCAATACATTTACGTTTAATAATTAAACATGCCTGTTAACACAAGAACATTCAACTAGAACTATGTATTTATTTTATTCCATTTGTATAGCCGCCCCAATCGACATGCAACTCCGGGCGGCGTACATAAAATCCCCAACATTAAACAATAAAAAACCCCTCAAAAAATTATGGTTGTATCTTCACCTGGCACCACTTTCCCAGTCCTGCTCATCCTTATCTTTTTCTTCTTTGGCATCTGGAACATGTGGATGTTTCTGCACAATTCTCATCCCGCCCGCCTTGACTGCAATGAAAATAAAAAGATGGGTATTTTTGTCAGATAAAATATTAATACAAAAAAGCACGTTGACTGAGAAATGACCTTTGTGTCAGCTAATAAGTGAATCCAAGAATACCAGATGTATAGCTATGACAGTTGGAATGCAAGTTTTACAATTATTCAAATGTATCAGAAATTGCAATAAAACTATTCAAATATTATTTCATTATTTCTGAGTGTAAGAACCAAGAATGACATTAATCTTACTTTCGTTATGCTCACTGGGAGAAATTTAAATCAAGACAACAAGGGGTTACTTTCACTTCCACACCAACAGCACAAGCATACCTGTATATCTATCCATTTCCTCAAGATAACTAAAGGTAAAGGTTTCCCTTGCTCAAAAGCCAGTTGTATCCAATTCTAGGGTTCAGTGCTCATCTGTTTCAAAGCAGAAGAGCCAGCGCTGTATGCTTCTGCAGACATTTCTGTGGTCATGGGGCAGGCATGACTAGACACCGGAGCGCACGGAACCAAAGTGGTCCCTATTTCTTGCTTTCGAACTGCTAGGTTGGCAGGAGCTAGGACAAAGACGGAAGCTCATTCCGTCCTGCAGTACTCGGGAATCGAACTGCTGACCTTCCACCTCCCAGTCAGCATCTTAGCCACTTGAGCCACTGCTCACTACACATCCCCAAACCTTTCCACTGCATTGCTGAGACTAGAACCATGGTTCAATTAAGAGAAGCACAAGCCAAAGAGATCCTTTCTAGCTTTGGCATTATCTCACTTTAAGTATGTGCAGCTTCCAAAACAGAGTTCTTGCTGTATTCAGCTTCATTTCTACTCAGTCAAATTACTGTACTGAGTTTAACAGAAAAACACAGTGATAATTCATCTCAGGAAAAACTGTTTGTAGGGCATATGCTTCCTTTTGAAATAAATTAAGAGATTTAATAATTCAAGTTGGAAACAAAAGTTTTCTGAACAAGTCTATAAACCATATTTTGGCTGGTAATAGGTTTACCTGGATTTCAGATGAAAGACCCTCGGTATTTTTAACTACAGAGAGTAATATCCCAGGGACTGTGGGGATAATTCAATAGTATAGAATAAAGGTGGCATCAATCTGCAGTGAACACATAATGTATTCACCAATGTGAACAGTAGTACTATATCCCAAAATGTTGGGAGGAGGAAGTGATTTGCAGATCATTCAGAGAAATTAGCATCTTATCTCCAAATTTACAGGTTCAGATTACAAAGAACCAAAATTGCCTTCAATAGAATAATACCAATACAGATCTACATCTGGATCTACAAAGGACAAAGAATAGCATGTCACTTACAACCCTTGGTTTCCCATTAGATAAACAAAATGACCTATTTTAAAGATTTCCTTGGGAACATAAAAGGTAAGACCTACAAAAAACTCTCTACCTGGAAACCATTCAACATAGAAAAAACCTCCTTTCACTTTTAAAAATCCTTATGTAGAGCTCAAGATCTTGTCTAACAGATATGAGATTGTTCAATGACATAGCCGAATGATTGTAAGGAATATCTATTATTAGGTAAAGGTTCCCTTGCTCAAAAGCCAGTCGTATCCGACTCTAGGGTTCAGTGCTCATCTGTTTCAAAGCTGAAGAGACAGCGTTGTCTGCTTCTGCAGACGTTTCTGTGGTCATGTGGCAGGCATGACTAGACACCGGACGTTGTTACCTTTCCACCGAAGTGGTCCCTTATTTATCTACTTGCAATTTCTTGCTTTTGAACTGCTAGGTTGGTAGGAGCTGGGACAAAGACAGGAGCTCATTCCGTCCTGCAGTACTCAGGAATCAAACTCCTGACCTTCTGCCTCCCAGTCAGCGTCTTAGCCACTTGAGCCGCTGCAGTTCCTTATCTATTATTACAATATGTTTATATTCACATTCATCTTCTGCACCGATTGAAAACTTTTCAGGTTAATATTCTTGTTATCGTTCCCTCTTTACACATGAACACCACAAGTCAGTACACAACTAGGATCATTTAAATCTCACTGAAACCAACAAAGCTTAAGCCTACCCAACGTTGTGCTAAACTGAGCCAAAAAATTGTATGGTTGCAACATTTTGGCATCAGCAGAAAGAATAATGGTACACAATGAAATAGGATACTCGCAAACAGCCAATGCAACACAAGCTTTAGATCAACAATTTTCAAAAAATAATGAGTAGACCTTTATTTCAGGCCAGGTTTGTATTTAGAAATCAAAGTATGAACTAGCTAAGTTAACAGTTGAGTAAATGGTGCAGCTAGAATGTGTCTTATCAAGAGCAACTAGAAAAAAAAATCAATTCTTAGATCTTTAACAGAATACAGGGCACAATAAGATCATAAAAACATGACTCCTTAATGTACACTAATGCACTCATTACAAGCTAATACATGATCAACAGACTCAAATTGTAAAGCTATTTCTGGACTGCATTAACACTGTCAAGAAATATTTGCATGATGAATATTCCATTATTATTTTTTCAGTTTAACTTCTACTCAAACAACTTGGGAGTTGATTAAAAATATTTATCAAATTAAAAAAAAATTCCACTGAATTTTGATTTTTCAAACATTAAAATGCCCCTTTTTAAAAGTTCTATGATTTGAAAATGTTTTATAACTCAAATATTACATTACAAAATATACAAATTCTAATTCTACATTATAGGACAATGTATGCACACTTCAAAAGGCAGAATAGAAATAAAGTAAATAAAAATATTGTGAAAAATAATAACTAAGTTTGTAAAAAGAGAATGTACTTTTTTTTTGGGGGGGGGAAGAAAGCACATCATTAAATGAAGTCTGAGTACTGCATATAGTGGTGTTGACTTTCTGTACAATAAGATGAAGCAAATTTGATTTCACTGATAGTCTGAAATCATCACAAAAGGCTCCAGTCTGTTACATCTTACATAGGCAACCCATTTACATCTGGCAGCAAGGAAAAACCAGACATATTGGCAAATGCTTCAAAATCACAGTGTAAGCCTGCTGATTCTTGTAATGACAGAGCACCACACTTAAACTGTAGGAAACTCAAGCACTTCTCGGCTTTTAAATTTAGCTTCTCCTATTCTATATTGAACTCTGTCATTGCTGGTCTCAAGCCCAGATGGAAGAGGAGGGTTGGGCATTATTGGGTTAGCAACCTGGCCCTGTACAACTTTATTGCTGAAGAAGCAATGAGTAGTCTCGCTGCCTAATATGCTTACTAATATGCTATAGTGGCAGAGATGGGTGCTATGCAGCATGAGAAGAAACTACTGTACTACTGTTATTCTATACTGTATTGATGTTTCCAGGCTTCCTCCCCTGCCTAGCACACACTTTATGAGAAGGTATAAAAGCTTGCTGTGAGGCATGAGAAAAAAAGGCCTGGAGTCAAAGATTATTAAAATGAGTGCTTTAAAAGTCAAAGTGCAGTTCTGCTCAGCCCAACGCTGAATTGCATGTTAAAGCTCCAGCAGCCACCAGTAACTGTGCTCCACTGAGAGCACTGCAGTCCTCCAGAATACTACAGAAATTGCTTACAATTTTGAACAAACACTTAAGTATGTTAGAAGAACTGATCAATGTGTATAATGCTACTATATTCTTATTGCGAAAGGTGCTGGCATTTACTTGTTTTTACCACTGAATATCTTGCTTCTGATTTTATTTTATTCTTCAATATTAAACAATATTTTCTTAAAAAACCACAAAGCAACAATCAATAAAATGAATCTGCTATGCTCATAATTAGTAGTGTTTTATTGTCTATCATATTTTACTGTTCATTAATACTGTTACTTCACTGCAGAAAAATAACTGAAAGATGCAACATATGGCTGCCCACATTAGAAAAACTCCCCTGCACTCAACTGGGCTAATTGTCCAATAAAAATGCACAGAGTAGACTGAAATGGCTGCAGTCCTATGCATCCTAAACTGACATTAAATTACACTGCAACAATGAGATTAATTTGCTAGTAAAACAGGATCAAAGCTGCAAATTTTAGAATATGAATAGAAAATACTTGTATCTCATACTAACTGCTACAAGTACAGGATTCCTCTGTAACTTGCTTTGGCAATTGCCTGTGTTCCAAAGTACAAAAAAAGTTGCACTATGGACTTTCCACGTAAAAACTTAACCCCAGGATCCACCTCTCGGCCTTCATCGAATATGAGTAGACACTGGCCTGAGATATCTGTTTAATTCTGCACGTTGGCAAAACACATTCCCAAGTTGAACAACAGAAAAAGGGGTGGGCTTCTTCTTTTGTATCCAGATCAAACTTTGGACTACCAAAATGGAACCACTTTCTTGGCTTTGACGTTGGCTAAATTGAAATCTTCCTCGGTGCATTTTTTGGTAGTACTCAGCAGACCGGTAAATTATCTGGATTCTGTATCTCTCCACATTCGCACAGTGTATTGTTATCCACCAGCAGCCCCTACTCAAGCATATTGGTCTTGCATTTAGGCACTTTGACCCTTATCCTAGTCAGGGTCCTCCAAGTAATGTAGGGGACGTTGAATTCCTCAGCCATATCAACCTTTAATGTTATTCTTTGTCCAATGAGTTCCTTCCTCCATTTTCTAATTTGGTTTTGCTCTTGCATACCCCCCAAAATGTTTATTCTTGCCATAAAGCTCTTCCTGGATCAAGGTTGGGGGACTTGAAGCTCACATCTGTTCAGGGGATATTGAGGGTTCTTCTCTTGTTTAGTTCTCTTGGAGTCTGCTGCTACTAAATGGTAGCATTAAATGGACACTTCTCCAAGTGGAGGGAAGTAAAGAGTGGGGTCCCCCAAGGTTCAGTACAGGGACCCCTGCTTTTCAACCTCTTCATAAATGATCAAGTGGGTAAAACAGTGGCAAATGAGCTTCAGCACTAGTAAGTGCAGAGTGATGCATGCTGGGGCAAAAAAACCTAATTACATTTATAAACTGATGGGGTCTGAACTCTCTGCGACAAACCAGGAAAGGGTCCTTGGTGTCCTGGTGGACAGCTCAATGAAGGTGTCAACCCAGTGTGCCTCAGCAGTGAAAAAAGCAAACTCAATGCTAGGGATCATTAGGAAGGGTATAGAAAATAAGTCAGCAAGTGTCATTTTGCCTCTTTATAAATCTATGGTGAGGCCCCATCTGGAATACTGTGTACAGTTCTGGTCGCCATACCTCCAGAAGGATATTATGGAGCTGGAAAAAGTGCAGAGGAGGGCAACCAGAATGATTAGGGGACTGGAACACCTTCCTTACCATCTGAGGCTGCGATGGTTGGGCCTCTTCACTCTTGAACGACAGCATCTAAGAGGTGACCTGATTGAAGTTTATAAAATCATGCACGGTGTGGACAAAGTAGATAAGGAAAAACTGTTTTCCCTATCGCATAACACTAGAACTAGGGGACACTCCATGAAACTTTTGGGTACTAGTTCTCAAACAAATAAGAGAAAGTACTTTTTCACCCAGAGGATTACTGGTCTATGGAACTCCCTGCCAGAAGAAGTGGTGACAGCTGTCAGTCTTGACAGCTTTAAGAAAGGATTAGACAAGTTCATGGAGGACAAGGGTATCAATGGCTATAATTATGGATGCCTAAGGACAACCTCCGAGTTGGAGAGATAGGCAGGATATCTCTCAATGCCATTTCCAGGGAATCCTAAGCAGGTGAAGGCATCTGCTTGGGAATAATACCCTGAAGCAAATGGTGAGCCACTGTGTGAGACAGAATGCTGGACTGGATGGGCTCCTGTGGCCTGTTCCAGTAAGGCTGTTCTTACTTCTCTCCTTATTCTAGGTGGAGCGATACCAACCAGAGGATATATTTTCTAAACTGGTGTGGGTTTGAGCCATCCTGTCACTATACAACACACACTCCCAAATTGAACAACAAAGAGAAAAAAGAAGGGGAATGAGCTTCTTCTTCTGTGTCAAGAACAAACTGTGGACTTGCCAGAATGAAGCCAGTTTCTTGGCTTTGTCGTTGACCAACATTAAATCTTCATGGGCACATACATGTTTCTAGTAAAAATGCTCATCCTACAAGGAGTTTTAACTCTTTCCTTTGTGAAGGCACCCAATTCCTCTCAAGAGAAACTTTTGTTATTTTAAAAAGAGGTGGCAGGTTGGCCGAGGAGCAAGGTAGGCCAATATTATTATTATTATTGAAGTGGTAGCCCTGTTAGTCTGTGCAAGCATGTCTAAGCATGTCCGAGAGTAAACAAATCAAAATGAAATGAAACACTCTCCCTCTTTTAATCTGTATGGGCTGGAGTAATTTTTGGTGGCAGTTTTAATGTTTTTTTTAATTAACTTTTAAAATGAGATTGGTTTTATTTTCTGTGAGTCGCCCAGAGTCTTCGGAGTTGGGCAACAATATAAATCAGAAAAATAAAAATAAATAAATAAATGAATACATTGTGGCACCTTAAAGACTAACGCCTGTATTTTAATGTTAGCATAAAAATACAAATAAAAACAAAAAAATACAAATATTTTTTGTTTAAAAAAGTATTTAAGGTGCCATAACTTTTTTTGCCGTTCCACTTTTATTTCCTCTCAAATATATGCTTGCACAGACTAACACGGCTGTCACTTCAAACATAAAAATACAGGAGTTAGTCTTTAAGGTGCCACGTTTTTCGTCTCTTCCTTTTGTTTACTCTCTGGAAGGCCAAAAGTCCCTGTGGAGCCCGATCCTGTATAATATTTCGTTATTGTGATTATATTATGTTATTATTGTGATTGTCTATTGTATTTTTAATATGTTGTAATGCCGTCCAGAGCATACCTGTCAACCTTCCCGGATTGGCCGGGATTTCCCGTTTTTCGGCGCCGATTTTCGCCATTTCCTGCCCGGAGCTGCTGAAACCCCTGAATTTGGCAGCGGGGGAAAGGCGTTACTGCGCATCCCTTCTGCACAGCTCGCTTCTACGCATGCGTAGAACCCTTCTACGCATGCGTAGAAGGCTTGTGCAGAAGGGGATCGTGGAAGCCTTCTACGCATGCGTAAAAGCCTTCTACGGATGCGTGAAAGCCTTCTACGCATGCGTAGAAGTGAGCTGTGCAGAGCGTTTCTGCGCAAGTCACTTTTACGCTTGCGTAAAAAGCGACCTGCGCAGAAACGTTCTGCGCAGGTCCCGGATTGTCCGGAGCCACGGTTGACAGGTATGGTCCAGAGTCGGTCGTGTGCTGAGTGGGGCGGGGTATAAATTAAAATGTATTATTATTATTATTATTATTATTATTATTATCTGAGAATATACCCATAAAAACCCCAATTAGATTTATTCCGAAGTAAGCAGCGTGCAGAAGATTGCAGCCGTACCCTCAGGTCTGTTTACCTGGAACAGATACTTCCCCCTCCCTGTACAAGTGCGGCCTTTACTCAAGAGTAAGCCTTAAAAGG
Organism: Bradypodion ventrale; assembly: GCA_035047345.1. NCBI lineage: Eukaryota > Metazoa > Chordata > Lepidosauria > Squamata > Chamaeleonidae > Bradypodion > Bradypodion ventrale. The sequence goes on from JAWDJE010000004.1 coordinate 193,882,882, forward strand.
GGAAACCCCTACCCGCCCTCAGGGGGCCTGTTTTCCTAAAAGCTGACCAAGCTTCACCCCCCCCCCCACGCAATTCCCCTCCTCCCCACATAAACTCCCTTGAAGGAAAACAGGACGGGGAGTGGGGGCAATAAAGGTCCGGGGGAGCAAGAAGGAGGCGGGAAAAGGTGCGGCAATACCAGCAGGAGGGTGTCCAGCCCGGGTCTCGACTTTAGGCGGCGAGGAGGACATGTTTCGCACTCCGAGGCTCGCGCTTGCAAACGGGACCGCTCGCGAGGGCAACCAGTCCAGAACAGAACACCCAACGTGGCCACACACCAACACACCAAACCAACCGACCCGTTTCAAAACGCCAAGCCACGCCCCCTCCCCCCCTCGCGTCCTCCCGGGGCTGTCAACGTGGCTCCTCGACGCCGCGCTGCGCACGCGCCTGTCGTCAGCAGGCGGCGCGAGGCGGTACGGGGACTTGCGCGCGGGGGTGGGGAAGGTGTGTGTGCGGGGAGGAGCCCTGCCTGCTGCCTGCCTGCCTGCTCCGGCTGCCTCCTCCTCCTCCCGCGCGCCTGCGCGTGCGCGAGCTCGGTGCTTGTTCCTTTTAGTTTTTCCGTTGGTTCATTGCTTCGGTAGACTGACACGAGACGGTGTAATAAACCGCCCCCCCCCCACGGTCTAATAAAAACTCTTGTGTGGCTCCTTAAAAGGCTGGACGGATTTGTGTGTGGGCTTTCGTCCACATTTTCCTCTTAGGCAGTTTTACAAGACTATGTTAGCTAGCAAACATTGAATCCCTAAAATATTTTCTCCCAAAACTTTCATATGTAAGACCATGCCATCAAGTTCTTAACTGAGAACTACATTACTGTGCTAAGGTATTTTGTATAGTTGTCTAGTAAGTCCAATGTTAATTACAAACGATGTCTATGCCAACATCCAAAGCCCAGGGTTGCATGATTACAAATGCAGCCGCACACCCTTCAGATGTTGTTGTTGTTCAGTCGCACAGTCGATTCCGACTCTTTGCGACCCTATGGACCATCGCTCTCCAGGCACCTCTGTCCTCCACCATCCTCCTTAGTCCACACAGCCCCGTGCCCATTGTGTCTACAATACCATCTAGCCATCTCATCTTTGGCCGTCCCCTTCTTCTTTTGCCCTCCACCTTCCCCAGCATCAAGGCCTTCTCAAGTGAATCCTCTCTTCTCATTTGATGTCCAAAATACTTCAACTTCATCTTTGTTATTTGTCCTTCTAAGGAGCACTCAGGGCTAATCTCTTCTAATATTGACCTATTTGTTCTCCTCGCTGTCCAGGGGACTCTCAAAACTCTCCTCCAGCACCACATCTCAAAGGCATCTATTTTTCTTCGCTCAGCCTTTCTAATGGTCCAGCTCTCACAGCCGTACATTACCACCGGAAATACCATTGCTTTGACTATGCGGACCTTTGTTTGCAGTGAGATATCTCTACTTTTCACTATGTTCCCCAGGTTTTTCATAGCTTGTCTCCCAAGAATCAGTCGCCTTTTTATTTCATGGCTGCAATCCCCATCTGCAGAGATCTTGGATCCTAAGAAAGTAAAATCTGTTACTGCTTCTACTTCTTCCCCATCTATTTTCCAGGGACTTATAGCGCCTGTTGCCATTATCTTGGTTTTCTTGATATTGAGTCTCAGGCCAGCTTTTGCACTCTCTTCTTTCAACCTAATCAGGAGCTTCTTTAGGTCTTCTTCACTTTCTGCCATTAGGGTGGTATCATCTGCATATCTCAAATTGTTGATGTTTCTCCCAGCAATTTTGATCCCATATGGTGTTCCTCCATCCCTGCATTGCGCATTATGTGCTCTGTGTATAAGTTGAATAAGCAGGGTGACAGAATGCAGCCTTGTCTTACTCCTTTTCCTATTCCAAACCACTCCGTCATTCCATACTCTGTCCTAACTGTTGCTTCTTGACTCATGTACAGATTTCTCATGAGACATATGAGGTGTTCTGGTATTCCCATCTATTTAATTACTTGCCACATTTTGTTGTGGTCCACACAATCAAAGGCCTTGGTGTAGTCAATGAAACAGAAGTAAGCTTGTTTCTGGTATTCCTTTGTTTTCTCCATGATCCAACGTATGTTGGCAATGTGATCTCTGGTCCCCCTGCCTCTTCTGAATCCAGCCTGCACCTCTGGTAGTTCTCTTTCTACATGCTGCTGTAGTCTATCCTGCATTATCTTGAGCATCACTTTGCTGGCTTGTGGGATGAGCGCAATTGTTCGATAATTTGAACATTCTTTGGCATTGCCCTTTTTTGGGATTGGGACATATACTGATCTTTTCCAATCCTGTGGCCACTGTTTCGTTTTCCAAATCTGTTGGCATAAAGCATGTAGTAGCTTGATTCCATCATCTTTTAGGGCTTTGAAGAATTCAACTGGGATACCATCATATCCACTGGCTTTGTTATTTGCCGTGCTTTTTAGGGCCTTTCTGACTTCACTCTCTAGGATGTCTGGTTCAAGTTCAATTTCCCCCTCATTGTTATTATCCGCGGTGTTTAGGTCTTTTTTGTAAACTTCCTCTGTGTACTCTTTCCATCTTTTCTTTATCTCTTCTGCATCCGCTAACTCTTTGCCATCTTTGTCTTTTATCGTGATCATTTTTGCTTTGAACGTTCCCTTGACTTCCCCATTTTTTTAAAGAGATCTCTAGTCCTGCCTCTTGTGTTGTTTTCCTCTATTTCTTTGCACTGTTCATTTAGGTAGCTTTCCTTATCTCTCCTTGCTTTTCTTTGAAATTCTTTATTTAAGTGATTGTATTTTTTCCTTTCTCCTTTGCCTTTTGCGTTCCTTCTTTCCTCTGCTATTTTAAGAGCCTCATCCGACAACCACTTTGCTTTCTTGCGCTTCTTTTCTTTTGGTATAGTTTTCCTTGCTGCCTCCTGCATAATGTCTCTCATCTCTGTCCATAATTCCTCTGGTACTCTGTCTGTCTGGTCCAGACCATTGAATCTGTTCCTCACCTCCACCGTGTATTCCTTGGGTATGTTGTCTAGATCATATCTATCCGGCCTATTAGTTTTCCCTATTTTCTTCAGTCTGAGCCTGAATTTTGCAATCAGTAGATTGTGGTCTGAGCCACAGTCCGCTCCAGGTCTTGTTTTTGCTGACTGTATGGAGGTTCTCCATCTTTGGCTGCAGAGTATGTAGTCAATTTGGTTTCGATGTTGGCCATCTGGTGATGTCCATGTGTAGAGTCTCCTCTTGTGTTGCTGGAAAAGGGTGTTTGCTATGACTAGTGTGTTATCTTGGCAGAACTCTATCAGTCTTTGCCCTGCTTCGTTTTGTGTTCCCAGACCAAACTTGCCTGTTATTCCGTCCACTTTTTGATTTCCTACTTTTGCATTCCAGTCTCCTAAGATAATGTGGACATCGTTTCTTGGTGTCTGTTCTATAAGATGTTGTAGGTCCTCATAGAACTGGTCTACTGTGGCTTGATCTGCACTGGTAGTTGGTGCATATATTTGGATTACAGTGATATTAAATGGTTTGCCTTGTAGTCTGACTGACATCATTCTATCATTTTTGAGATTGTATCCCATTACTGCTTTTCTCACTCTTTTATTTACAATTATGGCCACTCCATTTCTTCTGAGGTACTTCAGATGTTGAAGTAATGCTATTTCTCCAAATGCTAAAAGCTCAGAATAACAAAAATATAAATGTGTTGCTACCATCCAGCCTTTCATGCTGGTGTTGTTGTTCAGTCGCACAGTCGATTCCGACCCTTTGCGACCCCATGGACCATTTTCCTCCAGGCACCTCTGTCCTCCACCATTCTCCTCAGCCCACCAAGCTCTGTGTCCATTGTGTCCACAATACCATCTATCCAACTCATCTTTGGATGCCCCCTTCTCCTCTTGCCCTCCACCTTTCCCAGCATCAAGGCCTTCTCAAGTGAGTCCTCCCTTCTCATTTGATGTCCAAAGTACTTTAGCTTCATCTTCACCATTTGCCCCTCCAGTCAGGATTGATTTCTTCCAGTATTGACCTATTTGTTCTCTTTGCTGTCCAAGGGAGTCTCAGGACTCTCCTCCAACACCACATCTCAAAGACATCTATTCTTCTGCGCTCAGCCTTCCTAATGGTCCAGCTCTCACACCCATACATTACCACTGGGAATACCGTTGTTTTGACTATGCGAATTTTTGCTTTCAAGGTGATGTCTCTGCTTTTCACTAAGTCCGCTTCATACAACATCGAATTCATACAACGTCGCCTAATTCCTTGATAAAAGTTGCCTCATACAAAGTCGCTGCGACTTTGTATGAGGCATTGGGTTCTTTCCCAGGTTGCATTGTGCCTGGGCAGTATAAAAGGCAGGACATATGCGTGCATTGCTCTTCTGGGTTTTGCACGAGGCGAAGAGTGTTTAGGAGTGGTTTTGAGCACGATTTTAGATTTTTTTGGATTTTTCCGTCAGAATTTTAAAAGCATTCCTGGGATTTTTGCAGTATTCAGGTTTTGGAAAAATCAGGGTTGTTTGACATGTTTTTGTAATGTATTTAGCCTTTAGACAATGATTTCTTAAAGTTCTGTCTGTTTCCTGTCTGTTTCCTTGGCTTTGCCCTGAAGTCTGTGCTGTTACAGTACAATGTATCTCTATGGAAACGACGTTGTATGAGGCATTGCGGCAAGGATTTGGATGTTGTATGAGGCATTGCGGCTAGGATTTTTTATGCCTCATACAAAGTCCAAATCCGTAAAAAGTCCAAACTTGTGGAACCAGGTTTGGACATTGTATGAGGTATCACTGTATATATACTGTATATTTATTAAACTTCCTTTCTAAAAGGACCCAGATATTAGCAGGGATAAAACATGGTGCCAGGGGCTTAGCACAGAAACTTTGAACACCGCATACAAAATAATTTACTTTTTTTAAAAAATAATTTCTGAAATTGTTTTTAAAAATGAGATAAATAGAATACTTCTGTAATGAATGGCCTATGAATATTCATAGCTTTAGATATGCGTACTGGCAACCAGTGTTCCCCAATACAATAAAATCCTTTTCTTAAACTTTTAGTCTAGTGCAACAAATTAAGTAGAACAGTAATGGTTACAACTACAGAACAGTGACGGCCAACCTTGGCACTCCATGTGTTCTTGAACTTCAATTCCCAGAAGCCCTGATCAGTAGGAGTGCTGACTTGGGCTTCTGCTAATTGAAGTCCAAGAACACCTGTAGTGCCAAGGTTCACCATCATGGTACAAGGGCTTTCAAGATGGGTGAGATATTTAAAGAGTAGTTTTATGAATACACTGCTGTGCGTAAATTACAGTACACTACTACACCACTGTGGGTAAATTACTTAAGCCTCCATAATTACCCTTGAAATAATTAATTAGAAATAACTTTTTTAGATTTTAATTTTAAATGACAAAATTCTGATCTGGGTGGAAGCTGGAAACACATAAATATGGCTTGTGTTAAGCAAAGGTTGCTCATCTGTTCTGTCACCAAAAGCCTTGTTACCTAAGATACACTAGTGACATCTTCATTACCCAGACCTATGGAGAGGAAGCCTAGGAAATCAAAAACTTTCACTTCACCACCAATCAAACCCTAGACTAGTTCATGCAATAGGTTTGATTTCTGGATGGTATTGTATAGATAACTACATGTTAGAACAAATAGGTACCATTGTATATCAGAAATCTATTGAAATCTCCTAAAATTAAAATATTCTTTTAAAATCTCATGCTTTAGTTTTTTTCCAGCAGTAAAGCTTTGCCTTTCCCATTCACACCAACAGGTAGGGAGCCTCTCTGAAATATGACTATGGTGGTGAAAGGTCTATAAATATTGTGCAGGCATTTTCTGTCTTAGTGGTAGAAGAGGTAAAAGGATAGGCAAAAAGTATTTAGCTGTACTAAGATGTAAATATTTAGGTCTCCCAACTGTATCTGTTTAAATAATGACAGTGAAGAACAATGGTTTGAATTTAAAGATGTAGTGAAAACCTGTGCACAAGAAACCATTGGATGCTGTAGAGGGAAAGGTAGAAGGCAAAAGAAGAAGGGGGCAGCCAAAGATGAGATGGCTAGATGGTATTGTAGATGCAATGGGCACAGAGCTGGGTGGGTTGAGGAGGATGGTGGAGGACAGAGGTGCCTGGAAGACAATGGTCCATAGGGTCGCAAAGGGTCGGAATTGACTGTGCGACTGAACAACAACAAAGAGGAATGCAAAAGGAGCAATGGGTTGAACATGAAAACTTATAAATGAAAAAAGAATGGCCAAACAAGAAAGAGGTCAAGCATCTAAAAATAGCTATGCAAAAATATACCAAACTGGATTATCAATGTAAAAGAAGTTACCAAGCTGATAAAAAGGACTGGCATGAACAAAAAGCTAATGAGGTTCAACAAGCTGCAATCCAAAATGATACAAAGATTGTTAGGCCACATGGGTTTTGTGTGCTGTATAGGGTAATGTGTATCACTTTAAGGGTTTAGTCACAGCTGATGATGGTTGCAGAGTGAATCAGCAAACTCAGGGTAATATAAACAATGGCTCCAGAAGCTCACTTTGAGGAGTATTGTAGAAGTGTACGAGAGTAAGAGGAGAGTAAGGAGAGTGTGTAAGGAGAGTAAAGAGAGTGAGCTGAGCCTGGAAGAAGAGCAACCAAGTGACAAACCTGCATGAAGGAACAGCAAAGATCTCTGCATCAGGTCTACTGGGACTGGTAGCTTCTTGGAGTAGCAGAGAGAGAGCGCGGGAGAAAGGAATCTGAAGCCAAGCCTGGACTTCTGAGTAAGTATTCCATCTCTAACTGTTCCGATAAAGACACCGAGCCCTGCCGGGCCAGTGTCAGCTTATCTACCGTACTATTTTGTGGGACTGTTGCCAAGTTCTGTGTCATTCAGCTGTTGCCAACTTCTATAGAGACTATATGCTTGTGTTTGAACTTTGTTGAGAGAAGATATCTTATTTCAGTTACAGTTTATAAAAGGATCTTTTCATTCAAATTCAACTGTGTGCCTGCGTGTATCTTGCACCCATGCCCCACTGTGTCCTGCTTAACCGCATGCTCTGCTAAATGCACACACACACAGGCACAAACCCTCACAAAGATGTTGTATTGTATTGTTTGGGAACTTACTGGAGCTTGTAGCCGTTCAAATAATAAGATAAAAATGGCAAATTGTTGCTTGCGAAAGATGAATAAGGAGCTCAATGGGTTCAGCATTACAGAGAAACATTAAATTAGCCAAAACTGCAAGTGAGAGACACATACAAGTTTTGATGGTAAATATTGTAAAAATTACAGACGTAGAGGTGCATGAGACTAACAGAATGCTTCAATGAAATAAAGCAGCTGGTCTGGGAGGAAATATCAGCCAAACCTCTAAAATATTGAAGTCTGGTCTTGACATATATTTTTTACCAGATTGTGCAATACATGTTGGCAAGTTGGTCGAGTCCCAGAGGATTGGATACAGGGTGTTATTGTTAAGTTGCCAAAGAAAGGGAATCTAACAGAGTACACAAACTGGATAGGTATTACACTTCTCTCGGTGCCAGGAAAGGTTTTTGGCTTGGTTTTCTTAAAACAAATACAAGCTGCAGTAGAACATCGGCTATGAGAGGAACAGGCCTGCTTTTGCCATGGGAGATTGGGCTTTATGTGTCTACTATTATGCTGGTGGTTATATACATTTGGGAAACTTGGAAAATGTCAGCAAAATCAGCATGTAAACTTAATGTTTTTCATCAACAGTGCTTGAGTCAGATCTTAAAAATATGCTACCGTGATCACATCACAAATGATGAGGTTTTGCTTAGAAGCAGCCTTCATAGCTTACACACAATTGTTGCAGAAAGTAGACTACAATTTGTGGGCAATGTTTTATGACGGGCATAAACATTCCAAAAATAGCATTGGAATGGATGCCTCAAAGCGGTCACAGAAGAAGTGGGAGATCATGTAACGCTTGGTGCTGATCTTTTACAAATGGGTGTCTACTGGAATGAAGCTGGAAATCTTGTAATGGATCAGATTTGCTGGAGAAAACTCATTGACCAATATGCTATACAACATAGGAGGAACTAAGTCTTTTTTATTATTATTATAATTTTTATTACATTTCTAAAATAACAAAAATATAATAAACAATACAAAATATAAAAAGAAGGGGAAAATACATAAACAAAAACAAACAAATTAATACATTGAAATTGCTTACACTCTATTATAATGGCATTGTGAACAATACCAATTCTTGAACCTTATATATATCATACCTTCTTACAACCTATGCCCCATAACATATATTTTTACATAAATATCTATACTATATATCACTTGTCAACCATTTTTTTCATTTTTTCATTATTTTTTATTATATATTTAACATTCCAAAAATTTATAAGGTTCATTCTTGTACATTACAAAATAATAACACCCAGTGATATATACAAGCCATGAGGATCAAATTTCTAATTTAATCTTTCCAAAAATTCATATGGTGAGGTACTGGTTTATCTCCTTTATCCCATATTAAAACATGCTCCACAAACGGCAAAACAACCGCCAGCCTTCTTTTCCGGAGCAACGGGGAGAAGAGGAAATCCCTCTTCTCCCTGCTACCCTGCCGAAGACATGGCGAGAACACCACCGGCCTCAAGGTAAGTTGAGCTGGGGGGAACCAGCAGCAGGCAGCACTTCATCAGGGGAAGCACCCTCCCTGGCGAATGACTGGCTGCTGCCTTTGTACTACCCACATCACTGTTTTGAAAACTAGCACAAAACAGCGGTGGAGGTAATAGAAAAGCAGCAGCCAGCAATCCACAAGAAAGAACACCACCCCTTACGGAACGTTGCCTGGCGCACTACAATTTTACAAAAAGCCACCTTCATAGCCACAAACACAGATCTACCGTTAGGTAAGCCAGGGGAAAAGGAGGCTGAGAGGAGAGAACCATCGTGAAGCAGATAGCTCTTCTCTGCCTCTTTCTTCCCTGACTGACTTAACCAACATTACCGGATGAAGAGCGAGCTGACTGCCGGTTCTTCATTTTCCCCATTGCTGCATCGAAAGCTAATGTTGAAACAGCAGTGGGGAAAAGAGGCAACGACAGACAGGCCGTTCTTCACCCCGAAAACCACAACCACAACAAAACTAATCCGTTTAAAAATACAACCAACCATCAAAAATAAATAAATAAATAAATAAATAATTCAAATAAACCCAGTAAACAACAAAACAATAAACAATAAACTCAACAAAACACATCCGAAATACGAAAGGCTAATGAAAAACCATGAAAACTCATCAAAAACACCTATCTACACCATAACAACGTGGAAATACCTTGCTCAAAAACCAATAATTACACAAATTACAAAAATAAATATGAAAAAATCAAAAGAAGAAATAACAACCAGAAATATCCAAAACAATAAAACACATATAAAATCCAGAAAAAATACAAAAGAACAAGCAAAAACACTTAATTAAATAAAGAAACACTCTACTTAACCCCCCACAGCCCAGCACCCCAAAATCACAACAAAATAAAAAATAAGATAATAACTCAAGAGAACTTACGAAACATGTCCTCCCTCCATGCCTCCGCAGCAGAACTGAAGAGACAAAGACAACTGCACTCTTAATCACAGCCCCACCTAGAGGCCGGAAGAGTATCCAACAGTCAAAAATATTTTAAAAATCCAATTAAAAATAAACAAAATAAAAAATCCAAATCAATTCAAAAAACAAAAAATCCAAGTCACCACCACCCAAACCACCCCTAACCAAAAAACAAAACAAAACAAAAAAAGTGCCCGGCAAGGCCAGGCAAAATATGCTAGTTGGCTATAAACGGAGATGAACACCAACCTCTAGAGTTGGATATGACTGGCTTTCGAGTAAGGGTGACCTAAAGACTCTATCTGTGTTACACTGTTGTAGCAGTGTAACACCACTAAAACTGCCATGGCTCCTTCTTATACAGGTAGACCCCTGTAATTTGAAGTTTAGAAAGGGACCCAGAAGTCTCTGCTATATAGGCAGAACACGGCAGCTGAGTAGAAAGGCTTATGGACTATGGCCAAGAGTTCTAGGTACATCATGAATTACGACTCCCAGGATGCCACAGAATGGAATCATGAAAAATATGCTAATACTGTATGTGTAAATATCTAATTGCTAATGTGTGTGCACATTACTCAGTCTGCTCTCTCTCTCTCTCTCTGTGTGTGTGTTAGCTTTCTGTCCCAAAGCAATGGCTTAATAGCAACACTGGGTGAAATTTTTTTTCTTCTTCCCAACCACATCACACATACCTGTATATGCAAACCAACTCAAGGTGCTATTCTATGCATCTGATGAAGCTATATCTTCTGCATAAAAGTTTATGCTGTAAGAAATGTATTAGTCTTTAGGACAGGGTGGTCAAAACATGGCTCATTGGCTACTGCTGTTCCTAAACCTTTATGGACACTCCTCCTTCCTATCCTTTATAATTTTTTCAGTTAGAATATTGAATTAGCAAGAAGCTGCTAAATGGGTTGCTTGCCTCAATGTTGATTAAACACTCAATGTTTTTTTAAAGCAACGATTCTTAACGTTTTCAGGCTGTGGGCGTGACCACATCTCCTGGGCAGCTGATCAGGCCGGTCACGTGGTTCCTCCCACCCAGAAGTGGAAGTAAAACGCATGCACAGAATGCATTTAGCGCACATTTTACTTCTGCTTCCGGGAGCGGTGAGGGCATCGGGGGCCAGATGAAATGGCTTTGTGGGCCAGGTCTGGCCCATAGGCCGTAGGTTGTGAATGCCTGATTTAAAGTATTCCCACTACTTATTTAAAAAATGAAACCGTTCATTACTCTTAATTACAAACCTTTCCCCCAAGTTTTGTGTCTTTTGGTAATAGTTCATCAGTCTCTTCCTTTGTTATCTAAACATACTTTATCAATCACAAGCATTCTTTGCAAGAATTTGTTATTTAAATTGTTCTTGCAGTTTCAACCTCTACAGTAATTTTTGAGTGCTGAAAGGACTAAGAAAACACCCCCCTCCCTTACTTTCTTCTCAACTTATTATATTGCTTTAACATGGTGAAATATAGGAAAAGGGGGAATCACAGACTACAGATCCATAGCAGCTGGATGCAGAACATTGCTTCCAAAATCAAAGTATAGGTGGGACTCAGCAAATGTACCCAGTACTATATTCCATTCAGCTTTTCATATTCCTAGCCCTTGTCAGCAGCTTTGATTCCCTGTTTGTCTATCTTAAATGTGGTCTGCTGGGTACTTGCTGTTGCATGAATTTTCCCTTCAGGTTTTCGGTAGATGATTTAAGTTTTCTGTTAACTTTGTTTCATACTTTATCAATCACAGGTTTCAGGGCAAACAATACAAACTGGTATTCAGCTATAAATTATGCATTGTGAAAAACTTACATTCAGTTTTTGCTAAGGCTAAATGTAATGCAGCCTCAATTTTTGATGAAATATATATGGTTATGCTGTACATAGCACTAAAACAGGGTATGTTTGTTTTGAGAGAAATGCAATTTATTTAAGAAAGAAAAATGAGTTTTCATCTCATTTGTAAGTACCACATTATCCTCTAATTATGACTGTTGTATTTGTAATGAATGGAGTCTGGCATATTCAGAACTGGTAACCACTTTTTCCTAGACAATTGTATACCAACCTAGTAGCTGAAGACAATTAATGCTGTTGGATCAGCAATTTGTCATAGTTAAGCACCTTGTAGGTAGCACATTCTTCTTGCAAATTAATGGCTGGTGGGCTTATTCTGTTTCCTTCAGAACTGAAATGCTTTCTGATTTTGTTTTGAGTGGAATAAAAGCAAAAGTAAATAGATAGTGATCCATAGTTCAAGAATAGGTTAGGATTCGCAAATAGCAAAAACTATAAAGAGCCAAGTATATTACAGATGTGGCTTTGGTTTAAAAAAAGAACAAAATAGATACCTATAGCGTCAAAAAAGTCAGACTTGAAGATGTGAGCTGCACTTGTTAAAATAAATAAATAAATAAATAAATAAATAAAAATACTTGGAGAAAATATGATAATAATAATTCATGTAATACTGTAAATACAAATTTAATAATATAGGTTACAAATAGGCACAGATTCATGTCCAATTGGTAGTTCTACACCCTTAGCCCTACAGGGAAACACAGGCTGTTAAGACAGATACAATCAGATAGCTGACAGAATACAAGTCAGCCCTGTCATACCAACCATGTACAGAGAGTAGGCAAAAATGGAAGGATGATAGGAGGATTAATTTGAAATGTCAATACCAACCTACACAAATCATTTATAAAACATGACTATTCTTAATGAATTCTGGATAGTGTGCTCCACAAGCAAGTGTTTAAGTTTGCTGTGAATCTAATTCCCTCCTATAGCCTAATTCATAGCCTTAAAGCGGAATATCAGCTAAATGTGTGCATGTTTGTGTGGGCACCACCTAGACACACCAAAATTGGATAAACCTTTCTGCTTATTCTCCTCTCAACTTTCCCCAGGTTTGGTGAAGTTTGGAGTTAGGATGTCAGAGTTATGGGACCCCAAATAATTCACTGAATTTTCCCTAAACTAGCTGATACTGGTCTAAGACTTTTATACAGTACTATATATTATATACACATGGTGTGAGCATACGTTTGTAACATCAAATAGGGTGAAGAAAGATCTTTTGATAATTTATTCTTTCGTGTCCCGATCAAACTCTGGACTGCCAAAATGAAGCCACTTTCTTGGCTTTGTTGTTGGCCAAACATAAGTCCTCATCGATGCATGTTTCTGGCATTAATCAGCAGACCAGTAAATGAGCTGGATTCGGAATATTTCCACATTCACACTGCATGTTGTTGTCCACCCGCAACCCCCACTTGAGCATGTTGGTCTTACATTTACAGACTCCAACTCTCAGCCTATTCAAAGTTCTCCAAATGACGTAGGGGAGGATGAGTTCCTCAGCTATATATCCTCCTTTAATGTTGCTCCTTGCCCAGTGAGATCCTTTCTCCATCTTCTAATTTGGTTTTGCTCTTGGTTGTGATTTGCATTTCTGATGGGAGTGACACTTTGAGTTTTCCTCTATTTCTCCAATTTGCACTTACTTTTCTCATATTTTGTCCTGTACATGAGATGACATTGTAATAACTTCTGAGGGACTTCCATTGCATGCTCAATGATTTGTAGCAGGTTTTTGTTATCCATAAAAACTCACAGGAAAAGCAGCATCTCACAAGCACATCACCAAAAGCCCACATTTGTGGCAAAAAAGCATTAGTTATTTGTATACACTATCAATGAACATGGGCTGCTTTACACCATTCTTCTCTTCCCATTTTATGCTAAAAACAAGACTTTAATGGAGTTTAGTGGAAACCGCCCAGATAGTGTAATTGCTATTTTGGATGAGAGATTGGCTCAAGGACACCAATAGCAATTGTGACTAAGTAGGGATTTGAATTTTGGTCTCTCAATTCTAAGTCCAACATTAACCATTGCATTGCAGTAGTTTTCTCAGATTAGTGATTATTGTATAAATGATGCCAATATGCTGAAATATTAATAGAAGAGAGATCAAGAAAATAATTCATGTTTTGCAAAATAATAGAAGAATCCATGGCTACTGTTGTGTCCTAATGGTTTAACCTTCCTCATGGATAACAATGTATCTGAACCAATGTAACCTTGCCTAGGGGCAACAATGTAACCTTCAGCTGTATCACATAAACCCTGTAATAGGACGCGAGCTAATGACCACCAGCGGGCAGCAGCGAGCGTCCAAGCTCTCTCGGTCCAAACTCATCAAAGGCAACAGCGCGGGAAGTTTTCCCGCCACCACCTACACCTGGACAAGAAGGGCGTGACCAGCAATGACGTCACGCGGACAGTAGCCAATGGGCTATCATGGAACCACGTTCAAATGTGTTACTACTGTATTTAAAGAGCTATTGATCCGCCATTACCTCATGTTCCCTCTGACCACCATGCAATAAACCTGAGTTAACCCAGCCCGAGGCTGTGTCCTGTGTCTTGGTTCTCATACACCAAAGCTACAGATCTTGTAGGAGATCATTATGTGGCTGACTGCAGGTTAATTGCGTTTGCTCAGTAGCTAAGAAAATGGGATGCAGATGGGAAGTGAGGAGTAGAAAATACTCTGCTGCTGGAGAGCAGAACAATGCTTTAGGATATAGTGTTAACTAGCACAAGGTTGTCAGAAAATAAGAGAGAGAGAGACTGGAACTATCTATCCAAAGTAAGGTTTTCTGCTTAAATACTTCCTTTAATTAATTTTTAGCAACATGTGGTTGTAGCAGACCAGAAATAGTGGTGATGGTTGAGGGCAGCCAGTTGCAGGAATTTCTTTCAGCAACTCTTTAGTGGAGTAGGACGGAAATGATGGACAACATTTCCTGCAAATGGATGGAGTAAATAAGTGTAAGAATGGAGCTTCATTTGCTCACAGACATTACTTATTTAAGGATGACGGCACTTCTTCCAAATAGTGGATTCACTTCTGTTCTTATGGAAAGGATTGCTCTCAGAAAGAGCTGCTGGACTATAGTGGCTCATGTGGCTAAGACGCTGACTGGAAGGTGGGAGGTCAGCAGTTCGATTCCTGAGTACTGCAGGATGGAATGAGCTCCTGTCTTTGTCTCAGCTCCTGCCAACCTAGCAGTATGAAAGCAAGAAATTGCAAGTAGATCAATAGGGATCACTTCAGTGGGAAGGTAACAGCATTCCGTGTGCTCTGGTGTCTAGTCATGCCTGCCACATGACCATGGATATATCTGCAGAAGCAGACTGTGCTGGCTCTTTAGCTTTGAAACAGAGATGAGCACTGAACCCTGGCTTTCAAGCAAGGGAAACCTTTATCTTTACAGTCGCAAAAGTGGAGAATGAAGTGGAGATATTCTGAACACTTTTCGTAGGTTGCTCCAAGTTAACTGTTTTCTTGGGAAAAGGAAGCTCCTAGCTAGTTTCTAAATCTTTACTGTGGTATTCTTCTACCTATTGCCAATTAGTTTTGTTGATATCCAGAAGATTAGAAATACAGGGATTGTTAAATTAATTTTAAGTCATAATTCCATTTAGCTATATTATCAAGCTTGCTTCCCCACAATTACTAACTTGCAACTAAATTTTCTCTAAAAACCCTGTTTTTTCTTACATATAATTAGACTATTATTTTTAGTTACTTTTACAGACATCTCAATGCTACAAGTTAGTGACCTGGGGTGGTGGGGAAGCCTCTTTTACTATTAACTTAGTCCTCATTTTCAAAGCCCACAAAAGGACACAAATTGGCTCATGATTATTCTTTTTCTATCATTGAATGTAGCCACACCCCATAGCTATAAAAGGAGCTGGAACAGACGACGGGGGCTCACTCTGTCTTGCTGCAGTCAGGTCTCGAACTGCTAACCTGCCAACCTTCCAGTCATTAAGTTCAGTGTCTTAACCACTGAGTAACTGAGGCAATTTCTGGAACTGCTAGCCTTTTCTTGTGTCATTGTTGCTTTTAAAATAGGGGGTAGACCAGTGGTGGGCATCAGCAGGTTCGCAACACTTCGCCAGAACTGGTAGCAGAAATTCTGGCTGGCCCCGCCCATCCAAGTTTTGAAATAAAATAGTCCTAATTCGGGTGCAACGCAGAGCTTTCCCCCTGGCTACGCCCACCATACCACACCCAGTGTTGTAGTAAATTTTTTTGGAGCCCACTACTAGGGTAGACCCATTGCAAGAACCAAAGTTTCAGAGTTATTGGAAAACTGCGGTTCCAAAGGCTGCCTGTAGTTTCCATTATTTTCTGTTATCAAACCAGATGAACTGTGCTTCATCCTAGCAAGAAAAGTAAATCTCTGAAGAAGACTTTGTAATTAATACTTGTAATTAAAGCTTGTAATTAAATCAATGTTTGTATAATTCAATTGCTAACACAGCAGTGCAATTTGTTTCTCTTAATGTACTTCATGTATATGATCAATGGAATTACCAAGCGGAGACAATTTCAGTTTGAAAGATGCAGGAATAATTGCTGTCTGCAATTGGGTTTCACTTGAGGACTGCTAAGGCGAACACTGACTGCCCCAGGTTCTGGAGAGCCCAAGATCCATAGAATAAATTCAATCTGGCACTCCAAAATCGTCTGAAGGCCCTTTGGTGCTTTTTGGTTTGAATCCCTGCTTGGTATCTAGCTGTTAACGAAGAAAGGCATCCCTACATAGTTCTTTGCCATTTCTGTACAAGGATTCTCTGCTGTTTCTCAATAGTAAAGCACTTTTTGCAATAATATATGTTCTACCTCAGGTTATCAACTGTATTCATGGCTGCCTGTGGACTAGGCTATGTAGAAAGCATAGCTGTCCCCTCTTGTCCCAAGAACAAAGGCAAGATGCTCCTTATGTCCATTTCCAGAAAGGGTCAAGATAAAAACATGTGAGAGGGAAGAAGTTGGAATCAGGAACTCAGAATATCAGACTATGTTCGAGGAAGGTCAGCTCAGGTATAAGATAATTTAGCAAACCGGAGGAGCTCTTTCTGTCAATTCCTCTCTATGCAAAGACATGTTCTTATTCATGCACCCAGTCACCAGAGATTGTACCTGCACTTCCTTAGTCTCAAAAGTCCTTTCTCAGAATGAGGCTTTGAGGCAAGGGTAGCCATGACACAGAGAACCCTTCAGAGCAGTGATGACCAACCTTGGAACTCCAGGTATTTTTGGACTTAAATTACCAGAAGCTCAAGTCAGCACTCCTGCTGATCAGGGCTTCTGGGATTGAAGTCCATGAACAACTGGAGTGCCAAGGTTGGCCATCACTGCTTCAGAGCAAGGCATTGGATGTTTGTCTGTTGCAGTGGAGTCACAAGAGACAAATTGCTTCGTGACTGTTCGATCCGTGACATTTGCTGCCACAACTGGCCAATCAGACTCTCTCGGGACCTTCCCTACAGAGAGAAGTGCGAGTTGCTGCCTCTCACATTCTGATATCTGAAGCAATCTTTTGTGTGTGTGTGTGTATGTTCACTAGAACTGATAGCAGTAATTCTGGCTGGACCCACCCATCCAAGTTTTGAAATAAAGTAGTCCTAATTCAGGGACTGCAGTGGCTCAAGTGGCTAAGACACTGACTGGGAAGCAGAATGTCAGCAGATTGATTCCCGAGTACTGCAGGACGGAAATGAGCTCCCGTCTTCGTCCCAGCTCCTGCCAACCTAGCAGTTTGAAAGCAAGAAATTGCAAGTAGATAAATAGGGACCACTTCAGTGGGAAGGAAACAGTGTTCCGTGCGCTCCAGTGTCTAGTCATGCCTGCCACATGACCACGGAAACGTCTGCAGAAGCAGACAGCGCTGGCTCTTCGGCTTAGAAACAGAGATGAGCACTGCACCCTAGAGTCGGATACGACTGGCTTTTGAGCAAGGGAAACCTTTACCTTTACCTAATTCAGGTGCAACACAGGGCTTTTCCCCTGGCCATGCCCACCAAACCACGGCCACAGAGTAGGTAGTAAAATCTTTTTGAATCCCACCACTGCTTCCAACTTTCTGTTAGGCACTTCAGCATCACAGTAACACATAGCACAACTCCATGTGGACGATATACTATTTGTTTGTAACATTATTGTGCTACCCACCTGCTTTGCAGATGAACATGGGAACCAAACAGGCAGCAAAACCCTCTAACTACCAAGGAGGAACACATTTTCTCCAACAGTCCATTTAGTCTGGAAGCAAGGTTGTCTAGCAGGATGCACACAAGGAATATCACTCTTATTGTTTCTGTGACTCTTGTGATTTAACCCCATTGCAAAAAGTTGCATCTACAATGGAGGCAAATTACTGGGCATCCTGAGAAGCACACACTTCATTATACCTTCATTACCTCTGCAGTGCAGTTCCATGGGAACGGTTGCAGGCTCCATTTCACAGTGGGAAAAGAAATTGTCCGTACGGTTCAGATACAGGCTAACCTAATGGTTTTATGGGAGACATGTAATTGCTAGTTCCTCTTTCACTCAACACAGCTGTATTGATGCTTCAGACAACCTGCTTAACAAAGCAACAGTTCTGAAGCAAGAGACTTCACACAAAGAGAAGAATTGGTAAAACAGTTTCAGAACTGTACTATATTGGATGGCAGGAGTGAAGTGGGGATGGAGGGTGGGGGTGGAAATGGCACCACTGAATGCTCCTTCATGAAAAGAGTTCCTTGCATGCAGAAGAGCACCATGTCATGAAGGATGATTTCAAGCCCTTAAGGTTTGACATTGCGTCTCCATGTGCAATTCATATTTTTGTACCTTGTGACTGCTAATGTGCAAACTAGACTGATTCAGTTCAGTTGAATATTGCAAATCCATAAATACAGTACTGTTATCTCAACCAAAAAGCAAAGCAAAGTAAAAATGTGTAAGAAAAATGTTCATAATATTTGTGTTTCACTTTTTTTCCTCCTTGCTGGTCCCTTGCACTACAAATATTATCATTACTTGGAAGCAAAATTAACTCTGTAATTATATACTCATTGTTGAATAATATGATTAAAAATAGGAAAAGGTAGCATGTTGATACTATACTGCTACAACACATATACAGTACACATGCAAACAAATGCTTAATTAGAAGAACACTTTAGTAAGAATTACAGCCCTTACTTAATTTATGTTATATCTAAAAACACCCTCCAACAATTCTTTGGACTTCTTTCTTTGATAACTGTGTTTCATAGATATGTTTTATTGCATAGAAGCAATGGTGGTGTTTGGAAGCTTTAGTTTTTATTCTATTGCCACTTCCATCCAATAGATACCAATAAAAGTAAAGGTTTGAGTTCCATATAAGTCTATGAGAATGGAAGGCTTCCACTGACAGAATGATGACATTCAGAAGAAGAAAGAGGTTGTTGCCTGATCCTACCACAGCAGCCTTCTACCAAGCCTGTTCTGCTTTGCATGTTTTAGTGTATGGGAACCAAGACACCAGGACAGCCGAAGAGCTGGCTTAACACAACTTTATTGCATGCTGGTCAGAGGGAACATGCGGTAATGGCGGACGAACAGCTCAATATATACAGTGGCTATACATTTGAATGTGGCTCCTTGACAGTCTATTGGCTACTGTCCGCGTGACGTCATTGCAGGTCACGCCCTTCTTGTCCAGGTGAAGGTGATGGCGGGAATCTTCCCGCGCTGTTGTTCTTAGATGAGTCTGGACCAATGAGCTTGGACGCTCGCTATTGCCATTGTGGACATGCGGTCCAACGAGCGGCCCCAGTACAGGTACCCCGCCAAGTGGCGGGGCAGGGGGTTCCAGCCCGCCTGCTGTGCTGGACCTTCTCGTCCAATGATTCTTGCAACAGGAAAAATTGCAAGTACAAGCATGAGTGCCCCTCTTGTTCTGGCCCCCATGCTGCCTCCGCCTGTCCCAGGCCGGGAGGATACAGGGGCAGGGGTAGGGGTGGACAAGGGGCAGGTAAGACTGCCATGGAGGGAGCGGGTTCACCAAAAGGCCCCCTCCCCAATTAATGTCGACATGCTGGAGCGTTGGCTCGCATTGTACCCGAGGAGAGCAGACGCTGTGTACCTCCTTCAGGGTTTTCAACTGGGTTTTCGTATTCCTTTCACGGGGGATAGGTCACCGCAGGATGCACCTAACCTTTTGTCACTTAGGGGAAGGGAGGAGGTGGCTGCCGCCAGCATTAATAAGGAGATTGATGCGGGCAGGGTCGCTGGCCCTTTCCCCGCACCCCCGTTCCCAACCTTAAAGTGCCCAAGAAGTCCCCGGGTGAGTTCCGCCTGATTCACCATTTGTCCTACCCAGCCGGCCACTCGGTCAATGATGCTATCCCTGATGACCTTTGTTCTGTCAGGTATACATCCTTTGACCAGGCATTGCGCATGGTGCGCTCATGTGGCCCGGGTGCACTGTTGGCTAAGTGTGACATTAAGTCGGCGTTTCGCCTCTTGCCCGTGCACCCGGGTGACTTCGAGTTGCTGGGTTTCAAATTCCGGGGTGAATATTATTTTGACAAAGCCATGCCATTCGGCTGTTCCATATCCTGCTCGGCTTTCGAGCGTTTCAGTACCTTTCTGCAGTGGGCATTTGTCCGTAGGTCAGGGTCTCGGTCTGTAGCCCATTACCTGGATGACTTTTTATTCGGGGGTGAACGGGGCTGGGACACGTCCACACGTCTCCTCAACACATTTCAGACGCTAATGGAGGAACTCGGTGTCCCTTTAGCGCCCAAAAAGACCGAAGGCCCGTCTAATAAGTTAATATTCTTGGGGGTGGAAATTGACACGGTAGCGCAGGCGTCTAGGTTGCCCGCAGACAAGGTGTCAAGGATAGTGGCCCTTATATCGGACTTGCTGGCTAAGCGCAAGGCATCCCTTCGGGAACTGCAGGTGCTACATGGACACCTCAATTTCGCTTGCAGGGTGGTCGCACCTGGCAGGGCATTTGCTCGGCGCTTGTGCGACGCCATGGCAGGCTTATCCAGGCCCCATCATAGGGTGAGATTGACACGGGGCATCAGGGCAGATCTGCACATATGGCTCCAGTTCCTGAGGGAGTTCAATGGGGTCTCATTTTGGAGGTCTGACCTCCTGGCTTCGCCCCAATTTCAAATTCAGTCTGATGCCTCGGGATCCCTTGGTTATGGGATGTACTTCAATGGGAAGTGGGCATATGGTGGATGGCCACCAGCCTGGTCAGGCACGGGTCGCCTGAGGGATCTCACATATTTGGAATTTTTTCCCATACTGGGGGCCTTGATGCTATGGGGTGAGGAGTGGGCCAACTCTGTGGTGCATTTCTGGTGTGACAATGCGGCTGTTGTCCACATTGTCAACTCACAGACCTCTAAATCTCCCAGGGTCATGGATCTTGTGCGCCAGTTTGTATTGCGCAGCCTGCGCCTCAATGTACTGTTCAGAGCCAGGCATGTCCCGGGGGTGAATAATGATATTGCTGACGCTTTGTCCCGCCTGCAGATCTCCCGGTTCCGTGCCTTGGCTCCGGAGGCGGAGGAATTTCCCTCGCCACTACCGCAGGAGATATGGACCATTGGCAAGGAGAGGTGAACCGGGCGATAGGCATGTCACTGGCGCCACGCACGCATAAGGCGTATCACCACGCGTTGGTTTCATTTCGGACCTTTTGTTCCCAATTTCGCCTGCCAGATACCTGGCCGATCCCAGTGGCCCACATCCTCCGTTTCATGGTTTACCTGCACGCCCAGGGCCTGGCACCCCGCACCATAGCATCTAGGCTATCAGCGCTGGCTTTTATGGCCAAGGTGGGAGGTCACGCGGACAGTACCGCTCATTTCCGTGTGAGACATGTTTTGGAGGGGTGGGTGCGGGAACGTGGGCGTTGCCTGGACGACCGTCACCCAATTTCCCCTGGGGTACTTACCCAACTGGCACGAGGCTGGCATGACCTATGTTTCGATAGGTATGAGGCAGCCCTGTTTCGTGCGGCTACAACGGTGGCCTTTTTTGGAGCGCTCCGCATCAGCGAGCTTATGATGCTGTCTAAGGCGGATACAAGTCGTAGGGCACTGGAACTCGAAGATGTCTATGTTGCTATGATTGGGCTCAGTTGAGGATACGCTCCTCTAAAACAGATCAGCACGGCGTAGGCAGTTGAGTAATACTGCTACGATGTTCCTTGGAAGACATCTGTCCGGTTGGTGCCCTACAGGAGTTTCTTGCACTGTGTGGCACGCACCATGCCCCGTTTTTTCTGTCACCAGGGTGGGTCTCCCCTCACTCAGCCATTCCTGCAGGATGGGGGCGGTTTCTCCTGCAGTTACTTTTGGGTACTCTGGGGATGAAATACGCCGCATGGGAAGGTGGGGATCACATTGTTTTCAGTTTTGTGTTCACCCTCTTCAACCGTGAGTGCCAGTTTAGTCACTGCAATGTTTCTCACACCCCCTTTTTTCCTAGACAGACCCTCGGTGTCGTTTTACACCGGTGACAGTAGGGCTGGTGGGCCGTTGCCACGTGCACAGGGCAGCGCGTTACGCTGCACAGGGCAGCGCGTTACGCTGCACAGGGCAGCGCGTTACGCTGCGGCGACAGAGTGGGACCCCGACTGGGACTGGGTGCATCCGCACATCTCAGGTGGTGTGGTAAGCGCGGCATGTTATGGCGGGAACTGTTGCCATTCCTTTTCTACATCAGGGATGCTGACTCGCCTGATGTCCTGGTTATTCACCTTGGGGGCAATGGTTTCGGACAGGTCACTGGCCTATCGCGGAAGCTTGCGATTTGCAGTCACCTGGCCTACTCACATTATGTGTGGCCTGCCACACCCCTCATTTGGTCGGACATGATACCGCAGTACGCTTACAGGGGAGCGTTTGGCCTCCAGGCACTTGACCGGGCTCGTCGCTCCAGGGCTATTGCCCGGTTCCTTTTTGATATGGGTTGGGGACGCGTCATTCGCCTCCCCATCATCAGTCTGCAAAATTATGAGCTTTATTCAGGGGAGGGGGCCCATCTGTCGCGAGGAGGTATGGACCTCCTGCTGAGTGATTGGCGAGCAGGCCTGTCGACCGAGCTGACGGTCTTGGGGGGGGGGCGTCGAGCCTTTATTGAAGCCTCTCCGGGTGGCGGGTAGCACTGGTAAGGTAAACATTTATGACCCACAGGTATCCGGCAGGTTCGCAATTGACTGGACAACACTAGATAGGCATAAGTTGTTTAAACGTTGTCCGGTCAACGACGAACCAGGCGAGGGGGTGATGGTTACCACTAGACAGCTGGAATCACCCCCTGATTTTACGGATACACGTCAGAGGGTGGGGTCATTAGTTAGATATTGACTACGGTCAACAATTTGTTTGTTGTCAACAAACAAATTGATACAAATAGATACATTGTAACAATTGCCGTTGGCAATTTTGGGTGGTACCTTACCAGTGTTACTTCGGCCTGCTTGCCTTAAGAATTATGATTGGTCGTTTTACCAATAGAAATTTATAATTCGGACTAGGGCTTGAATCAATAAATGTGGCCCATGCCGTTATCCACTTTCATTTGTGTCTGAGTCCATCATTGGGGGGGTGCGCCTGCAATGGAAGCGCGGCGCCAAAATGGCCGCCGCGCTCTTTGCGGGCCCCCCCCACCGGACGAAACCATCCGGGTAGTTAGGGGCGTGGCCAGCACCCTAATAAAAGGGGCTGGCCACGAGGCAGCCGTGCTGCCATTTTGGCGAACCGACGGAGCGGAGAAGTTTTTCCCCTCCACCCCCTCCCTAGTTAACAGTGTGATTTCTTGGTCGCTTCGGGGCCGGGTGGGAATTTTTGGCTGGGACTCGCAATTGGCCTTTGAGTCCTGGCTTTTTCGCCCATCCCACACTGTTGCTATGGTTTGATATAGGGGTTTGTCTGTGCTACTGTTGACTTTGGTCACATTGGCGGGTAGCACTGGTAAGGTAAACATTTATGACCCACAGGTATCCGGCAGGTTCGCAATTGACTGGACAACACTAGATAGGCATAAGTTGTTTAAACGTTGTCCGGTCAACGACGAACCAGGCGAGGGGGTGATGGTTACCACTAGACAGCTGGAATCACCCCCTGATTTTACGGATACACGTCAGAGGGTGGGGTCATTAGTTAGATATTGACTACGGTCAACAATTTGTTTGTTGTCAACAAACAAATTGATACAAATAGATACATTGTAACAATTGCCGTTGGCAATTTTGGGTGGTACCTTACCAGTGTTACTTCGGCCTGCTTGCCTTAAGAATTATGATTGGTCGTTTTACCAATAGAAATTTATAATTCGGACTAGGGCTTGAATCAATAAATGTGGCCCATGCCGTTATCCACTTTCATTTGTGTCTGAGTCCATCATTGGGGGGGTGCGCCTGCAAATTATATCGCTGGAGCTTGAAAAAATATTGTTAGGATCAGTCACCGAAATAACTGGTGCAATTCAAATTTCTGGGCCTTAAATTGTTATACAACAATTAACAGAAAATAAAAAGAAAAGTATTTCTGTGATAAATTAAAACAAACATTGAGCTAAACACTTACAAAGCAATGCTCACTCACTTTGACCGCTCTGTTAGCTTTCAGCCAGGAGCCCACAATTATGCTTACAGAAAGGTCTGTGGGTGTAACTGGATTGTCAGATGTGCTTCCCTTGTCAGCGCAACTTAAAACGGGTCCTTATTACTTGATGGAGCATGGTGGTGGTGGTGAGTTTGAAATGGAGGCGGCCTAGGATTCATTTGCAGATGGTCCTATTATCATCCCTTTCGTTATTTTCACCTCACTACAAAATCTACTAGTGAATGTGAAGTGCACTATGTTAATGAAAGAAATATGGATGAATGCATATTGTGCGAAGTAAATTGTATAACTGTGGTAGATTGTTGCTAACTCACAAGATGCCTTTCACATGCAAGAAAGAAACCCAACTGTGCAGCATCATTATCTCATTGGTTAAGGAACTGCAGAATCAACTCACCAAAAGGTGCCTTCATTTTGGCAGTATTTTTGTCTGGCCTAGACATGAAAGAAGACATGGCAATTCATCACTGAGCTACAAAATATAAAACATCATGCATGTAAATAACCTACAGGATTCTGTTCAAAATATTTCTGTGTCTAAGTCCACCTGTCCCTCCAAGATTGAGAGTCTAAACGTCTGTAAACCTTGAACAGAGCTACTAGACTTTCCCTAATCAGCAAAGACAAACATAGGGGCATGCCTGAGCTACTCATTCCTTCATGTGACCTCTAGTTAATTCCATGTGGTGTTTTCCCTTATATGCTCCTTATGTTCTCAATTAGTAGAGAAAAAGGGGAGGGAAGCAAAACCTCTTGACTGGAAAGGGACAAGAGAAAGCAGTGAGAAAGGCTGAGTGGATGGCCACATGGAAGGAGTGAAAAGTGAAGAAGAAAAAAAGCAGGATAAATATTTGAAGAGAAAGAAAATAGGGAAAGAGAAAGAATGGAGGACAGAGGGCTAAGAAGTTGCTAACCTACCAGAACCTGGTACTTCTGATACTAAAGGTAAAGGTCACCCTTGCTTGAAAGCCAGTCATATCCGACTCTAGGGTTCAGTGTTCATCTCTGCTTCATAGCCGAAGAGCCAGTGCTGTGAACAAACATAAAATATGTTTGTGCACATGTTAGCCTCAGTTTTTGAAATTTGGCATGGATGCTAGCAAGATTGAGGAGGTGTAGTTGAGAACTTTTGCTAGATTTTTAATGGCACATTTTCAGCTAGTAATATAATGCAAACATTAGTGACTGACATGAACTTGTGGAAGAACTTTTCTATAACCATCAAGCTTCTTGTTTTAGAACACAGATGTAAAGACAATTTATGTAAAGAATCACCCGTCTCATGAGTCAACTCACAAGAGGAATCTTCTGACAATATAAAGCTCAGATGCTTTATAAGCAGTATAGAGCCATAGCTTGATACAATATAAGATAGAGTGAACTCTGATATCAAATCAAAAGATTTTTTGATCATTGAACTTCTAAGGTGTTTGATGAGAACTTTACTCAGGAATACTGGCAATCCTACCTTTATCGCTAATGTATTTCAATCTACTTCCTGCTGGAGTTTTATAACAATCTCTTGTGTTGCCTGCAGTATGAGTGACTGGGAGGAACATTTCTGGGTTGGGGTGACTGTCTGTCTAGCACTAATCAACCATTATTTCCCACCTCTGAATTCAAAGAGATCCCAGTCTCTCTCTCTGCTTTGTTTCCCTTTCCTCTCTTTTACCAGTTGGTGTTCAATTGTTGTTGTTTGCTGTCAAACTGTTTGCTTGGTTGCAGTAAATAAAGCATGCACATATTGTATTTGTAATTCCAAGTAACTGTAAGTAAATGAATGTATCTTATTCTTTCTCATACAAATACTCAGAATGAGTTATTGAAACTGTGAGTGCCAGTTAATGAGAAAAGGGTGGACTCCCATGTCAAATAATAGCATTTTTACCTTGCTGTAGGTCTGGCAGAGTTTATCAGATCAGACTGGTTTTTGGGAAATTCTAGACTAAGCAGATAGTGAATACCAAGTATCATGTTATTTGCTCATCAGGTATTATTTTAATACAAAATAAAATGCATCCTTTTTTTTGGCAACTTAAGGGCACTCCAATCCCTGCCTCTTACACAAAGCTTCCTGCATTTATCTATCTAAAAATCTATTATCTATTTATTTATCTGTATTTCTGTTTGTCAGATTTGATCCCTTTAGAAGGGATCGCCATGACTGCAAACATTTTAGAGATCAAGTGTGCAAACAGAGTGGCTGGGCTAACTCTGTGTTGGGGAAGGAGGAAGCTCTCCCATTGGGCTGCTGGGCATAGCGGTGAGGTGAACTCTGTGCTGGGGCAGAAGGAAGCAGCTCTCATTGGGCTGCTGGGCAGAAGGGCAGGGTCACTCCTGTGCTGGGAGAGAGAGAGGAAGCACTCCCATTGGGTTGCTGGGCAGAAGGGAGGGACAAACTCTGTACTGGTGTGATGGTGTGCATGCCAACATAGAGGCCTGGGAGTGCCATGCCTGACATGTGTGCCATAGGTTCACCATCATTGTCCTAACAGATACTAGTTCTCCAGGTGTGAGGAAAGCAGACTGACTCTCAGGGTAAAAACTATAAGACTTCAGGCTTGGAGTTGAGAAGGATAGCAAATCCAACAGTAATGGAGCATATGCAATTATTTCTGCAAAGCAAGACTCATTGGCGTGGCTAAGATGGTGCTTGGTTAACACGTATCTTTTTTTGCTCGTGCCAAGAAAGGGATTTTAAAGAGGATTAATGTAAAAAAGTTGGAGCCAAACTGCCTGAAAGCGTTTATCCGGAGCCTGGGAATCTTTTGTTGTGAGTTTATTTTCGCCGGAGTCGGAGTTCGAGGAACGGGCGGCGAGGGAAGCGTGGCACAGGCTGTGCTGATCATGCCGCTGGCGGTTTTAAAAGTGAAACTGGCTTTGTACCTTTTTTGAAGAGAGAGAAGGAAGAGAAAATAAAATAAAGTGGACGCTGGCGGTGGTGAACAAGGTCTCGGAGTTGGATTATTGAGAGGACACAGTAAGTGTGGAGGGAAGGAGGAGGGTTAAGTTTGAAAATGGAGGGCAAAGCTGGGAAGGAGTAATGGCGGTGAGGAAGAACAGGAACGAAAGTTAAAAGTTTTGAAGACTGCTGAGAGCGGAGTGTGGGGAAGTTGTTGAGAAACGGTGGTTGGAGAGGTGAAAAGGAGTGGATTAGAGCAGAGCAAAGACTGAGTAATGAAGGGAATGTTTGGAAGATCATAGTGGGGTGTTGGTGTGTTTGGAAAGAATGGAGGAGAGACCGGGCTTGGGAACCGCTGTTGCGGTTGGATTTACAAATATCTTTTTTCTCAATTTTATGGGGCTGCAGTTGAGGTCCTAGCAGTGAAGGCAATATATTTACTTTTCATCCTTTTGCTGTCCATTAAATTTTGGAACTGTGGATTTATGGTTACCCTGTGAAGAAACTTTTTTCCTCTTTTTCTTACTCCTGTTTATGCAAGATCGCTGGGGGTTTTCTGCTGAGTTTGCAATTCCTGGATACATTTTGGATACAATAATACAAGTGGAGTAAACCAGTAGGTCAGCTCTGAGTGGATTACAAAGTGAATAGAAGATTTGTTTGAGTCGCAGGGGGTCTTGGTCTGAATGAAAATTTTATTAAACAAAGCTGGAAAATAATTGGGATCATAAAAGCGTCTTGGCTCTGGGAGCATTATTTGAGGATCTTATAAATAAAATGGAGAAGAGGAAGGAAGAGGAGGTTGTAAGGCCTAAAAAAACTGATGCGAGAAAGGAGGAGAAGAAAGATAAAGTGCCAAGTGTGGATGCATCATCATCATCGTCGTCAGCAACTACAACAGAGCAGACGGGAGCAATGGATCCAACTCAAATTATGGTAGAGCTGGGGAAGCTGTTTAGAAAAATTGATAGGATGGAGGAAGTGACCACGAAGGCATTAAGAGAAATCAAGGATGTGAGGGTAAAAGATAAGGAGGAGTTAATGGGAAGCCATAAGAAACTTGCCAGTAAGTTTACTGATTTTTCTACAAAGGTTGATGCTAATTGTCAGAAAGTGGATAAAGTTTTGAATCTGGTACAAAAAGATATGAAATTAATGCAGAATGATATAAAAGGGCTGCATGAGGAACAAAAAGAAGTTAAACTGAAAGTTGAGGTTCAGGGGAAGAAATTGGAAATGGTGGAAGAGGTGATGAGAAAACAGAACATGGTGATATGAAATTTGATGGAAAAAATGCCAGACAAGCTGAAGGAAAGAATAGTCGATTGGCTAAATAATTTGAATATGGGAAAAGTTTTTGTAAATGAAAATATTGCGAGTGTTTTTAGACTGGGGCCAAGGAAGGGAAAGAAAGTTTAAAGGAATGTTTTGGTTAAATTTGCAAATTGGGTGGATAAGTTAAAGGTGATGGCTTTTATAAAACAGGCTGGGTCTGGCGTTTAAAAAATTGATGGATGTGATGTGGAGGTTTATAACGACATATCCATTGAGGAATGGGTATGGCGCTATAAGATGAAGCCTGTGACAAAACTCCTAAGAGAACGTGAAATTGTTTATCACTGGAAATTTCCTCAACAGCTCAGATTTTTTTTAATGATAAAAAAATGCATACGATGGACACTGAGATGGATTCATTAGATTATTTGTGCTAGATTGGATTGGTTAAGACAGCATCTTGAGAGTGGCGGGCTTTGAGGAAGGTTATGTCGGAATCAGGAGGTTCACAAAGAGAATATGGGAATGAACAAAAGAGAGGGGCTACAGGAGGAAACAAGGATGAAGATGAGGTACAGGTAGTAGTTGAGGAAGGGTGAAGTAGGGTACTAATAAGAGGGATTTAGACCGATCAGAGAAAGGATGAAATGTTTTAATATTGATAGATTTAGAAGTAGATGTTAGGCGCTAGAGCTTTAGCTAGAATGCACATCTTGCATGCCCCCCCCCCTTGAAGGATAAGGGCTACTTTTTGGTAAGAAGAGTGGGGAGGGTAGGTTTGAATGTTAAATGTATTTTGCTTTTTTCTATTGTAATTATTGTTAGAGTATGCTTGGTGAGGGTAATTGCACAAGAAGGAGTTTGCGGTTGTCAAAATGTATGGATACTAGCTAAGGTATGAGGAACTTTAAAGTATTGACTTGGAATGTGAAAGGTACGAGCAGTCAAGTGAAGAGAAGGAGGTTAGAATCAGTTTTGAGGAAGGATAGGCCGGATGTAGTCTTTCTTCAGGAAACTCATCAAAAAACAGAGGATACAAATAAGATTTTTTGGGGGGATGGATGCAGATATATGAAAAGTCGTATGGAACTTCTAAAGCAAGGGGAGTGACTGTCTTGATTTTGAAGAGACTTGGCTTTGAGATGACGAATAGTATTTCCGATCCAGAAGGCAGATATTTAATAGTAGGGAAGATAAATGATGAAGAAATAATGTTAGTAAATATATATGCCCCAAATGATCATCAGGAAGAATTTTTAAATAAAGTATAGGGTATATTGGAGAAAGAGAGATCAGCTAATATGATTGTGGCAGGAGATTTTAATCTGATAAGGCCCCCGGAGTATTGTACCAATGTAGCTAGAGCTGGAAGATCTGCTAAAATGAAGATATTAGATAAATGGATGAAGAGTCTGGGATTGAAAGATATGTGGAGGGAGCTTAAGGGATCAGAGAGGGCATATACTTACTTTTCGCAGGTCTACAATACATATTCTAGAACTAGCAAGAGTTGCCCGGTGTTGCCGGGCTTCCCCCCCCCGTGTGTTTTAATAAAAAATGAACCAATTTTATTTTTGCAATAGTTTTACATTGTGTTGGAAGGTTAAATTGTGTAAATTTTTTTAAAAAATTGCTTAGTCTGTAATTTTAATTTTTTAAATGTTTATTTATGTAAAATTTGTTTGGCTTGGCTGTTATTAACTGTGATCTGCTTTTTTGGTTTTTTTTTGAGGATTAATAAAAGAAGAAAGTATGATATAATTTTTTCAAATTGTTTTATGTAAGCGAATAATGTTTTAGTTTTTTGAATTTTTTAAATTAGTTGTACCGTAGGTAATAATTTTAATAATGTAAAAGTAAATGTTTTTTACATTCAATGTTTTTAAAATGTGTTTAGATGTTTTGAGTTTAAAATTGAGTTATAACTCAGCACAGGATTTTTAAAAGTTTCAATTGTATTTTATTGACATATATTTGTGATTTGTGTGAAAGTGTGTTTAGTGTAATTTTTTTTACTTGTTTTTATTGGTGTGACCTTTTGTGTAAAATTGTGAATTTGTGTTTTGTTTGGGGCTGTTGTGTGTTTTTGAATTGTTTTTACTATTGTGGCCAGCAGGTGGTGCTGGTAGGGGTTATTGTATTTTGACTTTTTTTTCTCTCGTGGCCTCTGGGTGGAGCTTCTTCTGGTAAGTAGTGTCTTTCTTTATTCATTTCTTTTCCAGTCCAGGTGGAGGTAGCACCTCTTTTGGTAAGTTTGCTTGTTTTCTTTCTTTTGTGTGTGTGTGTGGGCGGGGGGGGTTTTTTGGTATTTTTTGTCTGTTTGTTTTGTTTTTGATTGTGTGTTTGTTTACTTCGTATTGTTTTTGGTGTTTTTGTTTTTGTGTATTTTTGGATGTGTTTGAGTGTTTTTAGTAACTTTTTAAAAAATATTTATTTGGTGGTGGGGAAGGTACGTGGTCATTGGGGGTTAGGAAGGGTGGGCTAGGTGGTGGGGAGGGGGCATGGTCATTGGGGGTTAGGAAGGGTGGGCTAGGTGGTAGGGAGGGGGCATGGTCGTTGGGGGTTAGGAAGGGTGGGGAGGTGGTGGGGAGGGGGCATGGTCGTTGGGGTTAGGAAGGGTGGGCTAGGTGGTGGGGAGGGGGCATGGTCGTTGGGGGTTAGGAAGGGTGGGCTAGGTGGTGGGGAGGGGGGCATGGTCGTTGGGGGTTAGGAAGGGTGGGCTAGGTGGTAGGGAGGGGGGCTTTATTGTGTTATGGTGCTTTGTTTGTGTGGAGTCGTGAAAGTAGATCGGGGTTTCCCCTTTAATATCAGTGGGTGGGAGGTTGCGACCCCCCTCTCCGCTGGCTCCCCTGGGGTTGGGAGGTTTGTGGGGACAAAAGAGGTATGTCCCCCCAACTCTTCTGGACCCAGTAGACCAGGCAGAGTGGATCGATTCCCTCCCCCCTCCTTAAAACAACTCCATTTTTAAAGAGAAGAAAAGACAGAGTTGTTTTAAGGAGGGGGGTGGGAATCGATCCCCTCTCCCTGGTGTCCTGAGTCCAGAAGGGTTTGGGAAACATACCCCTTTTGTTCCCACAAACCTCCCAACCCTAGGGTAGCCAGCGGAGAGGGGGATCGCAACCCCCACCCACTGATATTAAAGGGGAAACTCCAGTCGGGATCTTCAGGCTCTGTTGGTGAGGGAAAGAAAGCCGGCTGGAATGCTTAATTTGGAATGCTCGATAGTATGCTAACAAATTCGGCATACCCAAACTCCCTTCTTTCTGAGATAAGTACCAAAACTTCTTTGGAAGTCTAGATTTTTTACCTCCATTACAAAAATTATTAAACATCTTTTGAAATTCATTGATTTCCTTCTCCTTCAAGTGGATCGCAAGTGCATCAAATAGAAAATTAATCTTTGGCAGCAATATCATTTTGCAAATTGCAATCCTCCCGAACCATGACAAATTCAGCTTTTGAAACTCTTGTAATTTGCTCTTAAATTCTACTTTCAAACTGTCATAATTCAATCGTTTAAGTTCTTCCAATTTGTTTGAAATAGTTATCCCCAAATATTTCAACTTTTCTTTAATTTGTATATTGAGTGCCCCCACTATCTTTCCCATCTCGTCTACCCCCATATTGCACAGCATCAATTCTGATTTATCCCAATTTATCATCAGTCCGGTTATAGCTTCAAATACCTGTAGTTGATCTTTAATCCTATCCATTACCATCTCTGGATGTTTCACCGTTAACAACGTATCATCTGCATACATGCTCACTTTATTACCCATTATCCCTTCTATGTTTGAATCATCCCTTATATTTTTAGCTAATATTTCCATTGCCATGATAAACAGGATAGGAGATAGTGGACATCCCTGCCTGGTGCCTGCCTCAAGCTTTACCACATCTGTAACCTCTTCATTTACTCTAATCCTAGCATTCCCTTTTTGGTATAATAGATCAATTACCCTTCTAAATCTCTCCCCAAATCCATAATTTCTAACTATTTCCTTAATTGAAGACTATTGTAATGAATCAAATGCCTTAAAAATGTCTAATGATAATAGACCCACCTTTTCCTTCGTTTGATTAACATTATCAATTAGATCTAATACCCTTCTAGTCAAGTCAGCCATGTGCCTGCCTTTTAAAAAACCGACTTGGTCAACATTTATATATACCCCCATAAAACTATTTAAATGATTAGCCAATATTGCTGTGAAGATCTTGGCATCCTGGTTTATAAGAGAAATTGGTCTGTACGATTCCACCTTTTCCAAATTCTTTCCCGGTTTTGGCAGCAGAACGATTATGGTATTAATCCATGAGGTCGGGATTTGTCCTCCATCTAAAATATAATTATATAACTTCACTAACTTCGGAACCACAACGTCTTTAAATTCTTTATAAAATTTTGTTGATAATCCATCGTCTCCCGGAGCTTTCCCCATCTTCAACCCACTAATTACCTCCTTTACCTCTTTATCGGTGACCCTTTCCTCCATTTTTTCTCGATGTTCTTGTTTTATTCCATTCCCTAACTGTCTCTCCAAAATCGTTTTGAGCCTCTCCACATCTACCTCCTTTTTTGCATATAATGCTTGATAAAATTCCTTCACAATTTTACATTTATCCCTATTCTTGTTACACCTTAAACCTTGTTTATTAACCAACACCCCAATTTCTCTTTTTTCCCTTTTAGCCTTAGCTGCTTTTGCTAATAATTTTGAACTTCTATTACTAAATTCAAAATACTCTCTATTTAAATAAATCAAATCTCCTTTAACTTTATCAATATCCTTGCCCATTAACTGTGCCTTGAGTCTTTGCAATTTAGTGAAAGTTTTTTTATCTTTACTTTTTGAATGGTCCTCCTGTAACTGCTTTATTTCTTTTTCTTTTTCTATCTGTCCTACCTTATGTCTTTTATATTTAATACTCGCCAACTTTATACTTTCCCCTCTGAAAACCGACTTCATGGTATCCCAAACAACATTAAAGTTAACTTCATTATTGTCATTCTACTGCCAACTTTCTTTCCACCTTTCCATGATTTGCTCTTTACATTTTTGGTCTTTAAATAAGTTGGGATCGTACCTCCAACTTCTTCCTCTTCGAATATCTTTTTGTAATTTCAGTTCCAAAAGTACTTTGGCATGATCAGATTCCTTGATGATCCCGATTTCCATTCCCTCAATATCTTTAATCAGGTTTTCCGTAAGAAAGACGTAATCTATTCTCGAGTAGGTCCCATGGACATGTGAGAAAAAAAGAATATGCCCTTTCAGAGCCCTTAATCTCTCTCCAAGAGTCCTTCAAACCCATCGCAACCATCCATTTGTCTAAAACATTCCCTTTCAAGCCAATTCCACATCTTGCTATGTTCGTGCAGTCTAAGCCTGACCTTTTCAGATTAAAATCTCCAGCCACAATAGTTTTTGCAACATTTTCTGGCTCGACTACTTTCCGAACTTTTTCTAAGAAATCCGCTTGATGGTCATTTGGAGCATATATATTTACCAACATAATTTCCTCATCTTCTATTTTTCCCTTTACAATCAAGTATCTACCCTCTTGATCAGCAACACTTTTTGTAATCTCAAATCCTAATTTTTTAGAAATCATAATTGCCACGCCTCTCGCTTTTGAAGTTCCAAACGCCATCTCATAATGTTGAATCCATCCCAAAAAAAGTTTGTTCGTGTCTTTTGACTTCTGGTGCGTTTCCTGTAAGAACACTATATCGGGTCTATCTTTCTTCAACGCCAATTGCAGCCTCCGCCTCTTAAGAACAGAACCTGTACCCTTCACATTCCAAGTTAATATTTTAATATTTCCCATAATCTATTTCCTTTCTAACTTCTAAACTCTCCATTGGGCGTGCCATCACCAACCCCTTCCCCCCAAAAAAACACAATTCTACATAGAACACACACTATCTCTCTCCCCACTTTCTTCAAAAAAAAAAAGACGCCTTCGACAACCAAAGAGGGGAGAGGGGGGACATGCAAGATGTGCCTACCTACCAGTGATACGCACTACTCACCTTTCTATAACATTTAAATGCTTTAATTTTTAATAATCTATTTCTCATTGCTCCTTACTTGTCTCCTCCTCCACCATGATCAGCGACAGCTCCTCCTCCTCATCCTTTCCCTGCGGTGTTCCACCTGTGGCACCACCAGCCTCTGCCCTCTCATGCTCCCTCCCCGGAGCACCCGATTCCAACAATTCTTTCTTAAAATTTATCCACTCTTCTGAATCTGTTTTTACCAACTCCAACAAACTCAGATACTCCAATGGATTGGTCCCTTCATCAATTACTTGCATTCTTTTCTCATAGAAAAAGCGCAGTTGCTGTGGAAATCTCCAATTGTACCTTATGTTTTTACTCATCAACAATTTGGTTACAGGTCTCATCTTATATCTCCACGTTCTTTCTTTCAATGAAATATCATTGTAAACTTCTACATCAGAACCATCAAATTTCAGGGCATCAGGTCCAGCATGTTTCAAAAAAGCCATTACTCTAAGTTTATCACCCCAATTTGCAAATTTTACCAAAACATTTCTTTGAACCACTTTCCCTCTTCTTGGGCCCACCCTGAATACACTTACAATATCTTCCTGAACAAATTCCTTTCCCATATTCAAACCATTTAACCACTGAACCACTCTTTCTCTTAGCTGGTCCGGTGTCCGTTCAACCACCTGATGGATCACAATGTTCTGCTTTCTCATCATATCTTCCACAGCATCAATCCTTTTCTCTTGCTCTTCCAATTTCAGCTTATTCTCCCGCACTGCCTCCTGAGTCCCTTTTATTTCCTTTTTTATGACAGTTACCTCATTTTGAACCAATTTCACATTTCCCTCTATTTTTTGCAAACTTAAGTCCACTTTTTTTGAAAAATCTGCAACAGATGATACCACCTTATCTTGTTTTTTCATCATTTCATTTCTATCTTTCACCCTTGATTCCTCATTCTTCTCAAATTTCTGGAACAATTTTCCAATTTCCACCATAATTTGAGTATGATCATAAGGCTCAGGTGGCGGTGATGAAGACTGAGGGGCTTCTTCCATTGGTGCTTTTTCTTTCCTCTTAGACTTCACTACTGGTTCTTCCTCTTTTGCTTTCCCTCTTGTGCCTTTATCCATGATGACACGCAGTAGGAGAGTCCAGTGTTGCAGAGCGTTGCAAAGTCTTAGTCAATCCAGACAAGCCTGTGCCACTGCAACCGCTAGTACCACGTATCCAAACAGGGCAAACAAAGCTTATAAGGAGGAAGAAATCCAGCAAAGAGTTAGTTGCTATAATCCACAAAAAGAAAACAGGAACCGGAATATGCTCCAAACAAAAAGAAAAAAGGAATAGTCCACATCCGACCCGTTTCCCCAAAGCAAGCAGTCCAACTATTCACCTTCCAAACCACGAAAATAGAGGCTCCAAGGAAACGGTCACCCAGATTTTTTCGTTTAAGTCAAAGCCACCAGGAGGGGGGGTGAGAGGAGAAAAAAAGCCCAAAATCCAAGCAAGGAGGGAAGAAAAACAGGAGGAGCAATATGTCCAAAAAGAAGATGTTATTTGTAATCCACACGGTGAAGGAATAAAAAACAAGTTAATCCTTCTCTTGAAGTGAACAAATCAAAGCTCCCTTTTCCAGCGGGTACATTAACTTCAGGGGGAAACCCCCCTTCTTCCTCTGTGAATCGGCAGACTTTCCCCACACACTTTAGACTCGAAACACACTGCAGCCTTCAAAAGCTGGAGCCCAGACGAGAACTTCTTAAACCACTTTACTATCGCCAAAACATGCCGCAGTTCTCCTGGAGCGCAGGGAAGCCATAGACCAGAACACAATCACTTTCGTTTTCCAGGACCGCCACCATTAACGGGACGACCGCCCGATTTCATCCACTTCCACCCACTTCCAAATCCAGGCTCTTCTAAGCAAGATCCCCAGTTAGCTTTAACTTTTCCATATAGACTTTCGTGCACTTACATGGAATTGTTTTCTTGCCGATTCTACTGCCGCCTCAGATCTCCGCCGTCTCACTGGCAGGCGAGGCTCCGTTGCGAGCCTCGCCTGCCCAGGAAACCTCCCAAACTTCGACCGCCCGACTTCAAAACTTTCCAGATAGGCAAGCAGGAGTCTTATCGACAAAAAATACCACTTTAAAAATTTCCCATTTTGCTCAATCACATTAATTACCACTTTGATAAGCGCGAGCGTCCGGATCAAGATGTTACTCGTCGGCCATCTTAGCCACGCCCCATTAAATGATTTTGAAGAGATGACAGGACTGAGAATTAATTGGGACAAATCAGAAATGATACTCTGTAATGTTGATAAGGAGGAACAAGAGAAAATAAAGGATAAATTTGAACTTAAAGTTAAAAATTGTTTGAGATATTTAGGAATAAGTATTTCAAATAAATTTGAAGATCTTAAGCAATTGAATTATGATAAACAGAAAAAGGAAATTATAGAGAAAATAGAATTGTTTAAAAAGATTAAATTATTCTGGTTTGGCAGGATTGCGTTAAGTAAAATGATGCTGTTGCCAAAAATTATTTTTTTATTTGATGCATTACCAATTAGATTAATTGACAAAGAAATTAAAGATTTTCAAAATGTAATAAATAATTATTGTAATGCAGGAAGAAAACCTAGAATAGCAAAGATTTTTTTGGTACTTACCCCAGAAGAAGGAGGACTGGGGATACCCAATTTGAAGAATTATTATAGAGCTTTCCAAATTAAGAATATTGTGAAGAATTTAGTAAGGGAAAGGGTAATATGGGAAGAAATAGAGATGAAGGAGTTAAGTCAAGTGGGTAAAGGGATATTTTTGGGTAACAATAAAGGGAAAATAAGTGTTAAAAATAGGATGATGAAAACAATGTTGGATGTTTGGAATAAGGTTTAAAAGGATTTGGGTCCAGAATTATCTCCAATAATAGAATTAGAGGACATTAAAAATTTTCCGATAAAATTGGATAAAAGGCTGAAGGAGGTATTGGAAAGAAAAAATGTTTTCCTGTTGAGAGACTGGATACGAGCCTGTAAAGATAAAGAGAACAAAGCAGAAATTTACTCTCAGTTGAATTTGAATTGGTTCCAGATGGTGCTGTTGGATAGATGGAATGGTAAATATAAGGGAGAAATTAGTTTAGAGAGGGATAAAACGGAATTTGAGGAAATGTTGTCAAAGATAAGAAAAGGAGATATGGGATTAAAGGGTATAGTAAGCAGAATATATAAAATCTTAAATAAAGAAGGCAACCCTCAAGAAACTTTGAAATCATGTTGGGAACAGGATTTGAACATAAAAATTCCAGGAAAAAAATGGAAAAATAAATGGAGAAAAAGGTATATGAGAACTATGTCAGTTAGAATGAAGGAGCATAATTATAAAATGTTATGGAAGTGATATTTGACCCCAGAGAGATTATTTCAAATGGATAATACTAAAAGTAAAATGTGTTGGATATGTAAAAACTCCTTCGGAACATATGAACATATGTGGTGGAAATGTACTGTGGTAAATGAGTTTTGGGGGAAAATTGAGAATGAAATATGTGATATTATGGGGTCAGAATGTAAATTGAATTTAAATATTGTGTTGTTAACAGATGTGGAAAATTTAAAGGTAAAGGAGGATAAAAAGGAGTTAATAGCTCTTATGCTGATAACGGGTAGAATGTGCATAGCAAGAAATTGGAAACTTGATAGAATTTTAAAAGTAGAGGAATGGTATAAAGAGGTGTGGGATCTTGCATTGAATGATAAATTAACATAGGAGATAAATAAATATAAGGGAAAATGAAAGAAAATAGATTTTGGAAAATTTGGCAACCATTTGTGGACCATTCATTGAAAGGAGATCAGGGTGGCAGCCATGTACCAGATTATATACATTTTTGGAAATGGTGAAAAAATATGACATCCTACAGACTCCTTTAATTTGTAAATACACAGGGTGTTTATTGTAATAGATTTTGTTTTGTTTAATGTAAGCAGATTTAGATTTATGTAAGCACTGGTATAGCAAATTTTAGAGTTATTAATTGGGATAAGATATAGAGAAGTATTGTTGGCTATACAGTTAAATAAGTTTTTTTCTTTTGGTGGGATCCGCGCACACAATTGGTATACTGGCCCTGACAGAACCCCGGTGATAGGCGATCACCTCGTTACCAGGGGTTCCTGAAGGGACAGAAATTGGGGGAGCAGAATATTAGATAGGGTTTAATTCACCCGCAGCTGACCTGACAGGCAGCTCGGACAATAGGAAGCTAATGACTAACTCGCTTGTCATGTAATAGGTAATCTCGCATCTGCGGATTACCTTAAATCCCAAAATCAATACCAGCCACATGTTTACCCCAGATAGCTTGGAACAATGGAGTTCCCCTGTCATTGTTTAGTTTGGTTAATTAACTCCCCTGTAGAGTTTCCCAATTAACTCGTGTAAACATGGCGTATGGATTCTGCCAGATCGCAGTTCTTTTGCACGCAGCCTGTACAGGATAAATACTGATGATTTGCCTCATTAAATCACTGGTCTTCGCTCCATCTTGCCTCATGTCTCATTGCTTGACCAGTCTCCTCCGGGACCCAACAGCCGCTTCGAGGCCCTGATCCAACATCGTTTCTTTTTTTCTCTTTTAAGTGAAAGTAAATGTAATTTGTTAATGTTAGGTATTTAATTTGTATTTTAGATTTTTGTATTGTCAAAATGAAATGTATTTTGTTTTGTTAACTGTGTTCTTTTTTGTATTGTTTTTATAATAAATTAAAAAAATCTCACTTGCCAAAAAAAAAGCAAGACTCATTTATGGACTAGATAGATAGGCATTTACAGCACACAATATAGTACCTTTGGGCGTTCCCCCCTATTATTGGATCAGTTTGATAAATTATAGAAAACTGGAAGCTAATTCTGTTCCTGATATTTGGCTGCCTTTGGATATATTCTTGTTTTTTCAGCCTTTTAATGAAAAATCCAATCACAGATGGTTTCTGGAATATTTTAAGTTAAATGTCTTTGTGACTCATGAGGGTAGATATTCTTCCAAGATATTTCACACACTGATATGATCTAAGCTTCAGCAAAGACTGGCAAAGTACTATAATGGCTGGATCTGACTGTTAGATTATTATTTTAGTTTCCTGTTTGGATTCGCGGCAAAAATGTCTTCATCAATAGCAGAGCTGGAGGCGATAGAAATAAAGCACAGAATATGAAAGAATCAAGTCAAGGTAGCTTGATTTGATGTGCTGTTTGCTGGGTGGGTTCAACAATAGCATTGAAATAACAAAGAAGAATCCTGCCTTTCAAAATGGCATAATATATGACTGAATGTCTTTTGTATTCTCCAAATCAATACTCAAATGTTTTTGGTTTTTACTTATTCATTGATGCTGTTACCTGTGAATCTGTTCTACACCTATGTAGTTAAAAAAAGCAGATGTTTCAACCACTACAGCCTGAAACTTGAATCATATTAAGAATTTCTATGGGACAGCCAAACTTATCTCATGAAAGCCTTCAATGAATTTAGTCCATAATGGGATGAACACTAATTATGAGTTTGCCAATCAAAGTTGCATGTAGTTCAAATGTGAAAATGGCACTCCAGGGCCGTAGCCAGGGGGTGCCAGGGCGGGCATCACCCACCCTGAGTTAGCAGTTTGCCCACCCTCAAACTCTTGCCTACTTATATATATCACACACACACACACACACACACACACACACACACACACACACACACACACACACACACACACACACACACACACACACACACATCTAGAATCCTGAGTACAGCCCTGGGCACCCCATGGCAGCAGGATATAACTCATACATAGAGTCCACAGAATCTATGCAAAAAGACATTTGTGGCTTGTCCCATTGAAAAGCTCTCAATAATTATGTTCAGGTAACCCCTCCATCTGAGTCCTCTCATTGTTAATCAGAGCAAACATTATTCATTTAGAAACATTATTGGGGTCTGTATAATGCTGAGTGAGCAGTACAGGTCAGTAGATTGGAGTGCTTACTTATGGAGCCAAGGGCTGAGGTTATTAATCCCTAGTGTGCCTCCTTGGAATGGAGTCAGCTCAGATCCCCTGAAGCATGTACCACCAATGGTGGTTCTGGTGTGGTTTCATTCACTTTTATGAAAAGGCTTAGGTGATGATGCTAGTGAAGCATTGCCTTTCACAAGTAGTTTAAGAGATTCTGTCTTGTTAGCCATGCTTTTTGATGTCTAAATAAACCTGCTGGATGAGTTCCCAGTGATTTGGGCTTTGGAGTGGTTCTGTTAGTTCCTGATAGACAGGAAGTCATGTTGAAGGACCACTGCACCTTGCCTTAACCAGGGGCCTATGACTTGACCTATATACAACTTGGTTGTCTATCTCAAACCATTGGGTGAGACTATCCAGGAATTTAGCCATGAACTCATCAGTTTGGGGAAGAGGCCAACTTATCTTTTTTGTTTTGATCTAATTGTAGGGAATTCATAAACATATTGAACTTCTGGCTGCAACCCATGAAGGATTGGATGGGGGAAATGTAATCCTGACAAGGTGGATGTACTTGAGGGAGCTACAGGGTGGGCTAAACTCCCATGTAGCTTGCCTCTAAGGGAGAAATGCAAGGGCTCAAGTTTGCCTTCTCACATTCTGAGAACAAAGGTACAATGCTTTTGTCTGGGAAATTCGAGAAGGAAGAAATTGACATCAGCAACCCTAAAAAATATCATTTTAGGTTGAAGGACTGTGGTGGCTCAAGTGGTTAAAACACTGAACTTGATGACTGGAAGATCAGAGTTTGAGAGTGTTGTGTTCTATTACTGTACCTTTTACAATGTACCCATTCACGTGTATCCAATGTAACCATGCTTGTGTAACATTATAACCAGCAGCTGCTTAACTGTAGCCCTTACAATAGGACGCGAGCTAATGACCACCGGGTGGCAATAGCGAGCGTCAAGCTCTCCTGGCCCAGACTCACCAGCAAACAACAGCGCGGGAAGATTCCCGTCATCACCTACACCTGGACAAGAAGGGCGTGACCGTCCATGACGTCACGCGGACAGTAACCAATAGACTGTCGAGGAGCCACATTCAAAATGTATAGTCACTGTATATATTGAGCTACCCATCCGCCATTACCTCATGTTCCCCCGGATCATCATGCAATAAACCTGTGTTAAGCCAACCCTTCGGCTGTTTCATTGTCTCTGGTCCCATACACAAAATTGGCGACGAAGGTGGGATATGGCTGCCCACGGGACCAAGACATGCGCCGGTTTCGAAATCAGGAGACCGGCAGACTGGGACATCTTCGAGATGGACTTCCAGGGAGCCCTGGTGGAATCCGAAGTCACGGATGAGGCAAAGAAAAGGGCCATATTCACCAGGATGCTGGGGCCAGACACCAAGAGGGTCTTGGTGGACCTGATCGCGCCAAGGAGGGCGAGTGAATTCAAGGTGAAAGAGCTCATGCACATGCTGCGCGAGTACTTCCGGCCCTCGACGGCGATGTTCCCCGCTCGGAGCGCGTTTTGGAGGCGAGTCCAAGCGCCCGGGGAGACGGTCGCCGATTTCGCAGCAGC
This sequence comes from Bradypodion ventrale, assembly GCA_035047345.1. Taxonomy (NCBI): domain Eukaryota; kingdom Metazoa; phylum Chordata; class Lepidosauria; order Squamata; family Chamaeleonidae; genus Bradypodion; species Bradypodion ventrale. The sequence continues at coordinate 193,924,836 of JAWDJE010000004.1, forward strand.
CCTGCGACTGGCGGCCGGCCCATGCAAATGGGAGAACGCAGAAATCACACTAAGAGACTGCGTGCTGTGCGGCCTGAGTGATGCCGAAACTCAGCGCACATTGATGAACCGGGAGCCACCCCCCACGTTGCAGGAGGTCCTGAAGGAGGCACAAGCCGCGGAAGCTACGAAGGCCGGGGTCCAGGAGCTCCAGGACTGGCGGCCAAAGACGGGCAAGGCAGAGACTTCGGTGCACGTTTCGGTGCACGCGGCCCGGCGAGTTTCGAAGTCGTCCGCGGAGAGCAGCGACGACGAGGACGTCCGGAAGGTCCGGAAGGAAGGCCAGCGTTGCGACAGCTGCGGAGCGAACCACGACCGCGCCAAATGCCCCTTCAGAAAGGCCGAGTGTCACAACTGCGGCCGCCGCGGGCACATCGCCAAAGTCTGCAGGAAAAGGCGCGAGGCCCAGAAGAGCTCGAGAGACCGCGCGACGAGACCCAAGGACGGCACCCAGGCCACGAGGAAGCGAGACGGCGTGGGCCGCATCGCCGACGACAGCGAGGACGACGCGCCGGTGTTCAGCGTGTCCGTGGGACACCCCCGTTACTTTGTTGAGGTACTAGTACAAGGGGCCCCCATTAGGATGGAAATTGACTCGGGTTCCTCATATTCCATCATTCCCCAGAAGGAGTTTCTAAAAATTGCCCCCCACGTGCGGCCCAAACTCAAAGCTTTGAGGTCCACGCTACAGGACGTGCAAGGGAACTGCATTCCAGTGTTGGGGGTTGGGAAATTTCAGGTGCAATTTAAGAAACACGCCGCGACTCTCCCCCTAGTTGTTCTTAAAGGAGGGAATTGCAGCCTCCTCGGGACTCAATGGTTCCAGCCCCTGGGTTTGTTCATTGGGGGGTGCACGCCGTTGCCGTGGGGACTGACCCGATTCAGGAGGTGTGCGACTCGCACCCCGAAGTCTTCAAAAAGGGACTTGGGAAATTTAAGGGACCCCCAGTAGCCTTCGACCTAGACCCTGAGGTCCGCCCAATAAGACTCAAACCGCGCCGGGTGCCATTCGCGCTCAATGACAAAATAGAGGCGGAACTGGACAAATTGGTGGGCCAGGGGATTCTTGTTCCTGTTGATTCTGCGGAGTGGGAAACTCCAATTGTAACAGCACTAAAGGCCAATGGGGAGGTGCGCATATGCGCTGATTACAAGTGCACCATCAACAAGGCCATTCGCCCTAATGCGTATCTGGTGCCGGTAGTCAGCCATTTGCTGGCCAGGTTACATGGGGGAAAGTGTTTCGCTAAACTCGACTTAGCACAAGCCTACCAGCAGCTCTCGGTGACCCCAGCCACAGCGGCTGCACAAACCATAGTCACCCATAAGGGGGCGTTCCAGGTGACGCGCCTTCAGTTCGGCGTAAACTCGGCGCCTGGGATTTTCCAGTCACTCGTGGAACGCCTCCTGAAGGGGCTCGAGGGGGTGTTGCCTTATTTTGATGACGTATTGATAACGGGGGGGAGTCGGGCCGAATTGGCAAAGAGGTTGGGCGAGGTTCTAGCGGTATTCGAAAAGGCGGGGTTGAGACTGCGAAAAGACAAATGCGTCTTCTTCGGACCGAGGTCGAATTCCTAGGGTTCCGTGTCACTCCTGAGGGAATAAGGCCGTCCACATCTAAGGTAGCCGCCATCAAGAAAGCCCCTCGCCCCACCTCCAAGCCCGAGTTGCAGTCGTTCCTAGGGCTGCTGAATTTTTACCACTCCTTCCTTCCCCGGAAAGCAGCCGTGGCCGAACCGTTGCACAGATTGCTTAAAAAGGACGAGGCATGGAAGTGGGGCGACGAGCAAGAGAGGGCATTTACTGAGCTAAAGCAGCTTCTAGCGTCTGATGCCATCCTCACCCATTTCAACCCCAAGCGCCCAGTGGTCCTGATATGTGACGCATCCCCGGTGGCTGTGGGGGCGGTGCTGTGCCATGTGCTGGAAAACGGGAGGGAGGCCCCGATAGCGTTCTACTCCAGGTCCCTGTCCCAAGCGGAGAGAAACTACGCCCAGACTGATAGGGAAGCATTAGCGATAATTGCGGGAACAAAAAAGTGCCACGACTTCCTGTACGGCCGCCCCTTCACAATCGTAACCGATCACAAGCCCCTGCTAGGCATTTTTACCACGGATAAGCCCACGCCACAGATCCTGTCCCCAAGGATGCTTAGGTGGGCTATTTTTCTCAACGCGTATCAGCACGCGTTAGTGTACAGGCCCGGGAGGGAGATCAGCCATGCGGACGCTCTATCGAGGTCCCCCCTTCCCCAGGGTAACAGCCACATGGGCGGGGAGGAGCCAGACCACCAGGTGCTGATGATAGAGGTCCTCGACTCGCCCCCAATACTGCCTGCCGACATCGCCAAGGCGACCGGCAAGGACAACATTTTAGCAAAGGTTAGCTCCTGGGTGCAGAAAGGGTGGCCAGCGTCCTCCCCGGCAGCAGAGTTCGACCCATTTTTTTGAAAGAAGTTAGAGTTGTCCCTTGAGAGGGGGTGCCTTCTGTGGGGCCAGCGAGTAGTGATCCCGGCGTCCTTACGACCGCGGGTACTCAAACTCCTGCACGTCAGTCACCCGGGAATTGTGCGCTCCAAAGCCCTGGCACGGAGCTATTTCTGGTGGCCCCAGCTAGACGCCGACATCGAGCACATGGTCGGCACTTGTGAGCCCTGCCAAAGCTCCAGACCAGAAGAAGCCCGCCTGCCTCACAGGGAGTGGGACGCGGCGAAGGGGCCGTGGTCCCGGATTCATGTAGACTTTGCTGGCCCGTTCCGTGGGACGCTGTTTCTCCTTGTGGTGGATGCTTTCTCCAAGTGGTTGGAGGTCATTCCGGTTACAAGCACGTCCACGGCCACAACCATAAAGCACTTGCGGAGGGTTTTTTCCACGTTTGGTTTACCCGACACTCTCGTGAGCGACAACGCAAGTTGTTTCACGTCCTCAGAGTTCAGGGCATTCACAGAAATCAACGCCATTCGGCACATCACCTCCGCTCCTTTTCACCCTGCCACAAACGGCCAAGTAGAGCGCCTTGTGCGCACCACCAAGGACACGCTGCGGCGCATGGGGCCCGGGGACCTAAACCATCAAGTGTGCCAGTTCCTGCTAGGTTACAGAGTGACTCCCCTAGCGTCAGGGTACTCCCCTGCAGAGCTGCTTATGCGAAGGAAACTGACCACCATACTAACTAGAATAGACCCCACGAGAGTAGAGGACAAGGGGAAGAACATTGGGATAGAGGACACAAAGAGTTTCGACGTGGGTGCCCCCGTGTATTGCAGGAACTACGCCAGCGCGGGTCCGGCCTGGGTACCGGGCGTCATCTTAGAGCAGACCGGTCCCGTCTCGTACCGCGTCGAGACCGGCACAGGTCTACTCTGGAGGCGGCACGCAGACCAGCTCCGGCGCAGGGTCCCCGGCGAGCAGGGCACGGACCGCGGGAAACAGGATTCAGCGTTAGGGTTCTCCCCCACCCGTTCAGCCCAAGGGGGAGGAAAGGGGGGCCATGGGTCCCCACCAAGAGGGGAGGAAAGGGAATCTGTCCTCGTAGATATCCTGCGGGATCGGTCAGCAGAGAGAAGGGAAGCCGATCTCATAGATATCCCGCGGGATCTCCCCACTTATACGGATACCCCAACAGAGTTAGATTTTGATTTTCAGAACCGGGGAAGTTTTGCGGAGTGGTCCCCCACCCGTCCAAGCGAGAAGAGGGGTTTTTCGTTAGCCCCGAGTGTCTCCGGTTTGCCCACAATGGAGTTTTTCCCTTCCCCCAAAACCGCCAAACCACAGCAAGCCGCTAACAAGTCTCCCTCTCCCGTTTCAGGACAAGGGACCAGGGAACGAGGAAGCAGTAGCGCCCCTGGGGCAGGTCAGCCCACATCGCGGCCCAAACGCGTTTGCAATAAGCCATCTTGGCTGAGGGACTTCGTCCCATCCTAGGGGGGAGGGATGTTGTGTTCTATTACTGTACCTTTTACAATGTACCCATTCACGTGTATCCAATGTAACCATGCTTGTGTAACATTATAACCAGCAGCTGCTTAACTGTAGCCCTTACAATAGGACGCGAGCTAATGACCACCGGGTGGCAATAGCGAGCGTCAAGCTCTCCTGGCCCAGACTCACCAGCAAACAACAGCGCGGGAAGATTCCCGCCATCACCTACACCTGGACAAGAAGGGCGTGACCGTCCATGACGTCACGTGGACAGTAACCAATAGACTGTCGAGGAGCCACATTCAAAATGTATAGTCACTGTATATATTGAGCTACCCATCCGCCATTACCTCATGTTCCCCCGGATCATCATGCAATAAACCTGTGTTAAGCCAACCCTTCGGCTGTTTCATTGTCTCTGGTCCCATACACAAAAGAGAGCAAGTAGATAAATAAGGGACCACTTTGGTGGGAAGGTAAACAGTATTCCATGCACTCCGGTGTCAAGGCATGCCTGCCACACATCCATGGAAATGTCTGCAGATGCAGACAGTACTGGCTCTTTGGCTATAAGCAGAGATGAGCACTGAACCCTAGAGTTGGATATGATTGGCTTTCAAGCAAGGGTGACCTTTACGTTTACGTAGGTTGAAGCAAGGTCAGCAGAGACCAGAAAAGGTTAAAGGACAATCTTTCTCTCTTTTTCTGTATGTCTCCCTGTCCCATGCAGAGGCATGCATACTCTTCAGTATGAGCTTAGTCTCACTTGTTGTTGTTGTTGTTGTTCAGTCGCACAGTCGATTCCGACCCGTTGTGATCCTATGGACCCTTGATCTCCAGGCACCCCTGTCCTCCACCATCCTCCTCAGCCCGCTCAGCTCGGTGCCCGCTGCGTCCACAATGCCATCCAGCCATCTCATCCTTGGCCGTCCCCTTTTTCTTTTGCCCTCCACCTTTCCCAGCATCAAGGCTTTCTCAAGTGAATCCTCTCTTCTCATTTGGTGTCCAAACTACTTCAGCTTCATCTTTACTATTTGACCTTCTAAAGAGCAGTCAGGACTGATTTCTTTCAAGATTGACTTATTTGTTCTCCTCACTGTCCAGGATACTCTCAAAACTCTCCTCCAACACCACATCTCAAAGGTGTCTATTCTTCTGCGCTCAGCCTTCCTAATGATCCAGCTCTCGCATCCATACATTACCACCGGGAATATCATTGCTTTGACTATACGGATTTTTGTTTGCAAGGTGATGTCTCTACTTTTCACTATGTTCCCCAGGTTTTTCATGGCTTGTCTCCCTAGAATCAGTCGCCTCTTTATTTCATGGCTGCAGTCACCATCTGCAGTGATCCTAGATCCCAAGAAAATAAAATCCGTCACTGCTTCTACTTCTTCCCCATCTACTTTCCAGGTGCTGATAGGGCCTGTTGCCATTAACTTGGTTTTCTTGATATTGAGTCTCAGGCCAGCTTTTGCACTCTCTTCTTTCAACCTAATCAGTAGCTTCTTTAAATCTTCCTCACTTTCTGCTATTAGGGTGGTATCGTCTGCATATCTCAAATTGTTGATGTTTCTCCCAGCAATTTTTATCCCATATTGTGATTCCTCCATCCCTGCATTGCACATTATGTGCTCTGTGTATAGGTTGAAAAGGTAGGGTGATAAAATACAGCCTTGTCTTACTCCTTTTCCTATTCCAAACCATTCTGTCATTCCGTGTTCTGTCCTAACTGTTGCTTCTTGACTCTTGTACAGATTTCTCATGAGGCATATGAAGTGTTCTGGCATTCCCATTTCTTTAAGTACTTGCCACATTTTATTGTGGTCCACGCAGTCAAAGGCCTTGGTGTAGTCAATAAAGCAGAGGTATACTTGTTTCTGATATTCCTTTGTTTTCTCCATGATCCACCGTATATTAGCAATGTGGTGTCTAGTCCCCTTGCCTCTTCTGAACCCCGCCTGCATGTCTGGCAATTCTCTCTCCACGTACTGCTGAAGTCTATCCTGTATTATCTTGAGCATCACCTTGCTAGCGTGTGGGATGAGCGCAATTGTTCGATAATTTGGCACTACCCTTCTTTGGGATTGGAACGTATACTGATCTTTTCCAATCCTTTGGCCACTGTTTTGATTTCCAGATCTGCTGGCATATCGAATGCAGTAATTTGATTCCGTCATCTTTTAGAGCTTTGAAAAATCCAACTGGGATACCGTCATCTCCACTAGGTTTGTTGTTTGCAGTGCTTTTTAGGGCCTTTCTGACTTCACTCTCTAGGATGTCTGGCTCAAGTTCAATGTTCTCATCATTGTGATTATCAGTGGTGTTGAGGTCCTTTTTGTAAAGTTCCTCTGTGTATTCTTTCCATCTTTTCTTAATCTCTTCTGCATCAGCTAACTCCTTGCCGTCTTTGTCCCTTATCATGGTCATTTTTGCTTTGAATGTTCCCTTGATTTCCCCATTTTTTTTGAAAAGATCTCTAGTCCGGCCTCTTGTATTGTTTTCCTCTATTTCTTTGCACTGTTCATTTAAATAGATTTCCTTGTCTCTCCTTGCTTTTCTTTGAAATTTTGTGTTCAAGTGACTGTATTTTTTCTTTTCTCCTTTGCCTTTTGCATTCCTTCTTTCCTCTGCTATTTTAAGCGTCTCATCAGACAACCACTTTGCTTTCTTACGCTTCTTTTCTTTTGGTATGGTTTTCCTTGCTGCCTCCTGCATGATGTCCCGCACATCTGTCCATAATTCTTCTGGTACTCTGTCTATCAATTCCAAACCATTAAATCTGTTCCTCACTTCCACTGTGCATTTCTTACGGATGTTGTCTAGGTCATATCTGTCTGGCCTGATTGTTTTTCCTATTTTCTTTAGTCTAAATCTGAATTTTGCTATTAGTAGGTTGTGATCTGAGCCACAGTCTGCTCCAGGTCTTGTTTTTGCTGACTGTATGGAGGTTCTCCATCTTTGGCTGCAGAGTATGTAATCAATGTGGTTTCGATGTTGGCCATCTGGTGATGTCCAAGTGTAAAGTCACCTCATATGTTGCTGGAAGAGGGTGTTTGCTATGACCAGTGTGTTATCTTGACAGAACTCTATCAATCTTTGCCCTGCTTCATTCTGCATTCCAAGACCAAACTTGCCTGTTATTCCATCTACTTTTTGATTTCCTACTTTGGCATTCCAATCTCCAAAGATAATGTGGACATCATTTCTTGGTGTCTGTTCTATGAGGTCTTGTAGGTCCTCATAGAACTGGTCAACTGTGGCTTCATCTGCACCCGTGGTTGGTGCGTATATTTGGATTACAGTAATATTAAAAGGTTTGCCTTGTATTCTGACTGACATCATTCTATCATTTGTGAGATTGTATCCCATTACTGCTTTTCTCACTCTTTTGTTGACAATTATGGCTACTCTGTTTTTTCTGAAGTTTTCTTGACCACAGTAGTAGATGTGATGGTTTCCCAAGTTGAATTCACCCATCCCTGTCCATTTTAGCTCACTGATACCCAAGATGTCAATGTTTATTATTTCCAGTCTCACTTAGGTACAGTAATACCTCATACAAAGTCCGCTTCGTACAACATCGAATTCATACAACATCGCCTAATGCCTTGAAAAAGTTGCCTCATACAAAGTCATGCGACTTTGTATGAGGCATTTGGGTTTTCCCCAGGTTGCATTGTGCCTGGACAGTATAAAAGGCAGGACACATGCGTACATTGCTCTTGTGGGTTTTGCACAAGGCGAAGAGCATTTAGGAGTGGTTTTGAGTGTGATTTGGATTTTTTTATTTTTTCATCAGAATTTTTAGAAGCATTCCTGGGATTTTTGCAGCATTCTTCAGGTTCTTGGACAATCAAGGTTGTTTGACATGTTTTTTGTAATGTATTTAGCCTTTAGACAATGATTTCTTAAAGTTCTGTCCATTTCCTGTCTGTTTCCTTGATTTTGCCCTGAAGTCTGTGCTGTTACAGTACAATGTATCTCTATGGAAACGACGTTGTATGAGGCATCACGGCAAGGATTTGGACATTGTATGAGGGATCGCAGCTAGGATTTTGCATGCCTCATACAAAGTCCAAATCCGTATAAAGTCCAAACTTGTGGAACCAAGTTTGGACGTTGTATGAGGTATCACTGTACCTCCAACAACAGTTTGGCAGTTTGCAGGCATCCATCCTACTGCTCTTTATAATCTGACATAGGGTCACTGTTTTTCTGCCTAATTAAAGTTTCCTTACCAGCTCATGCTCATTTCAGTATTTTTAAATGAGACAAATAAAAAGACACAGTCAATCTCAATAGTCTCTCACCTAAAGAAGCAAAGGTGTAAATACACAGCAAGGAAAATAATTTTGATCCACAGATTTCCCAAAGTTGGTCCCTGCTGGTTTCTAAAGATGAAATTGCTATTGCCATTGAAACAGCAAACAGTGTTGCAAGGAGTCAGCAGTGGCGGAGGCAGAGAAAGCTGTCATGGGGTTGTGTAGAACTCTACAGTAGAAGCTGAAGCTGGCTTTGATCTAAGGAAGTGTCAATTGGCAATTTCCACTGAAAGCCTTCACTTTGGCTCCCCTTCCACAGTAGACATATTGCTTATCTGATGCAGCACTAACTGTAAAGCATGTCCCACCCCCCCCCCCAACCATTGTTTGGAGTCAACAGGTACTTGACTGAGATGAACTGACACTCCTGTGAGAGCTCCTCTGTGCAGGATGAGGCAATCATACCCAGCAGGAAGTGGAGAAAAATGATGCCAGTGGTTCGGAGCAGATTTAACCAACTCTGTTTGCAGAATTATAAACACACACCAGACGATTCCCCCCTAAAAAGAAACAAGTACTGTATCCACCATTCTTCTCTGCATTGAGCTCTGCATTTTCTAATGGTGGGTTTTTATTCAGTTTCGTCTGTGTCAAATCCAAGTGCAGGATTGATACCCAGTTAAGACGCTTCTTCAGTTTGCTCCCATGCTTTTGACTGCTGAATGGTATGGGAAAGAATATAATCAGGTGTGGTACAGTACTTGCTTCCAAATAAGCATGTATGGGAATGCAATATTTGTACAGTGGTACCTCGCTTAAAGAGCATAATACGTTCAATAGGATTGCTCTTCAATAGGATTGCTCTGTAAGTGTCCAATGGTGACTTCGGGGGAGGGGGATTTAGTTGTTAACTGAGTTTTTGGTTGGTTTTAGTTGTTAAGTGAGCCGACCATTCAGCGAAAATTCTGCTCTTTAAGGGAGTTAGTCTCTAAGTGAGGTGTTCTTTATGTGAGGTTTTACTGTATTCTCTTTTGGGGACATGGGGACGTTAAATCTGCTAAATCTGTTTTGCTATTTAAACCCCTTGCTGGAACTATAAAAGCTGCCAGTTCTAGGATTCTCAAGTGACCTTGTAATTTCCCTTTTCATGCCTGTCAAATTGTGCTACAGAAATAAAGCATGCGCGCCACCTGCAATTGCAGGAGGCGCGCGCTTTGCCCGGGCCCTCCCCGGGAGAGAGGAGCGCACTGCTACTTTTCCCACCAGTTGGGCAGGGAGGAGCCTACACCCCTTTATAAGCGGGTGGCTCATCCCTGCCTCACCCTTCCTTTCTTTTGCAGGAAAAGCTTTTGCTTCTCCTCTGGCTCTCTTACCGGCTGCGTGAGCCTCTCTGGTGCTGCTGGCTCTCTCTGCTGCTCCGTCAATGGCTCCTGCAACCCGGGCTTCTGGGGGTGGGTGCTGCTCTGCCTGGGGTGCCCCATCGCATGCTCCCCCTCTGTGCCTCGGGCCCCAGTCTGGGGCACGCCTTCCATCAGTGTGCCGCCACAGGGTCCATCCTTCTTCCATCTCACACCCCTCTTCTGTCCCGCTGCCGGCTATTCCTTTAGCCCCAGCCGGACTGGATTGGGGTGGGGTTGCTGCTTCCCTCCTTCAGAGGGTAGCAGCCTTGGTGGCCTGGTCTTCTTCCTCCCAGCCTCTGACGGCCTCCTGTCCACCACCTGAGTCCCTGCCTCCATCCTCTGAGTCCCTGGGGTGTGTTGCTCTGACCCCCTCTCTTCCATCAACTGTCCACCTGGGCCCTGCCCCTCATGGGTCAGGGACCTTGGGTGTGGGTGAGTACCTGTACCAAACTAGCACACCTACCCCAGCAGAACCCCCCCCAACTACTTCTACCTCCGTCTGGTGGGTGGCCATGGCCATAGGCCACTCAGTGCGCCTCTTCCCTCAGTGGGCTTTGGCCTTACACCCTCCCTCTCTTCCCTACTTTGCAGCCTGGCCTCCCCATTCTTCCCCCGGCTTATGGCGGGCCATTGGCGGGACCTGTTGGGCCAGACCATGGCTTGGTTCCCCTGTCCACCCTTCCACCCAGCGAGATGTCCCTTGAAGCCAATTGGCTCATTGTCTCTTTAACACCCTCTTTCCCAGGAGAGAGAGGGCTTCAAGTATATTTGCATACAACATAAAGAGGATATTTCCGTGGTTTTCTCTTAAACACAGAGTTTTTAAAAATGAAATTGAGGCACACAAGGCTAAGGCAGTAGACAATTAACTGATATAAGTGTCAAAAACAGTTCCATGAAAAATCACCATAATATGAAATGCTGTCACAGCAGAGAATGATGAAAAAAACCTAAAACAGAAATATTACAGTAAGGCTGGCCTGCTGCCTTCCCCATGAGGGGAAGTAGTCATGCTAAGGGGAGTGCCTAGGGGGTGGTTCTTTCATCTTCCTCCACCCCCCTCCCTGGTTCTGGTGGCTCCTCCTCTTCTAGGCTCTTGGATGTGCCTGGATTTTGGGGAGGAGGGGGTTTGGCTGGAGGGGATAGGGGCATGGCCTGGTGAGGAGAGGGGTGTGCCCCAAAATTTCCCTTATTTTCATTTCCAAAACTTGACAGGTATGGGGCCAACTGGCTGCCGGCTTTCCTTATCTATGTGAGGATTTCCATTTGGGCCTGTCTCGCCTCTGCGCTACCCCTTGTCCAATACCTTGATTTGATATATCACACCCACGTGTACTTCCCTGGCGAGCCTTGGCTGTCCTACGATGAAAATTTTCGCATGCGTGCCACCCTCTGGCCCAAAATGCATTGGGACAAGCCCAATTCCCAACTCTGGCTTCAATTAATGACCCTATCCCAACCAGCTGCCGGTGACAAGTACGATTGTGGCCACTTGGTTCAATGGCCACCAGAGCCTCCCCACACTCCTTCCCTGGAGGTGTCCTTTGCTCCGTCTCACACTTTTTGCTGGGAGTTTGCTGCCCAGGGCCGTTGTGCCAAGAGGCAATGCTGATTTAAGCATGAGTGTCCCATTTGTGCTGCCCCTCATGTGGCCTCTTCCTGCTCTCTCCTTGCTTCTGCCTGCCCTGGACAAACCATGGTGTGGCCATCCGCCCCGCCAGGCTGCCTCCAGCCTCAGCTTTACCCATCGGGATGCCGCCTGCTACTTCTTGATCTGAATTTGCTGTGTGTTATTGCGTTGTTCACTAGTTGCTCTTCTGTTCCTTCCCTTACAGGTTCCAGCTATGTGACAGCGTTCGATTGGGTCCTCCTGCATTGCGTACTTTTCTGCGCTCTCCACCCCTAGGGGGCATCCACTCTCTTCTCACTGCACTGGGGTCCCCAGTCTGATCGGTTGCGCTGGGGTGGGTCAGAGGTAGGGAACAGTGTGGCAATAGTGCGGATGGTCTTTGATCCCTTTATTGCCAGTGGGTACGAGCTGTTTTTTTTTCCATTGGCTGGAGGGACATTACCTAGGGTTGTGCCCCTCGGCTTTTGGATTAACCTTTCAATCAGTTCGGTTTATAGGTAAGCCTTTACCATCTCTGGCACCTGGTGTAGGTGTGCATCAGTCTTCCAGCCCGTTGACCATTTTCTCCCATGGCTATTTTTGTTTCCAATCATTTGGTTGCACCCACACCACTTTGCCTCCAGTGCAGTTAATTGGTTATCAATAAAATGGCCATGTTTTAAATCCACTCACAGTGTACATCTGGGCAATAGCTTTTTATAATCTGAGCAACTCAGCACGGACTTGCATTGTTTCTGCAAGTGCCTGCTTCCTGGGTCATTTGCTTGTTCTTTTAAAATCTTTGCACTGTCAGCCTTATTGTTTGCTAATTTTTCTGATGCATTTCTCCTTTCTATTAAAGGTTGCTTATTTTCGTGGTATGATATAGATTCAAATGAAAACATTTTAAGTGGATAGTATTACTGCACTATTAATGCAAATGCTTAGATAGGCATATCTTAAAAAGAGGATTTTCTCCCTCTATGGAAAGAATATAGGCTCCTCTGACACACCTATCTGCAGTGCTTTTTGATAGCTTTACTTAATCAATGGATTAAATGTTGAGTCATAGTTGTGGTTACTTAAAGCTTAACTAAGTAACTACAGACATTGACGGAGAGCAGATCTGGATGTCTGGTGAACTGATGCAAAATGGCAGTGGGAAATATCCAGGGTATCTCATATGCTGTTTCTTAACAGAAAGTTGTGTTTCTCCCATGTTGATTTCTAGGCCAGGGGTGCCTAAACTATGGCCCATAGGCCAGATCCAACCCACGGCACAATAATCTGGCCCACACTTTCCTTGCCGCTCCCAGAAGAACCTTGTATTTTGTGATGAAATGGGTCACAAGTTATTCAATATGGAGTCTCTTTGGTTTTTTAACTGTCTTAGAATATAGCTTTGCTTCTTTGCAAAGGCCTCATAATTCTTCCTGCAGCACTTATCAATCAGGTGTGCTTAGCAGAAGCTTCTCAGAGCTTCAGGCTTATGTTTTGTCTTTTCCTCCAGGCCTGGAATATTCACTTTCGTCAACATCCCGAGCCTGGCTACACCAGACAATTGTTATGGGAACCAGGGTGTGTTTATACAAACCCTGGGCCCTAATTGGCTGTATGCTAATTAGGAGAGCCAAGCTCATGTTCTTTCTTTTAGGCACATGGGTTTTGGGATGAGATTCGAGTTTGGGGGTTCTGAAAGTTGCACTTCAAAAGGGAGAGAGGGGCTCTAACGCTAAGTCCTTACTCCAACCCAAGCTTAGTCATGATTACCTAGATTAGCCAGGTTTTCCTTTTGTTTCATGGGGGAAGGCCTGAGTGTGGATTTTCCTACATGTACTTTTTGATTAGTGTTTTTTCTGCTGTATTCATGTATCCTTAACCAACGAATGAACTGTTATTTCTACATTATGCTTCAAGAACAATAAACATCTTTAATTTATCAACAATGTCTGCTCTTTGGAAGAGGGAGTAAGACAAGAGTTAAGCCATAAACCACACGCTACCACACACACCACATACTACTCTCCACAACACTTGCTGCGCTCTGTTAATACAGGTAAGCCCCAGGTTGCTGCAGGGTTTGCAGGATGACATTTAGGCCTCCTGTACTCAGAGTCTTGGGGAGTTCCACAGAGCTGGCCAGTCTTGCAAGCTCGGAAGGAATGAGGAGAGCCCCAGGGCAAGTGTCAGGTCAAAGCCTATCTGTCACATATCTCTCTCAACACCCAAAGGGGTAAAAGAGGAAGCAAAGAAGAAGATTTGGCTCTGTTTAGGTGACAGTCCTTAAATACATTAACTTCAAGGTAACATCCACGCAACACAACAGTACTGTACTGTACTTTTTTAGTGTATGAGAACCGAGACAATACGAACAGCCGAAAGGTTGGCTTAACACATCTTTATTGCATGATGGTCCGGGGGAACATGTGGTAATGGCGGATGAACAGCTCAATATATACTGTGGCTATACATTTGAATATGGCTCCTTGATAGCCCATTGGCTACTGTCTGCGTGACGTCATTCCCCGTCACGCCCTTCTTGTCCAGGTGAGGTGGTGGCGGGAATCTTCCCGCGCTGTAGTTGTTTGGGGGATGGAATCATGTGAGCTGGGCGCTCGCTATTGCCCCTAGTGGACACTAGCTCGCGTCCTGATACAGAAGGTTACAGTGTTACAGCTGGTAGTTATTATATCCACTCATTCGAGTGTTACATTACTTAAAAGTATAATATTCTAGACACAACAACTTTCTTCTACTCTAAGGTGTAAATGCCTAGAGCAGGGGTGCCCAGACTTTTTGGGCCATGGGCCAGTCATGTGGTTGAGCAAGCCAGTCATGTGTTTCCTCCCACCAGAAGCAGAAGTAAAATGCACCTGCGCATGTGCAAAACATTGCCGTAAAGCACCCCATGGCTGTTGTAAACGTGTTTACGACAGCCGTGGGTGCATTTATAGGCAGTATTGTGGTCTTGTAATATTTCTTTGATGTTATCTCTCCACCTTTCTCTGGGTCTGCCTTGTGTTCTTTGTCCTTCACCTCTTTTCACATATGCCTTGTATGGTATGGAATTCAGTTCGGTTTCACTTACCAGTGATAACTTTCGTTCTTCGAGTATATAGTTTGTGAATACACACTCATGGGGTTATGCGCCTGCGCAGAACATCGATCGGAGGCTTGAAAAGCTATTGGTCAAAAGTTTTGGCGGTAAGACCGCCCACCGTACCGCCCACCCTGAGGCGCCCGCGCGCCATTTTACCTCAGTTCCATACTTAAGCCAAGCACAGGATAAACCAATCGATCTCATCCGTGCAGCTCAAGAGGGGAGGCAGGGTGGGTAGTGTGTATTCACAAACTATATACTCGAAGAATGAAAGTTATCACTGGTAAGTGAAACCGAACTTTCTCCTTCGTATAGTTTGTGAATCCCCACTCATGGGAGATTAGCAAGCTCACACTCACTTGGTCGGTGGGCAGTCGGATGAGATGATCCCACGACGAGATGAAGATCCAGTAGGTAGACCCGTCAGGGGCGTTGAGTCCGGAGCCCTCTGGTGAGGACGACACGGCCAAGCCTGTCGTCCGCAGTGGCTCTGGTGTCCACCCTGTAGTGCTGGACAAATGTGGAAGGTCTGGACCATGTGGCAGCCTTACATATGTCCTCAAGCGGTGTGCCCTCCAGAAAGGCAGTGGATGTGGCAACCGCCCTGGTGGAATGCGCCCTGACATGTGGTGGAGGTGGCAGTGAGGCTGACTCGTAGGCCAGGTAGATGGTAGAGGTGATCCATTTGGAGAACCTTTGAGCAGAGATGGGTTCACCCTTGGACTTTCCCCCATAAGCCACAAAGAGGCGTTGCGACTTCCTGAACTCCCTAGTCCTGCTGGTGTAAAACAATAAAGCTCGTTTCACATCCAGTGTGTGCCAAGTCCTTTCTTGGGCGTTAGCGGGGTTCCGGAAGAAGGTTGGCAAGGAGATAGTCTGTGCCATGTGAAACTTGGAGATCACCTTGGGCAGGAAGGTGATGTCCGCTTGGAGGACGACGCGGTCGTTGAAGAACTGGAGGAATGGTGCATCTGCTCGCAGGGCAACCAGTTCACCAGCTCGTCGTGCAGACGTGATAGCCACCAGGAATGCCGTCTTCCATGTGAGGAGACGAACATCGGCGGTAGCCATGGGCTCGAAGGGGGTCCTGGTGAGCGCGTTGAGAACGGCGGACAGTGACCATTGAGCCGTCGGTACCCGGGCCGGCGGAAAGGCGTTCCTTAGTCCCTTGAGGAAGCGCTTTACCGTTTGGTCACGGAAGGCCCCAGAAGCGGGCGAACCAGCCGGAGAGTGCGCTACCACTGCTGCGAGATGCACTCGGATGGAGGTGATGCTATGGCCAGACTCCGCCAGCTGGAGGAGGTAGGTTAAAATGTCCTGCAGTCCCACCTGCGGGGGGGGGACATTTGCCGGGAGGCCAGGAAAGCACAAAAACGCCTGTATTTGGAAGCGTAGGACTTCCTAGTGGAAGGGCGCCGTGCTAGTTCCAGGATCCTGGATAGTCTGGGGTTATCCTCCACGCGGTGAGGTGGAGGCTGGGTAGATCTGAATGGTGAAGCTGTCCGTGCTCCATTTGGAGGAGTGTCGGTGATTCCGGCAGAGTGCGATACTGTGACGACATGCGTAACAGCAGCGGAAACCAGGGCTGGCGAGGCCATGCCGGGGCCACCAGAATTGCGTTGGTCCTGTGCTGGAGCATCCTGGTGAGCACCTTCTGGACCAGAGGAAACGGAGGAAAGGCATAAAGATAGTCCCGATCCCACCGTTTCATGAAAGCATCGCCCTCGGAGTTCAGTCCGATGCCTGCTCTGGAGCAGTACCTGTCGAGTTTCCTGTTGGACTCCGACGCAAAGAGGTCGATGGTCGGCGTCCCCCAGATCTCGCAAAGCGATTGGAATACCCCGTCGTCCAGCTCCCATTCGTGGGTCGTCGAGGTGAGACGGCTGAGGTGGTCTGCCAAAACATTCAGTTTGCCCTGAATGTGCACTCCAATTGGGAAAACGTGTCTCTCCAGGCACCATTCCCAAAGCTGCACTGCAAGGTACAGGAGGGTGGTGGACCGCGTACCTCCCTGCTTGTTGAGGTATGCCACCGCCGTAGTGTTGTCCGAGGCCACTTGCACCGCCTTCCCGGTGAGCAGAGTCTCGAAGGAACGTAGGGCCTTCCAAATGGCTAGTAGTTCCAAGTAGTTTATATGGTGCACCGTTTCGTGTGGCGCCCAGGTGTCGTTGACCGTGAGAGTCCCGCAGGCAGTGCCCCAGCCGAGGTTGCTTGCGTCGGTCAGTATCTGCAACGTGGGTTGCGGGGGGTAGAAACTCTTCCCCGCGACCACGTTGAGTGGTGTCGACCACCATAGCAGTTGGTCCCTCAGTTCCGGAGACGGGGTCAACCGTTTGGACTGGTGCTCCCGAAGTGCGTCGAACTCGTGAAGGAGCCACGATTGCAGGGACCTGAATTTCAACTTGGCGTGGGGAATCACTGCCGTTGTTGAGGCCATCAGGCCTAGAAGTCTCTGAGCCTTCTTCGCCCGGATGCACGGTTTGGTGCGAAGTTCGCTCACCCCCTGCGCGATGTCCTGTAAGCGTTTCTGGGGGGCGTAGGCTCTGGTAGTAAGTGAGTCGAGTACCGCTCCAATGTACTCGATGCGTTGCGAGGGAATCAACTTTGATTTGGTAAAGTTGATCCTGAGGCCGAGACTCTCCATGAGGTGGACCGTGAATTGTGTGTCCCGAATGGCCGACGAGCTGGTGGGGGAGACAATCAGCCAGTCGTCGATGTACGGGAAGACCCTGATGCCGCGTTGGCGAAGGTAGGCAGCAACCGGAGCCATGCACTTGGTGAAGACCCTCGGTGCCATGGCCAGACCGAACGGTAGGCACCGGTACTGGTACACGGAGTTGCCAATGCGGAAACGGAGGAACCGTCTGTGATCCTCGAGGATGGAGACGTGGAAGTACGCATCCTTGAGGTCTATGATCGTGAACCAGTCCTCCTTGTTGATGAGGGGGAGGACGGTTTGCAGGGTCACCATCCGGAACTTCCTGGTGTGGATGCACTTGTTCAGGCGGCGCAGGTCTAGGATTGGGCGCAGCTCTCCGTCCTTCTTCTGGACCACGAAGTACCTTGAGTAGAAGCTGTTGTCCCAGTCGGGCGGTGGTACCCGTTCGATGGCTCCCTTGGAGAGAAGAGTTGATATTTCTTCCTCCAAGTGAGGGGACGAGGTGGTGAGACGATGTCTTCCAACCCGAGGTGCCCGTACGAACTCGATGGCGTAGCCAGAGGACAAGATCCTCAAGACCCACTGGTCGTCCGTGATGTCCGACCATACCTGGAGGAAGTTCCGAAGGGGGAGGTACGGGATGTGGAGCGAGAGACTCGGCCATCGCGACTTCAAACATGGGACTTGGGCTTCGCGCCGGAGCGCTTGTCCTGCCCGTAGGGTCGGTAGCGGGGTTTGTGTTGACGCCGCTGCCTGTAAGGGCCGGACCTGGGCTGCTCAGCAGGACCCTGCTGCTGCGGGTTGCCCTGGTGTCGCCGTGTGAAGGGCTGGTACCTCGGCCTGGCGGGCGGAGCCGGCGTGGTGAGCCCCAAGAACTTTGCCATGGAGTTCGTCTGGCGCATCTCGTTCAGGACCTTGTCGGTATCCTGGCCGAACAGGCCCTGTCCGTCGAAGGGAAACTCCTCAATGAGCTTCTTCATAGCGTCATCGAGGGAGGTGTCCCTGAGCCAGGCATGCCGACGGAGGAAGATGGCGGAGGCCATGTCTTTCGCCGCGTAGTCATTGATGTGCCTGGCTGTGCGCATCAGTTGCTCCGCGACGAAGTCCCCTTCAGTAGCCAGCGCGTCGATCCGCTTCTGGGCGTCGGCGGGCAGCTTTGCCGTCTCTACCTTCACCTGCTCCCAGAGGTGGGACTGGTAGAGGCCCATGGCAGCCGAGTAGTTGGCGGCGCGGAAGAAGAGGGAACCGGTGGCGTAGAATTTGCGGCCCACCGCGTCCAGCTTCTTCCCTTCCGGGGTTGAAGGCACCGGGAACCCGCTGGTGGCCGTCCTGTGCTGGAAGGCCTTGACCACCAGCGAATTCGGCAGGGGGTGAGCCTGCAGGAACTCGACGTTCTCGTCCAGGACTTTGTACATGCTGTCCAGCCTGGACGAGACGGAGTGCGCCGAAACTGGTTTCCTCCATGTTGCCTTCGCCGACGTCAACATGGAGGGGAGCATGGTTATATGGACTGGCCGTACCGCTCGTCTGTCCAGCTTGACGGTCATTTGGTCCTCGCCCTCCAATGGTGGCTGGTCCACCTTGAGGTTCAGGGCGGTGCCCAGTCGCGTGAGCATGGCGGTCAGGGAGCGTTGGTCCTCACCATGCGGTGGGCCAACCGCGCCGATGGTCTGTTCCGGCGTCCTTTCGGCGTCGACGTCTCCCTCGTCCTCCTCCGAAGACGAGCTGGAGTCATCGGGGGACGAGGGAGGAACTCTTGCATCCACGTCGGGACCGCGCCAGTACGGCCTGGGCGGGCCGGCGGGACAGGAGTCCACCGCATCGATGTCTGGACCACACCATGACGGTTTGGGTGGGCCAGCGGAGCGGACACTCGACCCACGAGAGGTCGGTTGGGCCACGGTGAGGCCGGCATCCCCGGGGCTTGCGGTGGTCGGGACCGGAGCCGCAGAGGCCGCAGGCATGGTGGTCTGGAACTGGCTCGCGAACGACGCCATGACCTCGAACATACCCCTGAAGAGTGCCATCTGGGGTGTATCCATGGTCGCTGGTGGTGGAACCGGTGGAAAGGTGGCCGACGGAACGGTGGCCGACGGAACGGTGGCTGTCGGCGACGAAACGGTGGCCGGAACGGAGATTGCCGCTTCGTCTGTTGGAGTCCTGGGTCTCGGGGAGACGGAGGCCTGCCTCATGGGCGATCGATTCTTCCCTCGGGGGGGAGAAGAAAGAACCTGAAGTGGGCGAGCTGGAGCCCCAGCCCTGCGTCCTTTCTCAGGCGACCCAGAGGATGACCGTCCTCCCCAGATGGAAGACCCGGGAGACGGACAACGTGCAACAGAGAACGGAGGCGAAGGCCCGGGAGACATGGGCGCGCGCGGGGTGGGAGGGAGCGAGCGTCTCTTCTCCGACCCGTGCTTCCGTTTCTTCTCCCCGTTCTTGTCCTTTTTCTTCTTCTTCCTGATCGGAAGCGTGGAAGAGGAAGCGGAGGGCGGCTGGGAGGCCTCGGCGGAGGTAGAGGCAGCCGCAGCGGGAGCCAAAGCGAGCTCCATCAGGCGAGCCTTGAGCCGGTTGCTTCGGTTCTGCACCGCAAGGCGCGTGAACTTCTTGCAGTGCGGGCAGGACTGGCTCTGATGCGACTCTCCCAAACAAAAGAGGCACAGGCTGTGGCCGTCGGAAGCCGGGAACTTCTTCTGGCAAGCCGTGCACTGTTTAAAGGCTGCAGCCATCAACCGAGGAAAAAATTCTTCCAGTGGAAGTCCAGGTGGATACCCCGAAGGGCGGACCAGCCGCCACCCCCTTGAGGGGGGAGGCGGTGATCGAAGCGAGGAAGCTACTGAGTCTACCCGGAGGAAGAGACAGCGCTGGGGTGGCAATCCTGCCCAAAGGACAAGATTGCCACAAAAAATTGTTAAATTTGCCAAAGGCTTTCCCTCAGTAGGGCGAGAAAAAATTGAGAAGCTCTCAGCGATCGTCCTGCTGCTACAGCGGAAAGAAGAGAACTGAGGTAAAATGGCGCGCGGGCGCCTCAGGGTGGGCGGTACGGTGGGCGGTCTTACCGCCAAAACTTTTGACCAATAGCTTTTCAAGCCTCCGATTGATGTTCTGTGCAGGCGCATAACCCCATGAGTGGGGATTGACAAACTATACGAAGGAGAACAAGACATTATCTCCAAAATGAGAGACATTCTCTCTCTCTCTCTCTCTAGGTTGGCAGGAGCTGGGACAAAGACGGGAGCTCATTCTGTCCTGCAGTACTCAGAAATCAAACTGCTGACCTCCCACCTTCCAGTCAGCGTCTTAGTCCAGCAGCTCTTTCCTGAGAGCAATCCTTTCCATAAGAGCAGGAGTGAATCCATTACAGTATTTGGAAGAAGTGCCGTCATCCTTAAATAAGTAATGTCTTTGAGCGAATGAAGCTGTATTCTTACACTGATTTACCCTATCCATTTGCAGGAAATGTTGTCCATCATTTCCGTCCTACTCCACTAAAGAGTTGCTGAAAGAATTTCCTGCAACTGGCTGCCCTCAACCATCTCCAATATTTCTGTTCTTCTACAACCACATGTTGCTAAAAATTAATTAAAGGAAGTATTTAAGCAGAAAACCTTACTTTGGATAGATAGTTCCAGTCTCTCTCTCTCTTATTTTCTGACAACCTTGTGCTAGGTAACACTATATCCTAAAGCCTTGTTCTGCTCTCCAGCAGCAGAGTATTTTCTACTCCTCACTTCACATCTGCATCCCATTTTCTTAGCTACTGAGCAAACGCAATTAACCTGCAGTCAGCCACATAATGATCTCCTACAAGATCTGTAGCCATGGATACTTCTATTATTTTGCAAAACATGAATTATTTCTTGATTCCTCTCTCTCTCTCTCATGTTCAACCCTGTGTCCATGTCATGAGAGATGGTAACAGGACAAAGTAAGGGATTGCTAGAAGTATGACGTGGCCTTATGTCACAGGATCACTGAGGCAGCCATGAAGGCCATCCTGGGTCACCCTGAAACAATCTGGCCAATGGGGATCTGGTGAAGTTGCAACAGGCACAGCAAGCTGGCAACGGATAATCTACTGCAACAGAAATCCAGATGAGATGTGTATCTCCTTGTCACAGCTCTAAAACTTCTTATGGGTCTGTGACAAAGGACACAATGAATCATGGAAATTTCCCTAGCTCTGTGATTTCAGAGAGCTGAAATTGTTGGGAATGCCTCAATGTAACAATGCAAACACACATATAGGAAATGTTAACAAAATGTACTAGGCCAAGGCACAATGAAGAACATTGCTTACATTGCAGGGAAAGAAGTGAGGTGGGTTGCAGCTCTTCTTCTTCAGGTGCCGTATCCATTCCAGATATTGGCTATTATCATGATGATTAATCTTCCTGTTCTTAACTCCTAAGAACAGTTCTTCCAAGGACATGTCACATCAGTTTCTCAGATTCTTCATTCATGAAGTCCATCTACATCCAGGGCCTTCTCTTCTCAAGGAACTTTCCTTGCAGAGTGAGTTGGAGTATTCTATACTTTATGTTGTTATTCATGATATGGCCAAGGTATTGAAGCTTTCCTTGCTTAATGGTCTTAAACAGTTCTTGTTCTTTATCCATCTGGCACAATATGTCTACATTAGTCACATGGTCAACCCATGATATCTTTAGCATCAGTCTGTAGATCCACATTTCAAAAACTTCGATTCTATTTTCAAATGCTTTAGTCAATGTCCAAGCTTTGACTCCATAGAGCAACACGGGGAACACGTAGCAGCTAATCAGAGACATCAGAGCTATCAAGCGCTGGCTGTGTTTTGCATTTGTTTTAATAAAGAGGGAGGAAGGCAGGGCTTTTTTTATTAGGAATTGCTGCTTGCTGCTGATAACAGAGCAAGAGGAAAAATAGTAAATCACCAGGAAAGGGAGAAATTGCTGGGGAAATGGATTCACTGGGGCAAGAACGTGCTGCTGACTGTCTGTGTATGTGTGTGCATGGCAGGTGGCTAGCTCAAAGCTAGTTTGTTTCCGAGAGCAATGTCTTTGCATTGAAGACAGGGCCTATTAGCACTGCTAGCAGCAGATCTAGTCATTTATCAGTAAAAGACATCCCCCCCCCGCATCCAAGTGCAGTGTTGTGGAAATGTTCTAGTTGAAACTACATCATCTCCCCTCCAAGCAAGGATGTTTAGTCTGATGAACACAGCTGTCGCAGAGAGGATAATTCAGCATCTCCCCTTCTGTCAGTGATGACTCTCTCTGTGTGTTTTGTGCAGCCAATTAAAGTAGGTAAATGTTGAAGGATTCAAACGAAGTCCCCAGAAAGGCTGCTTTCAATATAGGAAGACACTGAGCACAGCCCCATTTTATTGTTTCTGTTAGGAAGGAAGGCATCTCCAAATAACTTAAATTATACAAAATGTATTTTAATCTTGCTTTGCAAGATGTTTTCCCTGAGGGCTAAAACCGATTTACTCTGCACCTTTCATTTGGTTGCCTGGCATGCAAATATGGATATATTCATTTCATCAGTTTGTGCAAGAGTTTCTGCTGTGGATCTAGGAGAATGGGTGGCTTTCCTGCCAGTAGAACCCTTCATTGTAAGAGTTCCCCACAAATTATGATAGGTTGCTACTGTAAGATGAATCCCTTCCCAAATACTGCTAGTTTGTCCAGCTACCTGGGGGGATTCTGTGCCCTGTTAGCAAGATCCCTTCCTCAGATGTAGAAAAATAACATAAAATAACAAGTAAAGCACTTAAGGTTTTCTTACATAAAGCTCCAAAAATGCGGAACTGTGCAAAGCCTTCTGAAAATCCTAAGGTAAATTGGCAATCATGCACTTCTGTATTTGGGAAATAATTGAAAAAATAAAAATAAATGTCCAGAGTTATAAAGGAAGTTGGGGGTGGGGGTGGAGAATGACAGGGAAATAAGGTAGCTACATACATAACTTCAAAATAAAAACCATTAAAGTGAATCTGGTGTAAATAAGTGCTGCCTACTTGTCACATGACCACAGAAACATGTGCAGATGCAAACAGTGGTGGCTTTTTGACTATAAATGAAAATGAGCACCAAACCCTAGAGTCAGATATGACTGGCTTTCAAGCAAGGGTGACCTTTACCCAGGTCCATGTTGGGTGGCATGGGAAGGCAGTGGACCGAGTGACAATGGCACCCATCTTTGAAGAGTCTAACGTTGGGTGGGGGGAGGGAGAAGGAGAGGAAAGGCATTGGGACTTGTCATTTAATTAATTTTCCTTGTCATTAATTTACTTTCCCCCTTTAATTAGATGTTTTCAGGTATATGTATTTCAGGAATCAGACTTGCAATTTAAGCCAAACAAAAATTACTCCCAGTGACCAATTGCAGTACAAACCATGCTAACAGACTATGGTTTTTGGCCTCTGAGGTGTCTAAATGTGTCATACTTCTAAAAATGTCAAGATTTTAATGTTTACTCTATTAACATTTTCCCATTGCTTCAAAAAACTCTATTCTATTGTTTATTTTTTTAAAAAAAACTATTTTATTTTCGTCGTTGTTGGCTGCAACTCGTATCCAAGAATACAATTTTTTCCTGAAGCAGGAAAAAAGCAATTGGCATTAATTTGTTTAAGGTGGATCCCAGCTTGCCATGAAGTGACCCACACACTGTTATCACGGAGCCATCTTCTGCGGCACATATGAATTGAGACATGCAGGATTCGACACCAGGACTGCAATGGACAACCACAGCCTTGAGGATATTATCAAGGTGTGTCTTCACAGCCAGTCCATCTGGCATGGCCTCTTCTGCCTCCATGACCGTTGGGAATCAGAGTTCCTCTTCCACTCATTTTGCCATTGGGCCCAATATGATGGTTTCCAGTGGCATCTCCTCCATCGGCTATGGGCTCATCTGCCCATAGCCATTGACCCCTTTAGGGAGTCAGGTTATTTACCACCAACAACATTTGGCATTGAGTCACTGGCTGTATGGTCTAGTCCATTACCATGGCAGGTTGTTAGACCATACATACATTTTATTTTATCAGCTGTGCAAAACAAAGCTAGCTAGCTAGTAAGCAAGCAAGCAAGCAAGCAAATCTTTTGTTTTTCTTCAGGCCAGGATAGCAGGAAGGAAAATGGCTGCCAAAACCTATGAAGTCTTGAACATTAAATGTCGCTCCTCAGAGATGTCCATTCGTCATTGCTAACCAGGCTTTGCTTATTATTCAGGGCACTGAATAGCCATATATATGTGGTGTCATGTCATTTATACTACTCAGACTGATTAGTGATCTTGGAACAGTAGTTGAGATGCTTGAAATATTAATTGCCTCATCTTCTGGCAAAGGCAGCAGTTGAACTAGGTTTTTCTTGATTATACAGAAATTGCTATATTGATTAGCTTTAGAGGGCATTTATATACTCTGGCCTACTTTTGAAATTCTTAAGTGTGCTTGCTTAAATCAGTGCAAATTCATATTCTACTTTTAAATTAACAGCTTCTCACCTTTATTTTTCAATGTTGAATACAACTATGACTATTTTTCAACTGGTGTGCTACACTCATAATGTGCCACAGTGGACAGTTTGTCTTACAAACTTGTGCCTGGTAAGTCAAGTAAACCAAGTATTTGGCAGGGATAGCAAGATAGCTAAGCCTGGATATTTTTTTTAAATGCTGTTTTTATTCAGGGGTATAACACTTTTAGCCCTATAGATATTGCGGAACTGCAACTCCCTTCACTCATGATCAGTATAGTCGGTGATGTGGGATGATGAGAGTTGGATTCCTGGTGCTGGAATAATAATAAATAGTTATAAATGAGTAGTGTTACACTTACACTAAGGAGACATGATTTCAACACGTACCATAGATAAGGATCATAAGGAGCATCCTACATCACTGGTGGGAGGGCCACAAATTGCCAATATTTGGATTAATGCATATCCTTTTTTTTAAATCTGAAAACATTCAAAACACATGCTAATAAAATCATCATAGTTACATGCATTGGTTGAAATCCTGTTGCACATTATGCAAGTAGCATAACTTTTAGAGGTAAATTGCCATAAGTTAATTCTCATAAACCTTATCTGCCACATGTCAACTTGCACAACTAAGTATGCAATAGATATGTCTACTGAGACTTCTGAATTTACACTTCCAAATATCATTCCATTTGTGTAATAGCATCAGGATTTCACCAATTACATAATAAAAGCAACAGAACAATGAAAAAATAGCAGCATACTTGCTGGTAATTTGGTAGTGAAATAGACCAAATAGTCTGATAAGAGTAAACACATGGGTGCATCTAGATTCCAGATTCTGGAGGAATCTGCATTGTCTTTTGTTCTGGATTGTTTAGCAAGATTGTGTGATCCAAACACAAGCTAAATACTGGCTGAGTCTGCCAGCTGTTGTCTAAACTTATGAAAACCAAGTGACAGCTTCCTAGAATCCCAGTTCTGCTGCCTGGCTGACTGTATAGTCCTATAAACTTTGAGCCAGAAGTAATAGCCATTGATGTTAATGGCACTTACTCAGTGATGCACTGTAAAATCTTTTACTACCCACTTGGTGGGCGTGGCTATCTTGGGCATGGCTACCTGTGGGCATGGCCTCAAACAGCCCCCCCCCCAAGAAAAAAAGAGAAACCTACCTTGCTCTCTTTCTTTGCGGAAATGAGGAGAGGAGTCCTGGAGCAGCGGTGCTGCTGGGAGGTGAGTGAGGTGAATTGGTGGGCTGGTGCTGGCTGGGCTCCCCCTCCCAGCGCTGCCAGAAACACGTCCCATTTGCCTCACCCAGGGCCGAAGGCGCAAGGGAAGTGCAGAGATGAAAGCGTGCCTTCGGCCCTGGGCAAGGCAAATGGCACGCGTTTCCAGCAGCGCTGGGAGGGGGAGGCTGAGAGGTGGGCATGGCTGGCCAAGTGGGCATGGCCTGAAATTTCTATTACCAGTTCGGCAGAACCAGTGAGAGCCGGCCACAGTACAACACTGCACTTACTCCCAGATAAGTAAATATAGTATTGTAGCCAGATTCTTTAACTTTAGGTGGTAAGACCAAGCAGGGCTAGCCTGTATACATAGCTCTGCAAATATGGTCCTTAGCAATCACCAGAAATGATCTTTACTTTCACTCAGACAAAGACTCTTCCCTTTGTTTTTTTTAAAATGGCCATATTGATATCTATCTGCTACTTTTCTGGAAAACATTCACTGAAGTTTTTCAGGTCTTCAAATGGAATCAGATGGGTAGGGTAAAAGTAGATATTAGGAATTAGCATAGAACTAGGTGTATCCCTATATCAATGCTTTTCCCCCTCTTCCTATAGTGCTGTATCCTCAGACGTGTGTGCTTTGCCAATCTATATTACAAAATAAGCCTATGTTTATATTTAAACAATAACAAAACAGACCATACCAAATGTAAGATATGGAAATGAGGAAAAATTGACAAAGAAATGATTTTCACCATATGCAGGAACAACTTTTTAAAGTTTATTTTAATGTATGACCTATAGTTATGCTAACACCTGCATGCAAGCATTCCATTTGTGTAATTAGTGAGGCATTGAATCAACAAGCTCAACTCGATTGAGTTGTTCGCAGTCTCACCAGTGCTAAATATCTCACAATGGGATGTAAATACTATATAAGATGCATCAGAGCATATTATGCACCCCACTATTACCAAAATAGCCCACTGTAGGCCACTATATACAGTACAAGACACAGTCCATTTCCCCAGTGTATTTTAAGGGGGAAAAGTGGGTTGTGTATGCCAGCAAATAGGGTAGCTGAAACAGGTTTGTGGCAAACTTTTAATCTACGGTTAAAGCCAGCCATCAGGATCTAGATTCCTTTTGTGGTGCAGTTAATCATGTTGAGATGTCCAGTGAACTGTCTTGTCAGGTTTTGTTGGATTAGTTTCATCCTGTGATGCTTGATTGATACAGACAAGGCACTTGTTTTCTGTAAAGTCACTACCTCATAGATCCTTGCCTGGCCTGGCTTTTGAAATCTATTGAGGAGTGAACAAATGAATGGGCCATACAAGTGATCAATTTGTCTCTGTGAGAAGGGAAAATGCCTTCCTGTTTATAAGAGACTATTATATGCCCTATTCTCAAAAACTGCAAACTTCTGACAGACAATTTAAAAAACTGTATACCTTCACAAATGCCTTTTTCTTGAGCAAGTTGATTGAGAGGGCTGTGCCTGATAAGCTTCAGGCATTCTTGGAGGATACTGATAGTCTGGATGCATTCCAGTCTGGATGCATTCAGGGCATGGTCCTGAGGCAGCATTGCAGGCGCACCCCCCCAATAACGGACACAGACAACATTGAAAGTGGATAACAGCACCGGGCCACATTTATTGATTCAATGCCCTAGTCCGAATTATAAATTTGTATTGGTAAAACGACCAATCATAATTCATAAGGCAAGCAGGCCGAAGTAACACTGGTAAGGTACCACCCCAAAATTGCCAACGGCAATTGGTTACAATGTATCAATTTGTATCAATTTGTTTGTTGACAACAAACAAATTGTTGACCATAGTCAATAACTAACTCATGACCCCACCCTCTGACGCGTATCCGTGAAATCACAGGGGTGATGCATGCTGGTTAGCAATCGTCATCACCCCATCGCCTGGTTCGTCGTTGACCGGACAACGTTTAACTAATTTATTCCTGTCTAGTGTTGTCCAGTCAATTGCGAACCTGCCGGATACTTGTGGGTCATACTGTTTACCTTACCAGTGCTACCCGCCAGTGTGACCAAAGTCAACGTTATGAACACAGAAGACCCCTATATCAAACCATAGCAACAGTGTGGGATGGGCAAAAAAGCCAGGACCCGGAAGCCAATATGGGTCCCAGCCAAAAATTCCCACCCGGCCCCGAAGCGACCAAAATATCACACTGTTAACTAGGGAGGGGGTGGAGGGGAAAAGACTTCTCCGCTCCGTCGCTGAGATAAAATGGCAGCTCGGCTGCCTCGTGGCCATCCCTTTTATAAGGGAGCTGGCCACGCCCCTAACTACCCGGATTCTCTGTCCTGTGGGGGGGGGCCCGCAAAGGGCGCGGCGGCCATTTTGGCGCCGCGCTTGCATTGCAGGCGCACCCCCCCAATAACGGACACAGACAACATTGAAAGTGGATAACAGCACCGGGCCACATTTATTGATTCAATGCCCTAGTCCGAATTATAAATTTGTATTGGTAAAATGACCAATCATAATTCATAAGGCAAGCAGGCCGAAGTAACACTGGTAAGGTACCACCCCAAAATTGCCAACGGCAATTGGTTACAATGTATCAATTTGTATCAATTTGTTTGTTGACAACAAACAAATTGTTGACCGTAGTCAATAACTAACTCATGACCCCACCCTCTGACGCGTATCCGTGAAATCACAGGGGTGATGCATGCTGGTTAGCAATCGTCATCACCCCATCGCCTGGTTCGTCGTTGACCGGACAACGTTTAACTAATTTATTCCTGTCTAGTGTTGTCCAGTCAATTGCGAACCTGCCGGATACTTGTGGGTCATACTGTTTACCTTACCAGTGCTACCCGCCACACGGAGGGGCTTCAAAGAAGACCTGACGCCCCCCCTCAGACCGTCAGCTCGGTCAACAGGCCTGCTCGCCAATCACCCAACAGGAGGTCCATACCTCCTCGCGACAGATGGACCCCATCCCCTGCGTACAAGTCATAATTTTGCAGGCTAATATCGGGGTGATGACTGACCCGTCCCCAAGCCCTGTCGGCAAGAAACCGCGCCACCGCCCTATTGACCGTGCGCCTAGCACGGTCAAGGGCCATGAGGTTAACGCCCCCTCTGTAAGAATGGCGCGGAACAATGTCCGACCACACCAGGGTTGTGGCAGGCCAGACATAATGCAAGTAGGCGAGTTCCTCGCAAATCGCATGCTTGAGCGATAAGCCGGTGACCTGGCCCAAATCATTGCCCCCCAGGTGGATAATGAGAATGTCAGGCGGGTCAGCACCCAGGCCAGAAAAAAGGAAAGGCCGCAGCTCCCGCCATAACATCCCAGGCTTACCATGCCATGTGAGACTGGCGTGTTCACCCAGTCCCAGTCGGGGTCCCCACTCTGTCGCCGCAGCGTAACGCGCTGCCCTGTGCACATAGCTGTGGCCCACCAGCCATACTGTCACCGGTGTAATACGACACCCAGGGTCTGTAAGAAAATTGAGAAAAAGGTGGTAAGGTGACTGGATTGGTACTCATGGCGGGAGTGGGCGCACATAAAACTGAAAACATTGCGAGCCCCACCTCCCCATGCTGCGTATGTCAGCCCCAGAGTACCCAAAAGCAGCTGCTGTAGAGGCTGCACCAATACGGAACGAATGTGTGCCATAACGGGCACCTGGTAGGCCCACCCTGGTGAGGGCTCTGGCTGTCACCTTCCAAAACTGAAATTTAGTAAGGGGAGACCCATCTTGGTGACAGAAAAACGGGCCGTGGTGCATGCCACGCAGTGCCAGGAATTCCTGTAGGGCACCAACCGGACAGATGTCTGCCAAAGAACAACGTAGCAGTCTTACACCACTGCCTACGCCATGCTGATCTGTTTTAGAGGAGCGTATCCTCAACTGGGCCCAGTCTTTGGCTACATAGACATCTTCGAGTTCCAGTGCCCTACCACTTGCATCCGCCTTAGACAGCATCACGAGTTCGCTGACGCGGAGCGCTCCAAAAAATGCCACCGTTGTGGCTGCATGGAAAAGGGCTGCCTCATAATGATCAAAACAGAGGCCTGGCCAGCCCCGGGCCAACTGGGTAAGAACCCCTGGGGAAATAGGGTGCCGGTCGTCCGGGCAACGCCCGCGCTCGCGCACCCACCCCTCCAAAACATGTCTCACACGGAAGTCAGAGGTGGTATCCACATGACCTCCCACTTTGGCCATAAAAGCCAACGCCGAGAGCTTGGATGCTATGGTGCGAGGTGCGAGGCCCTGTGCATGCAGGTGAACCATGAACCGCAGAACATGGTCCACCGGGATAGGCCAGGTCTCTGGCAGGTGACATTGAGCCGAAAATGCCCTGTAAGAATTGAATGCTTGTTGGTACGCCTTACGCGTGCGTGGCGCTAGTGACAGGCCAATCGCCCGGTTCACCTCTCCTTGCCAATAGTCCAGATCTCGTCCGGGAGTGGCGAGGGAAATTCCTCCGCATCCGGGGCCAAGGCGCGGAACCGGGAGATCTGCAGGCGGGACAAAGCGTCAGCAATATCATTATTAATCCCAGGGACATGCCTGGCCCTGAACAAGACGTTGAGGCGCAGGCAGCGCAGCACAAAATGGCGCACTAGTTCCATAACCCTGGGCGATTTGGAAGTCTGTGCATTAACGATGTGGACAACAGCAGCATTGTCGCACCAGAAATGCACCACCGAATTAGCCCACTGTTCGCCCCATAGCATCAAAGCCCCCAGAATAGGGAAAAATTCCAGGTATGTGAGATCCCGCAGGCGACCTGTGCCTGCCCATGCCGGTGGCCACCCACCATAGGCCCACTTCCCATTGAAGTACATCCCATAACCCAGGGATCCCGAGGCATCAGACTGGATCTGGAAATTGGGGGATGCCAGGAGGTCAGACCTCCAAAATGAGACCCCATTGAACTCCCTCAGGAATTGCAACCAGACAAACATGTCTGCCCTGATACCCCGGGTAAGCCTGACTCTGTGGTGGGGCCTGGATAACCCTGCCATGGCGTCGCATAAGCGCCGGGCAAAAGCCCTGCCCGGTACGACCACCCTGCAGGCAAAATTGAGGTGACCATGTAGCACCTGCAGTTCCCTCAGGGATGCCTTACGCTTGGCCAGCAATTCCGAGATAAGGGCCACTATCCTGGACACCTTATCACCCGGCAACCTAGAAGCCTGCACTACTGTGTCAATCTCAACCCCCAGGAATACTAGCTTGGTAGATGGGCCCTCGGTCTTTTCGGGCGCTAAAGGGACACCAAGTTCCTCCATTAGCGTCTGAAATGTGTTGAGGAGACGTGTGCACGTGTCCCAGCCCCGTTCACCCCCAAATAAAAAATCATCCAGGTAATGGGCTACAGACCGGGACCCTGACCTGCGGACGAAAGCCCACTCTAGGAAGGTACTAAAACGCTCGAATGCCGAGCATGATATGGAGCAGCCAAAAGGCATGGCCTTATCAAAATAATATTCACCCTTAAATTTAAAACCCAGCAACTCAAAGTCGCCCGGATGCACTGGCAAGAGGCGAAAAGCCGACTTAATGTCACACTTGGCCAGCAAGGCACCCGGACCACACGAGCGTACCATGCGCAATGCATGGTCAAACGATGTATACCTGACTGAACAGAGGTCATCATTGACCGATCGGCCGGCTGGGTAGGACAAATGATGAATAAGGCGAAACTCGCCTAGGGACTTTTTGGGGACCAAGCCCAGTGGCGACACCTTAAAATTGGGAAACGGGGGTGCAGGGAAAGGTCCAGCGACCCTGCCCGCATCTAACTCTTTCTTAATGCTGGCCACAGCCACATCCTCCCTCCCTCTGAGGGATAACAGGTTGGGGGCATCCTGAGGGGACCTATCACCCATGAAAGGAATACGGAATCCCTGCTTAAAACCCTGAAGGAGATACTCCCCATCTTCCCCCTTCGGGTACGATGCGAGCCAACACTCCAGCATGTCCACATTAATTGGGGAGGGGGCCTTTTGGAGAACCAGCTCCATCCGAGGCAGTCTTGCCAGCCCACTGTCCACCCCTCCCTCTGCCTCGTGCCCCCCCAGGTCTGGGACAGGCAGAGGCTGCGTGGGGGCCCGAACATGTGGGACACTCATGCTTATACCTGCAATTCTTTCTATTGCAGGAACCATTGGACGAGAAAGTCCAGCACAGCAGGCGGGCTGGAACCCCCTGCCCCGCCGCCTGGCGGGTAACCTGCGCTGGAGCCGCTCGCTGGACCGCATGTCCGCAATGGTATCTATCTCCCGGGGCAGGGCGTGTAGGCGTCATATACAAGAGCCAAAGCCTCTGGCACGGCTCATCCCATCTCATCTCGGGGTGGAGGGGAATCCTCATACGGAATTCCTCATCATACGCTAGCCATGAGGGGCCCGGGAAATCAACCATTGCCCTGTATATATTGTCCAAATATTGGACCATGGGAATAGCTAAATCCGGCCGCGCCCTCAAATACACCGCCATGTATATTAAATAAGCGGGGAGCCAATTGGCCCAGGTACGCGGCGGCTTACGGCGGCGTGCCTGCTCCTTGTCCTTCTCATCCTGTCCCTCCCTTTCCTCCTTGGTGGGCTCTCTGTTCAGGAGTGAGAAGATATCTACGTATTCCCCCCGCCATATCTTTTCTCTGGTAGTCTGTGCCAAGTGATCACCTAGTGGCAAGGAATACCCCGCCGTCGGCAAAGCCGAAAAAGGCACAGCCGGCCTAGGAAAAGGGGCCTGAGCTAAACCAGCCACCCCCATCACATTCCCCGAAGTGTAAGAACAAGTACCCACCCCAGTACCCAAGGTGGCAGTCGTCGTCGCCGGGTGGGCTGCCAATAGCGTGGCCCCCGCACCACCCGCGCGAGGCCAAGGCCATTGAAAGACCCCCCCCATATTGGGAATGTGTGTGGATGTACTCGCTTGCACCGTATACTCACATGCTGCACCCCCGCGGGCCGCCCCCACCGGGGGTTCCGGCCCACTGGGGGCGTCGGAGCTCACGACCGACGTAGAGCTCATCACCGGGGCTTGACCCGCACCTGGCTGCTGGCTGGGGAGCTGCGAGGCAGTGGCCGAAACCGCGCCACGCGCCTGCAGCAGCTCGACCCTCCCTGCCGGCTGTTGTCCTCCTGCCGACATCGCCTCAAAAGGGACCCCGAAGGGGGCGCCCGCCTGACTGGCCCGAGCCAACGACGCTTCCAGGGCCGCGATGCGGGCCAATAAGGTGTCCACGTTGACCAGGGGCAAAGGGCCGGCCGGCCCACCTGGTCCAGGCGCGGGTGCAGGTCCCTGTACCCCAGGACCCGAATATGGCCATTGGCCAGCACCGAAGCCCGGCAGGGTCGGTGGAGAAACCTGCCAAGGCAGGGGGCCGCACCACCCCCCAAGGCTGGAGGGCCCCGGGGGAGGCTGCGACCCAAGAAGAGTAGGCCCAACAGGGTGGGCAGGTGCAGGAGCGGTGTCCACCGCTCGCGGGCCGCGGGCCGGAACGCCTTCCGCGCCCGCACTCTGATCGGGCCAAGGGGCAATAGACCCCATTCCGCTGGCCCCGGCAGGGGCCGGCAAAGGCGGCTGTTGAGGAGGCGGCACCGCGGTCCTCCGACCTGGGTTGCGCCTCCCAACAGCGCGAGCTGCACTAGAAGCTGCCTTCTTCTTCGAAGGCATCTCCACCGAAGCAAGAAGGGAAGCCAGCAAGGCAGAACCGCTACCAAAAAAGGCTTCCCGGTAGGCTAAAGCGCGACGGAGACACAGGGGAAAAGACTTCTCCGCTCCGTCGCTGAGATAAAATGGCAGCTCGGCTGCCTCGTGGCCATCCCTTTTATAAGGGAGCTGGCCACGCCCCTAACTACCCGGATTCTCTGTCCTGTGGGGGGGGCCCCGCAAAGGGCGCGGCGGCCATTTTGGCGCCGCGCTTGCATTTGTCGTGCTGCACAGTGACAGACAGACAGAATTTTTGTAGCATTGTGGATAGGAATGTGTACAACCACTAGAGAGAGCTCTAGTGTCATAGCCCCTGCCTGAGCTATAAGTTTATATACCTACTTAGCCACATATGTAGAAGACCTTTTATAAAGGCTTCACAGACCTTATCATATCTGTTATCTTGTCATGCCTAATGAGAGATGGTCACTGGTATTCCCAGACTACAGGAAAGCAGTTAATGATAGTAAAACTCAGTGAGCATATGTCTGAGAAGAGGTCACTTTGCTGGTAGCATTTTTAGGTGGGGGTGAAAAGGTACTGAATTTGTAATTTGCCTTTAGCTGTTATGCTGATGATGGTACTTCAGGGTAAAATTGTCATTTGTTCACTGGGACGGCTGATGAAAGCAAAAGGCCAACATGATCCTTATTTATGGTACGTGTTGAAATCATGTCTCCTTAGTGTAAGTGTAACACTACTCATTTATAACTATTCATTATTATTTCAGCACCAGGAATCCAACGGGGCAAGCCCCTGGCTTTCTGGGACCATTCATTTCCTCTCAATTCTTCACCAGTCACTTCATAAGTAATGAAGCTGGTGATCACTTGTTCACTAATGGATGTGTAATGCAAGAACACAAAGCACACACAGAGTTTGTACACTTCCTGCTTAGCTATCTGCAACTGTAGTCTTAACGATATGTTGTGGTAAAGTTGTTCTAATCCAGATGTACCACCCTCCCTTCCAGAAGAAGAAATGGCACTAGCTGCCTACCAATCCCCTCCCCCCCCGGTGATGTATCTAACCTTTTATAGGGAATTTATGATCATCATTTGAAAACTGGCTGAAAAAAGCCACATTCTTCTTGCAGGAATCTGTTTGGAGATTAGACAGTAATGACCCTTCACCATTAAGCATCTCTGAAATTGTTCTTCTCTTTAAACAGCAAATACGTTGATTGCCATACTGAAAGGCTGCTTAATGATGTCAATTTCCAACCCAGCTACATTAAATTTCCTTTTCCAGCAATCTGTCTTCCCGTATGTCCTAGTTACACAGCAGCTAGACGTCTCAAGGGGAGGTGATAACCTTTGTGCCATCACCATCTTTCTGCAGCTGAAACTCCTTCTCTGTGCCCACCAGGATTCTTGAACAGATGTCGTTGCTAATGTTGACACTGCAGACATGACATTCGAACAGATGGGTTATTAAATTGCAATGAAAGAGAAATACAGTACATTA
This sequence comes from Bradypodion ventrale, assembly GCA_035047345.1. NCBI lineage: Eukaryota > Metazoa > Chordata > Lepidosauria > Squamata > Chamaeleonidae > Bradypodion > Bradypodion ventrale. The sequence continues at coordinate 193,959,734 of JAWDJE010000004.1, forward strand.
GTGTAATAAATATCTAGATTCTATCCAGATTGAGTAAGTGCCTCTCTCTTCCCTGTGAATCCTAAATTGGAATCATACAGATTGTGAAGATGGGGTTTGGATTAGTTTATTACAAACATTGATGATATGGCTCAGACTGGTCAGGAGGACAATTCTGAGTGTCCAGATTGAGGGGTTCCAACAGCTTGCACTTCCTTGATTAAGGCAACAATGACACTACCAAGTCAAATCAGAATGATACAGCTGTGCTGCAGCTTGACCAGCAGCCTGTTCTACCTGTATACTGTACAGCAGTTTTTCCCAAACTTTGGTTCTTGGACTCCATTTCCCAGAAGCCTAAATCAATTCATCAAAGCACTGATCAGCCAATATACTGACTTAGGCTTCTGGGAATTGAAGTCTCCTGTGGGGCATAGGGCCCACTTTGGGAACCACTGCTGTACAGTAATACCTCATACAAAGTCCGCTTCATACAACATCGGATTCATACAACATTGCCTAATTTCTTGAAAAAAGTTGCCTCATACAAAGTCGTGTGACTTTGTATGAGGTATTGGGGTTTTCCCAGGTTGCATTGTGCCTGGGCAGTATAAAAGGCAGGACACATGTGTGCATTGCTCTTGTGGGTTTTGCATGAGGCAAAGAGTGTTTAGGAGTGGTTTTGAGCGCAATTTTGGATTTTTTTGGATTTTTTTCGTCAGAATTTTTAGAAGCATTCCTGGGATTTTTGCAGCATTCTTCAGGTTCTTGGACAATCAGGGTTGTTTGACAAGTTTTTGTAAATTTTTTCGCCTTTAGACAATGATTTCTTAAAGTTCTGTCAGTTTCCTGTCTGTTTCCTTGACTTTGCCCTGAAGTCTGTGCTGTTACAGTAAAATGTATCTCTATGGAAACAACGTTGTATGAGGCATTGCGGCAAGGATTTGGACGTTGTATGAGGCATAGCAGCTAGGATTTTGCATGCCTCATACAAAGTCCAAATCCGTATAAAGTCCAAACTTGTGGAACCAAGTTTGGACGTTGTATGAGGTATCACTGTACTTCTTTTCATATTTGGTGATCACAGAAAGTCCACAGATTGTTTTGGTGTCAGTGTCTGCAATGGCCTCTCAATCCACTGTGGCTTGATCTATGCCACAGCCCACAGCCCCCTTTCCTTTGATCCCATCCTCTGCCAACCCTCACTTCTCCTTTTATGGTTCACTAGCTATTTAGCCCAGCCTTGCCGGTTAGGTATTGATTTGATCCCCAGGTTACTTTTGGAGGAGGTAGCTGAGAAGATCGGCTGCCTCCTCAAAACATCCCGAGGATCAGACACTCTGACTGGCTTGCTTTTGAAGGAGGTAGCTGAGCAGGTCGGCTGCCTCCTCTGAAAGCAACCCAGTCAGAGTCTTGATCCCCGCCGCCTTTGCTTCTCCTCCACGCTGGTTCGAGGCCAGCTTTGAACCAGCTTGGAGGAGGGGCAAGGAAGGGAGACAGGTGGTGCCTGGCAGGAAAGGCACCTTACCTGTTGGACACCCGCCTGTAACCTTGGTTTCCCGCCCGCCCCATGCTGGTTCGAGGCCAGCTTTGAACCAGCATGGAAGAGGGGAAAGGAAGGGAGACAGGCGGGTGCCCGGCAGGGAAGGCGCCTTCCCTGTTGGACACCCACCTGTTGGCTTGGTTCACTTTCTCCGGTAGGTGGGGGCCAAAGGCAGCCATGCTTTGGCCCCCCCAGGCTTGGCGCTTGCTTCCCTCCTTGTGGCAAGGGTGGAACGGAGTGCCGTTCTCTGTTCTCGCCTCATGGGGAAGTGTTTCGCTTCTCCCGGTAGGCAGGGGCCAAAGGCAGCCGTGCTTTCGGCCCCCAGCCCCCAGTCCCTGTCCCCCGGGGTTAGGCTCTCGCTTCCCCCCAGGAGGCAAGGGTGGGACAGAGTGCCACTTTCGGCCCTGTCCTCCCAAGGAGTCCGAACGGAGCGCGCGTTGGCTGTTTTTTGCATGTGCTGGCTGTCCTGCCTCCTCCGCACTCGTGTCCTCCTGCCTGATTGGCTGAGGAGTACTGCGGCATGGAGGATGCTGGGAAGCATAGTTTTTTGTTTTTCCATGTTCGTGGGGCATTGGCCCCACTCTTGGCTTCCGGACCCTTGTGGTGATGTTGTCAAGGACAAAAGGTAAGTGTGACCGGCGCATTACGGGATAGGCTAGATGTGTGTGGACACGCATTCCGCACACGTATGGCCCAACCCCCTTCTTATAGGTATAGATATAAAGCCAGTGGCTGTTTAAAGTGTCATGTGGCATTAGTAAAAAAGGAACAGTTTTCCAGAGTTCTCCATAAAGTATAAACACATACACACATACCGAAGAAACACAGTAGTCTGCTGTAGTTCATCACAGCTGCTGCTGCTGCTGCTGCTGCTGCTGCTGCTGCTGTTGTTGTTGTTGTTGTTGGTGGTGGTGCTGCTGCTGTGGCTGATGATGATGATGTGGCACATTCATATTGCAATTGTATTATTGTATTATTACGTGTTACTCTTGTAAGCTGAAAATGGCATAATTATTTTGTCTATTGTATTATTGTGTATATTGTAAAACTATTGTATTGTATAACTATTGTGTGAGTCGCTCTGAGTTGGGTTTTCTGATTGGGTGGCATACAAGTAGGAAAATTAAATTAAAATTAAAAAATTAAATCAGAATATAAGTTGCACCCCGTTTTTTAATACACATTTTAAACGGAAAAATAATTTTTTACATTTTGTTATGAATTTCCAAAATTAACTCCAGAGGCCATGGAGGGTGGGATGGGGTGGGGTGGGGTGGGTGGGAGAAGGCTCCTTTGAAGCCTGTTTCCTCCCATTCCATGACTGCTGGCCACCAGTAGCCAAGGAGAGTGTGATTTGGGGTGGGTGGGTAGAAATAAGGATAATTTCAACCTGTTTCTCCCCTCCATCTCACTCTCCTTGGCTGCTGATGGTGGTGTGGGGGAAAGAAGGACCCTTTAAGCCCATTTCCACCCCACCCCCAGCTGAGGAGAGTTGGAGGTGGGGAGCGTATGGGCACATTTTACTTTCGCTTCCTGGAGCGATGAGGGCAGAGTGGGCCGGATGAATCGCAGTAAACCTATTTGTGTGGATTCACAGGGTGCTTCGGATTCTGGGAATTGAAGTCCAAGAACATCTGGAGTGCCAAGGTTCGCCATCACGGCTCTAGCAGGAGGAAGACGAATGGTCAGACGGCCTGTTACTACTTAGCACATTTCTTGCTTTGAGTTCTTTATTCCTTCTCAGTATTCTAAGGGCAGATTCCCTTTAGTCATATCAGCTCCCGCACAAAATGCATAAGCATGGTAGTATAATGGCAGTGAAAGCGCGGCGCCAAAATGGCCGCCGCGCTCTTTGCGGGGCCCCCCACCCGGACTCAGACATCCGGGTGAGTTAGGGGGCGTGGCCACTCCTCTATAAAAGGGGTGGCCACGAGGCAGACGAGCTGCCATTTTAGAAATAGCGAAGGAGAGGAGAAGTTTTCTTCGTCGCTGTTTTTCCTCTTAGTCTTCGGCTATTGAGCCCTTGCAGTTCGTTTCCCGGTTGGGAAAGTAGGATTAACGCACACGGAGCCTTGGTTTGCTTGGCTACCGCGGTGCTTAGGCACTAGGATTTCGATCCCTGGATAGGGATCCTGCTTTTCTTCTCCTAGGGAGACATGGCTCCCAAGCAGAAGGCCCCGGTGATGAAGCCGCGGCTGAGGAGAACTTTTACCGGCCCTGCGCCGGACGGGGGCCAGCCATCGGGTTGGAGGACCAGGGCTGCACCCTCGCGGCAGGGCAATGTGCCAGCCTTGCCCACTGGTACCAGTGGTGCTACTCAGGCTGACACTTGGCAGCCGGGCTCCAGCTCGGTAGCTGGGCAGCTACAGGCCGGCCCCTCAGGGGCTTCGGCCCTCGGCCCGCCGTTACCGGCCATAGGACAGGGCGGCATGGGGGGGCCTGGTGCGGGTATCCCTCATGGGCCGGAGTTTTGGGCATGGCCCTATTCTGGCCCTGGCTCGCCTTTTGGGTTACCTTTTCAACTGCCTGGTGGGCCATCCGGCCCACCCGGCCCGCCTTATGCTGGGGGCTCTGTGGCAGTGGATGCTCTGTTAGCACGGTTAGCAGTGCTGGAAGCATCCTTGGGCATTGCACAGCCTCCTGCGGAGGGGGGCGCTACTCTTTCCACTGGGGCCCCTTCGTTGGCCCCGGCTACCTTGACGGCCGCAACGCTTCAACGGGCGGCCAGCCGGGTTGAGCTGCGTGAGACGCTCCGGCTGGCACCAGCTGGTGTCTCGCAGCTCCCCGTTCGTCCAGATGTGCAGACTGGGAGTAGTCAGGTGTCGTCCCAGAGCTCGATTCCGGTTGCGAGCTCCGACGCCCACCGTGGGCCAGAACCCCCGATGGGGGCGGCTCACGGGGGTGCACCTAGTGAGTATCAGGTTCAATTTAGTGCACCTACATCACAGCCCACTTACAGTGGTGGGGTTCAGTGGCCCTGGCCTCGTCAAGTTGGGGCGAGTGGGCATCAGTTACCAGCCTATCCCAGTGCCCCATGGTTTCAAAATGGCCTCTTGTAAAGGGCGGGGGTTTCCGCCCCTGGGGCAGTGCCGAGCATCGCAGGGGCTGTCCAGGTCCCGCTGCATATGCCCTCTATACAGAATGTGCCGATGATGGCTTTGCCGACGGCTGGTTATTCCTTGCCCCTGGGTGATCATTTGTCACAGATCACGAGGGAGAAGATTTGGCGAGTGGAGGACGTGGATATATTCTCCCTATTGAACCGTGAGACCACTAAGGAAGAGAGAGGGACAGGACGACAGAGACAAGGAGCTGTCTTGTCGTCGTAAGCCACCGCGCACCTGGGCCAACTGGTTGCCGGCATATCTTATTTATATGGCGGTATACCTTAGGGCCCGGCCTGATCTGGCCATTCCTATGGTCCAATACTTGGACAATATTTACAGGGCGATGGTTGATTTCCCTGGCCCATTGTGGTTGGCTTACGATGAGGAATTTAGAATGAGGGCGGCCCTACACCCGGAGATGAGATGGGATGAGCCCTGCCAGAAATTGTGGCTCTTGTACATGACCCCCACGCGTCTGGCTCCTGGGGATAGGTACCATTGTGGCCATGCTGTGCAGCGAGCTGCTCCAACACAGGCTCCCTGCCAGCCGGCGGGGCAGGGGGTTCCAGCCCGCTTGCTGTGTTGGAGCTTCTCAGCTAATGGCGTGTGCAATAAGCGACAGTGTCGATACAAACATGAGTGTCCCTCTTGTGCTGGCCCCCACACCGCCTCCGTGTGCCCGCGGGCTGGTGGGTCACGGGGCAGAGGTAGAGGTGGACAGGGAGTGGGCAGGGCTTCCGCTGATGGAGCTAGCCAGTCAAAAGGCCCCCTCCCCAGTTAATGTGTATATGTTGGAGCGATGGCTCTCAACTTATCCGAGAAGGGAGGGTGAAAAAAATCAGATTTTCCTGATACCATGGGTAATAGTCCAGGTCAAAAAAAATCAGATTTTCCTGATACCGTGTGTAATAAAAAGTCTAGGTTAAAAAATTCCAATTTACCTGATACCTTGTGTAATACTCCAGGTTAAAAATAATCAGATTTTCCTGTTACCATGAGAAAAGTCCAGGTTGAAAAAAATCAGATTTTCCTGATACCGAGGATTATAGTCCAGGTGAAAAAAATCAGATTTTCCTGTTACCGTGAGAAAAGTCCAGGTTGAAAAAAAAAACAGATTTTCCTGATACCGTGTGTAATAGTCCAGGTGAAAAAAAATCAGATTTTCCTGTCACCGTGAGAAAAGTCCAGGTTGAAAAAATCAGATTTTCCTGATACAGTGTGTAATAGTTCAGGTTAAAAAAATCAGATTTTCCTGACAGCGTGGGTTATAGTCCAGGTGAAAAACATCCGATTTTCCAGATACCGTGGGTTATAGTCTAGGTGAAAAAAAATCAGATTTTCCTGATGCCGTGGTTATTAGTCCAGGTGTAAAAAAATCAGATTTTCCTGACACAGTGTGTAATACTCCAGGTTAAAAAAAATCAGATTTTCCTGATAGCTTGAATAAAGGTCAGGGTGAAAAAAATCCGATTTTCCAGATACCCTGGGTAAAAGTCCAGGTGAAAAAAATCAGATTTTCCTGAAACCGTGTGTAACAGGCCAGGTGAAAAAAATCAGATTTTCATGACACCGTGGGTTATAGTCCAGGTGAAAAAAATCACATTTTCCTGATAGCGTGTGTAATAAAAAGTCCAGGTTAAAAAAAATCCGATTTACCTAATACCATGTATAATAGTCCAGGTGAAAGAAATCAGATTTACCTGATACCGTGTGTAGTAGTCCAGGTGAAAAAAAATCAGATTTTCCTGATACCGTGGGAAATAGTCCAGGTGAAAAAAAAATCAGATTTTCCTGTTACCGTGTGTAATAGGCCAGGTGAAAAAAATCAGATTTTCCTGACACCGTGAGAAAAATCCATGTTGAAAAAATCAGATTTCCCTGATACCGTGTGTAATAGTCCAGGTGAAAAAAATCAGATTTTCCTGATAGCGTGAGTAATGTCCAGGGTGAAAAAAGATCCGATGTTCCTGATACCGTGTGTAATAAATAATAAAGGTTAAAAAAAATCCGATTTACCGGATACCGTGTGTTATAGTCCAGGCAAAAAAAAAATCCGATTTTCCTGATACCATGAGAAAAGTCCAGGTTGAAAAAAATTCGATTTTCCTGATACCGTCAATAAAGTCCAGGGTGAAAACTATCCAATATTCCTGATACTGTGGGTAATAGTACAGCTGAATAAAATCAGATTTTCCTGTTACCCTGGGTAATAGTCAAGGTGAAAAAAAATCTGATTTACCTGATACTGTGTGTAATAGTCGAGGTGAAAAAAAATCAGATTTTCCTTATACCGTGTGTAATAAGAAGTCCAGGTAAAAAAAATCCAATTTACCTGATACCGTGTGTAATAGGCCAGGTGAAAAAAGTCAGATTTTCCTGACACCATGGGTTATAGTCCAGGTGAAAAAAAATCTGATTTACCTGATACCGTGTGTAATAAAAATTCCAGGTTAAAATAATTCAATTTTCCTGATACCGTGTGTAATAGGCCAGGTGAAAAAAATCTGATTTACCTGATACCGTGTGTAATAGTCCAGGTGAAAAAAATCAGATTTTCCTGATACCATGGGTAATAGTCCTGGTCAAAAAAAATCAGATTTTCCTGATACCGTGTGTAATAAAAAGTCTAGGTTAAAAAAATCCGATTTACCTGATACCGTGTGTAATCCTCCAGGTTAAAAATAATCAGATTTTCCTGTTACCGTGAGAAAAGTCCAGGTTGAAAAAAATCAGATTTTCCTGATACAGTGTGTAATAGTTCAGGTTAAAAAAATCAGATTTTCCTGACAGCGTGGGTTATAGTCCAGGTGAAAAACATCCGATTTTCCAGATACCGTGGGTTATAGTCTAGGTGAAAAAAAAATCAGATTTTCCTGATGCCGTGGTTATTAGTCCAGGTGTAAAAAAATCAGATTTTCCTGACACAGTGTGTAATACTCCAGGTTAAAAAAAATCAGATTTTCCTGATAGCTTGAATAAAGGTCAGGGTGAAAAAAATCCGATTTTCCAGATACCCTGGGTAAAAGTCCAGGTGAAAAAAATCAGATTTTCCTGAAACCGTGTGTAACAGGCCAGGTGAAAAAAATCAGATTTTCATGACACCGTGGGTTATAGTCCAGGTGAAAAAAATCAGATTTTCCTGATAGCGTGTGTAATAAAAAGTCCAGGTTAAAAAAAATCCGATTTACCTGATACCATGTGTAATAGTCCAGGTGAAAGAAATCAGATTTACCTGATACCGTGTGTAGTAGTCCAGGTGAAAAAAAATCAGATTTTCCTGATACCGTGGGAAATAGTCCAGGTGAAAAAAAATCAGATTTTCCTGTTACCGTGTGTAATAGGCCAGGTGAAAAAAATCAGATTTTCCTGACACCGTGAGAAAAGTCCATGTTGAAAAAATCAGATTTCCCTGATACCATGTGTAATAGTCCAGGTGAAAAAAATCAGATTTTCCTGATAGCGTGAGTAATGTTCAGGGTGAAAAAAGATCCGATGTTCCTGATACCGTGTGTAATAAATAATAAAGGTTAAAAAAAATCCGATTTACCGGATACCGTGTGTTATAGTCCAGGCGAAAAAATCCGATTTTCCTGATACCATGAGAAAAGTCCAGGTTGAAAAAAATTCGATTTTCCTGATACCGTCAATAAAGTCCAGGGTGAAAACTATTCAATATTCCTGATACTGTGGGTAATAGTACAGCTGAATAAAATCAGATTTTCCTGTTACCCTGGGTAATAGTCAAGGTGAAAAAAATCTGATTTACCTGATACTGTGTGTAATAGTCGAGGTGAAAAAAAATCAGATTTTCCTTATACCGTGTGTAATAAAAAGTCCAGGTGAAAGAAATCAGATTTACCTGATACCGTGTGTAATAGGCCAGGTGAAAAAAATCTGATTTACCTGATACCGTGTGTAATAGTCCAGGTGAAAAAAATCAGATTTTCCTGATACCATGGGTAATAGTCCAGGTCAAAAAAAATCAGATTTTCCTGATACCGTGTGTAATAAAAAGTCTAGGTTAAAAAAATCCGATTTACCTGATACCGTGTGTAATCCTCCAGGTTAAAAATAAACAGATTTTCCTGTTACCGTGAGAAAAGTCCAGGTTGAAAAAAATCAGATTTTCCGAGAAACAGTGTGTAATAGTTCAGGTTAAAAAAATCAGATTTTCCTGACGTCGTGGGTTATACTCCAGGTGAAAAACATCCGATTTTCCAGATACCGTGGGTTATAGTCTAGGTGAAAAAAAATCAGATTTTCCTGATGCCATGGTTATTAGTCCAGGTGTAAAAAAATGAGATTTTCCTGACACAGTGTGTAATACTCCAGGTTAAAAAAAATCAGATTTTCCTGATAGCTTGAATAAAGGTCAGGGTGAAAAACATCCGATTTTCCAGATATCGTGGGTTATAGTCTAGGTTTAAAAAAATCAGATTTTCCTGATAGCTTGAACAAAGGTCAGGGTGAAAAAAATCCGATTTTCCAGATACCCTGGGTAATAGTCCAGGTGAAAAAAATTAGATTTTCCTGATACCGTGTGTAACAGGCCAGGTGGAAAAAAAAACAGATTTTCATGACACCGTGGGTTATAGTGAAAAAAATCAGATTTTCCTGATAGCGTGAGTAATGTCCAGGGTGAAAAAAGATCCGATGTTCCTGATACCGTGTGTAATAAATAATAAATTTTTAAAAATCCGATTTACCGGATACCGTGTGTTATAGTCCAGGCGAAAAAAATCCGATTTTCCTGATGCCGTGAGAAAAGTCCAGGTTGAAAAAAATTCGATTTTCCTGATACCGTCAATAAAGTCCAGGGTGAAAACTATCCAATATTCCTGATACTGTGGGTAATAGTACAGCTGAAAAAAATCAGATTTTCCTGTTACACTGGGTAATAGTCAACGTGAAAAAAATCTGATTTACCTGATGCCGTGTGTAATAGTCCAGGTGAAAAAAAATCAGATTTTCCTGATACCGTGTGTAGTAGTCCAGGTGAAAAAAAATCAGATTTTCCTGATGCCGTGGTTATTAGTCCAGGTGTAAAAAAATCAGATTTTCCTGTTACCGTGAGAAAAGTCCAGGTTGAAAAAAAATCAGATTTTCCTGATACCGTGTGTAATAGTCCAGGTGAAAAAAAATCAGATTTTCCTGTCACCGTGAGAAAAGTCCAGGTTGAAAAAAATCAGATTTTCCTGATACAGTGTGTAATAGTTCAGGTTAAAAAAATCAGATTTTCCTGACAGCGTGGGTTATAGTCCAGGTGAAAAACATCCGATTTTCCAGATACCGTGGGTTATAGTCTAGGTGAAAAAAAATCAGATTTTCCTGATGCCGTAGTTATTAGTCCAGGTGTAAAAAAATCAGATTTTCCTGACACAGTGTGTAATACTCCAGGTTAAAAAAAAATCAGAATTTCCTGATAGCTTGAATAAAGGTCAGGGTGAAAAAAATCCGATTTTCCAGATACCCTGGGTAAAAGTCCAGGTGAAAAAAATCAGATTTTCCTGAAACCGTGTGTAACAGGCCAGGTGAAAAAAATCAGATTTTCATGACACCGTGGGTTATAGTCCAGGTGAAAAAAATCAGATTTTCCTGATAGCGTGTGTATTAAAAAGTCCAGGTTAAAAAAAATCCGATTTACCTGATACCATGTGTAATAGTCCAGGTGAAAGAAATCAGATTTACCTGATACCGTGTGTAGTAGTCCAGGTGAAAAAAAATCAGATTTTCCTGATACCGTGGGAAATAGTCCAGGTGAAAAAAAAATCAGATTTTCCTGTTACCGTGTGTAATAGGCCAGGTGAAAAAAATCAGATTTTCCTGACACCGTGAGAAAAATCCATGTTGAAAAAATCAGATTTCCCTGATACCGTGTGTAATAGTCCAGGTGAAAAAAAATCAGATTTTCCTGATAGCGTGAGTAATGTCCAGGGTGAAAAAAGATCCGATGTTCCTGATACCGTGTGTAATAAATAATAAAGGTTAAAAAAAATCCGATTTACCGGATACCGTGTGTTATAGTCCAGGCGAAAAAAATCCGATTTTCCTGATACCATGAGAAAAGTCCAGGTTGAAAAAAATTCGATTTTCCTGATACCGTCAATAAAGTCCAGGGTGAAAACTATCCAATATTCCTGATACTGTGGGTAATAGTACAGCTGAATAAAATCAGATTTTCCTGTTACCCTGGGTAATAGTCAAGGTGAAAAAAGATCTGATTTACCTGATACTGTGTGTAATAGTCGAGGTGAAAAAAAATCAGATTTTTCTTATACCGTGTGTAATAAAAAGTCCAGGTTAAAAAAATCCAATTTACCTGATACCGTGTGTAATAGGCCAGGTGAAAAAAGTCAGATTTTCCTGACACCGTGGGTTATAGTCCAGGTGAAAAAAAATCTGATTTACCTGATACCGTGTGTAATAAAAATTCCAGGTTAAAATAATTCAATTTTCCTGATACCGTGTGTAATAGGCCAGGTGAAAAAAATCTGATTTACCTGATACCGTGTGTAATAGTCCAGGTGAAAAAAATCAGATTTTCCTGATACCATGGGTAATAGTCCAGGTCAAAAAAAATCAGATTTTCCTGATACCGTGTGTAATAAAAAGACTAGGTTAAAAAAATCCAATTTACCTGATACCGTGTGTAATCCTCCAGGTTAAAAATAATCAGATTTTCCTGTTACCGTGAGAAAAGTCCAGGTTGAAAAAAATCAGATTTTCCTGATACAGTGTGTAATAGTTCAGGTTAAAAAAATCAGATTTTCCTGACAGCGTGGGTTATAGTCCAGGTGAAAAACATCCGATTTTCCAGATACCGTGGGTTATAGTCTAGGTGAAAAAAAAATCAGATTTTCCTGATGCCGTGGTTATTAGTCCAGGTGTAAAAAAATCAGATTTTCCTGACACAGTGTGTAATACTCCAGGTTAAAAAAAATCAGATTTTCCTGATAGCTTGAATAAAGGTCAGGGTGAAAAAAATCCGATTTTCCAGATACCCTGGGTAAAAGTCCAGGTGAAAAAAATCAGATTTTCCTGAAACCGTGTGTAACAGGCCAGGTGAAAAAAATCAGATTTTCATGACACCGTGGGTTATAGTCCAGGTGAAAAAAATCAGATTTTCCTGATAGCGTGTGTAATAAAAAGTCCAGGTTAAAAAAAATCCGATTTACCTGATACCGTGGGAAATAGTCCAGGTGAAAAAAAAATCAGATTTTCCTGTTACCGTGTGTAATAGGCCAGGTGAAAAAAATCAGATTTTCCTGACACCGTGAGAAAAGTCCATGTTGAAAAAATCAGATTTCCCTGATACCATGTGTAATAGTCCAGGTGAAAAAAATCAGATTTTCCTGATAGCGTGAGTAATGTTCAGGGTGAAAAAAGATCCGATGTTCCTGATACCGTGTGTAATAAATAATAAAGGTTAAAAAAAATCCGATTTACCGGATACCGTGTGTTATAGTCCAGGCGAAAAAATCCGATTTTCCTGATACCATGAGAAAAGTCCAGGTTGAAAAAAATTCGATTTTCCTGATACCGTCAATAAAGTCCAGGGTGAAAACTATTCAATATTCCTGATACTGTGGGTAATAGTACAGCTGAATAAAATCAGATTTTCCTGTTACCCTGGGTAATAGTCAAGGTGAAAAAAATCTGATTTACCTGATACTGTGTGTAATAGTCGAGGTGAAAAAAACATCAGATTTTCCTTATACCGTGTGTAATAAAAAGTCCAGGTGAAAGAAATCAGATTTACCTGATACCGTGTGTAATAGGCCAGGTGAAAAAAATCTGATTTACCTGATACCGTGTGTAATAGTCCAGGTGAAAAAAATCAGATTTTCCTGATACCATGGGTAATAGTCCAGGTCAAAAAAAATCAGATTTTCCTGATACCGTGTGTAATAAAAAGTCTAGGTTAAAAAAATCCGATTTACCTGATACCGTGTGTAATCCTCCAGGTTAAAAATAAACAGATTTTCCTGTTACCGTGAGAAAAGTCCAGGTTGAAAAAAATCAGATTTTCCTAGAAACAGTGTGTAATAGTTCAGGTTAAAAAAATCAGATTTTCCTGACGTCGTGGGTTATAGTCCAGGTGAAAAACATCCGATTTTCCAGATACCGTGGGTTATAGTCTAGGTGAAAAAAAATCAGATTTTCCTGATGCCGTGGTTATTAGTCCAGGTGTAAAAAAATGAGATTTTCCTGACACAGTGTGTAATACTCCAGGTTAAAAAAAATCAGATTTTTCTGATAGCGTGAATAAAGGTCAGGGTGAAAAAAGATCCGATGTTCCTGATACCGTGTGTAATAAAAAGTCCAGGTTAAAAAAATCCAATTTACCTGATACCGTGTGTAATAGGCCAGGTGAAAAAAATCAGATTTTCCTGACACCGTGGGTTATAGTCCAGGTGAAAAAAAATCTGATTTACCTGATACCGTGTGTAATAAAAATTCCAGGTTAAAATAATTCAATTTTCCTGATACCGTGTGTAATAGGCCAGGTGAAAAAAAATCAGATTTTCCTGACTCCGTGGGTTATAGTCCAGGTGAAAAAAAATCAGATTTTCCTTATACCGTGTGTAATAAAAAGTCCAGGTGAAAGAAATCAGATTTACCTGATACCGTGTGTAATAGGCCAGGTGAAAAAAATCTGATTTACCTGTTACCGTGTGTAATAGTCCAGGTGAAAAAAATCAGATTTTCCTGATACCATGGGTAATAGTCCAGGTAAAAAAAAATCAGATTTTCCTGATACCGTGTGTAATAAAAAGTCTAGGTTAAAAAAATCCGATTTACCTGATACCGTGTGTAATCCTCCAGGTTAAAAATAATCAGATTTTCCTGTTACCGTGAGAAAAGTCCAGGTTGAAAAAAATCAGATTTTCCTGATACAGTGTGTAATAGTTCAGGTTAAAAAAATCAGATTTTCCTGACAGCGTGGGTTATAGTCCAGGTGAAAAACATCCGATTTTCCAGATACCGTGGGTTATAGTCTAGGTGAAAAAAAAATCAGATTTTCCTGATGCCGTGGTTATTAGTCCAGGTGTAAAAAAATCAGATTTTCCTGACACAGTGTGTAATACTCCAGGTTAAAAAAAATCAGATTTTCCTGATAGCTTGAATAAAGGTCAGGGTGAAAAAAATCCGATTTTCCAGATACCCTGGGTAAAAGTCCAGGTGAAAAAAATCAGATTTTCCTGAAACCGTGTGTAACAGGCCAGGTGAAAAAAATCAGATTTTCATGACACCGTGGGTTATAGTCCAGGTGAAAAAAATCAGATTTTCCTGATAGCGTGTGTAATAAAAAGTCCAGGTTAAAAAAAATCCGATTTACCTGATACCATGTGTAATAGTCCAGGTGAAAGAAATCAGATTTACCTGATACCGTGTGTAGTAGTCCAGGTGAAAAAAAAATCAGATTTTCCTGATACCGTGGGAAATAGTCCAGGTGAAAAAAAATCAGATTTTCCTGTTACCGTGTGTAATAGGCCAGGTGAAAAAAATCAGATTTTCCTGACACCGTGAGAAAAGTCCATGTTGAAAAAATCAGATTTCCCTGATACCGTGTGTAATAGTCCAGGTGAAAAAAATCAGATTTTCCTGATAGCGTGAGTAATGTTCAGGGTGAAAAAAGATCCGATGTTCCTGATACCGTGTGTAATAAATAATAAAGGTTAAAAAAAATCCGATTTACCGGATACCGTGTGTTATAGTCCAGGCGAAAAAAATCCGATTTTCCTGATACCATGAGAAAAGTCCAGGTTGAAAAAAATTCGATTTTCCTGATACCGTCAATAAAGTCCAGGGTGAAAACTATTCAATATTCCTGATACTGTGGGTAATAGTACAGCTGAATAAAATCAGATTTTCCTGTTACCCTGGGTAATAGTCAAGGTGAAAAAAATCTGATTTACCTGATACTGTGTGTAATAGTCGAGGTGAAAAAAAATCAGATTTTCCTTATACCGTGTGTAATAAAAAGTCCAGGTGAAAGAAATCAGATTTACCTGATACCGTGTGTAATAGGCCAGGTGAAAAAAATCTGATTTACCTGATACCGTGTGTAATAAATAATAAAGGTTAAAAAAAATCCGATTTACCGGATACCGTGTGTTATAGTCCAGGTGAAAAAAATCAGATTTTCCTGATACCATGGGTAATAGTCCAGGTCAAAAAAAATCAGATTTTGCTGATACCGTGTGTAATAAAAAGTCTAGGTTAAAAAAATCCGATTTACCTGATACCGTGTGTAATCCTCCAGGTTAAAAATAAACAGATTTTCCTGTTACCGTGAGAAAAGTCCAGGTTGAAAAAAATCAGATTTTCCTAGAAACAGTGTGTAATAGTTCAGGTTAAAAAAATCAGATTTTCCTGACGTCGTGGGTTATAGTCCAGGTGAAAAACATCCGATTTTCCAGATACCGTGGGTTATAGTCTAGGTGAAAAAAAACCAGATTTTCCTGATGCCGTGGTTATTAGTCCAGGTGTAAAAAAATGAGATTTTCCTGACACAGTGTGTAATACTCCAGGTTAAAAAAAATCAGATTTTCCTGATAGCTTGAATAAAGGTCAGGGTGAAAAACATCCGATTTTCCAGATATCGTGGGTTATAGTCTAGGTTTAAAAAAATCAGATTTTCCTGATAGCTTGAACAAAGGTCAGGGTGAAAAAAATCCGATTTTCCAGATACCCTGGGTAATAGTCCAGGTGAAAAAAATTAGATTTTCCTGATACCGTGTGTAACAGGCCAGGTGAAAAAAATCAGATTTTCATGACACCGTGGGTTATAGTCCAGGTGAAAAATATCAGATTTTCCTGATAGCGTGTGTAATAAAAAGTCCAGGTTAAAAAAAATCCGATTTACCTGATACCATGTGTAATAGTCCAGGTGAAAGAAATCAGATTTACCTGATACCGTGTGTAGTAGTCCAGGTGAAAAAAAATCAGATTTTCCTGATACCGTGGGTTATAGTCCAGGTGAAAAAAAATCAGATTTTCCTGATAGCGTGGTTATTAGTCCAGATGTAAAAAAATGAGATTTTCCTGACACAGTGTGTAATACTCCAGGTTAAAAAAAATCAGATTTTTCTGATAGCGTGAATAAAGGTCAGGGTGAAAAAAGATCCGATGTTCCTGATACCGTGTGTAATAAAAAGTCCAGGTTAAAAAAATCCAATTTACCTGATACCGTGTGTAATAGGCCAGGTGAAAAAAATCAGATTTTCCTGACACCGTGGGTTATAGTCCAGGTGAAAAAAAATCTGATTTACCTGATACCGTGTGTAATAAAAATTCCAGGTTAAAATAATTCAATTTTCCTGATACCGTGTGTAATAGGCCAGGTGAAAAAAATCAGATTTTCCTGACTCCGTGGGTTATAGTCCAGGTGAAAAAAAATCAGATTTTCCTTATACCGTGTGTAATAAAAAGTCCAGGTGAAAGAAATCAGATTTACCTGATACCGTGTGTAATAGGCCAGGTGAAAAAATCTGATTTACCTGATACCGTGTGTAATAGTCCAGGTGAAAAAAATCAGATTTTCCTGATACCGTGTGTAATAAAAAGTCTAGGTTAAAAAAATCCGATTTACCTGATACCGTGTGTAATACTCCAGGTTAAAAATAATCAGATTTTCCTGTTACCGTGAGAAAAGTCCAGGTTGAAAAAAATCAGATTTTCCTGATACCGAGGGTTATAGTCCAGGTGAAAAAAATCAGATTTTCCTGTTACCGTGAGAAAAGTCCAGGTTGAAAAAAATCAGATTTTCCTGATACCGTGTGTAATAGTCCAGGTGAAAAAAAATGAGATTTTCCTTGTCACCGTGAGAAAAGTCCAGGTTGAAAAAATCAGATTTTCCTGATACAGTGTGTAATAGTTCAGGTTAAAAAAATCAGATTTTCCTGACAGCGTGGGTTATAGTCCAGGTGAAAAACATCCGATTTTCCAGATACCGTGGGTTATAGTCTAGGTGAAAAAAAATCAGATTTTCCTGATGCCGTGGTTATTAGTCCAGGTGTAAAAAACCGAGATTTTCCTGACACAGTTTGTAATACTCCAGGTTAAAAAAAATCGGATTTTCCTGATAGCTTGAATAAAGGTCAGGGTGAAAAACATCCGATTTTCCAGATACCGTGGGTTATAGTCTAGGTTCAAAAAAATCAGATTTTCCTGATAGCTTGAACAAAGATCAGGTTGAAAAAAATCCGATTTTCCAGATACCCTGGGTAATAGTCCAGGGTGAAAAAAATCAGATTTTCCTGATACCGTGTGTAACTGGCCAGGTGAAAAAATTCAGATTTTCATGACACCGTGGGTTATAGTCCAGGTGAAAAATATCAGATTTTCCTGATAGCGTGAGTAATGTCCAGGGTGAAAAAAGATCCGATGTTCCTGATACCGTGTGTAATAAATAATAAAGGTTAAAAAAATCTGATTTACCGGATACCATGTGTTATAGTCGAGGCGAAATAAATCCGATTTTCCTGATACCGTGAGAAAAGTCCAGGTTGAAAAAAATTCGATTTTCCTGATACCGTCAATAAAGTCCAGGGTGAAAACTATCCAATATTCCTGATACTGTGGGTAATAGTACAGCTGAAAAAAATCAGATTTACCTGATACCATGTGCAATAGGCCAGGTCAAAAAAATTAGATTTTCCTGACACCGTGGGTAATAGTCCAGGTGAAAAAAAATATGATTTACCTGATACCGTGTGTAGTAGTCCAGGTGAAAAAAAATCAGATTTTCCTGATACCGTGGGTAATAGTCCAGGTGAAAAAAAATCAGATTTTCCTGATACCGTGTGTAATAAAAAGTCCAGGTGAAAGAAATCAGATTTACCTGATACCGTGTGTAATAGGCCAGGTGAAAAAAATCATATTTTCCTGACACCGTGGGTTATAGTCCAGGTGAAAAAAATCAGATTTTCCTGATACCGTGTGTAATAGTCCAGGTTAAAAAAATCAGATTTTCCTGATACCGTGTGTAATAGTCCAGGTGAAAAAAATCAGATTTTCCTGTTACTGTGAGAAAAGTCCAGGTTGAAAAAAATCTGATTTTCCTGTTACCGTGAGAAAAGTCCAGGTTGAAAAAAATCAGATTTTCCTGTTACCGTGTGTTATAATCCAGGTGAAAAACATCAGATTTTCCAGATACCGTGGGTTATAGTCCAGGTGAAAAACATCAGATTTTCCTGATACCAAGGGTTATAGACCAGTGGAAAAAAATCAGATTTTCCTGATGCCGTAGTTATTAGTGCAGGTGGAAAAAAAATGAGATTTTCCTGACACAGTGTGTAATAGTCTAGGTGAAAAAAATCAGATTTACCTGATACCGTGTGTAATAGTCCAGGTGAAAAAAATCAGATTTTCCTGATACCGTGTGTAATAGTCCAGGTGAAAAAAAATCAGATTTTCCTGATACCGTGTGTAATAAAAAGTCCAGGTGAAAGAAATCAGATTTACCTGATACCGTGTGTAATAGGCCAGGTGAAAAAAATCAGATTTTCCTGACACCGTGGGTTATAGTCCAGGTGAAAAAAATCAGATTTTCCTGTTACCGTGAGAAAAGTCCAGGTTGAAAAAAATGAGATTTTCCTGATACCTTGTGTAATAAAAAGTCCAGGTGAAAGAATTCAGATTTTCCTGATATCGTGTGTAATAGGCCACGTGAAAAAAATTAGATTTTCGTGACACCATGGGTAATAGTCCAGGTGAAAAAAAATATGATTTACCTGATACCGTGTGTAATAGGTCAGGTGAAAAAAATTAGATTTTCCTGTCACCGTGGGTAATAGTCCAGGTGGAAAAAACCAGATTTTCCTGATACCGTGTGTAATAGTCCAGGTGAAAAAAAATCAGATTTTCCTGTTACCGTGAGAAAAGTCCAGGTTGAAAAAATCAGATTTTCCTGACAGCGTGAGAAAAGTCCAGGTTGAAAAAATCAGATTTTCCTGATGCCGAGGGTTATAGTCCAGGTGAAAAACATCAGATTTTCCAGATACCGTGTGTAATAGTTCAGGTTAAAAAAATCAGATTTTCCTGACAGCGTGGGTTATAGTCCAGGTGAAAAACATCCGATTTTCCAGATACCGTGGGTTATAGTCTAGGTGAAAAAAAAATCAGATTTTCCTGATGCCGTGGTTATTAGTCCAGGTGTAAAAAAATGAGATTTTCCTGACACAGTGTGTAATACTCCAGGTTAAAAAAAATCAGATTTTTCTGATAGCGTGAATAAAGGTCAGGGTGAAAAAAGATCCGATGTTCCTGATACCGTGTGTAATAAAAATTCCAGGTTAAAATAATTCAATTTTCCTGATCCCGTGTGTAATAGTCCAGGTTAATAAAATCAGATTTTCCTGACACCGTGGGTTATAGTCCAGGTGAAAAAAAATCAGATTTTCCTTATACCGTGTGTAATAAAAAGTCCAGGTGAAAGAAATCAGATTTACCTGATACCGTGTGTAATAGGCCAGGTGAAAAAATCTGATTTACCTGATACCGTGTGTAATAGTCCAGGTGAAAAAAATCAGATTTTCCTGATACCGTGTGTAATAAAAAGTCTAGGTTAAAAAAATCCGATTTACCTGATACCGTGTGTAATACTCCAGGTTAAAAATAATCAGATTTTCCTGTTACCGTGAGAAAAGTCCAGGTTGAAAAAAATCAGATTTTCCTGATACCGAGGGTTATAGTCCAGGTGAAAAAAATCAGATTTTCCTGTTACCGTGAGAAAAGTCCAGGTTGAAAAAAATCAGATTTTCCTGATACCGTGTGTAATAGTCCAGGTGAAAAAAAATGAGATTTTCCTTGTCACCGTGAGAAAAGTCCAGGTTGAAAAAATCAGATTTTCCTGATACAGTGTGTAATAGTTCAGGTTAAAAAAATCAGATTTTCCTGACAGCGTGGGTTATAGTCCAGGTGAAAAACATCCGATTTTCCAGATACCGTGGGTTATAGTCTAGGTGAAAAAAAATCAGATTTTCCTGATGCCGTGGTTATTAGTCCAGGTGTAAAAAACCGAGATTTTCCTGACACAGTTTGTAATACTCCAGGTTAAAAAAAATCGGATTTTCCTGATAGCTTGAATAAAGGTCAGGGTGAAAAACATCCGATTTTCCAGATACCGTGGGTTATAGTCTAGGTTCAAAAAAATCAGATTTTCCTGATAGCTTGAACAAAGATCAGGTTGAAAAAAATCCGATTTTCCAGATACCCTGGGTAATAGTCCAGGGTGAAAAAAATCAGATTTTCCTGATACCGTGTGTAACTGGCCAGGTGAAAAAATTCAGATTTTCATGACACCGTGGGTTATAGTCCAGGTGAAAAATATCAGATTTTCCTGATAGCGTGAGTAATGTCCAGGGTGAAAAAAGATCCGATGTTCCTGATACCGTGTGTAATAAATAATAAAGGTTAAAAAAATCTGATTTACCGGATACCATGTGTTATAGTCGAGGCGAAATAAATCCGATTTTCCTGATACCGTGAGAAAAGTCCAGGTTGAAAAAAATTCGATTTTCCTGATACCGTCAATAAAGTCCAGGGTGAAAACTATCCAATATTCCTGATACTGTGGGTAATAGTACAGCTGAAAAAAATCAGATTTACCTGATACCATGTGCAATAGGCCAGGTCAAAAAAATTAGATTTTCCTGACACCGTGGGTAATAGTCCAGGTGAAAAAAAATATGATTTACCTGATACCGTGTGTAGTAGTCCAGGTGAAAAAAAATCAGATTTTCCTGATACCGTGGGTAATAGTCCAGGTGAAAAAAAATCAGATTTTCCTGATACCGTGTGTAATAAAAAGTCCAGGTGAAAGAAATCAGATTTACCTGATACCGTGTGTAATAGGCCAGGTGAAAAAAATCATATTTTCCTGACACCGTGGGTTATAGTCCAGGTGAAAAAAATCAGATTTTCCTGATACCGTGTGTAATAGTCCAGGTTAAAAAAATCAGATTTTCCTGATACCGTGTGTAATAGTCCAGGTGAAAAAAATCAGATTTTCCTGTTACTGTGAGAAAAGTCCAGGTTGAAAAAAATCTGATTTTCCTGTTACCGTGAGAAAAGTCCAGGTTGAAAAAAATCAGATTTTCCTGTTACCGTGTGTTATAATCCAGGTGAAAAACATCAGATTTTCCAGATACCGTGGGTTATAGTCCAGGTGAAAAACATCAGATTTTCCTGATACCAAGGGTTATAGACCAGTGGAAAAAAATCAGATTTTCCTGATGCCGTAGTTATTAGTGCAGGTGGAAAAAAAATGAGATTTTCCTGACACAGTGTGTAATAGTCTAGGTGAAAAAAATCAGATTTACCTGATACCGTGTGTAATAGTCCAGGTGAAAAAAATCAGATTTTCCTGATACCGTGTGTAATAGTCCAGGTGAAAAAAAATCAGATTTTCCTGATACCGTGTGTAATAAAAAGTCCAGGTGAAAGAAATCAGATTTACCTGATACCGTGTGTAATAGGCCAGGTGAAAAAAATCAGATTTTCCTGACACCGTGGGTTATAGTCCAGGTGAAAAAAATCAGATTTTCCTGTTACCGTGAGAAAAGTCCAGGTTGAAAAAAATGAGATTTTCCTGATACCTTGTGTAATAAAAAGTCCAGGTGAAAGAATTCAGATTTTCCTGATATCGTGTGTAATAGGCCACGTGAAAAAAATTAGATTTTCGTGACACCATGGGTAATAGTCCAGGTGAAAAAAAATATGATTTACCTGATACCGTGTGTAATAGGTCAGGTGAAAAAAATTAGATTTTCCTGTCACCGTGGGTAATAGTCCAGGTGGAAAAAACCAGATTTTCCTGATACCGTGTGTAATAGTCCAGGTGAAAAAAAATCAGATTTTCCTGTTACCGTGAGAAAAGTCCAGGTTGAAAAAATCAGATTTTCCTGACAGCGTGAGAAAAGTCCAGGTTGAAAAAATCAGATTTTCCTGATGCCGAGGGTTATAGTCCAGGTGAAAAACATCAGATTTTCCAGATACCGTGTGTAATAGTTCAGGTTAAAAAAATCAGATTTTCCTGACAGCGTGGGTTATAGTCCAGGTGAAAAACATCCGATTTTCCAGATACCGTGGGTTATAGTCTAGGTGAAAAAAAAATCAGATTTTCCTGATGCCGTGGTTATTAGTCCAGGTGTAAAAAAATGAGATTTTCCTGACACAGTGTGTAATACTCCAGGTTAAAAAAAATCAGATTTTTCTGATAGCGTGAATAAAGGTCAGGGTGAAAAAAGATCCGATGTTCCTGATACCGTGTGTAATAAAAATTCCAGGTTAAAATAATTCAATTTTCCTGATCCCGTGTGTAATAGTCCAGGTTAATAAAATCAGATTTTCCTGACACCGTGGGTTATAGTCCAGGTGAAAAAAAATCAGATTTTCCTTATACCGTGTGTAATAAAAAGTCCAGGTGAAAGAAATCAGATTTACCTGATACCGTGTGTAATAGGCCAGGTGAAAAAAATCTGATTTACCTGATCCCGTGTGTAATAGTCCAGGTGAAAAAAAATCAGATTTTCCTGATACCATGGGTAATAGTCCAGGTCAAAAAAAATCAGATTTTCCTGATACCGTGTGTAATAAAAAGTCTAGGTTAAAAAAATCCGATTTATCTGATACCGTGTGTAATACACCAGGTTAAAAATAATCAGATTTTCCTGTTACCGTGAGAAAAGTCCAGGTTGAAAAAAATCAGATTTTCCTGATACCGAGGGTTATAGTCCAGGTGAAAAAAAATCAGATTTTCCTGTTACCGTGAGAAAAGTCCAGGTTGAAAAAAATCAGATTTTCCTGATACCGTGTGTAATAGTCCAGGTGAAAAAAAATGAGATTTTCCTTGTCACCGTGAGAAAAGTCCAGGTTGAAAAAATCAGATTTTCCTGATACAGTGTGTAATAGTTCAGGTTAAAAAAATCAGATTTTCCTGACAGCGTGGGTTATAGTCCAGGTGAAAAACATCCGATTTTCCAGATACCGTGGGTTATAGTCTAGGTGAAAAAAAATCAGATTTTCCTGATGCCGTGGTTATTAGTCCAGGTGTAAAAAAACGAGATTTTCCTGACACAGTGTGTAATACTCCAGGTTAAAAAAAATCGGATTTTCCTGATAGCTTGAATAAAGGTCAGGGTGAAAAACATCCGATTTTCCAGATACCGTGGGTTATAGTCTAGGTTAAAAAAAATCAGATTTTCCTGATAGCTTGAACAAAGGTCAGGTTAAAAAAAATCCGATTTTCCAGATACCCTGGGTAATAGTCCAGGTGAAAAAAATCAGATTTTCCTGATACCGTGTGTAACAGGCCAGGTGAAAAAATTCAGATTTTCATGACACCGTGGGTTATAGTCCAGGTGAAAAATATCAGATTTTCCTTATAGCGTGAGTAATGTCCAGGGTGAAAAAAGATCCGATGTTCCTGATACCGTGTGTAATAAATAATAAAGGTTAAAAAAATCCGATTTACCGGATACCATGTGTTATAGTCCAGGCGAAAAAAATCCGATTTTCCTGATACCGTGAGAAAAGTCCAGGTTGAAAAAAATTCGATTTTCCTGATACCGTCAATAAAGTCCAGGGTGAAAACTATCCAATATTCCTGATACTGTGGGTAATAGTACAGCTGAAAAAAATCAGATTTATCTGATACCATGTGCAATAGGCCTGGTCAAAAAAATTAGATTTACCTGATGCCGTGTGTAATAGTCCAGGTGAAAAAAAATCAGATTTACCTGATACCGTGTGTAATAGGTCAGGTAAAAAAAAATCAGATTTTCCTGATACCGTGTGTAATAAAAAGTCCAGGTGAAAGAAATCAGATTTACCTGATACCGTGTGTAATAAGCCAGGTGAAAAAAATCAGATTTTCCTGACACCGTGGGTTATAGTCCAGGTGAAAAAAATCAGATTTTCCTGATACCGTGAGAAAAGTCCAGGTTGAAAAAAATGAGATTTTCCTGATACCGTGTGTAATAAAAAGTCCAGGTGAAAGAATTCAGATTTTCCTGATATCGTGTGTAATAGGCCACGTGAAAAAAATTAGATTTTCCTGACACCATGGGTAATAGTCCAGGTGAAAAAAATCTGATTTACCTGATACCGTGTGTAATAGGTCAGGTGAAAAAAATTAGATTTTCCTGTCACCGTGAGAAAAGTCCAGGTTGAAAAAATCAGATTTTCCTGACAGCGTGGGTTATAGTCCAGGTTGAAAAAATCAGATTTTCCTGATACCGAGGGTTATAGTCCAGGTGAAAAAAAGTCCAGGTTAAACCGTGTGTAATAAAGTCCAGGGTGAAAACTATCCAATATTCCTGATACTGTGGGTAATAGTACAGCTGAAAAAAAATCAGATTTTCCTGTTACACTGGGTAATAGTCAACGTGAAAAAAATTTGATTTACCTGATGCCGTCCAGGTGAAAAAAATCAGAATTTCCTTATAACGTGTGTAATAAAAAGTCCAGGTTAAACCGTGTGTAATAGGTCAGGTGAAAAAAATTAGATTTTCCTGTCACCATGGGTAATAGTCCAGGTGAAAAAAACCAGATTTTCCTGATACCGTGTGTAGTAGGCCAGGTGAAAATTTTTTTCCTGACACCGTGTGTAATAGTCCAGGTGAAAAAAAATCAGATTTTCCTGTCACCGTGAGAAAAGTCCAGGTTGAAAAAATCAGATTTTCCTGACAGCGTGAGAAAAGTCCAGGTTAAAAAAATCCGATTTACCTGATGCCGTGTGCAATACTCCAGGTTGAAAAAATCAGATTTTCCTGATACCGAGGGTTATAGTCCAGGTGAAAAAAATCATATTTTCCTGTCACCGTGAGAAAAGTCCAGGTTGAAAAAATCAGATTTTCCTGATACCGAGGGTTATAGTCCAGGTGAAAAAAATCATATTTTCCTGTTACCATGAGAGAAGTCCAGGTGAAAAAAAATCAGATTTTCCTGTTACCGTGAGAAAAGTCCAGGTTGAAAAAAATCAGATTTTCCTGTTACCGTGAGAAAAGTCCAGGTTGAAAAAAATCAGATTTTGCTGATACCGAGGGTTATAGTCCAGGTGAAAAACATCAGATTTTCCAGATACCGAGGGTTATAGTCCAGTGGAAAAAAATCAGATTTTCCTGATGCCGTAGTTATTAGTCCAGGCGGGGAAAAAATGAGATTTTCCTGACACAGTGTGTAATACTCCAGGTTAAAAAAAAAATCTGATTTTCCAGATAGCGTGAATAAAGGTCAGGGTGAAAAAAATCCGATTTTCCAGATCCCCTGGGAAATACTCCAGGTGAAAAAAATCAGATTTTCCTGTTACCATGTGTAATAGGCCAGGTGAAAAAAAATCAGATTTTCCTGTTACCGTGAGAAAAGTCCAGGTTGAAAAAAATCAGATTTTCCTGTTACCGAGGGTTATAATCCAGGTGAAAAACATCAGATTTTCCAGATACCGTGCGTTATAGTCCAGGTGAAAAACATCAGATTTTCCTGATACCACGGGTTATAGTCCAGTGGAAAAAAATCAGATTTTCCTGATGCCGTAGTTATTAGTCCAGGTGGAAAAAAATGAGATTTTCCTGACACAGTGTGTAATAGTCCAGGTGAAAAAAATCAGATTTTCCTGATACCGTGGGTAATAGTCCAGGTTGAAAAAAATCAGATTTTCCTTATACCGTGTGTAATAAAAAGTCCAAGTTAAAAAAATCCGATTTACCTGATACCGTGTGCAATCCTCCAGGTTAAAAAAATCAGATTTTCCTGTTACCGTGAGAAAAGTCCAGGTTGAAAAAATCAGATTTTCCTGATACCGAGGGTTATAGTCCAGGTGAAAAAAATCATATTTTCCTGTTACCATGAGAGAAGTCCAGGTGAATAAAAAATCAGATTTTCCTGTTACCGTGAGAAAAGTCCAGGTTGAAAAAAATCTGATTTTCCTGATACCAAGGGTTATAGTCCAGGTGAAAAACATCAGATTTTCCAGATACCGAGGGTTATAGTCCAGTGGAAAAAAATCAGATTTTCCTGATGCCGTAGTTATTAGTCCAGGCGGGGAAAAAATGAGATTTTCCTGACACAGTGTGTAATACTCCAGGTTAAAAGAAATCAGATTTTCCAGATAGCGTGAATAAAGGTCAGGGTGAAAAAAATCCAATTTTCCAGATCCCCTGGGAAATACTCCAGGTGAAAAAAATCAGATTTTCCTGTTACCGTGTGTAATAGGCCAGGTGAAAAAAATCAGATTTTCCTGACACCGTGGGTTATAGTCCAGGTGAAAAAAATCAGATTTTCCGGATAGCGTGAGAAAAGTCCAGGTTGAAAAAAATCAGATTTTCCTGATAATGTGTGTAATAGTCCAGGTGGAAAAAAATCAGATTTTCCTGATAGCGTGAGTAATGTCCAGGGTGAAAAAAGATCCAATGTTCCTGATACCGTGTGTAATAAATAATAAAGGTTAAAAAAAAATCCGATTTACCGGATACCGTGTGTCCAGGCGAAAAAAATCTGATTTTCCTGATACCGTCAATAAAGTCCAGGGTGAAAACTATCCAATATTCTTGATACTGTGGGTAATAGTACAGCTGGAAAAAAAATCAGATTTTCCTGTTACCCTGGGTAATAGTCAAGGTGAAAAAAATCTGATTTACCTGATACCGTGTGTAATAGTCCAGGTGAAAAAAAATCAGATTTTCCTTATACCGTGTGTAATAAAAAGTCCAGGTTAAAAAAATTCAATTTTCCTCATACCGTGTGTAATAGGCCAGGTGAAAAAAATCAGATTTTCCTGATACCATGTGCAATAGGCCAGGTCAAAAAAATTAGATTTACCTGATACCGTGTGTAATAGGCCAGGTGAAAAAAAATATGATTTACCTGATGCCGTGTGTAATAGTCCAGGTGAAAAAAAAATCAGATTTACCTGATACCGTGTGTAATAGGTCAGGTCAAAAAAATTAGATTTTCCTGACACCGTGGGTAATAGTCCAGGTGAAAAAAATATGATTTACCTGATACCGTGTGTAGTAGTCCAGGTGAAAAAAAAATCAGATTTTCCTGATACCATGGGTAATAGTCCAGGTGAAAAAAAATCAGATTTTCCTGATACCGTGTGTAATAAAAAGTCCAGGTGAAAGAAATCAGATTTACCTGATACCGTGTGTAATAGGCCAGGTGAAAAAAATCAGATTTTCCTGACACTGTGGGTTATAGTCCAGTTGAAAAAAATCAGATTTTCCTTATACCGTGAGAAAAGTCCAGGTTGAAAAAAATGAGATTTTCCTGATACCGTGTGTAATAGGCCTCGTGAAAAAAATCAGATTTTCCTGATAGCGTGAATAATGGTCAGGGTGAGATTTTCCTGACACAGTGTGTAATACTCCAGGTTAAAAAAAAAATCATATTTTCCTGATAGCGTGAATAAAGGTCAGGGTGAAAAAAATCCGATTTTCCAGAAACACTGGGTAATAGTCCATGTGAAAAAAATCAGATTTTCCTGATACCGTGTGTAATAGGCCAGGTGAAAAAAAAACAGATTTTCCTGTTACCGTGAGAAAAGTCCAGGTTGAAAAAAATCTGATTTACCTGATACCGTGTGTAATAGTCCAGGTGAAAAAAAATCAGATTTTCCTTATACCGTGTGTAATAAAAAGTCCAGGTTAAAAAAATTCAATTTTCCTCATACCGTGTGTAATAGGCCAGGTGAAAAAAATCAGATTTTCCTGATACCATGTGCAATAGGCCAGGTCAAAAAAATTAGATTTACCTGATACCGTGTGTAATAGGCCAGGTGAAAAAAATATGATTTACCTGATGCCGTGTGTAATAGTCCAGGTGAAAAAAAATCAGATTTACCTGATACCGTGTGTAATAGTTCAGGTTAAAAAAATCAGATTTTCCTGACAGCGTGGGTTATAGTCCAGGTGAAAAACATCCGATTTTCCAGATAATGTGGGTTATAGTCTAGGTGGAAAAAAATCAGATTTTCCTGATGACGTGGTTATTAGTCCAGGTGTAAAAAAATGAGATTTTCCTGACACAGTGTGTAATACTCCAGGTTAAAAAAAATCAGATTTTCCTGATAGCGTGAATAAAGGTCAGGGTGAAAAAAATCCAATTTTCCAGATACCCTGGGTAATAGTCCAGGTGAAAAAAATTATATTTTCCTGACACTGTGGGTAATAGTCCAGGTGAAAAAAATATGATTTACCTGATACCGTGTGTAGTAGTCCAGGTGAAAAAAAAATCAGATTTTCCTGATACCGTGGGTAATAGTCCAGGTGAAAAAAAAAACCAGATTTTCCTGATTGGGTGTGTAATAAAAAGTCCAGGTGAAAGAAATCAGATTTACCTGATACCGTGTGTAATAGGTCAGGTGAAAAAAATTAGATTTTTCTGACACCGTGGGTAATAGTCCAGGTGAAAAAAATCAGATTTTCCTGACACCGTGGGTTATAGTCCAGGTGAAAAAAATCAGATTTTCCTGTTACCGTGAGAAAAGTCCAGGTTGAATTTTTTTTTACCTAATACCGTGTGTAATAGTCCAGGTGAAAGAAATCAGATTTACCTGATACCGTGTGTAATAGGTGAGGTGAAAAAAAGTTAGATTTTCCTGACACCGTGGGTAATAGTCCAGGTGAAAAATATCTTATTTACCTGATACCGTGTGTAATAAAAAGTCCAGGTTAAAAAAATGCAATTTACCTGATACCGTTTGTAATACTCCAGGTTAAAATAAATCCGATTTTCCTGATAGCGTGAATAAAGGTCAGGGTGAAAAAAATCCGATTTTCCAGAAACACTGGAAAACACCAGGTGAAAAAAATCAGATTTTCCTGATACCGTGAGAAATGTCCAGGTTGAAAAAATCAGATTTTCCTGATGCCGAGGGTTATAGTCCAGGTGAAAAACATCAGATTTTCCAGATACCGTGTGTAATAGTTCAGGTTAAAAAAATCAGATTTTCCTGACAGCGTGGGTTATAGTCCAGGTGAAAAACATCCGATTTTCCAGATACCGTGGGTTATAGTCTAGGTGAAAAAA
This sequence comes from Bradypodion ventrale, assembly GCA_035047345.1. Taxonomy (NCBI): domain Eukaryota; kingdom Metazoa; phylum Chordata; class Lepidosauria; order Squamata; family Chamaeleonidae; genus Bradypodion; species Bradypodion ventrale. Next base: position 193,988,399 of record JAWDJE010000004.1, read on the forward strand.
AAATCAGATTTTCCTGATGCCGTGGTTATTAGTCCAGGTGTAAAAAAATGAGATTTTCCTGACACAGTGTGTAATACTCCAGGTTAAAAAAAATCAGATTTTTCTGATAGCGTGAATAAAGGTCAGGGTGAAAAAAGATCCGATGTTCCTGATACCGTGTGTAATAAAAATTCCAGGTTAAAATAATTCAATTTTCCTGATCCCGTGTGTAATAGTCCAGGTTAATAAAATCAGATTTTCCTGACACCGTGGGTTATAGTCCAGGTGAAAAAAAATCAGATTTTCCTTATACCGTGTGTAATAAAAAGTCCAGGTGAAAGAAATCAGATTTACCTGATACCGTGTGTAATAGGCCAGGTGAAAAAAATCTGATTTACCTGATCCCGTGTGTAATAGTCCAGGTGAAAAAAAATCAGATTTTCCTGATACCATGGGTAATAGTCCAGGTCAAAAAAAATCAGATTTTCCTGATACCGTGTGTAATAAAAAGTCTAGGTTAAAAAAATCCGATTTATCTGATACCGTGTGTAATACACCAGGTTAAAAATAATCAGATTTTCCTGTTACCGTGAGAAAAGTCCAGGTTGAAAAAAATCAGATTTTCCTGATACCGAGGGTTATAGTCCAGGTGAAAAAAAATCAGATTTTCCTGTTACCGTGAGAAAAGTCCAGGTTGAAAAAAATCAGATTTTCCTGATACCGTGTGTAATAGTCCAGGTGAAAAAAAATGAGATTTTCCTTGTCACCGTGAGAAAAGTCCAGGTTGAAAAAATCAGATTTTCCTGATACAGTGTGTAATAGTTCAGGTTAAAAAAATCAGATTTTCCTGACAGCGTGGGTTATAGTCCAGGTGAAAAACATCCGATTTTCCAGATACCGTGGGTTATAGTCTAGGTGAAAAAAAATCAGATTTTCCTGATGCCGTGGTTATTAGTCCAGGTGTAAAAAAACGAGATTTTCCTGACACAGTGTGTAATACTCCAGGTTAAAAAAAATCGGATTTTCCTGATAGCTTGAATAAAGGTCAGGGTGAAAAACATCCGATTTTCCAGATACCGTGGGTTATAGTCTAGGTTAAAAAAAATCAGATTTTCCTGATAGCTTGAACAAAGGTCAGGTTAAAAAAAATCCGATTTTCCAGATACCCTGGGTAATAGTCCAGGTGAAAAAAATCAGATTTTCCTGATACCGTGTGTAACAGGCCAGGTGAAAAAATTCAGATTTTCATGACACCGTGGGTTATAGTCCAGGTGAAAAATATCAGATTTTCCTTATAGCGTGAGTAATGTCCAGGGTGAAAAAAGATCCGATGTTCCTGATACCGTGTGTAATAAATAATAAAGGTTAAAAAAATCCGATTTACCGGATACCATGTGTTATAGTCCAGGCGAAAAAAATCCGATTTTCCTGATACCGTGAGAAAAGTCCAGGTTGAAAAAAATTCGATTTTCCTGATACCGTCAATAAAGTCCAGGGTGAAAACTATCCAATATTCCTGATACTGTGGGTAATAGTACAGCTGAAAAAAATCAGATTTATCTGATACCATGTGCAATAGGCCTGGTCAAAAAAATTAGATTTACCTGATGCCGTGTGTAATAGTCCAGGTGAAAAAAAATCAGATTTACCTGATACCGTGTGTAATAGGTCAGGTAAAAAAAAATCAGATTTTCCTGATACCGTGTGTAATAAAAAGTCCAGGTGAAAGAAATCAGATTTACCTGATACCGTGTGTAATAAGCCAGGTGAAAAAAATCAGATTTTCCTGACACCGTGGGTTATAGTCCAGGTGAAAAAAATCAGATTTTCCTGATACCGTGAGAAAAGTCCAGGTTGAAAAAAATGAGATTTTCCTGATACCGTGTGTAATAAAAAGTCCAGGTGAAAGAATTCAGATTTTCCTGATATCGTGTGTAATAGGCCACGTGAAAAAAATTAGATTTTCCTGACACCATGGGTAATAGTCCAGGTGAAAAAAATCTGATTTACCTGATACCGTGTGTAATAGGTCAGGTGAAAAAAATTAGATTTTCCTGTCACCGTGAGAAAAGTCCAGGTTGAAAAAATCAGATTTTCCTGACAGCGTGGGTTATAGTCCAGGTTGAAAAAATCAGATTTTCCTGATACCGAGGGTTATAGTCCAGGTGAAAAAAAGTCCAGGTTAAACCGTGTGTAATAAAGTCCAGGGTGAAAACTATCCAATATTCCTGATACTGTGGGTAATAGTACAGCTGAAAAAAAATCAGATTTTCCTGTTACACTGGGTAATAGTCAACGTGAAAAAAATTTGATTTACCTGATGCCGTGTGTAATAGTCCAGGTGAAAAAAATCAGAATTTCCTTATAACGTGTGTAATAAAAAGTCCAGGTTAAACCGTGTGTAATAGGTCAGGTGAAAAAAATTAGATTTTCCTGTCACCATGGGTAATAGTCCAGGTGAAAAAAACCAGATTTTCCTGATACCGTGTGTAGTAGGCCAGGTGAAAATTTTTTTCCTGACACCGTGTGTAATAGTCCAGGTGAAAAAAAATCAGATTTTCCTGTCACCGTGAGAAAAGTCCAGGTTGAAAAATTCAGATTTTCCTGATACCGTGGGTAATAGTCCAGGTGAAAAAAAAATCAGATTTTCCTGATACCGTGTGTAATAGTCCAGGTGAAAAAAAATCAGATTTTCCTGTTACCGTGAGAAAAGTCCAGGTTGAAAAAATCAGATTTTCCTGACAGCGTGAGAAAAGTCCAGGTTAAAAAAATCCGATTTACCTGATGCCGTGTGCAATACTCCAGGTTGAAAAAATCAGGTTTTCCTGATACCGAGGGTTATAGTCCAGGTGAAAAAAATCATATTTTCCTGTTACCATGAGAGAAGTCCAGGTGAAAAAAAATCAGATTTTCCTGTTACCGTGAGAAAAGTCCAGGTTGAAAAAAATCAGATTTTCCTGTTACCGTGAGAAAAGTCCAGGTTGAAAAAAATCAGATTTTGCTGATACCGAGGGTTATAGTCCAGGTGAAAAACATCAGATTTTCCAGATACCGAGGGTTATAGTCCAGTGGAAAAAAATCAGATTTTCCTGATGCCGTAGTTATTAGTCCAGGCGGGGAAAAAATGAGATTTTCCTGACACAGTGTGTAATACTCCAGGTTAAAAAAAAAATCTGATTTTCCAGATAGCGTGAATAAAGGTCAGGGTGAAAAAAATCCGATTTTCCAGATCCCCTGGGAAATACTCCAGGTGAAAAAAATCAGATTTTCCTGTTACCATGTGTAATAGGCCAGGTGAAAAAAAATCAGATTTTCCTGTTACCGTGAGAAAAGTCCAGGTTGAAAAAAATCAGATTTTCCTGTTACCGAGGGTTATAATCCAGGTGAAAAACATCAGATTTTCCAGATACCGTGCGTTATAGTCCAGGTGAAAAACATCAGATTTTCCTGATACCACGGGTTATAGTCCAGTGGAAAAAAATCAGATTTTCCTGATGCCGTAGTTATTAGTCCAGGTGGAAAAAAATGAGATTTTCCTGACACAGTGTGTAATAGTCCAGGTGAAAAAAATCAGATTTTCCTGATACCGTGGGTAATAGTCCAGGTTGAAAAAAATCAGATTTTCCTTATACCGTGTGTAATAAAAAGTCCAAGTTAAAAAAATCCGATTTACCTGATACCGTGTGCAATCCTCCAGGTTAAAAAAATCAGATTTTCCTGTTACCGTGAGAAAAGTCCAGGTTGAAAAAATCAGATTTTCCTGATACCGAGGGTTATAGTCCAGGTGAAAAAAATCATATTTTCCTGTTACCATGAGAGAAGTCCAGGTGAATAAAAAATCAGATTTTCCTGTTACCGTGAGAAAAGTCCAGGTTGAAAAAAATCTGATTTTCCTGATACCAAGGGTTATAGTCCAGGTGAAAAACATCAGATTTTCCAGATACCGAGGGTTATAGTCCAGTGGAAAAAAATCAGATTTTCCTGATGCCGTAGTTATTAGTCCAGGCGGGGAAAAAATGAGATTTTCCTGACACAGTGTGTAATACTCCAGGTTAAAAGAAATCAGATTTTCCAGATAGCGTGAATAAAGGTCAGGGTGAAAAAAATCCAATTTTCCAGATCCCCTGGGAAATACTCCAGGTGAAAAAAATCAGATTTTCCTGTTACCGTGTGTAATAGGCCAGGTGAAAAAAATCAGATTTTCCTGACACCGTAGGTTATAGTCCAGGTGAAAAAAATCAGATTTTCCGGATAGCGTGAGAAAAGTCCAGGTTGAAAAAAATCAGATTTTCCTGATAATGTGTGTAATAGTCCAGGTGGAAAAAAATCAGATTTTCCTGATAGCGTGAGTAATGTCCAGGGTGAAAAAAGATCCAATGTTCCTGATACCGTGTGTAATAAATAATAAAGGTTAAAAAAAAATCCGATTTACCGGATACCGTGTGTCCAGGCGAAAAAAATCTGATTTTCCTGATACCGTCAATAAAGTCCAGGGTGAAAACTATCCAATATTCTTGATACTGTGGGTAATAGTACAGCTGAAAAAAAAATCAGATTTTCCTGTTACCCTGGGTAATAGTCAAGGTGAAAAAAATCTGATTTACCTGATACCGTGTGTAATAGTCCAGGTGAAAAAAAATCAGATTTTCCTTATACCGTGTGTAATAAAAAGTCCAGGTTAAAAAAATTCAATTTTCCTCATACCGTGTGTAATAGGCCAGGTGAAAAAAATCAGATTTTCCTGATACCATGTGCAATAGGCCAGGTCAAAAAAATTAGATTTACCTGATACCGTGTGTAATAGGCCAGGTGAAAAAAATATGATTTACCTGATGCCGTGTGTAATAGTCCAGGTGAAAAAAAAATCAGATTTACCTGATACCGTGTGTAATAGGTCAGGTCAAAAAAATTAGATTTTCCTGACACCGTGGGTAATAGTCCAGGTGAAAAAAATATGATTTACCTGATACCGTGTGTAGTAGTCCAGGTGAAAAAAAAATCAGATTTTCCTGATACCATGGGTAATAGTCCAGGTGAAAAAAAATCAGATTTTCCTGATACCGTGTGTAATAAAAAGTCCAGGTGAAAGAAATCAGATTTACCTGATACCGTGTGTAATAGGCCAGGTGAAAAAAATCAGATTTTCCTGACACTGTGGGTTATAGTCCAGTTGAAAAAAATCAGATTTTCCTTATACCGTGAGAAAAGTCCAGGTTGAAAAAAATGAGATTTTCCTGATACCGTGTGTAATAGGCCTCGTGAAAAAAATCAGATTTTCCTGATAGCGTGAATAATGGTCAGGGTGAGATTTTCCTGACACAGTGTGTAATACTCCAGGTTAAAAAAAAAATCATATTTTCCTGATAGCGTGAATAAAGGTCAGGGTGAAAAAAATCCGATTTTCCAGAAACACTGGGTAATAGTCCATGTGAAAAAAATCAGATTTTCCTGATACCGTGTGTAATAGGCCAGGTGAAAAAAAACCAGATTTTCCTGTTACCGTGAGAAAAGTCCAGGTTGAAAAAAATCTGATTTACCTGATACCGTGTGTAATAGTCCAGGTGAAAAAAAATCAGATTTTCCTTATACCGTGTGTAATAAAAAGTCCAGGTTAAAAAAATTCAATTTTCCTCATACCGTGTGTAATAGGCCAGGTGAAAAAAATCAGATTTTCCTGATACCATGTGCAATAGGCCAGGTCAAAAAAATTAGATTTACCTGATACCGTGTGTAATAGGCCAGGTGAAAAAAATATGATTTACCTGATGCCGTGTGTAATAGTCCAGGTGAAAAAAAATCAGATTTACCTGATACCGTGTGTAATAGTTCAGGTTAAAAAAATCAGATTTTCCTGACAGCGTGGGTTATAGTCCAGGTGAAAAACATCCGATTTTCCAGATAATGTGGGTTATAGTCTAGGTGGAAAAAAATCAGATTTTCCTGATGACGTGGTTATTAGTCCAGGTGTAAAAAAATGAGATTTTCCTGACACAGTGTGTAATACTCCAGGTTAAAAAAAATCAGATTTTCCTGATAGCGTGAATAAAGGTCAGGGTGAAAAAAATCCAATTTTCCAGATACCCTGGGTAATAGTCCAGGTGAAAAAAATTATATTTTCCTGACACTGAGGGTAATAGTCCAGGTGAAAAAAATATGATTTACCTGATACCGTGTGTAGTAGTCCAGGTGAAAAAAAAAATCAGATTTTCCTGATACCGTGGGTAATAGTCCAGGTGAAAAAAAAAACCAGATTTTCCTGATTGGGTGTGTAATAAAAAGTCCAGGTGAAAGAAATCAGATTTACCTGATACCGTGTGTAATAGGTCAGGTGAAAAAAATTAGATTTTTCTGACACCGTGGGTAATAGTCCAGGTGAAAAAAATCAGATTTTCCTGACACCGTGGGTTATAGTCCAGGTGAAAAAAATCAGATTTTCCTGTTACCGTGAGAAAAGTCCAGGTTGAATTTTTTTTTACCTAATACCGTGTGTAATAGTCCAGGTGAAAGAAATCAGATTTACCTGATACCGTGTGTAATAGGTGAGGTGAAAAAAAGTTAGATTTTCCTGACACCGTGGGTAATAGTCCAGGTGAAAAATATCTTATTTACCTGATACCGTGTGTAATAAAAAGTCCAGGTTAAAAAAATGCAATTTACCTGATACCGTTTGTAATACTCCAGGTTAAAATAAATCCGATTTTCCTGATAGCGTGAATAAAGGTCAGGGTGAAAAAAATCCGATTTTCCAGAAACACTGGAAAACACCAGGTGAAAAAAATCAGATTTTCCTGATACCGTGAGAAATGTCCAGGTTGAAAAAAATCAGATTTTCCTGATACCGTGTGTAATAGTCCAGGTGAAAAAAATCAGATTTTCCTGTCACTGTGAGAAAAGTCCAGGTTGAAAAAATCAGATTTTCCTGATACCGAGGGTTATAGTCCAGGTGAAAAACATCAGATTTTCCAGATACCGTGGGTAATAGTCCAGGTGAAAAAAACCAGATTTTCCTGATACCGTGTGTAATAGGCCAGGTGAAAAAAAATCAGATTTTCCTGTTACCGTGAGAAAAGTCCAGGTTGAAAAAAATCAGATATTCCTGATACCGTGTGTAATAGGCCAGGTGAAAAAAAAAACCAGATTTTCCTGTTACCGTGAGAAAAGTCCAGGTTGAAAAAAATCAGATTTTCCTGATACCGAGGGTTATAGTCCAGGTGAAAAAAATCAGATTTTCCTGTTACCGTGAGAAAAGTCCAGGTTAAAAAAAATCCGATTTTCCTGATAGCGTGAATAAAGGTCAGGGTGAAAAAAATCCGATTTTCCAGAAACACTGGGTAATAGTCCAGGTGAAAAAAATCAGATTTCCCTGATACCGTGTGTAATAGGCCAGGTGAAAAAAATCAGATTTTCCTGTTACCGTGAGAAAAGTCCAGGTGAAAAACATCCGATTTTCCAGATACCGTGGGTTATAGTCTAGGTGAAAAAAAATCAGATTTTCCTGATGCCGTGGTTATTAGTCCAGGTGTAAAAAAATGAGATTTTCCTGACACAGTGTGTAATACTCCAGGTTAAAAAAAATCAGATTTTCCTGATACCGTGGGTAATAGTCTAGGTGAAAAAAAATCAGATTTTCCTGATACCGTGGGTAATAGTCCAGGTGAAAAACATCAGATTTTCCAGACACTGAGGGTTATAATCCAGTCGAGAAAAATCAGCTTTTCCTGATGCCGTAGTTATTAGTCCAGGTGGGAAAAAATGAGATTTTCCTAACATAGTGCGTAATACTCCAGGTGAAAAAAAAATCAGATTTTCCTGATGGCGTGAATAATGGTCAGGGTGAAAAAAATCCAATTTTCCAGATACCCTGGGTAATACTCCAGGTGAAAAAAATCAGATTTTCCTGTTACCATGTGTAATAGGCCAGGTGAAAAAAATCTGATTTTCCTGACACCGTGGGTTATAGTCCAGGTGAAAAAAATCAGATTTTCCTGTCACCGTGAGAAAAGTCCATGTTGAAAAAATCAGATTTCCCTGATACCGTGTGTAATAGTCCAGGTGAAAAAAATCAGATTTTCCTGATAGTGTGAGTAATGTCCAGGGTGAAAAAAGATCCGATGTTCCTGATACCGTGTGTAATAAATAATAAAGGTTAAAAAAAATCCGATTTACCGGATACCGTGTGTTATAGTCCAGGCGCAAAAATTCCGATTTTCCTGATACCGTCAATAAAGTCCAGGGTGAAAACTATCTAATATTCCTGATACTGTGGGTAATAGTACAGCTGAAAAAAATCAGATTTTCCTTTTACCCTGGGTAATAGTCAAGGTGAAAAAAATCTGATTTACCTGATACTGTGTGTAATAGTTCAGGTGAAAAAAAAATCAGATTTTCCTTATACCGTGTGTAATAAAAAGTCCAGGTTAAAAAAATCCAATTTACCTGATAACGTGTGTAATAGTCCAGGTGAAAAAAAATCAGATTTTCCTTATACCGTGTGTAATAAAAAGTCCAGGTTAAAATAATTCAATTTTCCTGATACCGTGTGTAATAGGCCAGGTGAAAAAAATCAGATTTTCCTGTTACCTTGAGAAAAGTCCAGGTTGAAAAATATCAGATTTTCCTGATACCGTGTGTAATAAAAAGTCCAGGTGAAAGAATTCAGATTTACCTGATATCGTGTGTAATAGGCCACGTGAAAAAAAATTAGATTTTCCTGACACACTGGGTAATAGTCCAGGTGAGAAAAATCTGATTTACCTGATACCGTGTGTAATAGTCCAGGTGAAAAAAATCAGATTTTCCTGATAGCGTGAATAAAGGTCAGGGTGAAAAAAATCCGATTTTCCAGAAACACTGGGTAATAGTCCAGGTGAAAAAAATCAGATTTTCCTGATACCATGTGTAATAGGCCAGGTGAAAAAAATCAGATTTTCCTGACACCGTGGGTTATACTCCAGGTGAAAAAAATCAGATTTTCCTGTTACCGTGAGAAAAGTCCAGGTTGAAAAAAATCAGATTTTCCTGTTACCGAGGGTTATAATCCAGGTGAAAAACATCAGATTTTCCAGATACCGTGGGTTATAGTCCAGGTGAAAAACATCAGATTTTCCTGATACCGTGTGTAATAAAAAGTCCAGGTTAAAAAAATCCAATTTACCTGATACCATGTGTAATACTCCAGGTAAAAAAAAAATCCGATTTTCCTGATAGCGTGAAAAAAGTCCAGGGTGAAAACTATCCAATATTCCTGATACTGTGGGTAATAATACAGCTGAAAAAAAATCAGATTTTCCTGTTACCCTGGGTAATAGTCAAGGTGAAAAAAATCTGATTTTCCTGATACCGTGGGTAATAGTCCAAATGAAAAAAAATCAGATTTTCCTTATACCGTGTGTAATAAAAAGTCCAGGTTAAAAAAATCAAATTTACCTGATACCGTGTGTAATACTCCAGGTTAAAAAAAATCAGATTTTCCTGATAGCGTGAATAAAGGTCAGGGTGAAAAAAATCCGATTTTCCGGATACCGTGGGTAATAGTCCAGGTGAAAAAAATCAGATTTTCCTGATAGCGTGAGTAATGTTCAGGGTGAAAAAAGATCCGATGTTCCTGATACCGTGTGTAATAAATAATAAAGGTTTAAAAAAATCCGATTTCCTGGATACCGTGTGTTATAGTCCAGGCGAAAAAAATCTGATTTTCCTGATACCGTGAGAAAAGTCCAGGTTGAAAAAAATTCGATTTTCCTGATACCGTCAATAAAGTCCAGGGTGAAAACTATCTAATATTCCTGATACTGTGTGTAATAGTACAGCTGAAAAAAATCAGATTTTCCTGTTACCCTGGGTAATAGTCAAGGTGAAAGAAATCAGATTTACCTGATACCGTGGGTAATAGTCCAGGTGAAAAAAAATCAGATTTTCCAGATACCGTGTGTAATAAAAAGTCCAGGTTAAAAAAATCCAAATTACCTGATTCCGTGTGTAATACTCCAGGTTAAAAAAAATAAATCAGATTTTCCTGATAGCGTGAATAAAGGTCAGGGTGAAAAAAAATCTTATTTTCCAGATACCCTGGGTAATAGTCCAGGTGAAAAACATCAGATTTTCCAGATACCGTGGGTAATAGTCCAGGTGAAAAAAATCAGATTTTCCTGATCCAGTGTGTAATAGTTCAGGTTAAAAAATTGAGATTTTCCTGACAGCGTGTGTTATAGTCCAGGTGAAAAACATCCGATTTTCCAGATACCTTGGGTTATAGTCTAGGTGAAAAAAATCAGATTTTCCTGATGCCGTGGTTATTAGTCCAGGTGGAAAAAAATGAGATTTTCCTGACACAGTGTGTAATACTCCAGGTTAAAAAAAATCAGATTTTCCTGATAGCGTGAATAAAGGTCAGGGTGAAAAAAATCTGATTTTCCAGATACCGTGGGTAATAGTCCAGGTGAAAAAAAAACAGATTTTCCTGATACCGTGGGTAATTGTCCTGGTGAAAAAATCCAATGTAGCTGATGCCGGTTCTAATAGTCCAGGTGAAAAAAATAGATTTTCCTGATACCGTGAGAAATGTCCAGGGTGAAAAAAAATCCGATTTTCCTGATACCATGAATAAAGTCCAGGATGAAAAAAATAAGATTTTCCTGATTCCGTGAATAAAGTCCGGGGTAAAAACAATCCAATTTTCCTGATACTGTGGGTAATAGTACAGCTGAAAAAAATAGATTTTCCTGTTACCGTGGGTAATAGTCCAGGTGAAAATAATCTGATTTGATTGATACCGTGTGTAATAGTCCAGGTGAAAAACAAATTCGATTTTCCTGATACCGAGGGTAATAGTCCAGGTGAAAAAAATGAGATTTTCCTTATACCGTGTGTAATAGTCAAGGTGAAAAAAATCAGATTTACCGGATACCATGTGTAATTCTCCAGGTTAAAAAAATTCAGATTTTCCTGATAGCGTGAACAAAGGTCAGGGTGAAAAAAATCCGATTTTTCAGAAACACTGGGTAATAGTCTAGGTGAAAAAATCAGATTTTCCTGATCCCGTGTGTAATAGGCCAGGTGAAAAAATTCAAAATTTCCTGACACCTTGGATTATAGTCCAGGTGAAAAAAATTAGATTTTCCTGTTACCGTGAGAAAAGTCCAGGTTGAAAAAAATCAGATTTTCCTGACACCGTGTGTAATAGTCCAGGTGAAAAAAATCAGATTTTCCGGTTACTGTGAGAAAAGTCCAGGTTGAAAAAAATCAGATTTTCCTGTTACCGTGAGAAAAGTCCAGGTTGAAAAAAATCAGATTTTCCTGTTACCGTGTGTTATAATCCAGGTGAAAAACATCAGAATTTCCAGATACCGTGGGTTATAGTCCAGGTGAAAAACATCAGATTTTCCTGATACCAAGGGTTATAGACCAGTGGAAAAAATCAGATTTTCCTGATGCCGTAGTTATTAGTGCAAGTGGAAAAAAATGAGATTTTCCTGAAACAGTGTGTAATAGTCTAGGTGAAAAAAATCAGATTTACCTGATACCATGTGTAATAGTCCAGGTGAAAAAAATCAGATTTTCCTGATACCGTGGGTAATAGTCCAGGTGAAAAACATCAGATTTTCCAGATACCGAGGGTTATAGTCCAGTGGAAAAAAATCAGATTTTCCTGATGCCGTAGTTATTAGTCCAGGCGGGGAAAAAATGAGATTTTCCTGACACAGTGTGTAATACTCCAGGTTAAAAGAAATCAGATTTTCCAGATAGCGTGAATAAAGGTCAGGGTGAAAAAAATCCAATTTTCCAGATCCCCTGGGAAATACTCCAGGTGAAAAAAATCAGATTTTCCTGTTACCGTGTGTAATAGGCCAGGTGAAAAAAATCAGATTTTCCTGACACCGTGGGTTATAGTCCAGGTGAAAAAAATCAGATTTTCCGGATAGCGTGAGAAAAGTCCAGGTTGAAAAAAATCAGATTTTCCTGATAATGTGTGTAATAGTCCAGGTGGAAAAAAATCAGATTTTCCTGATAGCGTGAGTAATGTCCAGGGTGAAAAAAGATCCAATGTTCCTGATACCGTGTGTAATAAATAATAAAGGTTAAAAAAAAATCCGATTTACCGGATACCGTGTGTCCAGGCGAAAAAAATCTGATTTTCCTGATACCGTCAATAAAGTCCAGGGTGAAAACTATCCAATATTCTTGATACTGTGGGTAATAGTACAGCTGGAAAAAAAATCAGATTTTCCTGTTACCCTGGGTAATAGTCAAGGTGAAAAAAATCTGATTTACCTGATACCGTGTGTAATAGTCCAGGTGAAAAAAAATCAGATTTTCCTTATACCGTGTGTAATAAAAAGTCCAGGTTAAAAAAATTCAATTTTCCTCATACCGTGTGTAATAGGCCAGGTGAAAAAAATCAGATTTTCCTGATACCATGTGCAATAGGCCAGGTCAAAAAAATTAGATTTACCTGATACCGTGTGTAATAGGCCAGGTGAAAAAAAATATGATTTACCTGATGCCGTGTGTAATAGTCCAGGTGAAAAAAAAATCAGATTTACCTGATACCGTGTGTAATAGGTCAGGTCAAAAAAATTAGATTTTCCTGACACCGTGGGTAATAGTCCAGGTGAAAAAAATATGATTTACCTGATACCGTGTGTAGTAGTCCAGGTGAAAAAAAAATCAGATTTTCCTGATACCATGGGTAATAGTCCAGGTGAAAAAAAATCAGATTTTCCTGATACCGTGTGTAATAAAAAGTCCAGGTGAAAGAAATCAGATTTACCTGATACCGTGTGTAATAGGCCAGGTGAAAAAAATCAGATTTTCCTGACACCGTGGGTTATAGTCCAGGTGAAAAAAATCAGATTTTCCTGTTACCGTGAGAAAAGTCCAAGTTGAAAAAAATCAGATTTTCCTGACACCGTGTGTAATAGTCCAGGTGAAAAAAATCAGATTTTCCTGTTACTGTGAGAAAAGTCCAGGTTGAAAAAAATCAGATTTTCCTGTTACCGTGTGTTATAATCCAGGTGAAAAACATCAGATTTTCCAGATACCGTGGGTTATAGTCCAGGTGAAAAACATCAGATTTTCCTGATACCAAGGGTTATAGACCAGTGGAAAAAATCAGATTTTCCTGTTACCGTGAGAAAAGTCCAGGTTGAAAAAAATCAGGTTTTCCTGATACCATGTGTAATAAAAAGTCCAGGTGAAAGAAATCCGATTTACCTGATACCGTGTGTAATAGGCCAGGTGAAAAAAATTAGATTTTCCTGACACCGTGGGTAATAGTCCAGGTGAAAAAAATCTGATTTACCTGATACCGTGTGTAATAGTCCAGGTGAAAAAAATCACATTTTCCTGATACCGTGTGTAATAAAAAGTCCAGGTTAAAAAAATCCGATTTACCTGATACCATGTGTAATAGTCCAGGTGAAAGAAATCAGATTTACCTGATACCGTGTGTAATACTCTAGGTTAAAAAAAAATCAGATTTTCCTGATACCGTGGGTAATAGTCCAGGTGAAAAAAAATCAGATTTTCCTTATACCGTGTGTAATAAAAAGTCCAGGTTAAAAAAATCCAATTTACCTGATACCGTGTTTAATAGTCCAGGTGAACTAAATCAGATTTACCTGATACCGTGTGTAATAGGTCAGGTGAAAAAAATTAGATTTTCCTGACTCCTTGGGTAATAGTCCAGGTGAAAAAAACCAGATTTTCCTGATACCGTGTGTAATAGGCTAGGTGAAAAAAATCAGATTTTCCTGATACCGTGTGTAATAAAAAGTCCAGGTGAAAGAATTCAGATTTACCTGATATCGTGTGTAATCGGCCACGTGAAAAAAATTAGATTTTCCTGACACCCTGGGTAATAGTCCAGGTGAAAAAAATCTGATTTACCTGATACCGTGTGTAATAGTCCAGGTGAAAAAAAAAATCAGATTTTCCTGATACCATGTGTAATAAAAAGTCCAGGTGAAAGAAATCCGATTTACCTGATACCGTGTGTAATAGTCCAGGTGAAAAAAAATCTGATTTACCTAATACCATGTGTAATAAAAAGTCCAGGTGAAAGAAATACGATTTTCCTGACACCGTGGGTAATAGTCCAGGTGAAAAAAATCTGATTTACCTGATACCGTGTGTAATAGTCCAGGTGAAAAAAATCACATTTTCCTGATACCGTGTGTAATAAAAAGTCCAGGTTAAAAAAATCCGATTTACCTGATACCATGTGTAATAGTCCAGGTGAAAGAAATCAGATTTACCTGACACCGTGGGTTATAGTCCAGGTGAAAAAAATCAGATTTTCCTTTTACCGTGAGAAAAGTCCAGGTTGAAAAAACATCAGATTTTCCTGATACCGTGTGTAATAAAAAGTCAAGGTGAACGAATTCAGATTTACCTGATATCGTGTGTAATAGGCCACGTGAAAAAAATTAGATTTTCCTGACACCCTGGGTAATAGTCCAGGTGAAAAAAAATCAGATTTTCCTGATATCTTGTGTAGTAAAAAGTCCAGGTGAAAGAAATCCGATTTACCTGATACCGTGTGTAATAGTCCAGGTGAAAAAAATCACATTTTCCTGATACCGTGGGTAATAGTCCAGGTGATACCGTGTGTAATAAAAAGTCCAGGTTAAAAAAATCCGATTTACCTGATACCGAGGGTTATAGTCCAGGTGAAAAACAGTGTGTAATACTCCAGGTTAAAAAAAATCAGATTTTCCTGATAGCGTGAATAATGGTCAGGGTGAGATTTTCCTGACACAGTGTGTAATACTCCAGGTTAAAAAAAATCAGATTTTCCTGATAGCGTGAATAAAGTTCAGGGTGGAAAAAATCCGATTTTCCAGATACCCTGGGTAATACTCCAGGAGAAAAAAATGATACCTGATACCATGGGTTATGGTCCAGGTGAAAAAAATCACATTTTCCTGATACCGTGTGTAATAAAAAGTCCAGGTTAAAAAAATCCGATTTACCTGATACCGAGGGTTATAGGAAAATCTGATTTTTTTCAACATGGACTTTTCTCACCGTAACAGGAAAATCTGATTTTTTTCACCTGGACTATTACCCAGTGTTTCTGGGTATAGTCCAGGTGAAAAACATCAGATTTTCCAGATACTGAGGGTTATAGTCCAGTGGAAAAAAATCAGATTTTCCTGAAGCCGTAGTTATTAGTCCAGGTGGAAAAAAAATGAGATTTTCCTGACACACTGTGTCCAGGTGAAAAAAATCCGATTTTCCAGATACCCTGGGTAATAGTCCAGGTGAAAAAAATCAGATTTTCCTGATAGCGTGTGTAATAAATAATAAAGGTTAAAAAAATCCGATTTACCGGATACCGTGTGTTATAGTGCAGGCGAAAAAAATCTGATTTTCCTGATACCGTGTGTAATAAAAAGTCCAGGTTAAAAAAATCCGATTTACCTGATACCATGTGTAATACTCCAGGTTAAAAAAAATCAGATTTTCCTGATAGCGTGAATAAAGGTTAGGGTGAAAAAAATACGATTTTCCAGATACCCTGGGTAATAGTCCAGGTGAAAAAAATCAGATTTTCCTGATACCGTGTGTAATAGGCCAGGGTGAAAACTATCCAATATTCCTGATACTGTGGGTAATACACACAGTGTCAGGAAAATCTCATTTTTTCCACCTGGACTAATAACTACGGCATCAGGAAAATCTGATTTTTTTCCACTGGACTATAACCCTCGGTATCAGGAAAATCTGATGTTTTTCACCTGGACTTTTCTCACCGTAACAGGAAAATCTGATTTTTTTTCACCTGGACTATAACCCACGGTGTCAGGAAAATCTGATTTTTCTCACCTGGCCTATTACACACGGTAACAGGAAAATCTGATTTTTTTCCTGATACCGTGGGTAATAGTCCAGGTGAAAAAAAATCAGATTTTCCTGATACCATGTGTAATAAAAAGTCCAGGTTAAAAAAATCCGATTTACCTGATACCATGTGTAATAGTCCAGGTGAAAGAAATCAGATTTACCTGATACCGTGTGTAATACTCCAGGTTAAAAAAAAATCAGATTTTCCTGATAGCGTGAATAATGGTCAGGGTGAGATTTTCCTGACACAGTGTGTAATACTCCAGGTTAAAAAAAATCAGATTTTCCTGATAGCGTGAATAAAGTTCAGGGTGAAAAAAATCCGATTTTCCAGATACCCTGGGTAATACTCCAGGTGAAAAAAATCAGATTTTCCTGTTACCGTGTGTAATAGGCCAGGTGAAAAAAATCAGATTTTCCTGACACCGTGGGTTATAGTCCAGGTGAAAAAAAATCAGATTTTCGTGTTACGGTGAAAAAAGTCACACGGTATCAGGAATATCGGATCTTTTTTCACCCTAAACTTTATCCACGCTATCAGGAAAATCTGATTTTTTTAACCTGGAGTATTACACACTGTGTCAGATTTTCCGGATAGCGTGAATAAAGGTTAGGGTGAAAAAAGATCCGATGTTCCTGATACCGTGTGTAATAAATAATAAAGGTAAAAAAATCCGATTTACCGGATACCGTGTGTTATAGTCCAGGCGAAAAAAAATCTGATTTTCCTGATACCGTGAGAAAAGTCCAGGTTGAAAAAAATTCGATTTTCCTGATACGTCAATAAAGTCCAGGGTGAAAACTATCCAATATTCCTGATACTGTGGGTAATAGTACAGCTGAAAAAAATCAGATTTTCCTGTTACCCTGGGTAATAGTCAAGGTGAAAAAAATCTGATTTTCCTGACACCGTGGGTAATAGTCCAGGTGAAAAAAATCAGATTTACCTGATACCGTGTGTAATAGGTCAGGTGTAATAGTCCAGGTGAACAAAAATCAGATTTTCCTGATACCGTGTGTAATAAAAAGTCCAGGTTAAAAAAATCAAATTTACCTGATACCGTGTGTAATTCTCCAGGTTAAAAAAAAATCCGATTTTCCTGATAGCGTGAATAAAGGTCAGGGTGAAAAAATCCGATTTTCCAGAAACACTGGGTAATAGTCCAGGTGAAAAAAATCAGATTTTCCTGATACCGTGTGTAATAGGCCAGGTGAAAAAAAATCAGATTTTCCTGTTACCGTGAGAAAAGTCCAGGTTGAAAAAAATCAGATTTTCCTGTTACCGAGGGTTATAATCCAGGTGAAAAACATCAGATTTTCCAGATACCGTGCGTTATAGTCCAGGTGAAAAACATCAGATTTTCCTGATACCACGGGTTATAGTCCAGTGGAAAAAAATCAGATTTTCCTGATGCCGTAGTTATTAGTCCAGGTGGAAAAAAATGAGATTTTCCTGACACAGTGTGTAATAGTCCAGGTGAAAAAAATCAGATTTTCCTGATACCGTGGGTAATAGTCCAGGTGAAAAAAAATCAGATTTTCCTTATACCGTGTGTAATAAAAAGTTCAAGTTAAAAAAATCCAATTTACCTAATACCGTGTGTAATAGTCCAGGTGAAAGAAATCAGATTTACCTGATACCGTGTGTAATAGTCCAGGTGAAAAAATTCAGATGTACCTGATACTATGTGTAATAAAAAGTCCAGGTGAAAGAATTCAGATTTACCTGATACCGTGTGTAATAAAAAGTCCAGGTTAAAAAAATCCGATTTACCTGATACCATGTGTAATTGTCCAGGTGAAAGAAATCAGATTTACCTGATACCGTGTGTAATACTCCAGGTTAAAAAAAATCAGATTTTCCTGATAGCGTGAATAAAGTTCAGGGTGAAAAAAATCTGATTTTCCTGATACCGAGGTTTATAATCCAGGTGACAAACATCAGATATTCAAGATACCGTGGGTTATAGTCGAGGTAAAAAACATCAGATTTTCCTGATACCGAGGGTTATAGTCCAGTGGAAAAAAATCAGATTTTCCTGATGCCGAGGCTTATAATCCAGGTGAAAAACATCAGATATTCAAGATACCGTGGGCTATAGTCCAGTGGAAAAAAATCAGATTTTCCTGTTGCCGTAGTTATTAGTCCAGGTGGAAAAAAATGTGATTTTCCTGACACAGTGTGTAATACTCCAGGTTAAAAAAATCAGATTTTCCTGATAGCGTGAATAAAGGTTAGGGTGAAAAAAGATCCGATGTACCTGATACCGTGTGTAATAAATAATAAAGGTTAAAAAAATCCGATTTACCGGATACCGTGTGTTATAGTCCAGGCGAAAAAAAAATCTGATTTTCCTGATACCGTGAGAAAAGTCCAGGTTGAAAAAAATTCGATTCTCTTGATACGTCAATAAAGTCCAGGGTGAAAACTATCCAATATTCCTGATACTGTGCGTAATAGTACAGCTGACAAAAATCAGATTTTTCTGATACCGTGTGTAATAAAAAGTCCAGATTAAAAAAATCCAATTTACCTGATACCGAGGGTTATAGTCCAGGTGAAAAACATCAGATTTTCCAGATACCGAGGGTTATAGTCCAGTGGAAAAAAATCAGATTTTCCTGATGCCGTAGTTATTAGTCCAGTTGGAAAAAAATGAGATTTTCCTGACACAGTGTGTCATACTCCAGGTTAAAAAAAATCAGATTTTCCTGATAGCGGGAATAATGGTCAGGGTGAGATTTTCCTGACACAGTGTTTAATACTCCAGGTTAAAAAAAATCAGATTTTCCTGATAGCGTGAATAAAGGTCAGGGTGAATAAAATCCGATTTTCCAGATACCCTGGGTAATACTCCAGGTGAAAAAAATCAGATTTTTACTGTTACCGTGTGTAATAGGCCAGGTGAAAAAAATCAGATTTTCCTGACACCGTGGGTTATAGTCCAGGTGAAAAAAATCAGATTTTCCTGTTACTGTGAGAAAAGTCCAGGTTGAAAAAAATCAGATTTTCCTGTTACCGAGGGTTATAATCCAGGTGAAAACATCAGATTTTCCAGATACCGTGGGTTATAGTCCAGGTGAAAAAGATCAGATTTTCCTGATACCAAGGGTTATAGTCCAGTGGAAAAAAATCAGATTTTCCTGATGCCGTAGTTATTAGTCCAGGTGGAAAAAAAATGAGATTTTCCTGATACCGTAGGTAATAGTCCAGGTGAAAAAAAAATCAGATTTTCCTGATACCATGTGTAATAAAAAGTCCATGTTAAAAAGATCCAATTTACTGAATACCGTGTGTAATACTCCAGGTTAAAAAAAATCCGATTTTCCTGTTACCGTGAATAAAGGTCAGGGTGAAAAAAATTCAGATTTTCCTGATACCGTGTGTAATAGGCCAGGTGAAAAAAATCAGATTCTCCTGACACCGTGGGTTATAGTCCAGTTGAAAAATAATCAGATTTTCCTGATACCGTGTGTAATAAAAAGTCCAGGTTAAAAAAATCCAATTTACCTGATGCCGTGTGTACTAGGCCAGGTGAAAGAAATCAGATTTTCATGATACCGTGGGTAATAGTCGAGGTGAAAAAAATCTGATTTACCTGATACCGCGTGTAATAGTCCAGGTGAAAAAAAGCAGATTTTCCTGATACCGTGAATAAAGGTCAGGGTGAAAAAAATCCGATTTTCCTGATACAGTCAATAAAGTCCAGGGTGAAAACTATCCAATATTCCTGATACCGTGTTTAATAGTGTAGGTGAAAAAAATTAGATTTTCCTGACACCGTGGGTAATAGTCCAGGTGAAATAAAGATTAGATTTTCCTGATACCGTGGGTAATAGTCCAGGTGAAAAAAAATCAGATTTTCCTGATACCGTGGGTAATAAAAAGTCCAGGTTAAAAAAATCCGAATTACCTGATACCGTGTGTAATACTCCAGGTTAAAATAAATCAGATTTTCCTGATAGCGTGAATAAAGTTCAGGGTGAAAAAAGTTCTGATGTTCCTGATACCGTGTGTAATAAATAGTAAAGGTTAAAAAAATCCGATTTACCGGATACCGTGTGTTATAGTCCAGGCGAAAAAAATCCGATATTCCTGATACAGTGAGAAAAGTGCAGGTTGAAAAAAATTCGATTTTCCTGATGCCGTGTGTAATAAATAATAAAGGTTAAAAAAAAATCCGATTTACCGGATACCGTGTGTTATAGTCCAGGCGAAAAAAATCCGATTTTCCTGACACCGTGAGAAAAGTCCAGGTTGAAAAAAATTCAATTTTCCTGATACCGTCAATAAAGTCCAGGGTGAAAAATATCCAATATTCCTGATACTGTGGGTAATAGTACAGCTGAAAAAAATCAGATTTTCCTGTTACCCTGGGTAATAGTCAACGTGAAAAAAAATCTGATTTACCTGAAGCCGTGTGTAATAGTCCAGGTGAAAAAAATCAGATTTTCCTGACACCGTGGGTAATAGTCCAGGTGAAAAAAACCAGATTTTCCTGATTCCGTGGGTAATAGTCCAGGTGAAAAAAACCCAGATTTTCCTGATTCTGTGTGTAATACTCCAGGTTAAAAAAAATCAGATTTTCCTGATAGCGTGAATAAAGGTCAGGATGAAAAAAATCAGATTTTCCTGATACCATGTGTAATAGTCCAGGTGAAAAAAATTGGATTTTCCTGTTACCGTGAGAAAAGTCCAGGTTGAAAAAAATCAGATTTTCCTGATACCGTAGTTATTAGTCCTGGTGGAAAAAAATGAGATTTTCCTGACACAGTGTGTAATACTCCAGGTTAAAAAAAATCAGATTTTCCTGATAGCGTGAATAAAGGTCAGGGTGAAAAAAAATCCGATTTTCCAGATACCCTGGGTAATAGTGCAGGTAAAAAAAATCAGATTTTCCTGACACAGTGGGTTATAGTCCAGGTGAAAAAAATCAGATTTTCCTGATACCGTGTGTAATAAAAAGTCCAGGTTAAAAAAATCCGATTTACCTGATACCGTGTGTAATACTCCAGGTGAAAAAAATCAGATTTTCCTGATACCGTGTGTAATAAAAAGTCCAGGTTAAAAAAATCCGATTTACCTGATACCGTGGGTAATAGGCCAGGTTAAAAAAATCAGATTTTCCTGACACCGTGTATAATACTCCAGGTTAAAAAAATCAGATTTTCCTGTTACCGTGAGAAAAGTCCAGGTTGAAAAATATCAGATTTTCCTGATACCGAGAATTATAGTCGAGGTGAAAAAAAAATCAGATTTTCCTGTTACCGTGAGAAAAGTCCAGGTTGAAAAAAATCAGATTTTCCTGATACCGAGGGTTATAGTCCAGGTGAAAAACATCAGATTTTCCTGATACCCTGGGTAATAGTGCAGGTAAAAAAAATCAGATTTTCCTGACACAGTGGGTTATAGTCCAGGTGAAAAAAATCAGATTTTCCTGATACCGTGTGTAATAAAAAGTCCAGGTTAAAAAAATCCGATTTACCTGATACCGTGTGTAATACTCCAGGTTAAAAAAAATCAGATTTTCCTGATAGCGTGAATAAAGGTCAGGGTGAAAAAAATTCGATTTTCCAGATACCCTGGGTGATAGTCCAGGTGAAAAAAAATCAGATTTTCCTGATACCGTGTGTAATAAAAAGTCCAGGTTAAAAAAATCCGATTTACCTGACACCGTGGGTAATAGTCCAGGTGAAAAATCAGATTTTCCTGTTACCATAAGAAAAGTTCAGATTGAAAAAAATCAGATTTTCCTGATACCGTCAATAAAGTCCAGGGTGAAAACTATCCAATATTCCTCATACTGTGGGTAATAGTACAGCTGAAAAAAATCAGATTTTCCTGTTACCCTGGGTAATAAAAAGTCCAGTTGAAAGAAATCAGATTTACCTTTTACCGTGTGTAATAGTACAGGTGAAAGAAATCAGATTTACCTGATACTGTGTGTAATAGTCCAGGTGAAAAAAATCAGATTTTCCTGATACCGTGGGTAATAGTCCAGGTGAAAAAAAATCAGATTTTCCTGATACCGTGTGTAATACTCCAGGTGAAAAAAATTCAGATTTTCCTGACACCGTGGGTAATAGTCCAGGTTAAAAAAATCAGATTTTCCTGATACCGTCAATAAAGTCCAGGGTGAAAACTATCCAATATTCCTCATACTGTGGGTAATAGTACAGCTGAAAAAAATCAGATTTTCCTGTTACCCTGGGTCATGGTCAACGTGAAAAAAAATCTGATTTACCTGATACCGTGTGTAATAGTCCAGGTGAAATAAATCAGACTTACCTGATACCGTGTGTAATAAAAAGTCCAGGTGAAAGAAATCAGATTTACCTGTTACCGTGTGTAATAGTCCAGGTGAAAGAAATCAGATTTACCTGATACCGTGTGTAATAGTCCAGGTGAAAAAAAATCAGATTTTCCTGACACTGTGGGTAATAGTCCAGGTTAAAAAAATCAGATTTTCCTGATACCGTGTGTAATAAAAAGTCTAGGTTAAAAAAATCCGATTTACCTGATACCGTGTGTAATAGTCCAGGAGAAAGAAATTAGATTTTCCTGATAGCGTGAGTAATGTCCAGGGTGAAAAAAGATCCGATGTTCCTGATACCGTGTGTAATAAATAATAAAGGTTAAAAAAATCCGATTTACCGGATACCGTGTATAATAGTCCAGGTGAAAGAAATCAGATTTTCCTGATACCGTGGGTAATAGTCCAGGTGAAAAAAATCAGATTTTCCTGATACCGTGGGTAATAGTCCAGGTGAAAAAAACATCAGATTTTCCTGATACTGTGTGTAATAGTCCAGGTGAAAAAAATCAGATTTTCCTGACACCGTGGGTAATAGTCCAGGTTAAAAAAATCAGATTTTCCTGATACCGTGTGTAATAAAAAGTCCAGGTTAAAAAAATCCGATTTACCTGATACCGTGTGTAATAGTCCAGGAGAAAGAAATCAGATTTTCCTGATCGCGTGAGTAATGTCCAGGGTGAAAAAAGATCCGATGTTCCTGATACCGTGTGTAATAAATAATAAAGGTTAAAAAAATCCGATTTACCGGATACCGTGTGTAATAGTCCAGGTGAAAAAAATCAGATTTTCCTGATACCGTGGGTAATAGTCCAGGTGAAAAAAAATCAGATTTTCCTTATACCGTGTGTAATAAAAAGTCCAGGTGAAAGAAATCAGATTTACCTGATACCGTGTGTAATAGTCCAGGTGAAAGAAATCAGATTTTCCTGATACCATGAATAAAGTCCAGATTGAATAAAATCAGACATTCCTGATACCCTGGGTAATAGTCCAGGTGAATAAAGGTCAGGGTGAAAAAAATCCGATTTTCCAGATACCCTGGGTAATAGTCCAGGTGAAAAAAATCAGATTTTCCTGATACCGTGTGTAATAGGCCAGGTGAAAAAAATCAGATTTTCCTGACACCGCGGGTTATAGTCCAGGTGAAAAATCAGATTTTCCTGTTACCATGAGAAAAGTCCAGATTGAAAAAAATCAGATTTTCCTGATACCGTGTGTAATAGTCCAGGTGAAAAAAATCCGATTTTCCTGATACCGTGAGAAAAGTCCAGGTTGAAAAAAATTCGATTTTCCTGATACCGTCAATAAAGTCCAGGGTGAAAACTATCCAATATTCCTGATACTGTGGGTAGTAGTACAGCTGATAAAAATCAGATTTTCCTGTTACCCTTGGTAATAGTCAACGTGAAAAAAATCTGATTTACCTGATACCGTGTGTAATAGTCCAGGTGAAATAAATCAGACTTACCTGATACTGTGTGTAATAAAAAGTCCAGGTGAAAGAAATCAGATTTACCTGTTACCGTGTGTAATAGTCCAGGTGAAAAAAATCAGATTTTCCTGATACCGTGGGTATCAGGAAAATAGTCCAGGTGAAAAAAAATCAGATTTTCCTGACACCGTGGGTTATAGTCCAGGTGAAAAAAATCAGATTTACCTGAAGCCGTGTGTAATAGTCCAGGTGAAAAAAAATCTGATTTACCTGATACCGTGTGTAATAGTCCAGGTGAAATAAATCAGACTTACCTGATACTGTGTGTAATAAAAAGTCCAGGTGAAAGTAATCAGATTTACCTGTTACCGTGTGTAATAGTCCAGGTGAAAAAAATCAGATTTTCCTGACACCGTGGGTTATAGGCCAGGTGAAAAAAAAACAGATTTTCCTGAAACCGTGTGTAATAAAAAGTCCAGGTTAAAAAAATCCGATTTACCTGATACCATGTGTAATACTCCAGGTTAAAAAAAATCAGATTTTCCTGATAGCGTGAATAAAGGTTAGGGTGAAAAAAAATACGATTTTCCAGATACCCTGGGTAATAGTCCAGGTGAAAAAAATCAGATTTTCCTGATACCGTGGTTAATAGGCCAGGTTAAAAAAATCAGATTTTCCTGACACCGTGGGTTATAGTCCAGGGGAAAAAAAGTAAGATTTTCCTGTTACCGTGAGAAAAGTCTAGGTGAAAAAAAATCAGATATTCCTGATACCGTGGGTAATAGTCCAGGTGAAAAAAACTGATTTACCTGATACCGTGTGAAATACTCCAGGTTAAAAAAAATCAGATTTTCCTGATAGCGTGAATAAAGGTCAGGGTGAAAAAAATCTGATTTTCCAGATACCCTGGGTAATAGTCCAGGTGAAAAAAATGAGATTTTGCTGATACCGTTTGTAATAGTCCAGGTGAAAAAAATCAGATTTTCCTGACACCGTGGGTTATAGTCCAGGTGAAAAATCAGTTTTTCCTGTTACCATGAGAAAAGTCCAGATTGAAAAAAATCAGATTTTCCTGATACCGTCAATAAAGTCCAGGGTGAAAACTATCCAATATTCCTCATACTGTGGGTAATAATAGTACATCTGAAAAAAATCAGATTTTCCTGTTACCCTGGGTCATAGTCAATGTGAAAAAAATCTGATTTACCTGATACCGTGTGTAATAGTCCAGGTGAAATAAATCAGACTTACCTGATACCATGTGTAATAAAAAGTCCAGGTGAAAGAAATCAGATTTACCTTTTACCGTGTGTAATAGTCCAGGTGAAAAAAATCAGAGTTTCCTGATACCGTGGGTAATAGTCCAGGTGAAAAAAGAATCAGATTTTCCTGATACCGTGTGTAATAGTCCAGGTGAAAAAAATCAGATTTTCCTGACACCGTGGGTAATAGTCCAGGTTAAAAAAATCAGATTTTCCTGATGCCGTCAATAAAGTCCAGGGTGAAAACTATCCAATATTCCTCATACTGTGGGTAATAGTACAGCTGAAAATAATCAGATTTTCCGGTTACCCTGGGTCATAGTCAACGTGAAAAAAATCTGATTTACCTGATACCGTGTGTCATAGTCCAGGTGAAATAAATCAGACTTACCTGATACTGTGTGTAATAAAAAGTCCAGGTGAAAGAAATCAGATTTACCTGTTACCGTGTGTAATAGTCCAGGTGAAAAAAATCAGATTTTCCTGATACCGTGGGTAATAGTCCAGGTGAAAAAAAATCAGATTTTCCTGACACCGTGGGTTATAGTCCAGGTGAAAAAAATCAGATTTACCTGAAGCCGTGTGTAATAGTCCAGGTGAAAAAAATCTGATTTACCTGATACCGTGTGTAATAGTCCAGGTGAAATAAATCAGACTTACCTGATACTGTGTGTAATAAAAAGTCCAGGTGAAAGTAATCAGATTTACCTGTTACCGTGTGTAATAGTCCAGGTGAAAAAAATCAGATTTTCCTGACACCGTGGGTTATAGTCCAGGTGAAAAAAAACAGATTTTCCTGAAACCGTGTGTAATAAAAAGTCCAGGTTAAAAAAATCCGTTTTACCTGATACCATGTGTAATACTCCAGGTTAAAAAAAATCAGATTTTTCTGATAGCGTGAATAAAGGTTAGGGTGAAAAAAAATACGATTTTCCAGATACCCTGGGTAATAGTCCAGGTGAAAAAAATCAGATTTTCCTGATACCGTGTGTAATAGGCCAGGTTAAAAAAATCAGATTTTCCTGACACCGTGGGTTATAGTCCAGGGGAAAAAAAGTAAGATTTTCCTGTTACCGTGAGAAAAGTCTAGGTGAAAAAAAATCAGATATTCCTGATACCGTGGGTAATAGTCCAGGTGAAAAAAAACTGATTTACCTGATACCGTGTGAAATACTCCAGGTTAAAAAAAATCAGATTTTCCTGATAGCGTGAATAAAGGTCAGGGTGAAAAAAAAATCTGATTTTCCAGATACCCTGGGTAATAGTCCAGGTGAAAAAAATGAGATTTTGCTGATACCGTGTGTAATAGTCCAGGTGAAAAAAATCAGATTTTCCTGACACCGTGGGTTATAGTCCAGGTGAAAAATCAGTTTTTCCTGTTACCATGAGAAAAGTCCAGATTGAAAAAAATCAGATTTTCCTGATACCGTCAATAAAGTCCAGGGTGAAAACTATCCAATATTCCTCATACTGTGGGTAATAATAGTACATCTGAAAAAAATCAGATTTTCCTGTTACCCTGGGTCATAGTCAATGTGAAAAAAATCTGATTTACCTGATACCGTGTGTAATAGTCCAGGTGAAATAAATCAGACTTACCTGATACCATGTGTAATAAAAAGTCCAGGTGAAAGAAATCAGATTTACCTTTTACCGTGTGTAATAGTCCAGGTGAAAAAAATCAGAGTTTCCTGATACCGTGGGTAATAGTCCAGGTGAAAAAAGAATCAGATTTTCCTGATACCGTGTGTAATAGTCCAGGTGAAAAAAATCAGATTTTCCTGACACCGTGGGTAATAGTCCAGGTTAAAAAAATCAGATTTTCCTGATGCCGTCAATAAAGTCCAGGGTGAAAACTATCCAATATTCCTCATACTGTGGGTAATAGTACAGCTGAAAATAATCAGATTTTCCGGTTACCCTGGGTCATAGTCAACGTGAAAAAAATCTGATTTACCTGATACCGTGTGTCATAGTCCAGGTGAAATAAATCAGACTTACCTGATACTGTGTGTAATAAAAAGTCCAGGTGAAAGAAATCAGATTTACCTGTTACCGTGTGTAATAGTCCAGGTGAAAAAAATCAGATTTTCCTGATACCGTGGGTAATAGTCCAGGTGAAAAAAAATCAGATTTTCCTGACACCGTGGGTTATAGTCCAGGTGAAAAAAATCAGATTTACCTGAAGCGATGTGTAATAGTCCAGGTGAAAAAAATCTGATTTACCTGATACCGTGTGTAATAGTCCAGGTGAAATAAATCAGACTTACCTGATACTGTGTGTAATAAAAAGTCCAGGTGAAAGTAATCAGATTTACCTGTTACCGTGTGTAATAGTCCAGGTGAAAAAAATCAGATTTTCCTGACACCGTGGGTTATAGTCCAGGTGAAAAAAAACAGATTTTCCTGAAACCGTGTGTAATAAAAAGTCCAGGTTAAAAAAATCCGATTTACCTGATACCATGTGTAATACTCCAGGTTAAAAAAAATCAGATTTTTCTGATAGCGTGAATAAAGGTTAGGGTGAAAAAAAATACGATTTTCCAGATACCCTGGGTAATAGTCCAGGTGAAAAAAATCAGATTTTCCTGATACCGTGTGTAATAGGCCAGGTTAAAAAAATCAGATTTTCCTGACACCGTGGGTTATAGTCCAGGGGAAAAAAAGTAAGATTTTCCTGTTACCGTGAGAAAAGTCTAGGTGAAAAAAAATCAGATATTCCTGATACCGTGGGTAATAGTCCAGGTGAAAAAAAACTGATTTACCTGATACCGTGTGAAATACTCCAGGTTAAAAAAAATCAGATTTTCCTGATAGCGTGAATAAAGGTCAGGGTGAAAAAAAAAAATCTGATTTTCCAGATACCCTGGGTAATAGTCCAGGTGAAAAAAATGAGATTTTGCTGATACCGTGTGTAATAGTCCAGGTGAAAAAAAATCAGATTTTCCTGACACCGTGGGTTATAGTCCAGGTGAAAAATCAGTTTTTCCTGTTACCATGAGAAAACTCCAGATTGAAAAAAATCAGATTTTCCTGATACCGTCAATAAAGTCCAGGGTGAAAACTATCCAATATTCCTCATACTGTGGGTAATAGTACATCTGAAAAAAATCAGATTTTCCTGTTACCCTGGGTCATAGTCAACGTGAAAAAAATCTGATTTACCTGATACCGTGTGTAATAGTCCAGGTGAAATAAATCAGACTTACCTGATACCATGTGTAATAAAAAGTCCAGGTGAAAGAAATCAGATTTACCTTTTACCGTGTGTAATAGTCCAGGTGAAAGAAATCAGATTTACCTGATACCGTGTGTAATAGTCCAGGTGAAAAAAATCAGAGTTTCCTGATACCGTGGGTAATAGTCCAGGTGAAAAAAGAATCAGATTTTCCTGATACCGTGTGTAATAGTCCAGGTGAAAAAAATCAGATTTTCCTGACACCGTGGGTAATAGTCCAGGTTAAAAAAATCAGATTTTCCTGATACCGTCAATAAAGTCCAGGGTGAAAACTATCCAATATTCCTCATACTGTGGGTAATAGTACAGCTGAAAATAATCAGATTTTCCGGTTACCCTGGGTCATAGTCAACGTGAAAAAAATCTGATTTACCTGATACCGTGTGTAATAGTCCAGGTGAAATAAATCAGACTTGCCTGATACCGTGTGTAATAAAAAGTCCAGGTGAAATAAATCAGATTTACCTGTTACCGTGTGTAATAGTCCAGGTGAAAGAAATCAGATTTACCTGATACCGTGTGTAATAGTCCAGGTGAAAAAAATCAGATTTTCCTGATACCGTGGGTAATAGTCCAGGTGAAAAAAAATCAGATTTTCCTGATACCGTGTGTAATAGTCCAGGTGAAAAAAATCAGATTTTCCTGACACCGTGTGTAATAGTCCAGGTTAAAAAAATCAGATTTTCCTGATACCGTGTGTAATAAAAAGTCCAGGTTAAAAAAATCCGATTTACCTGATACCGTGTGTAATAGTCCAGGAGAAAGAAATCAGATTTTCCTGATAGCGTGAGTAATGTCCAGGGTGAAAAAAGATCCGATGTTCCTGATACCGTGTGTAATAAATAATAAAGGTTAAAAAAATCCGATTTACCGGATACCGTGTGTAATAGTCCAGGTGAAAAAAATCAGATTTTCCTGATACCGTGGGTAATAGTCCAGGTGAAAAAAAATCAGATTTTCTTTATACCGTGTGTAATAAAAAGTCCAGGTGAAAGAAATCGAATTTACCTGATACCGTGTGTAATAGTCCAGGTGAAAGAAATCAGATTTTCCTGATACCGTGGGTAATAGTCCAGGTGAAAAATCAGATTTTCCTGTTACCATGAGAAAAGTCCAGATTGAAAAAAATCAGACTTTCCTGATACCCTGGGTAATAGTCCAGGTGAATAAAGGTCAGGGTGAAAAAAAATCCGATTTTCCAGATACCCTGGGTAATAGTCCAGGTGAAAAAAATCAGATTTTCCTGATACCGTGTGTAATAGGCCAGGTGAAAAAAATCAGATTTTCCTGACACCGTGGGTTATAGTCCAGGTGAAAAATCATATTTTCCTGTTACCATGAGAAAAGTCCAGATTGAAAAAAATCAGATTTTCCTGATACCGTGTGTAATAGTCCAGGTGAAAAAAATCAGATTTTCCTGATCGCGTGAGTAATGTCCAGGGTGAAAAAAGATCCGATGTTCCTGATACCGTGTGTAATAAATAATAAAGGTTAAAAAAAATCCGATTTACCGGATACCGTGTGTTATAGTCCAGGCGAAAAAAATCCGATTTTCCTGATACCGTGAGAAAAGTCCAGGTTGATAAAAATTTGATTTTCCTGATACCGTCAATAAAGTCCAGGGTGAAAACTATCCAATATTCCTGATACTGTGGGTAGTAGTACAGCTGATAAAAATCAGATTTTCCTGTTACCCTGGGTAATAGTCAACGTGAAAAAAATCTGATTTACCTGATACCGTGTGTAATAGTCCAGGTGAAATAAATCAGACTTACCTGATACTGTGTGTAATAAAAAGTCCAGGTGAAAGAAATCAGATTTACCTGTTACCGTGTGTAATAGTCCAGGTGAAAAAAATCAAATTTTCCTGATACCGTGGGTCATAGTCCAGGTGAAAAAAAATCAGATTTTCCTGATACCGTGTGTAATAGACCAGGTGAAAAAAGATCAGATTTTCCTGACACCGTGGGTAATAGTCCAGGTTAAAAAAATCAGATTTTCCTGATACCGTGGGTAATAGTCCAGGTGAAAAAAAATCAGATTTTCCTTATACCGTGTGTAATAAAAAGTCCCGGTGAAAAAAAAATCTGATTTTCCTGATACCGTGTGTAATAGTCCAGGTGAAAAAAAATCAGATTTTCCTGATACCGTGGGTAATAGTCCAGGTGAAAAAAAATCAGATTTTCCTGATACCGTGGGTAATTATAGTCCAGGTTAAAAAAATCAGATTTTCCTGATACCGTGTGTAATAAAAAGTCCAGGTGAAAAAAATTTGATTTACCAGATACCTTGTGTAATAGTCCAGGTGAAAAAAACTTAAATTTTCCTGACACCGTGGGTAATAGTCCAGGTGAAAAAAATCTGATTTACCTGATAACGTGTGTAATAGTCCAGGTGAAAAAAATCAGATTTTCCTGATACCGTGGGTAATATTCCAGGTAAAAAAAATCAGATTTCCCTGATACCATGTGTAATAAAAAGTCTAGGTTAAAAAAATCCGATTTACCTGATACCGTGTGTAATAGTCCAGGTGAAAAAAAATCAGATTTTCCTGTTACCATGAGAAAAGTCCAGGTTGAAAAAAATCAGATTTTCCTGATACCGAGGGTTATAGTCCAGGTGAAAAACATCCGATTTTCCAGATACCGTGGGTTATAGTCTAGGTGAAAAAAAAATCAGATTTTCCTGATGCCGTGGTTATTAGTCCAGGTGGAAAAAATTGAGATTTTCCTGGCACAGTGTGTAATACTCCAGGTTAAAAAAAATCAGATTTTCCTGATAGCGTGAATAAAGGTCAGGGTGAAAAAAATCCGATTTTCCAGATACCGTGTGAAATGGGCCAAGTGAAAAAAATCAGATTTTCATGACACCGTGGGTTATAGTCCAGGTGAAAAAAAATCTGATTTTCCTGTTGCCGTGAGAAAAGTCCAGGTTGAAAAAAATCAGATTTTCCTGAAACCGTGTGTAATAGTCCAGGTGAAAAAAATCAGATTTTCCTGATAGTGTGAGTAATGTCCAGGGTGAAAAAAGATCCGATGTTTCTGATACCGTGTGTAAAAATAATAAAGGTTAAAAAAAATCCGATTTACCGGATACCGTGAAAAAATCCAGGTGAAAAAAATCCGATTTTCCTTATACCGTGTGTAATAAAAAGTCCAGGCGAAAAAAATCCGATTTACCTGATACCGTGTGTAATAGTCCAGGTTGAAAAAAATTCGATTTTCCTGATACCGTCAATAAAGTCCAGGGTGAAAACTATCCAATATTCCTGATACTGTGGGTAATAGTACAGCTGAAAAAAATCAGATTTTCCTGTTACCCTGGGTAATAGTCAAGGTGAAAAAAAAATCTGATTTACCTGATGCCGTGTGTAATAGTCCAGGTGAAAAAAATCCGATTTTCCTTATACCGTGTGTAATAAAAAGTCCAGGTTAAAATAATCCGATTTACCTGATACCGTGTGTAATAGTCCAGGTGAAAGATATCAGATTTACCTGATACCGTGTGTAATAGGTCAGGTGAAAAAAATTAGATTTTCCTGACACCGTGGGTAATAGTCCAGGTGAAAAAAACCAGATTTTCCTGATTCCGTCTGTAATACTCCAGGTTAAAAAAAATCAGATTTTCCTGATAGCGTGAATAAAGGTCAGGGTGAAAAAAATCAGATTTTCCTGATACCATGTGTAATAGTCCAGGTGAAAAAAATTAGATCTTCCTGTTATCGTGAGAAAAGTCTAGGTTGAAAAAAATCAGATTTTCCTGATACCGTGTGTAATAAAAAGTCCAGTTTAAAAAAATCCGATTTACCTGATACCGTGTGTAATAGGTCAGGTGAAAATTATTAGATTTTCCTGACACCGTGAGAAAAGTCCAGGTTGAAAAAAATCCGATTTTCCTGATACCGTCAATAAAGTCCAGGGTGAAAAAAAATCAGATTTACTTGATACCGTGAACAAAGTCCAGGGTGAAAACATCCAATTTTCCTGATACCGTGTGTAATAGTCCAGGTGCAAAAAAATCGTATTTTCATGACACCGTCGGTAATAGTCCAGGTGAAAAAAAAATCCGATTTTCATGGTACCATGGGTAATAGTCCAAGTGAAAAAAAATCCGATTTTCCTGATACCGTGGGTAATAAATAGTCCATGATAATAAAATCTGATTTACCTGATACCGTGTGTAATAGTCCAGGTGAAAAATATCCGATTTACCTGATACTGTGTGTAATAGTCCAGGTGAAAAAAATCAGATTTTCCTGATACCGTGTGTAATAAAAAGTCCAGGTTAAAAAAAATCCGATTTACCTGATACCGTGTGTAATAAATAGTCCAGGAGAAAGAAATCAGATTTTCCTGATACCATGGGTAATCGTTCAGGTGAAAAAAATTTGATTTACCTGATACCTTGTGTAATAGTCCAGGTGAAAGAAATCAGATTTTGCTGATACCGTGGGGAAAGTCCAGGGAGAAGAAAATCCGATGTTCCTGATATTGAGGGTTATAGTCCAGGTGAAAAACATCAGATTTTCCTGATACCGTGGGTTATAGTCCATTTGAAAAAAAAAATCAGATTTTCCTGATACCGTGAATAAAGTCCTGGATGAAAAAAATCAGATTTTCCTGATTCCGTGAATAAAGTCCTGGATGAAAAAAAATCAGATTTTCCTGATTCCGTGAATAAAGTCCAGGTGAAAAAAATTCGATTTTCCTGATACTGTCATTAAAGTCCAGGGTGAAAACAATCAGATTTTCCTGATTCTGTGAATAAAGTCCAGGGTGAAAACAATCCAATTTTCCTGATACTGTGGGTAATAGTACAGCTGAAAAAATCAGATTTACCTGATACCGTGTGTAATAGGCCAGGGGAAAAAATCAGATTTTCCTGATACAGTGTGTAATAGTCCAAGTTAAAGAAATCAGATTTTCATGATACTGTGAGTAATTTCCAGGGTGAAAAAAATCCGATTCACCTGATACCGTGTGAAATTGCCCAGGTGAAAAAAATTCGATTTACCTGATAGCGTGAGTAAAGTCCAGGGTGAAAAAAATCAGATTTTCCTGAAAATGTGGGATATAATCCAGGTGAAAAATATCCGATTTTCCTCATACCGAGGGTTATAGTCCAGGTTAAAAAAATCAGATTTTCCTGATAGCGTGAGTAATGTCCAGGGTGGAAAAAATCCGATATTCCTGATACCGTGTTAATAAATAGTAAAGGTTAAAAAAATCAGATTTTCCTGATACCGTGTGTAATAGTCCAGGTGAAAAACATCCAATTTAGCTGATACCGTGTGTAATAGTCCAGGTGAAAAATAATTAGATTTTCCTGATTCTGTGAATAAAGTCCAGGGTGAAAACAATCCAATTTTGCTGATACTGTGGGTAATAGTACAGCTGAAAAAAAATCAGATTTACCTGATAACGTGTGTAATAGGCCAGGGGAAAAAAAATCAGATTTTCCTGATACAGTGTGTAATAGTCCAAGTTAAAGAAATCAGATTTTCATGATACTGTGAGTAATGTCCAGGGTGAAAAAAATCCGATTCACCTGATACCGTGTGAAATTGCCCAGGTGAAAAAATTCGATTTACCTGATAGCGTGAGTAAAGTCCAGGGTGAAAAAAATCAGATTTTCCTGAAAATGTGGGATATAATCCAGGTGAAAAATATCCGATTTTCCTCATACCGAGGGTTATAGTCCAGGTTAAAAAAATCAGATTTTCCTGATACAGTGTGTAATAGTCCAGGTTAAAAAAATCAGATTTTCCTGATAGCGTGAGTAATGACCAGGTTGAAAAAAATTCGATTTTCCTGATACCGTGTGTAATAAATAGTAAAGGTTAAAAAAATCAGATTTTCCTGATACCGTCAATAAAGTCCAGGGTGAAAAAAATCAGATTTTCTTGATTCCGTGGGTAATTATAGTACATTTGGAAAAAAAAATCTGAATTTCCTGAAACTGTGGGTTAAGGTCCAAGTGAAAAAAAATCAGATTTACTTGATACCGTGAACAAAGTCCAGGGTGAAAACATCCAATTTTCCTGATACTGTGGGTAATAGTCCAGGTGCAAAAAAATCGTATTTTCATGACACCGTGGGGAATAGTCCAGGTGAAAAAAAAATCCGATTTTCATGGTACCGTGGGTAATAGTCCAAGTGAAAAAAAATCCGATTTTCCTGATACCGTGGGTAATAAATAGTCCATGATAATAAAATCTGATTTACCTGATACCGTGTGCAATAGTCCAGGTGAAAAATATCCGATTTACCTGATACTGTGTGTAATAGTCCAGGTGAAAAAAATCAGATTTTCCTGATACCGTGTGTAATAAAAGGTCCAGGTTAAAAAAATCCGATTTACCTGATACCGTGTGTAATAGTCCAGGAGAAAGAAATCAGATTTTCCTGATACCATGGGTAATAGTTCAGGTGAAAAAAATTTGATTTACCTGATACCTTGTGTAATAGTCCAGGTGAAAGAAATCAGATTTTGCTGATACCGTGGGGAAAGTCCAGGGAGAAGAAAATCCGATGTTCCTGATATTGAGGGTTATAGTCCAGGTGAAAAACATCAGATTTTCCTGATACCGTGGGTTATAGTCCAGGTGAAAAAAATCAGATTTTCCTGAGAGCATGAGAAATGTCTAGGGTGAAAAAAATCCGATGTTCCTGATACCGTGTGTAATAAATCGTCCAGTTTAAAAAAATCCGATTTACCTGATACCGTGTGTAATAGTCCAGGCGAAAAAAATCCGATTTACCTAATACCGTGTATAATAGGCCAGGTGAAAAAAATCAGATTTTCTAGATTCCATGGGTAATTATAGTCCGTTTGGAAAAAAAATCAGATTTCCCTGAAACCGTGAGTTATAGTCCAGGTTTTAAAATTCAGATTCTCCTGATAGCGTGAGTAAAGTCTAGGGTGAAAAAAATCCGATTTTCCTGATAGCGAGGGTAATAGTCCAGGTGAAAAAAAATCAGAATTTCCTGATACCGTGTGTAATAAATAGTCCAGGTTAAAAAACATCCGATTTACCTGATACCGTGTGTAGTAGGCCAGGTGAAAAAAAATCAGATTTTCCTGATACCGTGGGGAATAGTCCAGGTGAAAAAAAAGCAGATTTTCCTGATACCATGTGTAATACAAAGTCCAGGTGAAAAAAATTCGATTTTCCTGATACCGTGTGCAATAGTCCAGGTGAAAAAAAGCAGATTTTCCTGACACCGAGGGTTATAGTGCAGGTGAAAAACATCAGATTTTCCTGATAGCATGAGAAATGATTAGGGTGAAAAAAATCCGATGTTCCTGATACCGTGTGTAATAAATCGTCCAGTTTAAAAAAATCCGATTTACCTGATACCGTGTGTAAAAGTCCAGGCGAAAAAAATCCGATTTACCTGATACCGTGTATAATAGGCCAGGTGAAAAAAATCAGATTTTCCAGATTCCGTGCGTAATTATAGTCCGTTTGGAAAAAAAATCAGATTTTCCTGAAACCGTTGGTTATAGTCCAGGTTTTAAAATTCAGATTCTCCTGATAGCGTGAGTAAAGTCTAGGGTGAAAAAAATCCGATTTTCCTGATAGCGAGGGTAATAGTCCAGGTGAAAAAAATCAGATTTTCCTAATACCGTGTGTAATAAATAGTCCAGTTTAAAAAAATCCGATGTACCTGATACCGTGTGTAATAGTCCAGGTGACAAAATCCGATTTACCTGATACCGTGAGGAAAGTCTAGGGTTAAAAAAATGAGATTTTCCTGATACCGAGGGTAATAGTCCAGGCGAAAAAAAATCAGATTTTCCTGATACCGTGAGAAAAGTCCAGGTTGAAAAAAATAAGATTTTCCTGATACCGTCAATAAAGTCCAGGGTGAAAAATTCAGATTTTCCTGATTCCATGAATAAAGTCCAGTGTGAAAACAATCCAATATTCTTGAAACTGTGGGTAATAGTACAGCTGAAAAACAACAACAGATTTTCATGTAACCATGGGTAATAGTCAAGGTGAAAAAAAATCTGATTTACCTGATACCGTGTGTAATAGTCCAGGTGAAAAAAAATCAGATTTTCCTGATACCGTGTGTAATAAAAAGTCCAGGTTAAAAAAATCCGATTTACCTGATACCGGGTGTAATAGTCCAGGTGAAAAAAATTCGATTTACCTGATACCGTGGGTAATAGTCCAGGTGAAAATAATCTGATTTGATTGATACCATGTGTAAAAGTCCAGGTGAAAAAAAAATCGATTTTCCTGATACCAAGCGTAATAGTCCATGTGAAAAAAATGAGATTTTCCTGATACCGTGGGTAATAGTCCAGGTGAAAAAAATGAGATTTTCCTGATACCATGGGTAATAGTCCAGGTGAAAATAATCTGATTTGATTGATACCATGTGTAAAAGTCCAGGTGAAAAAAAAATCGATTTTCCTGATACCAAGCGTAATAGTCCATGTGAAAAAAATGAGATTTTCCTGATACCGTGGGTAATAGTCCAGGTGAAAAAAATGAGATTTTCCTGATACCGTGGGTAATAGTCCAGGTGAAAAAAAATCGATTTTCCTGATACCGAGGGTAATAGTCCAGGTGAAAAAAATGTGAATTTCCTGATACCGTGGGTAATAGTCCAGGTGAAAAAAAATCAGATTTTCCTGATACCGTGTGTAATAAATAGTCCAGTTTAAAAAAATCCGATGTACCTGATGCCGTGTGTAATAGTCCAGGTGAAAAAATCCGATTTACCTGATACCGTGAGTAAAGTCTAGGGTTAAAAAAATGAGATTTTCCTGATACCGAGGGTAATAGTCCAGGTGAAAAAAAATTCGATTTTCCTGATACGGAGGGTAATAGTCCAGGTGAAAAAAATGAGATTTTCCTGATACCGTGGGTAATAGTCCAGGTGAAAAAAAAATTCGATTTTCCTGATACCGTGTGTAATAAATAGTCCAGGTTAAAAAATCCGATTTACCTGATACCATGTGTAATAGGCCAGGTGAAAAAAATCAGATTTTCCTGATAGCATGAGAAATGTCTAGGGTGAAAAAAATCCAATGTTCCTGATACCGTGTGTAATAAATCGTCCAGTTTAAAAAAATCCGATTTACCTGATGCCGTGTGTAATAGTCCAGGCGAAAAAAATCAGATTGTCCTGATACCGTGGGTAATAGTCCAGGTGAAAAAAAAGCAGATTTTCCTGATACCGTGTGTAATAAAAAGTCCAGGTGAAAAAAATTCGATTTACCTGATACCGTGTGCAATAGTCCAGGTGAAAAAAAGCAGATTTTCCTGGCACCGAGGGTTATAGTCCAGGTGAAAAACATCAGATTTTCAAGATACCGTGGGTTATAGTCCAGGTGAAGAGCATCAGATTTTCCTCATACCATGAGAAAAGTCCAGGTTGAAAAAAATCCAATTTTCCTGATACCATCTATAAAGTCCAGGGTGAAAAAATTCAGATTTTCCTGACACCGTGGGTAATTGTCCAGGTGTAAAAATCCAATTTAGCTGATGCCGGTTGTAATAGTCCAGGTGGAAAAAAATAGATTTTCCTGATACCGTGAGAAATGTCCAGGGTGAAAAAAAATCCGATTTTCCTGATACCATGAATAAAGTCCAGGATAAAAACAATCCAATTTTCCTGATACTGTGGGTAATAGTACAGCTAAAAAAATAGATTTTCCTGTTACCGTGGGTAATAGTCCAGGTGAAAATAATCTGATTTGATTGATACCGTGTGTAATAGTCCAGGAGAAAGAAATCAGATTTTCCTGATACCATGGGTAATAGTCCAGGTGGAAAAAAAGATCAGATTTTCCTCATACCGTGTGTAATAAATAGTCCAGGTGAAAAAATCCAATTTACCTGATACCGTGTGTAATAGGCCAGGTGAAAAAAAATCAGATTTTCCTGACACCGTGGGTAATAGTCCAGGTGAAAAAACATCAGATTTTACTGATCCCGAGGGTTATAGTCCAGGTGAATAACATCAGATTTTCCTGATGCCATGGTCATTAGTCCAGGTGGAAAAAAAATCAGATTTTCTTGAGAGCGTATATAAAGGTCAGGGTGAAAAAAATCCGATTTTCCAGATACCCTGGGTTATAGTCCAGGTGAAAAACATCAGATTTTCCTCATACCGTGGGTAATAGTCCAGGTGAAAAAAAATCAGATTTTCCTGATACCGTGGGTAATAGTCCAGGTGAAAAAACATCAGATTTTACTGATCCCGAGGGTTATAGTCCAGGTGAATAACATCAGATTTTCCTGATGCCATGGTTATTAGTCCAGGTGGAAAAAAAATCAGATTTTCTTGAGAGCGTATATAAAGGTCAGGGTGAAATAAATCCGATTTTCCAGATACCCTGGGTTATAGTCCAGGTGAAAAACATCAGATTTTCCTCATACCGTGGGTAATAGTCCAGGTGAAAAAAAATCAGATTTTCCTGATACCGTGGGTAATTGTCCAGGTGAAAAAACCCAATTTAGCTGATGCCGGTTGTAATAGTCCAGGTGACAAAAATAGATTTTCTTGATACCGTGAGAAATGTCCAGGGTGAAAAAAAATCTGATTTTCCTGATACCATGAATAAAGTCCAGGATGAAAAAAATAAGATTTTCCTGATTCCGTGAATAAAGTCCAGGGTAAAAACAATCCAATTTTCCTGATTCTGTGTGTAATAGTCCAGGTGAAAAAAAATTCGATTTTCCTGATACCGAGGGTAATAGTCCAGGTGAAAAAAATGAGATTTTCCTGATACCGTGGGTAATAGTCCAGGTGAAAAAAAATCCGATTTTCCTGATACCGTGTGTAATAAATAGTCCAGGTTAAAAAATCCGATTTATCTGATACCGTGTGTAATAGGCCAGGTGAAAAAAATCAGATTTTCCTGATACCGTGGGGAATAGTCCAGGTGAAAAAAATCAGATTTTCCTGAGAGCATGGTAAATGTCTAGGGTGAAAAAAATCCGATGTTCCTGATACCGTTTGTAATAAATCGTCCATTTTAAAAAAATCTGATTTACCTAATACCGTGTATAATAGGCCAGGTGAAAAATATCAGATTTTCCAGATTCTGTGGGTAATTATAGTCCGTTTGAAAAAAAAATCAGATTTCCCTGAAACCGTGAGTTATAGTCCAGGTTTTAAAATTCAGATTCTCCTGATAGTGTGAGTAAAGTCTAGGGTGAAAAAAATCCGATTTTCCTGATAGCGAGGGTAATAGTCCAGGTGAGAAAAATCAGATTTTCCTGATACCGTGTGTAATAAATAGTCCAGGTTAAAAAAATCCGATTTACCTGATAACGTGTGTAGTAGGCCAGGTGAAAAAAATCAGATTTTCCTGATACCGTGGGGAATAGTCCAGGTGAAAAAAAATCAGATTTTCCTGATAGCATGAGCAATGTCTAGGGTGAAAAAAATCCAATGTTCCTGATACCGTTTGTAATAAATCGTCCAGTTTAAAAAGATCCCATTTACCTAATGCCGTGTGTAATAGTCCAGGCGAAAAAAATCAGATTTTCCTGATACCGTGGGTAATAGTCCAAGTGAAAAAAAAAGCAGATTTTCCTGATACCGTGTGTAATAAAAAGTCCAGGTGAAAAAAATCCGATTTGCCTGATACCGTGTGCAATGGTCCAGGTGAA
Organism: Bradypodion ventrale; assembly: GCA_035047345.1. Taxonomy (NCBI): domain Eukaryota; kingdom Metazoa; phylum Chordata; class Lepidosauria; order Squamata; family Chamaeleonidae; genus Bradypodion; species Bradypodion ventrale. The sequence goes on from JAWDJE010000004.1 coordinate 194,028,114, forward strand.
AAAAAGCAGATTTTCCTGACACTGAGGGTTATAGTGCAGGTGAAAAACATCAGATTTTCCTGATAGCATGAGTAATGATTAGGGTGAAAAAAATCCGATGTTCCTGATACCGTGTGTAATAAATCGACCAGTTTTTAAAAATCCGATTTACCTGATACCGTGTATAATAGGCCAGGTGAAAAAAAATCAGATTTTCCAGATTCCGTGGGTAATTATAGTCCGTTTGGAAAAAAAATCAGATTTTCCTGATACTGAGGGTAATAGTCCAGGTGAAAAAAACGAGATTTTCCTGATACTGTGGGTAATAGTCCAGGTGAAAAAAAAAACCGATTTTCCTGATACCGTGTGTAATAAATAGTCCAGGTTAAAAAATCCGATTTTCCTGATACCGTGGGTAATAGTCCAGGTGAAAAAAATCCGATTTTCCTGATACCGTGTGTAATAGTCCAGGCGAAAAAAATCCGATTTACCTAATACCGTGGGGAATAGTCCAGGTGAAAAAAAATCAGATTTTCCTGATAGCATGAGAAATGTCTAGGGTGAAAAAAATCCAATGTTCCTGATACCGTTTGTAATAAATCGTCCAGTTTAAAAAAATCCCATTTACCTGATGCCGTGTGTAATAGTCCAGGCGAAAAAAATCAGATTTTCCTGATACCGTGGGTAATAGTCCAAGTGAAAAAAAAAGCAGATTTTCCTGATACCGTGTGTAATAAAAAGTCCAGGTGAAAAAAATCCGATTTGCCTGATACCGTGTGCAATAGTCCAGGTGAAAAAAAGCAGATTTTCCTGACACTGAGGGTTATAGTGCAGGTGAAAAACATCAGATTTTCCTGATAGCATGAGAAATGATTAGGGTGAAAAAAATCCGATGTTCCTAATACCGTGTGTAATAAATCGACCAGTTTAAAAAAATCCGATTTACCTGATACCGTGTATAATAGGCCAGGTGAAAAAAATCAGATTTTCCAGATTCCGTGGGTAATAATAGTCCGTTTGGAAAAAAAAAATCAGATTTTCCTGTTACCGTGGGTAATAGTCCAGGTGAAAAAAATGAGATTTCCCTGATACCGAGGGTAATAGTCCAGGTGAAAAAAACGAGATTTTCCTGATACCGTGGGTAATAGTCCAGGTGAAAAAAAATCCGTTTTACCTGATACCGTGTGTAATAGTCCAGGCGAAAAAAATCCGATTTACCTAATACCGTGTATAATAGGCCAGGTGAAAAAAATCAGATATTCCAGATTCCGTGGGTAATTATAGTCCGATTGGAAAAAAAATCAGATTTCCCTGAAACCGTGAGTTATAGTCCAGGTTTTAAAATTCAGATTCTGCTGATAGCGTGAGTAAAGTCTAGGGTGAAAAAAATCCGATTTTCCTGATAGCGAGGGTAATAGTCCAGGTGAGAAAAATCAGATTTTCCTGATACCGTGTGTAATAAATAGTCCAGGTTAAAAAAATAAGATTTACCTGATAACGTGTGTAGTAGGCCAGGTGAAAAAAATCAGATTTTCCTGATACCGTGGGGAATAGTCCAGGTGAAAAAAATCAGATTTTCCTGATAGCATGAGAAATGTCTTGGGTGAAAAAAATCCCATGTTCCTGATACCGTGTGTAATAAATCGTCCAGTTTAAAAAAATCCGATTTACCTGATGCCGTGTGTAATAGTCCAAGCGAAAAAAATCAGATTTTCCTGATACCGTGGGTAATAGTCCAGGTGAAAAAAAAGCAGATTTTCCTGATACCGTGTGTAATAAAAAGTCCAGGTGAAAAAAATTCGATTTACCTGATACAGTGTGCAATAGTCCAGGTGAAAAAAAGCAGATTTTCCTGACACCGAGGGTTATAGTCCAGGTGAAAAACATCAGATTTTCCAGATACCGTGGGTTATAGTCCAGGTGACGAGCATCAGGTTTTCCCCATACCATGAGAAAAGTCCAGGTTGAAAAAAAATGCAATTTTCCTGATACCATCTATAAAGTCCAGGGTGAAAAAATTCAGATTTTCCTGACACCGTGGGTAATTGTCCAGGTGTAAAAATCCAATTTAGCTGATGCCGTGTGTAATAGTCCAGGCAAAAAAAATCAGATTTTCCTGATACCGTGGGTAATAGTCCAGGTGGAAAAAAAAGCAGATTTTCCTGATACCGTGTGTAATGAAAAGTCCAGGTGAAAAAAACCCGATTTACCTGATACCGTGTGCAATAGTCCAGGTGAAAAAAAGCAGATTTTCGTGACACTGAGGGTTATAGTGCAGGTGAAAAACATCAGATTTTCCTGATAGCATGAGAAATGATTAGGGTGAAAAAAATCCGATGTTCCTGATACCGTGTGTAATAAATCATCGAGTTTAAAAAAATCCGATTTACCTGATACCGTGTGTAATAGTCCAGGCGAAAAAAATCCAATTTACCTAATACCGTGTATAATAGGCCAGGTGAAAAAAATCAGATTTTCCAGATTCAATGGGTAATTATAGTCCGTTTGGGAAAAAAATCAGATTTTCCTGAAACCGTGGGTTATAGTCCAGGTTTTAAAATTCAGATTCTCCTGATAGCGTGAGTAAAGTCTAGGGTGAAAAAAAATCCGATTTTCCTGATAGCGAGGGTAATAGTCCAGGTGAAAAAAATCAGATTTTCCTGATACCGTGTGTAATAAATAGTCCAGGTTAAAAAACATCCGATTTACCTGATACCATGTGAAAAAAATCAGATTTTCCTGATACCGTGTGTAATAAATAGTCCAGTTTAAAAAAATCCGATGTACCTGATACCGTGTGTAATAGTCCAGGTGAAAAAATCCGATTTACCTGATACCGTGAGTAAAGTCTAGGGTTAAAAAAAATGAGATTTTCCTGATACCGAGGGTAATAGTCCAGGTGAAAAAAAATCAGATTTTCCTGATACCGTGTGTAATAAATAGTCCAGGTTAAAAAACATCCGATTTACCTGATACCATGTGTAGTAGGCCAGGTGAAAAAAATCAGATTTTCCTGATACCGTGTGTAATAAATAGTCCAGTTTAAAAAAATCCGATGTACCTGATACCGTGTGTAATAGTCCAGGTGAAAAAATCCGATTTACCTGATACCGTGAGTAAAGTCTAGGGTTAAAAAAAACTGAGATTTTCCTGATACCGAGGGTAATAGTCCAGGTGAAAAAAAAATCAGATTTTCCAGATTCCGTGGGTAATTATAGTCCGTTTGGAAAAAAAAATCAGATTTTCCTGAAACCGTGGGTTATAGTCCAGGTTTTAAAATTCAGATTCTCCTGATAGCGTGAGTAAAGTCTAGGGTGAAAAAAATCCGATTTTCCTGATAGCAAGGGTAATAGTCCAGGTGAAAAAAAAACAGATTTTCCTGATACCGTGTGTAATAAATAGTCCAGGTTAAAAAAATCCTATTTACCTGATACCGTGTGTAGTAGGCCAGGTGAAAAAAAATCAGATTTTCCTGATACCGTGTGTAATAAATAGTCCAGTTTAAAAAAATCCGATTTACCTGATACCGTGAGTAAAGTCTAGGGTTAAAAAAATGAGATTTTCCTGATACCGAGGGGAATAGTCCAGGTGAAAAAAAATCAGATTTTCCTGATACCGTGAGAAAATTCCAGGTTGAAAAAAATAAGATTTTCCTGATACCGTCAATAAAGTCCAGGGTGAAAAATTCAGATTTTCCTGATTCCATGAATAAAGTCCAGGGTGAAAACAATCCAATATTCCTGAAACTGTGGGTAATAGTACAGCTGGAAAAAAAAACAGATTTTCATGTTACCATGGGTAATAGTCCAGGTGAAAAAAATCTGATTTACCTGATACCGTGTGTAATAAAAAGTCCAGGTTAAAAAAATCCGATTTACCTGATACCGGGTGTAATAGTCAAGGTGAAAAAAATTCGATTTACCTGATACCGTGTGCAATAGTCCAAGTGAAAAAAAAATCAGATTTTCCTGATAGCATGAGAAATGTCTAGGGTGAAAAAAATCCAATGTTCCTGATACCGTTTGTAATAAATCGTCCAGTTTAAAAAAATCCGATAGCAAGGGTAATAGTCCAGGTGAAAAAAAAACAGATTTTCCTGATACCGTGTGTAATAAATAGTCCAGGTTAAAAAAATCCTATTTACCTGATACCGTGTGTAGTAGGCCAGGCGACAAAAATCAGATTTTCCTGATACCATGGGTAATAGTCCAGGTGAAAAAAAAGCAGATTTTCCTGATACCGTGTGTAATAAAAAGTCCAGGTGAAAAAAATTCGATTTACCTGATACCGTGTGCAATAGTCCAGGTGAAAAAAAGCAGATTTTCCTGACACTGAGGGTTATAGTGCAGGTGAAAAACATCAGATTTTCCTGATAGCATGAGAAATGATTAGGGTGAAAAAAATCCGATGTTCCTGATACCGTGTGTAATAAATCGTCCAGTTTAAAAAAATCCGATTTACCTGATACCGTGTGTAATAGTCCAGGCGAAAAAAATCCGATTTATCTAATACCGTGTATAATAGTCCAGGTGAAAAAAAATCAGATTTTCCAGATTCCGTGGGTAATTATAGTCCGTTTGGAAAAAAAAAATCAGATTTTCCTGAAACCGTGGGTTATAGTCCAGGTTTTAAAATTCAGATTCTCCTGATAGCATGAGTAAAGTGTAGGGTGAAAAAAATCCGATTTTCCTGATAGCAAGGGTAATAGTCCAGGTGAAAAAAAACAGATTTTCCTGATACCGTGTGTAATAAATAGTCCAGGTTAAAAAAATCCGATTTACCTGATACCGTGTGTAGTAGGCCAGGTGAAAAAAAATCAGATTTTCCTGATACCGTGTGTAATAAATAGTCCAGGTTAAAAAAAATCCTATTTACCTGATACCGTGTGTAGTAGGCCAGGTGAAAAAAATCAGATTTTCCTGATACCGTGTGTAATAAATAGTCCAGTTTAAAAAAATCCGATTTACCTGATACCGTGAGTAAAGTCTAGGGTTAAAAAAATGAGATTTTCCTGATACCGAGGGTAATAGTCCAGGTGAAAAAAAATCAGGTTTTCCTGAAACCGTGGGTTATAGTCCAGGTTTTAAAATTCAGATTCTCCTGATAGCGTGAGTAAAGTCTAGGGTGAAAAAAAATCCGATTTTCCTGATAGCGAGGGTAATAGTCCAGGTGAAAAAAATCAGATTTTCCTGATACCGTGTGTAATAAATAGTCCAGGTTAAAAAACATCCGATTTACCTGATACCATGTGTAGTAGGCCAGGTGAAAAAAATCAGATTTTCCTGATACCGTGTGTAATAAATAGTCCAGTTTAAAAAAATCCGATGTACCTGATACCGTGTGTAATAGTCCAGGTGAAAAAATCCGATTTACCTGATACCGTGAGTAAAGTCTAGGGTTAAAAAAAAATGAGATTTTCCTGATACCGAGGGTAATAGTCCAGGTGAAAAAAAATCAGATTTTCCTGATACCGTGTGTAATAAATAGTCCAGGTTAAAAAACATCCGATTTACCTGATACCATGTGTAGTAGGCCAGGTGAAAAAAATCAGATTTTCCAGATTCCGTGGGTAATTATAGTCCGTTTGGAAAAAAAAATCAGATTTTCCTGAAACCGTGGGTTATAGTCCAGGTTTTAAAATTCAGATTCTCCTGATAGCATGAGTAAAGTGTAGGGTGAAAAAAATCCGATTTTCCTGATAGCAAGGGTAATAGTCCAGGTGAAAAAAAACAGATTTTCCTGATACCGTGTGTAATAAATAGTCCAGGTTAAAAAAATCCGATTTACCTGATACCGTGTGTAGTAGGCCAGGTGAAAAAAAATCAGATTTTCCTGATACCGTGTGTAATAAATAGTCCAGGTTAAAAAAAATCCTATTTACCTGATACCGTGTGTAGTAGGCCAGGTGAAAAAAATCAGATTTTCCTGATACCGTGTGTAATAAATAGTCCAGTTTAAAAAAATCCGATTTACCTGATACCGTGAGTAAAGTCTAGGGTTAAAAAAATGAGATTTTCCTGATACCGAGGGTAATAGTCCAGGTGAAAAAATATCAGGTTTTCCTGAAACCGTGGGTTATAGTCCAGGTTTTAAAATTCAGATTCTCCTGATAGCGTGAGTAAAGTCTAGGGTGAAAAAAAATCCGATTTTCCTGATAGCGAGGGTAATAGTCCAGGTGAAAAAAATCAGATTTTCCTGATACCGTGTGTAATAAATAGTCCAGGTTAAAAAACATCCGATTTACCTGATACCATGTGTAGTAGGCCAGGTGAAAAAAATCAGATTTTCCTGATACCGTGTGTAATAAATAGTCCAGTTTAAAAAAATCCGATGTACCTGATACCGTGTGTAATAGTCCAGGTGAAAAAATCCGATTTACCTGATACCGTGAGTAAAGTCTAGGGTTAAAAAAAATGAGATTTTCCTGATACCGAGGGTAATAGTCCAGGTGAAAAAAAATCAGATTTTCCTGATACCGTGAGAAAAGTCCAGGTTGAAAAAAATAAGATTTTCCTGATACCGTCAATAAAGTCCAGGGTGAAAAATTCAGATTTTCCTGATTCCATGAATAAAGTCCAGGGTGAAAACAATCCAATATTCCTGAAACTGTGGGTAATAGTACAGCTGAAAAAAACAAACAGATTTTCATGTTACCATGGGTAATAGTCCAGGTGAAAAAAATCTGATTTACCTGATACCGTGTGTAATAAAAAGTCCAGGTTAAAAAAATCCGAATTACCTGATTCCGGGTGTAATAGTCCAGGTGAAAAAAATTCGATTTACCTGATACCGTGTGCAATAGTCCAGGTGAAAAAAATCAGATTTTCCTGATAGCATGAGAAATGTCTAGGGTGAAAAAAATCCAATGTTCCTGATACCGTTTGTAATAAATCGTCCAGTTTAAAAAAATCCGATTTACCTGATGCCGTGTGTAATAGTCCAGGCGACAAAAATCAGATTTTCCTGATACCGTGGGTAATAGTCCAGGTGAAAAAAAAAACAGATTTTCCTGATACCATGTGTAATAAAAAGTCCAGGTGAAAAAAATTCGATTTACCTGATACCGTGTGTAATAGTCCAGGCGAAAAAAATCCAATTTACCTAATACCGTGTATAATAGGCCAGGTGAAAAAAATCAGATTTTCTAGATTCCATGGGTAATTATAGTCCGTTTGGAAAAAAAATCAGATTTCCCTGAAACCGTGAGTTATAGTCCAGGTTTTAAAATTCAGATTCTCCTGATAGCGTGAGTAAAGTCTAGGGTGAAAAAAATCCGATTTTCCTGATAGCGAGGGTAATAGTCCAGGTGAAAAAAAATCAGAATTTCCTGATACCGTGTGTAATAAATAGTCCAGGTTAAAAAACATCCGATTTACCTGATACCGTGTGTGGTAGGCCAGGTGAAAAAAAATCAGATTTTCCTGATACCGTGGGGAATAGTCCAGGTGAAAAAAAAGCAGATTTTCCTGATACCGTGTGTAATAAATAGTCCAGTTTAAAAAAATCCGATTTACCTGATACCGTGAGTAAAGTCTAGGGTTAAAAAATGAGATTTTCCTGATACCGAGGGTAATAGTCCAGGTGAAAAAAAATCAGATTTTCCTGATACCGTGAGAAAAGTCCAGGTTGAAAAAAATAAGATTTTCCTGATACCGTCAATAAAGTCCAGGGTGAAAAATTCAGATTTTCCTGATTCCATGAATAAAGTCCAGGGTGAAAACAATCCAATATTCCTGATACTGTGGGTAATAGTACAGCTGAAAAAAATAGATTTTCCTGTTACCGTGGGTAATAGTCCAGGTGAAAATAATCTGATTTGATTGATACCATGTGTAATAGTCCAGGTGAAAAAAATTCGATTTTCCAGATAACGAGGGTAATAGTCCAGGTGAAAAAAATGAGATTTTCCTGATACCGTGTGTAATAAATAGTCCAGGTGAAAAATATCAGATTTACCTGATACCGTGGGGAATAGTCCAGGTGAAAAAAATCAGATTTTCCTGATACCGTGGGGAATAGTCCAGGTGAAAAAAATCAGATTTTCCTGAGAACATTGAAAAATGTCTAGGGTGAAAAAAATCCGATGTTTCTGATACCGTTTGTAATAAATCGTCCATTTAAAAAAAAATCCGATTTACCTAATACCGTGTATAATAGGCCAGGTGAAAAAAATCAGATTTTCCAGATTCCGTGGGTAGTTATAGTCCGTTTGGAAAAAAAATCAGATTTCCCTGAAACCGTGAGTTATAGTCCAGGTTTTAAAATTCAGATTCTCCTGATAGCGTGAGTAAAGTCTAGGGTGAAACAAATCCGATTTTCCTGATACCGTGTGTAATAAATAGTCCAGGTTAAAAAAATCCGATTTACCTGATACCGTGTGTAGTAGGCCAGATGAAAAAAATCAGATTTTCCTGATACCGTGGGGAATAGTCCAGGTGAAAACAAATCAGATTTTCCTGATAGCATGAGAAATGTCTAGGGTGAAAAAAATCCAATGTTCCTGATACCGTTTGTAATAAATCGTCCAGTTTAAAAAAATCCCATTTACCTGATGCCGTGTGTAATAGTCCAGGCGAAAAAAATCAGATTTTCCTGATACCGTGGGTAATAGTCCAAGTGAAAAAAAAAGCAGATTTTCCTGATACTGTGTGTAATAAAAAGTCCAGGTGAAAAAAATCCGATTTACCTGATACCGTGTGCAATAGTCCAGGTGAAAAAAAGCAGATTTTCCTGACACTGAGGGTTATAGTGCAGGTGAAAAACATCAGATTTTCCTAATAGCATGAGAAATGATTAGGGTGAAAAACATCCGATGTTCCTGATACCGTGGGTAATAGTCCAGGTGAAAAAAAATCCGATTTCCCTGATACCGTGTGTAATAAATAGTCCAGGTTAAAAAATCCGATTTACCTGATACCGTGTGTAATAGGCCAGGTGAAAAAAATCAGATTTTCCTGATACCGTGGGGAATACTCCAGGTGAAAAAAATCAGATTTTCCTGAGAGCATGAGAAATGTCTAGGGTGAAAAAAATCCGATGTTCCTGACACCGTGTGTAATAAATCGTCCAGTTTAAAAAAAAATCTGATTTACGTGATACCGTGTGTAATAGTCCAGGTGAAAAAAATCCGATTTACCTAATACTGTGTATAATAGGCCAGGTGAAAAAAATCAGATTTTCCAGATTCCGTGGGTAATTATAGTCCGTTTGGAAAAAAAATCAGATTTCGCTGAAACCGTGAGTTATAGTCCAGGTTTTAAAATTCAGATTCTCCTGATAGCGTGAGTAAAGTCTAGGGTGAAAAACATCAGATTTTCCAGATATCGTGGGTTATAGTCTTGGTGAAAAAAATTCGATTTACCTGATACCGTGTGTAATATTCCAGGTGAAAAAAATTAGATTTTCCTGATACCGTGGGTAATTATAGTCAATTTGAAAAAAAAAAAACAGATTTTCCTGAAACCATGGGTAAAAGTCAAGGTGAAAAGAATCTGATTTTCCTGATACCGTGGGTAATAGACCAGATGACAAAAAAATCAGATTTTCCTGATACCGTGTGTAATAAAAAGTCTAGGTGAAAAAAATTCGATTTACCTGATACCGTGTGTAATAGTCCAGGAGAAAGAAATCAGATTTTCCTGATACCATGAGTAATAGTTCAGGTGGAAAAAAATCAGATTTTCCTCATACCGTGTGTAATAAATAGTCCAGGTGAAAAATCTGGTTTACCTGATACCGTGTGTAATAAGCCAGGTGAAAAAAAATCTGGTGTTCCTGATACCATGGGTAATAGTCCAGGTGAATAAAATAAGATTTTCCTGATACAGTGTGTAATAGTCCATGTTAAAAAAATAAGATTTTCCTGATAGGGTGAGTGAAGTCCAGTGTGAAAAAAATCAGATTTTCCTGAAACCATGGGTAATAGTCCAGGTGAAAAAAAAAAGATTTTCCTGAAACCATGGGTAAAAGTCAAGGTGAAAAGAATCTGATTTTCCTGATACCGTGGGTAATAGACCAGATGACAAAAAAATCAGATTTTCCTGATACCGTGTGTAATAAAAAGTCTAGGTGAAAAAAATTCGATTTACCTGATACCGTGTGTAATAGTCCAGGAGAAAGAAATCAGATTTTCCTGATACCATGAGTAATAGTTCAGGTGGAAAAAAATCAGATTTTCCTCATACCGTGTGTAATAAATAGTCCAGGTGAAAAATCTGGTTTACCTGATACCGTGTGTAATAAGCCAGGTGAAAAAAAATCTGGTGTTCCTGATACCATGGGTAATAGTCCAGGTGAATAAAATAAGATTTTCCTGATACAGTGTGTAATAGTCCATGTTAAAAAAATAAGATTTTCCTGATAGGGTGAGTGAAGTCCAGTGTGAAAAAAATCAGATTTTCCTGAAACCATGGGTAATAGTCCAGGTGAAAAAAAAAAGATTTTCCTGATACCGTGGGTAATAGTCCTGGTGAAAAAAATCCAATTAGCTGATACCGTGTGTAATAGTCTAGGTGAAAAAAAATAGATTTTCCTGATACCGTGAGAAAAGTCCAAGGTGAAAAAAATCCGATTTTCCTGATATCGTGAATAAAATCCATTTGAGAAAAAAATCAGATTTTCCTGATACAGTGTGTAATAGTCCAGGTTAAAAAAATCAGATTTTCCTGATAGCGTGAGAAAAGTCCTGGGTGAAAATAATCTGATGTTCCTGATACCATGGGTAATAGTCCAGGTGAAAAAAATCAGATTTTCCTGATACCGTGTGTAATAAATAGTCCTGGTTAAAAAAATCCGATTTACCTGATTCCGTGTGTAATAGTGCAGGTGAAAAAAATCCGATTTACCTGATGCCCTGTGTAATAGTCCAGGTGAAAAAAAATCAGATTTTCCAGATACAGTGTGTAAAATCCAGGTGAAAAAAAAATCAGATTTCCCTGATAGGGTGAGTAAAGTCCAGGGTGAAAAAATCCGATTTCCCTGAAACCGTGTGTAATAGTCCAGCTGAAAAAAATCAGATTTTCCTGATACAGTGTGTAATAGTCCAGGTTCAAAAATTCAGATTTTCCTGATACCGTGTGTAATAAATAGTCCAGGTTAAAAAAATGATTTTCCTCATACAGTGTGTAATAGTCCAGGTTAAAAAATTGAGATTTTCCTGATAACGTGAGTAAAGTACAGGGTGAAAAAAATCCGATGTTCCTGATACCATGTGTAGTAGGCCAGGTGAAAAAAATCAGATTTTCCTGATACCGTGTGTAATAAATAGTCCAGTTTAAAAAAATCCGATGTACCTGATACCGTGTGTAATAGTCCAGGTGAAAAAATCCGATTTACCTGATACCGTGAGTAAAGTCTAGGGTTAAAAAAAAATGAGATTTTCCTGATACCGAGGGTAATAGTCCAGGTGAAAAAAAATCAGATTTTCCTGATACCGTGTGTAATAAATAGTCCAGGTTAAAAAACATCCGATTTACCTGATACCATGTGTAGTAGGCCAGGTGAAAAAAATCAGATTTTCCAGATTCCGTGGGTAATTATAGTCCGTTTGGAAAAAAAAATCAGATTTTCCTGAAACCGTGGGTTATAGTCCAGGTTTTAAAATTCAGATTCTCCTGATAGCATGAGTAAAGTGTAGGGTGAAAAAAATCCGATTTTCCTGATAGCAAGGGTAATAGTCCAGGTGAAAAAAAACAGATTTTCCTGATACCGTGTGTAATAAATAGTCCAGGTTAAAAAAATCCGATTTACCTGATACCGTGTGTAGTAGGCCAGGTGAAAAAAAATCAGATTTTCCTGATACCGTGTGTAATAAATAGTCCAGGTTAAAAAAAATCCTATTTACCTGATACCGTGTGTAGTAGGCCAGGTGAAAAAAATCAGATTTTCCTGATACCGTGTGTAATAAATAGTCCAGTTTAAAAAAATCCGATTTACCTGATACCGTGAGTAAAGTCTAGGGTTAAAAAAATGAGATTTTCCTGATACCGAGGGTAATAGTCCAGGTGAAAAAATATCAGGTTTTCCTGAAACCGTGGGTTATAGTCCAGGTTTTAAAATTCAGATTCTCCTGATAGCGTGAGTAAAGTCTAGGGTGAAAAAAAATCCGATTTTCCTGATAGCGAGGGTAATAGTCCAGGTGAAAAAAATCAGATTTTCCTGATACCGTGTGTAATAAATAGTCCAGGTTAAAAAACATCCGATTTACCTGATACCATGTGTAGTAGGCCAGGTGAAAAAAATCAGATTTTCCTGATACCGTGTGTAATAAATAGTCCAGTTTAAAAAAATCCGATGTACCTGATACCGTGTGTAATAGTCCAGGTGAAAAAATCCGATTTACCTGATACCGTGAGTAAAGTCTAGGGTTAAAAAAAATGAGATTTTCCTGATACCGAGGGTAATAGTCCAGGTGAAAAAAAATCAGATTTTCCTGATACCGTGAGAAAAGTCCAGGTTGAAAAAAATAAGATTTTCCTGATACCGTCAATAAAGTCCAGGGTGAAAAATTCAGATTTTCCTGATTCCATGAATAAAGTCCAGGGTGAAAACAATCCAATATTCCTGAAACTGTGGGTAATAGTACAGCTGAAAAAAACAAACAGATTTTCATGTTACCATGGGTAATAGTCCAGGTGAAAAAAATCTGATTTACCTGATACCGTGTGTAATAAAAAGTCCAGGTTAAAAAAATCCGAATTACCTGATTCCGGGTGTAATAGTCCAGGTGAAAAAAATTCGATTTACCTGATACCGTGTGCAATAGTCCAGGTGAAAAAAATCAGATTTTCCTGATAGCATGAGAAATGTCTAGGGTGAAAAAAATCCAATGTTCCTGATACCGTTTGTAATAAATCGTCCAGTTTAAAAAAATCCGATTTACCTGATGCCGTGTGTAATAGTCCAGGCGACAAAAATCAGATTTTCCTGATACCGTGGGTAATAGTCCAGGTGAAAAAAAAAAACAGATTTTCCTGATACCATGTGTAATAAAAAGTCCAGGTGAAAAAAATTCGATTTACCTGATACCGTGTGTAATAGTCCAGGCGAAAAAAATCCAATTTACCTAATACCGTGTATAATAGGCCAGGTGAAAAAAATCAGATTTTCTAGATTCCATGGGTAATTATAGTCCGTTTGGAAAAAAAATCAGATTTCCCTGAAACCGTGAGTTATAGTCCAGGTTTTAAAATTCAGATTCTCCTGATAGCGTGAGTAAAGTCTAGGGTGAAAAAAATCCGATTTTCCTGATAGCGAGGGTAATAGTCCAGGTGAAAAAAAATCAGAATTTCCTGATACCGTGTGTAATAAATAGTCCAGGTTAAAAAACATCCGATTTACCTGATACCGTGTGTGGTAGGCCAGGTGAAAAAAAATCAGATTTTCCTGATACCGTGGGGAATAGTCCAGGTGAAAAAAAAGCAGATTTTCCTGATACCGTGTGTAATAAATAGTCCAGTTTAAAAAAATCCGATTTACCTGATACCGTGAGTAAAGTCTAGGGTTAAAAAATGAGATTTTCCTGATACCGAGGGTAATAGTCCAGGTGAAAAAAAATCAGATTTTCCTGATACCGTGAGAAAAGTCCAGGTTGAAAAAAATAAGATTTTCCTGATACCGTCAATAAAGTCCAGGGTGAAAAATTCAGATTTTCCTGATTCCATGAATAAAGTCCAGGGTGAAAACAATCCAATATTCCTGATACTGTGGGTAATAGTACAGCTGAAAAAAATAGATTTTCCTGTTACCGTGGGTAATAGTCCAGGTGAAAATAATCTGATTTGATTGATACCATGTGTAATAGTCCAGGTGAAAAAAATTCGATTTTCCAGATAACGAGGGTAATAGTCCAGGTGAAAAAAATGAGATTTTCCTGATACCGTGTGTAATAAATAGTCCAGGTGAAAAATATCAGATTTACCTGATACCGTGGGGAATAGTCCAGGTGAAAAAAATCAGATTTTCCTGATACCGTGGGGAATAGTCCAGGTGAAAAAAATCAGATTTTCCTGAGAACATTGAAAAATGTCTAGGGTGAAAAAAATCCGATGTTTCTGATACCGTTTGTAATAAATCGTCCATTTAAAAAAAAATCCGATTTACCTAATACCGTGTATAATAGGCCAGGTGAAAAAAATCAGATTTTCCAGATTCCGTGGGTAGTTATAGTCCGTTTGGAAAAAAAATCAGATTTCCCTGAAACCGTGAGTTATAGTCCAGGTTTTAAAATTCAGATTCTCCTGATAGCGTGAGTAAAGTCTAGGGTGAAAAAAATCCGATTTTCCTGATACCGTGTGTAATAAATAGTCCAGGTTAAAAAAATCCGATTTACCTGATACCGTGTGTAGTAGGCCAGATGAAAAAAATCAGATTTTCCTGATACCGTGGGGAATAGTCCAGGTGAAAACAAATCAGATTTTCCTGATAGCATGAGAAATGTCTAGGGTGAAAAAAATCCAATGTTCCTGATACCGTTTGTAATAAATCGTCCAGTTTAAAAAAATCCCATTTACCTGATGCCGTGTGTAATAGTCCAGGCGAAAAAAATCAGATTTTCCTGATACCGTGGGTAATAGTCCAAGTGAAAAAAAAAGCAGATTTTCCTGATACTGTGTGTAATAAAAAGTCCAGGTGAAAAAAATCCGATTTACCTGATACCGTGTGCAATAGTCCAGGTGAAAAAAAGCAGATTTTCCTGACACTGAGGGTTATAGTGCAGGTGAAAAACATCAGATTTTCCTAATAGCATGAGAAATGATTAGGGTGAAAAACATCCGATGTTCCTGATACCGTGGGTAATAGTCCAGGTGAAAAAAAATCCGATTTCCCTGATACCGTGTGTAATAAATAGTCCAGGTTAAAAAATCCGATTTACCTGATACCGTGTGTAATAGGCCAGGTGAAAAAAATCAGATTTTCCTGATACCGTGGGGAATACTCCAGGTGAAAAAAATCAGATTTTCCTGAGAGCATGAGAAATGTCTAGGGTGAAAAAAATCCGATGTTCCTGACACCGTGTGTAATAAATCGTCCAGTTTAAAAAAAAATCTGATTTACGTGATACCGTGTGTAATAGTCCAGGTGAAAAAAATCCGATTTACCTAATACTGTGTATAATAGGCCAGGTGAAAAAAATCAGATTTTCCAGATTCCGTGGGTAATTATAGTCCGTTTGGAAAAAAAATCAGATTTCGCTGAAACCGTGAGTTATAGTCCAGGTTTTAAAATTCAGATTCTCCTGATAGCGTGAGTAAAGTCTAGGGTGAAAAACATCAGATTTTCCAGATATCGTGGGTTATAGTCTTGGTGAAAAAAATTCGATTTACCTGATACCGTGTGTAATATTCCAGGTGAAAAAAATTAGATTTTCCTGATACCGTGGGTAATTATAGTCAATTTGAAAAAAAAAAACAGATTTTCCTGAAACCATGGGTAAAAGTCAAGGTGAAAAGAATCTGATTTTCCTGATACCGTGGGTAATAGACCAGATGACAAAAAAATCAGATTTTCCTGATACCGTGTGTAATAAAAAGTCTAGGTGAAAAAAATTCGATTTACCTGATACCGTGTGTAATAGTCCAGGAGAAAGAAATCAGATTTTCCTGATACCATGAGTAATAGTTCAGGTGGAAAAAAATCAGATTTTCCTCATACCGTGTGTAATAAATAGTCCAGGTGAAAAATCTGGTTTACCTGATACCGTGTGTAATAAGCCAGGTGAAAAAAAATCTGGTGTTCCTGATACCATGGGTAATAGTCCAGGTGAATAAAATAAGATTTTCCTGATACAGTGTGTAATAGTCCATGTTAAAAAAATAAGATTTTCCTGATAGGGTGAGTGAAGTCCAGTGTGAAAAAAATCAGATTTTCCTGAAACCATGGGTAATAGTCCAGGTGAAAAAAAAAAGATTTTCCTGATACCGTGGGTAATAGTCCTGGTGAAAAAAATCCAATTAGCTGATACCGTGTGTAATAGTCTAGGTGAAAAAAAATAGATTTTCCTGATACCGTGAGAAAAGTCCAAGGTGAAAAAAATCCGATTTTCCTGATATCGTGAATAAAATCCATTTGAGAAAAAAATCAGATTTTCCTGATACAGTGTGTAATAGTCCAGGTTAAAAAAATCAGATTTTCCTGATAGCGTGAGAAAAGTCCTGGGTGAAAATAATCTGATGTTCCTGATACCATGGGTAATAGTCCAGGTGAAAAAAATCAGATTTTCCTGATACCGTGTGTAATAAATAGTCCTGGTTAAAAAAATCCGATTTACCTGATTCCGTGTGTAATAGTGCAGGTGAAAAAAATCCGATTTACCTGATGCCCTGTGTAATAGTCCAGGTGAAAAAAAATCAGATTTTCCAGATACAGTGTGTAAAATCCAGGTGAAAAAAAAATCAGATTTCCCTGATAGGGTGAGTAAAGTCCAGGGTGAAAAAATCCGATTTCCCTGAAACCGTGTGTAATAGTCCAGCTGAAAAAAATCAGATTTTCCTGATACAGTGTGTAATAGTCCAGGTTCAAAAATTCAGATTTTCCTGATACCGTGTGTAATAAATAGTCCAGGTTAAAAAAATGATTTTCCTCATACAGTGTGTAATAGTCCAGGTTAAAAAATTGAGATTTTCCTGATAACGTGAGTAAAGTACAGGGTGAAAAAAATCCGATGTTCCTGATACCATGTGTAATAGTCCAGGTTAAAAAAATCAGATTTTCCTGATAGGGTGAGTAAAGTCCAGGGTGAAAAAATCGGATTTTCCTGATACCATGTGTAAAATCCAGGTGAAAAAAAAAATCAGATTTTCCTGATACAGTGTGTAATGTTCCTGATTCCATGGGTAATAGTCCAGGTTAATAAAATCAGATTTTCCTGATAGGGTGAGCAAAGTCCAGGGTGAAAAAAAATCAGATTATCCTGAAACCGTTGGTAATAGGCCACGTGAAAAAAATAAGATTTTCCTGATACCGTGGGTGATTGTGCATTTGGAAAAAAACCAGATTTAACTGATACTGTGTGTAATAGTCCAGGAGAAAAAAAATCAGATTTTCCTGATACAGTGTGTAATAGTCCAGGTTAAAAAATTCAGATTTTCCTGATAACGAGAGTAAAGTCCAGGGCGAAAAAAATCCGATGTTCCTGATACCATGTATAATAGTCCAGGTTAAAAAAATCAGATTTTCCTGATAGGGTGAGTAAAGTCCAGGGTGAAAAAATCGGATTTACCTGAAACCGTGTGTAATAGTCCAGCTGAAAAAAATCAGATTTTCCTGATACAGTGTGTAATAGTCCAGGTTCAAAAATTCAGATTTTCCTGATACCGTGTGTAATAAATAGTCCAGGTTAAAAAAATGATTTACCTGATACTGTGTGTAATAGTCTAGGTGGAAAAAAGTCAGATTTTCCTGATACCGTGTGTAATAAATAGTCCAGGTTAAAAAAATCTGATTTACCTGATACCGTGTATAATAAATAGTCCAGGTGAAATAAATCAGATTCTCCTGATACCGTGCGTTATTGTCCATTTGAAAACAAATCAGATTTTACTGATAGGGTGAGCAAAGTCCAGGGTGAAAAAAAATCAGATTATCCTGAAACCGTGGGTAATAGTCCATGTGAAAAAAAATCAGATTTTCCTGATACCGTGGGTTATTGTGCATTTGAAAAAAAATCAGATTTTTCTGAAACCGTGGGTTATACTCCAGGTGAAAACAATCAGATTTTCCTGATACCGTGTATAATAAATAGTCCAGGTGAAATAAATCAGATTCTCCTGATACCGTGCGTTATTGTCCATTTGAAAACAAATCAGATTTTCCTGAAACCGTGGGTTATAGTCCAGGTGAAAAAAAATCAGATTTACCTGATACCGTGTATAATAAATAGTCCAGGTGAAATAAATCAGATTCTCCTGATACCATGTGTTATTGTCCATTTGAAAACAAATCAGATTTTCCTGAAACCGTGGGTAATAGTCCAGGTGAAAAAAATCAGATTTTGCTGATACCGTAATAGTCCATGTGAAAAAAAATCAGATTTTCCTGATACCATGGGTTATTGTGCATTTGAAAAAAATCAGATTGTTCTGAAACCGTGGGTTATAGTCCAGGTGAAAACAATCAGATTTTCCTGATACCGTGTATAATAAATAGTCCAGGTGAAATAAATCAGATTCTCCTGATACTGTGTGTCATTGTCCATTTGAAAACAAATCAGATTTTCCTGAAACCGTGGGTTATAGTCCAGGTGAAAAACTCCGATTTACCTGATGCCGTGTGTAATAGTCCAGGTGAAAGAAATGAGATTTTAAAGATTCCGTGGGTAATCGTCCAGATGAAAAAAAATCAGATTTTCCAGATACAGTGTGTAAAATCCAGGAGGAAAAAAAAATCAGAATTTCCTGATACAGTGTGTAATGTTCCTGATTCCATGGGTAATAGTCCAGGTTAATAAAATCAGATTTTCCTGATAGGGTGAGCAAAGTCCAGGGTGAAAAAAAATCAGATTATCCTGAAACCGTGGGTAATAGTCCACGTGAAAAAAATAAGATTTTCCTGATACCGTGGGTGATTGTGCATTTGGAACAAAATCAGATTTAACTGATACCGTGTGTAATAGTCCAGGAGAAAAAAAAATCAGATTTTCCTGATACAGTGTGTAATAGTCCAGGTTAAAAAATTCAGATTTTCCTGATTCCGTGAACAAAGTCCAGGTGAAAAAAATCAGATTTTCCTGATACGGTGTGTAATAGTCCGGGTGAAAAAAATAAGATTTTCCTGATAGCATGAGAAATGTCCAGGGTGAAAAAAAATCTGATGTTCCTGATACCGTGTGTAATAAATCGTCTAGGTTAAAAATATCCGATTTACCTGATACTGTGTGTAATAGTCCAGGCGAAAAAAATCCAATTTACCTGATACCGTATGTAATAGTCAACGTGAAAAAAGATCTGATTTACCTGATACCGTGTGTAAAAGTCCAGGCGAAAAAAAAATAAGATTTTTCTGATACCGTGTGTAATAAAAAGTCCAGGTGAAAAAATCCGATTTACCTGATACCGTGTGTAATAGGCCAGGTGAAAAAAATCAGATTTACCTGATACCGTGAATAAAGTCTAGGGTGAAAACATCCAATTTTCCTGATACTGTGGGTAATAGTCCAGGTGAAAAAAATTCGATTTACCTGATACCGAGTGTAATAGGCCAGATGAAAAAAAATCAGATTTTCCTGATACCGTGTGTAATTATAGTCCAGGTGAAAAAAATCAGATTTTCCTGATACCGTGTGTAACAGTCCAGATGAAAAAAATCAGATTTTCCTGATTCCGTGGGTAATTATAGTCCATTTGGAAAAAAAAATCAGATGTTCCTGAAACCGTGGGTTATAGTCCAGGTGAAAAAAAAATCAGATTTACCTGATGCCGTGTGTAATAGTCCAGGAGAAAAAAAATCAGATTTTCCTGATACCAGGGATATACTCCAGGTGAAAAATCAGATTTTCCAGATACCGTGGGTTATAGTCCAGGTGAAAAAAGTCAGATTTTCCTGATACCGTGAGAAAAGTCCAGGTTGAAAATAATCCGATTTTCCTGATACCGTCAATAAAGTCCAGGGTGAAAACAATCCAATATTCCTGATACTGTGGGTAATAGTACAGCTGGAAAAAAAACAGATTTTCCTGTTACCCTGGGTAATGGTCAAGGTGAAAAAAATCTGAATTACCTGATACCGTGGGTAATAGTCCAGGAGAAAAAAAATCAGATTTTCCTGATACCAGGGATATAATCCAGTTGAAAAATCAGATTTTCCAGATACCGTGGGTTATAGTCCAGGTGAAAAAAGTCAGATTTTCCTGATACCGTGAGAAAAGTCCAGGTTGAAAATAATCCGATTTTCCTGATACCGTCAATAAAGTCCAGGGTGAAAACAATCCAATATTCCTGATACTGTGGGTAATAGTACAGCTGGAAAAAAAATCAGATTTTCCTGTTACCCTGGGTAATGGTCAAGGTGAAAAAAATCTAAATTACCTGATACCGTGGGTAATAGTCCAGGTGAAAAAAATCAGATTTTCCTGATACCGAGGGTTATAGTCCAGGTGAAAAACATCAGATTTTCCAGATATTGTGGGTTATAGTCCAAGTGAAAAAAAATCAGATTTTCCTGTTACTGTGAGAAAAGTCCAGGTTGAAAAAAATCCGATATTCCTGATACCGTGTGTAATAAATAGTAAAGGTTAATAAAATCCGATTTTCCTGAAACCGTGGGTTATAGTCCAGGTGAAAAAAATCAGATTTACCTGATACCGTGTGTAATAGTCCAGGTGAATAAAAATCAGATTTTCCTGATACCAGGGATATAGTCCAGGTGAAAAATCAGATTTTCCAGATACCGTGGGTTATAGTCCAGGTGAAAAATGTCAGATTTTCCTGATACCGTGAGAAAAGTCCAGGGTGAAAACAATCCAATTTTCCGGATACTGTGGGTAATAGTCCAGGTGAAAAAAATCCGATTTTCCTTATACCATGGGTAATTATAGTCCAGGTGAAAAAAATCCGATTTTCCTGATACCGTGTGTAACAGTCCAGATGAAAAAAAAACAGATTTTCCTGATTCCGTGGGTAATTATAGTCCATTTGGAAAAAAAAACAATCAGATTACCCTGAAACCGTGGGTTATAGTCCAGGTGAAAAAAATCAGATCTTCCTGAAACCGTGGGTTATAGTCCAGGTGAAAAAAAAATCAGATTTACCTGATACCGTGTGTAATAGTCCAGGAGAAAAAAATCAGATTTTCCTGATACCATGTGTAATAAAAAGTCCAGGTTAAAAAAATCCGATTTACCTGATACCGTGTGTAATAGTCCATGTGGAAAAAAAAATAGTCCATTTGAAAAAAATCAGATTTTTCAGATACCAGGGATATAGTCCAGGTGAAAAATCTGATTTTCCAGATATTGTGGGTTCTAGTCCGAGTGGGAAAAAATCAGATTTTCCTGTTACCGTTAGAAAAGTACAGGTTGAAAAAAAATCAGATTTTCCTGATACAATGTGTAATAGTTCAGGTGAAAAAAAATCAGATTTACCTGATAACGTGTGTAATAGTCCAGGAGAAAAAAATCAGATTTTCTTTATACAGTGTGTAATAGTCCAGGTGAAAGAAATCAGATTTTCCTGATAATGTGTGTAACAGTCCAGATGAAAAAAATCAGATTTTCCTGATACCGTGGGATATAGTCCAGGTGAAAAAAATCAGATTTTCCTGTTACCGTGGGTTATAGTCCATTTGAAAAAAAAACAGAAAAGTCCAGGTTGAAAAAAATCCGATTTTCCTGATACCGTCAATAAAGTCCAGGGTGAAAAAAATCTGATTTTCTTGATTCCGTGGGTAATTATAGTCCATTTGGAAAAAAAATCTGAATTTCCTGAAACTGTGGGTTATAGTCCAGGTGAAAAAAATCAGATTTACCTGATACCGTGAATAAAGTCCAGGGTGAAAACATCCAATTTTCCTGACACTGTGGGTAATAGTCCAGGTGAAAAAAAATCCGATTTACCTGATACCGTGGGTAATTATAGTCCATTTGAAAAAAAATCAGATTTTCCTGATACCATGAATAAAGTCCTGGATGAAAAAAATCAGATTTTCCTGATTCTGTGAATAAAGTCCAGGTGAAAAAAATCCGATTTTCCTGATACTGTCATTAAAGTCCAGGGTGAAAAAAATCAGATTTTCCTGATTCTGTGAATAAAGTCGAGGGTGAAAACAATCCAATTTTCCTGATACTGTGGGTAATAGTCCAGGTGAAAAAAATCAGATTTACCTGATACCGTGTGTAATAGGGCAGGTGAAAAAAATCCGATTTTCATGATACCGTGAATAAAGACCAGGGTGAAAACATCCAATTTTCCTGATACTGTGGGTAATTATAGTCCATTTGGGGGAAAAAATCTGATTTTCCTGAAACTGTGGGTAATAGTCCAGGTGAAAAAAAATCCGATTTTCATGATACCGTGGGTAATAGTGCAGGTGAAAAAAATTCAAATTTTCCTGATACCGTGTGTAATAAATAGTCCATGATAATAAAATCTGATTTACCTGATACCGTGTGTAATAGTCCAGGTGAAAAAAAATCAGATTTTCCTGATACCATGTGTAATAAAAAGTCCAGGTGAAAAAAATTTGATTTACCTGATACCTTATGTAATAGTCCAAGTTAAAGAAATCAGATTTTCATGATACTGTGAGTAATGTCCAGGGTGAAAAAAATCCGATTCACCTGATACCGTGTGAAATTGTCCAGGTGAAAAAAATTCAATTTACCTGATAGCGTGAGTAAAGTCCAGGGTGAAAAAAAATCAGATTTTCCTGAAAACGTGGGAAATAATCCAGGTGAAAAATATCCGATTTTCCTGATACCGAGGGTTATAGTCCAGGTTAAAAAAATCAGATTTTCCTAATACAGTGTGTAATAGTCCAGGTTAATCAAATCAGATTTTCCTGATAGCGTGAGTAATGTCCAGGGTGGAAAAAAATCCGATATTCCTGATACCGTGTGTAATAAATAGTAATGGTTAAAAAAATCAGAATTTCCTGATTCCGTGAATAAAGTCCAGGGAGAAAACAATCCAATTTACCTGATACCTTGTGTAATAGGCCAGGTGAAAAAAATCAGATTTTCCTGATACGGTGTGTAATAGTCCGGGTGAAAAAAATAAGATTTTCCTGATAGCATGAGAAATGTCCAGGGTGAAAAAAAATCTGATGTTCCTGATACCGTGTGTAATAAATCGTCTACGTTACCGTGGGTAATTGTCTAAGTGAAAAAAATCAGATTTTCCTGATAGCATGAGAAATGTCCAGGGTAAAAAAAATCTGATGTTCCTGATACCGTGTGTAATAAATCACCCAGGTTTAAAAAATCCGATTTACCTGATACCGTATGTAATAGTCAACGTGAAAAAAGATCTGATTTACCTGATACCGTGTGTAATAGGCCAGGTGAAAAAAAGCAGATTTTCCTGATACCGAGGGTTATAGTCCAGGTTAAAAAAATCCGATTTACCTGATACCGTGTGTAATAGGCCAGGTGAAAAAAAGCAGATTTTCCTGATACCGAGGGTTATAGTCCAGGTTAAAAAAATCCGATTTACCTGATACCGTGTGTAATAGTCCATGTGGAAAAAAAATAGTCAGATTTTTCTGATACCAGGGATATAGTCCAGGTGAAAAATCAGATTTTCCAGATATTGTGGGTTCTAGTCCGAGTGGGAAAAAATCAGATTTTCCTGATACAATGTGTAATAGTCCAGGTGAAAAAAATCAGATTTACCTGATACTGTGTGTAACAGTCCAGATGAAAAAAATCAGATTTTCCTGATACCGTGGGTTATACTCCATTTGAAAAAAAAACAAATCAGATTTTCCTGATACCGTGGGTAATTATAGTCCAGGTGAAAAAAATCAGATTTTCCTGATACCGTGTGTAACAGTCCAGATGAAAAAAAATCAGATTTTCCTGATTCCGTGGGTAATTATAGTCCATTTGGAAAAAAAACAATCAGATTTTCCTGAAACCGTGGGTTATAGTCCAGGTGAAAAAAATCAGATTTACCTGATACCGTGTGTAATAGTCCAGGTGAATAAAAATCAGATTTTCCTGATACCAGGGATATAGTCCAGGTGAAAAATCAGATTTTCCAGATACCGTGGGTTATAGTCCAGGTGAAAAATGTCAGATTTTCCTGATACCGTGAGAAAAGTCCAGGGTGAAAACAATCCAATTTTCCTGATACTGTGGGTAATAGTCCAGGTGAAAAAAATCCGATTTACCTGATACCGTGTGTAATAGGCCAGGTGAAAAAAATCCGATTTTCCTTATACCGTGGGTAATTATAGTCCAGGTGAAAAAAATCCGATTTTCCTGATACCGTGTGTAACAGTCCAGATGAAAAAAATCAGATTTTCCTGATTCCGTGGGTAATTATAGTCCATTTGGAAAAAAAACAATCAGATTTTCCTGAAACCGTGGGTTATAGTCCAGGTGAAAAAAAATCAGATTTACAAGATACCGTGAGAAAAGTCCAGGTTGATAAAAATCAGATTTTCCTGATACCATGTGTAATAAAAAGTCCAGGTTAAAAAAATCCGATTTACCTGATACCGTGTGTAATAGTCCATGTGGAAAAAAATAGTCAGATTTTTCTGATACCAGGGATATAGTCCAGGTGAAAAATCAGATTTTCCAGATATTGTGGGTTCTAGTCCGAGTGGGAAAAAATCAGATTTTCCTGATACAATGTGTGTAACAGTCCAGATGAAAAAAATCAGATTTTCCTGATACCGTGGGTTATACTCCATTTGAAAAAAAAACAAATCAGATTTTCCTGATACCGTGGGTAATTATAGTCCAGGTGAAAAAAATCCGATTTTCCTGATACCGTGTGTAACAGTCCAGATGAAAAAAAATCAGATTTTCCTGATTCCGTGGGTAATTATAGTCCATTTGGAAAAAAAACAATCAGATTTTCCTGAAACCGTGGGTTATAGTCCAGGTGAAAAAAATCAGATTTACCTGATACCGTGTGTAATAGTCCAGGTGAATAAAAATCAGATTTTCCTGATACCAGGGATATAGTCCAGGTGAAAAATCAGATTTTCCAGATACCGTGGGTTATAGTCCAGGTGAAAAATGTCAGATTTTCCTCATACCGTGAGAAAAGTCCAGGGTGAAAACAATCCAATTTTCCGGATACTGTGGGTAATAGTCCAGGTGAAAAAAATCCGATTTACCTGATACCGTGTGTAATAGGCCAGGTGAAAAAAATCCGATTTTCCTTATACCGTGGGTAATTATAGTCCAGGTAAAAAAAATCCGATTTTCCTGATACCGTGTGTAACAGTCCAGATGAAAAAAATCAGATTTTCCTGATTCCGTGGGTAATTATAGTCCATTTGAAAAAAAAACAATCAGATTTTCCTGAAACCGTTGGTTATAGTCCAGGTGAAAAAAATCAGATCTTCCTGAAACCGTGGGTTATAGTCCAGGTGAAAAAAAAAATCAGATTTACCTGATACCTTGTGTAATAGGCCAGGTGAAAAAAATCAGATTTTCCTGATACGGTGTGTAATAGTCCGGGTGAAAAAAATAAGATTTTCCTGATAGCATGAGAAATGTCCAGGGTGAAAAAAAATCTGATGTTCCTGATACCGTGTGTAATAAATCGTCTACGTTACCGTGGGTAATTGTCTAAGTGAAAAAAATCAGATTTTCCTGATAGCATGAGAAATGTCCAGGGTAAAAAAAATCTGATGTTCCTGATACCGTGTGTAATAAATCACCCAGGTTTAAAAAATCCGATTTACCTGATACCGTATGTAATAGTCAACGTGAAAAAAGATCTGATTTACCTGATACCGTGTGTAATAGGCCAGGTGAAAAAAAGCAGATTTTCCTGATACCGAGGGTTATAGTCCAGGTTAAAAAAATCCGATTTACCTGATACCGTGTGTAATAGGCCAGGTGAAAAAAAGCAGATTTTCCTGATACCGAGGGTTATAGTCCAGGTTAAAAAAATCCGATTTACCTGATACCGTGTGTAATAGTCCATGTGGAAAAAAAATAGTCAGATTTTTCTGATACCAGGGATATAGTCCAGGTGAAAAATCAGATTTTCCAGATATTGTGGGTTCTAGTCCGAGTGGGAAAAAATCAGATTTTCCTGATACAATGTGTAATAGTCCAGGTGAAAAAAATCAGATTTACCTGATACTGTGTGTAACAGTCCAGATGAAAAAATCAGATTTTCCTGATACCGTGGGTTATACTCCATTTGAAAAAAAAAACAAATCAGATTTTCCTGATACCGTGGGTAATTATAGTCCAGGTGAAAAAAATCAGATTTTCCTGATACCGTGTGTAACAGTCCAGATGAAAAAAAATCAGATTTTCCTGATTCCGTGGGTAATTATAGTCCATTTGGAAAAAAAACAATCAGATTTTCCTGAAACCGTGGGTTATAGTCCAGGTGAAAAAAATCAGATTTACCTGATACCGTGTGTAATAGTCCAGGTGAATAAAAATCAGATTTTCCTGATACCAGGGATATAGTCCAGGTGAAAAATCAGATTTTCCAGATACCGTGGGTTATAGTCCAGGTGAAAAATGTCAGATTTTCCTGATACCGTGAGAAAAGTCCAGGGTGAAAACAATCCAATTTTCCTGATACTGTGGGTAATAGTCCAGGTGAAAAAAATCCGATTTACCTGATACCGTGTGTAATAGGCCAGGTGAAAAAAATCCGATTTTCCTTATACCGTGGGTAATTATAGTCCAGGTGAAAAAAATCCGATTTTCCTGATACCGTGTGTAACAGTCCAGATGAAAAAAATCAGATTTTCCTGATTCCGTGGGTAATTATAGTCCATTTGGAAAAAAAACAATCAGATTTTCCTGAAACCGTGGGTTATAGTCCAGGTGAAAAAAATCAGATCTTCCTGAAACCGTGGGTTATAGTCCAGGTGAAAAAAAAATCAGATTTACCTGATACCGTGTGTAATAGTCCAGGAGAAAAAAATCAGATTTTCCTGATACCATGTGTAATAAAAAGTCCAGGTGAAAAAAATTTGATTTACCTGATACCTTATGTAATAGTCCAAGTTAAAGAAATCAGATTTTCATGATACTGTGAGTAATGTCCAGGGTGAAAAAAATCCGATTCACCTGATACCGTGTGAAATTGTCCAGGTGAAAAAAATTCGATTTACCTGATAGCGTGAGTAAAGTCCAGGGTGAAAAAAAAATCAGATTTTCCTGAAAACGTGGGAAATAATCCAGGTGAAAAATACCCGATTTTCCTGACACCGAGGGTTATAGTCCAGGTTAAAAAAATCAGATTTTCCTAATACAGTGTGTAATAGTCCAGGTTAAAAAAATCAGATTTTCCTGATAGCGTGAGTAATGTCCAGGGTGGAAAAAAATCCGATATTCCTGATACCGTGTGTAATAAATAGTAATGGTTAAAAAAATCAGAATTTCCTGATACCGTGTGTAATAGTCCAGGTGAAAAAAATCCAACTTAGCTGAGAAAATCAGAGAAAAGTCCAGGTCGAAAAAAATCAGTTTTTCCTGATAACGAGGGTTATCGTCCAGGTGAAAAACAACAGATTTTCCAGATATCGTGGGTTATAGACCAGGTGAAAAAAGATTAGATTTTCCAGATACCGTGAGAAAAGTCCAGGATGAAAAAAATCAGATTTTCCTGATTCGGTGAATAAAGTCCAGGGAGAAAACAATCCAATTTACCTGATACCTTGTGTAATAGGCCAGGTGAAAAAAATCAGATTTTCCTGATAACGTGGGTAATAGTCCGGGTGAAAAAAATCTGATTTTCCTGATAGCATGAGAAATGTCCAGGGTGAAAAAACATCTGATGTTCCTGAAACCGTGTGTAATAAATCGTGCAGGTGAAAAAAATCAGATTTTCCTGACACCGTGGGTAATAGTCCAGGTGACCAAAAGCAGATTTTCCTTATACCGAGGGTTATAGTCCAGGTGAAAAACATCAGATTTTCCAGATACCGTGGTTTATAGTCCAGGTGAAAAAAATCAGATTTACCAGATACCGTGAGAAAAGTCCAGGTTGAAAAAAATCCCGATTTTCCTGATACCGTCAATAAAGTCCAGGGTGAAAAAATCAGATTTTCCTGATACTGTGAGAAAAGTCCAGGGTGAAAAAATCCGATTTTCCTGATACCGTGAATAAAGTCCAGGATAAAAAAAAAAATCCAATTTTCCTGATTCCGTGAATAAAGTCCAGGGTGAAAACAATCCAATTTTCCTGATACTGTGGGTAATAGTACAGCTGGAAAAAACATTTTCCTGTTACCATGGGTAGTAGTCCAGGTGAAATAATCCAATTTACCTGATACCGTGTGTAATTGTCCAGGTGAAAAAAATCAGATTTTCCTGATACCGAGGGCTATAGTCCAGGTGAAAAAATCAGATTTTCCTGTTACCGTGGGTAATAGTCCAGGTGAAAATAATCTGATTTGATTGATACCGTGTGTAATAGTCAACGTGAAAAAAAATCAGATTTTCCAGATACCGTGGGTAATTGTCTAAGTGAAAAAAATCAGATTTTCCTGATAGCATGAGAAATGTCCAGGGTGAAAAAAATCTGATGTTCCTGATACCGTGTGTAATAAATCACCCAGGTTTAAAAAATCCGATTTACCTGATACCGTGTGTAATAGTCAAGGTGAAAAAAATTAGATTTTCCAGATACCATGGGTTATAGTCCAGGATGAAAAAAATCAGATTTTCCTGATTCCGTGAATAAAGTCCAGGGAGAAAACAATCCAATTTACCTGATACCTTGTGTAATAGGCCAGGTGAAAAAAATCTGATTTTCCTGATAACGTGGGTAATAGTCTGGGTGAAAAAAATCTGATTTTCCTGATAGCATGAGAAATGTCCAGGGTGAAAAAAATCTGATGTTCCTGATACCGTGTGTAATAAATCGTGCAGGTGAAAAAAATCAGATTTTCCTGACACTGTGGGTAATGGTCCAGGTGAAAAAAATCAGATTTTCCTGATACCGTGTGTAATAGTCCAGGTGAAAAAAAATCAGATTTTCCTGATACCGTGTGTAATAAATAGTCCAGGTTAAAAAAATCCGATTTATCTGATACCGTGGGTAATTGTCCAGGGGAAAAAATTCCGATTTTCCTTATACCGAGGATAATACTCCAGGTGAAAAAAAATCAGATTTTCCTGATACCGAGGGTTATAGTCAGGTGAAAAAAAAAACAGATTTTCCTTATACAGATTTTCCTGATTCCATGAATAAAGTCCAGGGTGAAAACAATCCAATATTCCTGATACTGTGGGTAATAGTACAGCTGAAAAAAAAAACAGGTTTACATGTTACCCTGGGTAATAGTCAAGGTGAAAAAAATCAGATTTTCCTGATACCGTGGGTAATAGTCCAGGTGAAAAAAAATCAGATTTTCCTGATAGCGTGAGTAAAGGCTAGCGTGAAAAATATCCGATTTTACTTATACCGAGGGTAATAGTCCAGGTGAAAAAAATGAGATTTTATTGATACCGTGGCTAATAGTCCAGGTGAAAAAAAAATCAGATTTTCCTGTTACCATGAGAAAAGTCCAGGGTGAAAAAATCAGATTTTCCTGTTACCGTGGGAAATAGTCCAGGTGAAAAAAATTCGATTTACCTGATACCGTGTGTAAAAGTCCAGGTGAAAAAAAATGAGATTTTCCTTATACCGTGTGTAATAAAAAGTCCAGGTGAAAAAAATCCAATTTACCTGATACCGTGTGTAATAGTCCAGGGGAAAGAAATCAGATTTACCTGATACCGTGTGTAATAGGACAGGTGAAAAAAATTAGATTTTCCTGACACCGTGGGTAATAGTCCAGGTGAAAAAAAATCAGATTTTCCTGAAACCGTGGGTAATACTCAAGGTGAAAAAAATCTGATTTACCTGATACCATGTGTAATAGTCCAGGTGAAAAAATCCAATTTTCCTGATACCGAGGGTTATAGTCCAGGTGAAAAAAAAACAGATTTTCCAGATACCGTGGGTTATAGTCCAGGTGAAAAAAAATCAGATTTTCCTCATACCGTGAAAAAAGTCCAGGTTGAAAAAAATTCGATTTTCCTGATACCGTCAATAAAGTCAAGGGTGAAAAAAATCTGATTTACCTGATACCGTGTGTAATAGTCCAGGTGAAGAAAAATCAGATTTTCCAGATACCGAGGAAAAAAATTAGATTTTCCTGACACCGTGGGTAATAGTCCAGGTGAAAAAAAATCAGATTTTCCTGATACCGTGTTTAATAGTGTAGGTGAAAAAAATCAGATTTCCCTGATAGCGTGAATAAAGGTCAGGGTGAAAAAAATCAGATTTTCCAGATACCATGTGTAATAGGCCAGGTGAAAAAAAATCAGATTTTCCGGATAGCGTGAGAAAAGTCCAGGTTGAAAAAAATCAGATTTTCCTGATACAGTGTGTAATAGACCAGGTGAAAAAAATTCAGATTTTCCTGATACCGTTGGTAATAGTCCAGGTGAAAAAAAAATCAGATTTTCCTTATACCGTGTGTAATAAAAAGTACAGGTTAAAAAAATCCAATTTACCTGATGCCGTGTGTAATAGTCCAGGTGAAAGAAATCAGATTTACATGATACCGTGGGTAATAGTCGAGGTGAAAACATCTGATTTACCTGATACCGTGTGTAATAGTCCAGGTGAAAAAAACCCAGATTTTCCTGATACCGTGTGTAATAAAAAGTGCAGGTTAAAAAAATCCGATTTTCCTGATACCGTGTGTAATACTCCAGGTTAAAAAATTAGATTTTCCTGTTACCATGAGAAAAGTCCAGGTTGAAAAAATCAGATTTTCCTGATACCGAGGGTTATAGTCCAGGTGAAAAAAATCAGATTTTCCTGTTACCGTGAGAGAAGTCCAGGTGAAAAAAATCAGATTTTCCTGTTACCGTGAGAAAAGTCCAGGTTGAAAAAAATCAGATTTTCCTGATACCGAGGGTTATAGTCCAGGTGAAAAAAATCAGATTTTCCTGTTACCGTGAGAAAAGTCCAGGTTGAAAAAAATCAGATTTCCCTGATACCGTGTGTAATAGTCCATATGAAAAAAATCAGATTTTCCTGATACCGTGGGTGATAGTCCAGGTGAAAAAAAATATCAGATTTTCCTTATACCATGTGTAATAAAAAGTCCAGGTTAAAAAAATCCAATTTACCTGATACCGTGTGTAATAGTCCAGGTGAAAGAAATCAGATTTACCTGATACCGTGTTTAATAAAAATTCCAGTTTAAAAAAGTCCGATTTACCTGATACCGTGTGTAATAGTCCAGATGAAAGAAATCAGATTTACCTGATACCGTGGGTAATAGTCCAGGTGAAAAAAAATCAGATTTTCCTGATACCGTGTTTAATTGTGTAGGTGAAAAAAATTAGATTTTCCTGACACCATGGGTAATAGTCCAGGTGAAAAAAAACAGGTTTTCCTGATAGCGTGAGTAATATCCAGGGTGAAAAAAGATCCGATGTTCCTGATACCGTGTGTAATAAATAATAAAGTTTAAAAAAATAATCCAATTTACCGGATACCGTGTGTTATAGTCCAGGCAAAAAAATCCGATTTTCCTTATACCGTGTGTAATAAAAAGTCCAGGTGAAAAAAATCAAATTTACCTGATACCGTGTGTAATAGTCCAGGGGAAAGAAATCAGATTTATCTGATACCGTGTGTAATAGGACACGTGAAAAAAATTAGATTTTCCTGACACCGTGGGTAATAGTCCAGGTGAAAAAAAATCAGATTTTCCTGATACCGTGTTTAATAGTGTAGGTGAAAAAAATCAGATTTCCCTGATACCGTGTTTAATAGTGTAGGTGAAAAAAATCAGATTTCCCTGATAGCGTGAATAAAGGTCAGGGTGAAAAAAATCAGATTTTCCAGATACCCTGGGTAATAGTCCAGGTGAAAAAAATCAGATTTTCCTGATAGCGTGAGTAATGTCCAGGGTGAAAAAAGATCCGATGTTCCTGATAATGTGTGTAATAAATAATAAAGGTTAAAAAAAATCCAATTTACCGGATACCGTGTGTTATAGTCCAGGCAAAAAAAATCCGATTTTCCTGATACCGTGAGAAAAGTCCAGGTTGAAAAATATTCGATTTACCTGATACCGTCAATAAAGTCCAGGGTGAAAACTATCCAATATTCCTGATACTGTGGGTAATAGTACAGCTGAAAAAAATCAGATTTTCCTGTTACCCTGGGTAATAGTCAAGGTGAAAAAAATCTGATTTACCTGATACCGTGTGTAATAGTCCAAGTAAAGAAATCAGATTTACCTGATACCGTGTGTAATAGGACACGTGAAAAAAATTAGATTTTCCTGACACCGTGGGTAATAGTCCAGGTGAAAAAAATCAGATTTTCCTGATACCGTGTTTAATAGTGTAGGTGAAAAAAATCAGATTTCCCTGATAGCGTGAATAAAGGTCAGGGTGAAAAATATCAGATTTTCCAGATACCCTGGGTAATAGGCCAGGTGAAAAAAAATCAGATTTTCCGGATAGCGTGAGTAATGTCCAGGGTGAAAAAAGATCCGATGTTCCTGATACCGTATGTAATAAATAATAAAGGTTAAAAAAATCCGATTTACCGGATACCGTGTGTTATAGTCCAGGCGAAAAAAATCCAATTTTCCTGATACCGTGAGAAAAGTCCAGGTTGAAAAAAATTCGACTTTCCTGATACCGTCAATAAAGTCCAGGGTGAAAACTATCCAATATTCCTGATAATGTGGTTAATAGTACATCTGAAAAAAATCAGATTTTCCTGTTACCCTGGGTAATAGTCAAGGTGAAAAAAATCTGATTTACCTGATACCGTGTGTAATAGTCCAGGTGAAAATAAATAAGATTTTCCTGATACCGTGGGTAATAGCCCAGGTGAAAAAAAAATCAGATTTTCCTTATACTGGGTGTAATAAAAAGTCCAGGTTATAAAAATCCAATTTACCTGATACCGTGTGTAATACTCCAGGTGAAAAAAAATCAGATTTTCCTGATACCGTGTGTAATAAAAAGTCCAGGTTAAAAAAAATCCAATTTACCTGATACCGTGTGTAATAGGCCAGGTGAAAAAAATCAGATTTTCATGACACCGTGGGTTATAGTACAGGTGAAAAAAATCAGATTTTCCTGTTACCGTGAGAAAAGTCCAGGTTGAAAAAAAATCAGATTTTCCTGAAACCTTGTGTAATAGTCCAGGTGAAAAAAATCAGATTTTCCTGACACCGTGTTTAATAGTGTAGGTGAAAAAAAATCAGATTTCCCTGATAGCGTGAATAAAGGTCAGGGTGAAAAAAATCAGATTTTCCAGATACCCTGGGTAATAGTCCAGGTGAAAAAAATCAGATTTTCCTGATAGCGTGAGTAATGTCCAGGGTGAAAAAAGATCCGATGTTCCTGATACCGTGTGTAATAAATAATAAAGGTTAAAAAAATTCGATTTTCCTGATACCGTGAGAAAAGTCCAGGTTGAAAAAAATTCAATTTTCCTGATACCGTGTGTAATAGTCCAGGTGAAAGAAATCAGATTTACCGGATACCGTGTGTTATAGTCAAGGTGAAAAAAATCTGATTTACCTGATACCGTGTGTAATAGTCCATATGAAAAAAATCAGATTTTCCTGATACCGTGTGTAATAAAAAGTCCAGGTTAAAAAAATCCAATTTACCTGATACCGAGTGTAATAGCCCAGGTGAAAGAAATCAGATTTACCTGATACCGTGTGTAATAGGTCAGGTGAAAAAAATTAGATTTTCCTGACACGTGGGTAATAGTCCAGGTGAAAAAAAAATCAGATTTTCCTGATACCGTGTGTAATAAAAAGTCCAGTTTAAAAAAGTCCGATTTACCTGATACCGTGTGTAATAGTCCAGATGAAAGAAATCAGATTTACCTGATACCGTGTGTAATAGGCCAGGTGAAAAAAATCAGATTTTCCTGACACCGTGGGTAATAGTCCAGGTGAAAAAAATCAGATTTTCCAGATAGCGTGAGTAATGTCCAGGGTGAAAAAAGATCCGATGTTCTTGATACCGTGTGTAATAAATAATAAAGGTTAAGAAAAATCCGATTTACCGGATACCGTGTGTTATAGTCCAGGCGAAAAAATCCGATTTTCCTGATACCGTGAGAATAGTCCAGGTTGAAAAAAATTCGATTTTCCTGATACCGTCAATAAAGTCCAGGGTGAAAACTATCCAATATTCCTGATACTGGTACAGCTGAAAAAAATAATCAGATTTTCCTGTTACCCTGGGTAATAGTCAAGGTGAAAAAAATCTGATTTACCTGATACCGTGTGTAATAGTCCAGGTGAAAAAAATTAGATTTTCCTGACACCGTGGGTAATAGTCCAGGTGAAAAAAAAATCAGATTTTCCTGATACCGTGTGTAATAAAAAGTCCAGGTTAAAAAAATTCGAATTACCTGATACCGTGTGTAATACTCCAGGTTGAAAAAAATCAGATTTTCCTAATACCGTGGGTTATAGTCCAGGTGAAAAAAAAATCAGATTTTCCTGTTACCGTGAGAAAAGTCCAGGTTAAAAAAAATCAGATTTTCCTGATACCGTGTGTAATAAAAAGTCCAGGTTAAAAAAATTCAAATTACCTGATACCGTGTGTAATACTCCAGGTTAAAAAAATTAGATTTTCCTGATACCATGGGTAATAGTCCAGGTGAAAAAAAAATCCAATTTATCTGATACCGTGTCTAATAGTCCAGGTGAAAGAAATCAGATTTACCCGATACCGTGTGTAATAGGTCAGGTGAAAAAAATCAGATTTTCCTGACACAGTGGGTAATACTACAGGTGAAAAAAAATCAGATTTTCCTGATACCGTGTGTAATAAAAAGTCAGGGTTAAAAAAATCCGATTTACCTGATACCGTGTGTAATAGTCCAGGAGAAAGAGATCAGATTTTCCTGATACCATGTGTAATAGGCCAGGTGAAAAAAATCAGATTTTCCTAACACTGTGGGTAATAGTCCAGGTGAAAAAAATCAGATTTTCCAGATAGCGTGAGTAATGTCCAGGGTGAAAAAAGATCCGATGTTCCTGATACCGTGTGTAATAAATAATAAAGGTTAAAAAAAATTCGATTTTCCTGATACCGAGGGTTATAGTCCAGGTGGAAAAAGTGAGATTTTCCTGACACAGTGTGTAATACTCCAGGTTAAAAAAAATATCAGATTTTCCTGATAGCGTGAATATAGGTCAGGGTGAAATAAAATCCGATTTGCCAGATACCCTGGGTAATAGTCCAGGTGAAAAAAATCAGATTTTCCTGATACCGTATTTAATAAAAAGTCCAGTTTAAAAAAATCCGATTTACCTGATACCGTGTGTAATAGTCCAGGAGAAATAAATCAGATTTTCCTGATACCGAGGGTTATAGTCCAGGGGAAAAACATCAGCTTTTCCTGATACCGAGGGTTATAGTCCAGGGGGAAAAAAATCAGATTTTCCTGATAGCGTGAATAAAGGTCAGGGTGAAAAAAAAATCCGATTTTCCAGATACCCTGGGTAATAGTCCAGGTGAAAAAAAATCAGATTTTTCTGTTACCGTGAGAAAAGTCCAGGTTGAAAAAAAATCAGATTTTCCTGACACCGTGTGTAATAGTCCAGGAGAAAGAAATCAGATTTTCCTGACACCGTGGGTAATAGTCCAGGTGAAAAAAAAATCAGATTTAACTGATACCAAGGTTTATAGTCCAGGGGAAAAAAAATCAGATTTTCCTGATGCCGTGGTTATTAGTCCAGGTGGAAAAAAATGACACAGTGTGTAATACTCCAGGTTAAAAAAAATCAGATTTTCCTGATACCGTGTGTAATAGGCCAGGTGAAAAAAATCAGATTTTCCTGAAACCGTGTGTAATAGTCCAGGTGAAAAAAAATCAGATTTTCCTGATAGCATGGGTAATAGTCCAGGTGAAAAAAAATCAGATTTTCCATATACCGTGTGTAATAAAAAGTCCAGGTCAAAAAAATCAAATTTACCTGATACCGTGTGTAATAGTCCAGGTGAAAGAAATCAGATTTACCTGATACCGTGTGTAATAGGTCAGGTGAAAAAAAATCTGATTTTCCTTATACCGTGTGTAATAAAAAGTCCAGGTTAAAAAAATCCAATTTACCTGATACCGTGTGTAATAGTCCAGGTGAAAAAAATCTGATTTTCCTGATACCGTGGGTAATAGTCCAGGTGAAAAAAAAATCAGATTTTCCTGATACCGTGTGTAATATTCCAGGTGAGAGAAATCAGATTTACCTGATACCGTGTGTACTAAAAAGTCCAGTTTAAAAAAATCCAATTTACCTGATACCATGTGTAATAGTCCAGGTGAAATAAATCAGATTTTTCTGACACCGTGGGTAATTGTCCAGGTGAAAAAAATCTGATTTACCTGATACCGTGTGTCCAGGTGAAAAAAATCAGATTTTCCTGATACTGAGGGTTATAGTCCAGGGGGAAAATCAGATTTTCATGATGCCGTGGTCATTATTCCAGGTGGGGAAAAAAGAGATTTTCCTGACACAGTGTGTAATACTCCAGGTTAAAAAAAATCAGATTTTCCTGATAGTGTGAATAAAGGTCAGGGTGAAATATATCTGATTTTCCAGATACCCTGGGTAATATTCCAGGAGAAAGAAATCAGATTTTCCTGATACCATGGGTAATAGTCCAGGTGAAAAAAAAATCCAATTTATCTGATACCGTGTGTAATAGTCCAGGTGAAAAAAATCAGATTTTCCTGATACCGTGTGTAATAAAAGTCCAGGTTAAAAAAATCCGATTTACCTGATACCTTGTGTGTGAGGAGTTTCACAGCACGATCGCTGTGGCTTATTGGCACACCATGGTCATAAATCGTGGGTGATCGTTCTCCTTACCTCATCTGTTTTTCACGCTGTAACTGAGAGGCCCCAGTTAGGGCCTCTACTCAAGGCTTTTGGCCCTCCCCACAATGCCCAGGGATGGCACGTAGTCATTCAGCTATCACGCAGCTTTCGTCCAATTAGCAATGTGTGCACGAGGCAGACATGCTGATATTTAACCAATTAAATAATCTTATGCTATCGCAGGTAACCAATGAGGATATATTGCATACCCCACTCTGGAATTTTCTTTGTCCTGTTATTCCTAATAAACACCAACCGGGCTGCCCTGCCCTATTGCCTCTTCATGAATCAAGCCTCCGCTGTCTCCTTGATCCCAAAACACAACATCTGGTGACCCGCGTCGTGATTGCTAGATCCCAACTCCCCGACTCACCGGCTGGAATAGCCCTCTGGCGCGCCATAGCCTTTTTAGGCTCCCTCAGCTTTCGAGCTCCCGATTGTGAGTATGGGGGGGGACTTTCTTTAGGGCAAAAGGCCCATGCAAAAGAATTGCAGAGAATCATTAAGGAGAGCGGATGTCCAGACATCACGCTTAGTAGTCTAGAAGACTTCATCAAGGAAGTCGAATGCCAATGTCCTTGGTACCCAGAAATTGGATCACTCAAACGGGATGATTGGCACAGAATTGGAACAATTTTATTGGAAGAACCGAGGGCAGCAGTTCATCATTTATTGATTTGGCACAGAGTTAATGAGGCAGTCAGGAAACTAGTACCAGCAGAGGCATCTCTGACCACTCCTCTGACTCATCCACCCGAGGACTCACCACCTCCTTATCCAAAAGTGCTGCCTGCTATTTTACCACCTACGGCACCCTTGGTGCCGCCCGTCCCGAGCCTGGTTCTCCAGGCGCCGCCTGCCTACCCTGGCGGTGTGATGGGAAATGTTTGCTCTGCCATACATCGAGCCAAGAGCGATGGGGTCTTGTCACTGGAGGAGGGGGAAGAGTGGCAAGGAGAGAGTCCTTCTGCTTTTCCCATTACGGTTGAGATGGGGGTGGGGGCGGATGGGAATCCAGAGGAACGTATTCATTGGCAAGCTCTGTCATATACAGTAATTAGGGAACTTAATAAAGCTGTTAGAGAGGCTGGTATCCGTTCACATTTTGTGCAAGGGTTGCTTGAGGGAATTGGGAATGGGTACACAATGTTGCCCCAAGACTGGAAGGATTTGTTTCGAATGATTTTGACTGCTTCACAGTATGTTGTCTGGGATAGTGAATTCCGAGCGGCTGCAGTGGCGGCTGGTACGCCACAAAACACCCCTGAGCAGATTTATGGAGCAGGGGCATTTGCTGACCTCCAACAGCAGATGCAACTCCCTCGGGAATCTTTCCACCGCACATTCATGTGCGTCATGAGAGCCTTTAAAAGGGTCCCCGTCTCTGGGAAACCCACACGCTCCTTCACTTCCACACGACAGCAGCCCACTGAACCCTATCCACAGTTCATTGATAGATTGAAGGAAGCCATACAAAGACAGATAGACAACCCTGATGCCCAAGGAGAACTCCTGAGACGGCTGGCTTTTGAGCAGGCCAATGCCGATTGCAAGAAGATTTTGCAAAATGTCATTCACCGCCCCGAGTATAGCTTAGCTGACATGATTCAAGCCTGTATGGAGGTGGGCACTCAAACACATGCAATGGCCCTTCTGGCTGGAGCGATTCGTTCCGGAAACAAGCCCACTGGCAATTGTTTCAACTGCCAGAGACCGGGCCACTTCAAGAAAGACTGTCGCGCCCCCGGAGGGGGAGCGCATAAGGGGGGTGGAAAGGATGTCAAGCGCCCCAGCAAGAAGTGCCCCCGGTGTGGCAAAGGATACCATTGGGCTAGCCAGTGCAGAGCCAACCCCTCACCACAGGGAAACTAGATACCGGGCCCTCCCCGGGCCCCGGGAAAATAAAGGGGACACGGGTCGATCAGCGCAAGGCTGCTACTGCTGGCAGCGCTGGTCTTGATCTCATTAACACACAGGACATGACAACTGCGTTGCCTGGAGAGCTTATCCTGATGCCTGCCGACCTTACTGGCCCCTTGCCAAAAGGGACCGTTGGTCTGGTACTGCCACGTTCATCGGCGGCCAAACATGGCATCATGATAGTTCCTGGCGTGATAGACGCAGACTACACAGGCATCATTTATGTACAATTTTGGAGTCACCTCCCATTGCAACTGCGCAAGGGGGACTCCTGGGCACAATTGATCATTGTTTCTTATGAGACCCCAGGGGGAGCGGAGCCCGCCCTTCGCAGAGGGGGGTTTGGTTCCACCCGTGCCAGGGCCGATGGAGACACCTATCATCCACAGGTTGCCGCCCTTCGAGAGCAGATAGGACAGCAGAAGCCGACCCGTAAGTATTGGGTAAACGGTAAGTTGTTGGAAGGATTGTTGGATACGGGGGGGGATATTTCTGTGATAGCCGCTGGGCACTGGGATCCCTTGTGGCCAACCGAAACCGCTCCCTCAGTTTGGGGCATCGGTGGCAGCCAGGCCTCCCGGAAAAGTGCTCAGTGGTTATCTATCAGTCTCCAACCTGGCGGGCCTGAGATCGCTCGCATCAAGCCCTGTATTTTGCAAATTGATCTCAACTTGTGGGGGAGGGATTTGCTGGCACAAGTTGGTACCACCCTCATAACTCATGAATAGCCATCAACATTGTGCTCTTCCACTCTCGTGGAAGACCGATCAAGCCGTGTGAGTGGAGCAATGGCCACTTCCGCAAGAGAAGTTGACTGCGCTTAAGCAGCTTGTCCAGGAACAACTGGACGCAGGTCACATTGAGCCGACTAGTAGTCCATTCAATACCCCGGTATTTGTCATCAAAAAGAAGTCCGGGAAGTGGTGATTGCTCCATGACCTGCGGGAGATCAATAAGATAATTGAGCCAATGGGCTCGCTCCAGTGTGGAACCCCGAACCCAAATTTGATACCCCATGATTATGAGATGGCTGTCATTGACCTCAAGGATTGTTTTTATATTATTCCCCTTCAGGAAAAGGACCGGAAGTATTTTGCTTTCACGGTCCCAATGTTGAATAACTCCCAGCCCACAGTCCGGTACCATTGGAAGGTATTGCCAATGGGAATGCTCAATAGCCCCACCATGTGTCAGTTTTATGTAAATGCAGCTCTCATGCCGTACAGAAAGGCTTACCCTAATTTGATCATATATCATTACATGGATGACATCTTGGTGGCCGGGACCTCCCTCCCAGAGGGGTGGCTCCCTCGCCTTCAGGAGACCCTGAGCCTTTATGGCCTAGTAATCGCCCAGGAAAAGGTTCAGTTAGCCGAACCTTTCTCCTATCTGGGGCACCGCTTGATGGCTGCGTATTCTATGCCAGCATTGCCACGGATTGAAGTTCCACCTACTGTTATGTCACCCTGCAGCAGATACTTGGAGCTATCAATTGGCTCCGCCCTTATTTTAAGCTTACCACCGCTGTGCTCAGCCCCCTCTTTGACGCTCTTAGAGCAGGGAAGAATCCAGGAGATCTGATCACCCTTACCGCCCCGCAACGGGAGGTCCTTTCCATGGTTAATTCTGCCATGGCCAAGGTCTGGGTTGATAGGGCTGAGCCGAATTGCCCCCCCAAGCTCCTTTGCTTGGGAGATGTGAAACAATTATATGCTGTCATACATCAGGAGCCTTTAGATGGGAAAATTCGTATTTTAGAATGGTTGTATCTTTCACACACCACAAAAAATACCATTACCCCCTTTTTGAGCATGTTGGCGCAGGTCATCTCTAAAGGCCACCGCCGCTGTATCGCCCTGTTTGCCCTGGATCCCATGGAGATTGTGGTTCCCATCCCCCTTGCAGTTTGGGAAGCGGGATTGCGCTCTTCTATCGAGCTGCAACTTGCTATGGCAGATTTTACAGGCCAGATAGTGTACCACTCTCCTAAGGATCCTCGGCTCCAAGTTGCTCAGCATATACCTTTGAAGCTTTTCCACCTCCTCTCTCCCACGCCCCTTTCGCCGGCTCTCACTGTCTTCACTGATGGTAGCCCGAGCCGTGGGGTGGTTGCCTGGCAGGAGCAGGGGACATGGAAAAGTCAATTTACACTGCCACAGCGCTCGCCACAGCGCGCAGAGCTTGCGGCGGTTGTTCTTGCCTTTAGTCTGTTTCAGGATCAGCCTGTTAACTTGATCTCTGATAGCCTGTATGTCACCAATGTCGTGTCCAACATTGTGGGAAGTTATGTGTCACCTTCAGTAGATAGCAACTTGCTGTCACTGTTCCTGTCTCTACAGATGCTGCTCCAACGGAGAACAGTACCCTTTTTCATTGCACACATTCGTAGTCATCAGCCATTTCCCGGCCCCTTGACCGAAGGGAATGACCGTGCAGATGGCGCATTACGTGCCATGTATTGTTCCCCCATTGAAAGCCATGCTTTGCATCATCAGAATGCCAAAGCTCTTGCTAGAGAGTTTCACATTCCCCTTGCGGATGCAAGGGCCATAATTCAGCAATGTCCACAATGTTCACAACAGCCCCAGAATCCTGCTGCAGGAGTAAATCCTCGCGGTCTGGGTGCTAATCAGCTCTGGCAGATGGATGTTACCCATTTTGCACCTTTTGCACCATGGAAATATTTACATGTTTGTGTTGACACCTACTCTGGCTATATCTGGGTCACGCCCCAGAAGGGAGAAAAGGTCAAACACGTTTGCAATCACCTTGTCCGCTGCTTCGCGGTCATGGGAAAAACTGACCATTTGAAGACCGATAACGTCCCCGCCTATTGTTCTACTGCCCTAGCAGAGTTTTGTACCCGCTGGCAGATTGTCCACACATTCGGCATCCCTTATAATTCTCAGGGACAGGCCGTGGTTGAGCGGGCCAATAAAACACTGAAAGAGGCACTGGATCACCAAAAAAGGAAAGGGGGGACTATCCCCCTCTCACTTCCAGAAAAGGAGGAGTGGCTTGCTAGTGTACTGTTTACCCTAAACCACCTTAACTTGTCTCAATTTAATTCTCAATTTTTATCCAGGGCTCAGCGTCACTACCGCCAGCTTGAGGTTCTGCCTGTCCCCCAGGTCCAGTACAGACGCCTGCCGGACCCGGAGTGGAAAGGGCCTGTTCCCCTCGTCACCTGGGGGAGAGGCTACGCCGCAGTGTCTACGCCAGAAGGTCCTCTTTGGGTCCCTGCCCGGTTTGTTCGACCGTGGAAGCATGGCATGGCATCAGGGTCTCAGCAACCCCATTCCAAACTTCGACCTTCACCTGCACGAGCCCCCGGAGAGGAGACGGAACCGAGGGGGAAGGCGAAGGGGGCAGAACCTGCCGATAACCTGGGGCCAGGTGAAAGCATTGTCAGATGAAGCCCAGTCCGTGCTGGACGAAATCCGGGTGGAAAAGACTCCTGAGAACTTTGTTGTTGCTATCATAGCTTGTCTAAATGCTAATTCTATAATGATTCTTTGTTGCTACATGCTTCTCTTTCCAGGAGCGCTTGCCGTCCAAGATGAGCTGTCCCAACGCTTTGAGTATAACCTGTGGTATAAGCTTGCCCACATTTCTAATCAAACTGAGTTTTGCCTTAAGCAAAGCGTTGACTCCTATCACCTGTTAAGCACCTGTCTTATTCCCATTTGCTACAGTCCCCAAAACGTCAGTAGGTCAGTGTTGGGTTACGATATGGCCGACTTTAATGACCAGGTCAATAACAAATATGCTCTTAGCCCCTTTTGGGGAAAGGCAACCAAAAGGCTGCCCTTTGATGCCCTGTCTCTCTATACTCCTATTGTAGCTGTTAGCAATGCTAGTAAATGTGCCAGGGTTGTGAACTGTACTCAACATAAGTCAAAGCCTCGCTGTTTCCAGCCTGGTCGCGGTCTTAATTGCACCGGGAGAGAAACGGAGGACCTTCATTTTAACTTTCAGCACATTCTGTTGCCTTCTGGGTGGTTCTGGACCTGTGGGTCACGAACTTGGAACTATATTCCTGCTAACCTCTCTACAACCACTTGTTGCCTTAGCCGTTTGGTTGTTGCTTTGCCCAACCGCACTACGCTGGTCCGTCAGCGTCCCGCCCACAAACGCATCACCCGGGGTATTGCCGCTGAGCAGCTACCCTCTGATTGCGATAGCACTGTTAAGGTGCTTTCCCAGGCCGAGTACACATCCTTAGCCATCAGTCTTGTTGGCGTGCCTGGCCTGGCAGCCGGGAATGCAAGGCAGCTTGGAAAGCTTGCTTGTGCATTTGTAAAAGCCATTAATCACACTTCCCAAGCTATTAGCCTCCTGAACAGGGAGCAATTTCAGCTTCGCAACGCCATTTTAGATAACCGTGCCGCGATCGATTATTTGCTAATGTTGCATCATCAAGGTTGTGAGTCTGTGAATAATATGTGTTGCTTTAACTTATCTGATAATTCTAATAAGGTACAAAACCAATTGGATTCTTTAACCAAA
Source organism: Bradypodion ventrale (assembly GCA_035047345.1). Lineage (NCBI taxonomy): Eukaryota > Metazoa > Chordata > Lepidosauria > Squamata > Chamaeleonidae > Bradypodion > Bradypodion ventrale. Next base: position 194,071,047 of record JAWDJE010000004.1, read on the forward strand.
ATTGTTTCTGATATTAAGCAAAATCCTCTGCCTTCGTGGTGGAGCACTCTTTGGTCATGGCTTCCCAACGGAGCTTGGATACGGATCATCCTGCAGTATGGTTTAATTATTCTTGCCATTCTGATAACTGCCTGTTGCTTTATTCAATGCATACCTTCGTTGCTAGCCACCTGCCTGCAAGGATTTCGCTTCCGGCCTTGTGCACGCAAGGACCAAATTTATTATGCTTATAAGCTTCTTAAAAACAGAAGGGGGAAGATGTGAGGAGTTTCACAGCACGATCGCTGTGGCCTATTGGCACACCATGGTCATAAATCGTGGGTGATCGTTCTCCTTACCTCATCTGTTTTTCACGCTGTAACTGAGAGGCCCCAGTTAGGGCCTCTACTCAAGGCTTTTGGCCCTCCCCACAATGCCCAGGGATGGCACGTAGTCATCAAGCTATCACGCAGCTTTCGTCCAATTAGCAAGGTGTGCACGAGGCAGACATGCTGATATTTAACCAATTAAATAATCTTATGCTATCGCAGGTAACCAATGAGGATATATTGCATACCCCACTCTGGAATTTTCTTTGTCCTGTTATTCCTAATAAACACCAACCGGGCTGCCCTGCCCTATTGCCTCTTCATGAATCAAGCCTCCGCTGTCTCCTTGATCCCAAAACACAACACTTGTGTAATAGTCCAGGTGAAAGAGTCCAGGTGAAAGATATCAGATTTTCCTGATACCGTGGGGAAAGTCCAGGGGGAAAAAAATCCGATGTACCTGATATTGAGGGTTATAGTCCAGGTAAAAACATCAGATTTTCCTGTTACCGTGAGATAAGTCCAAGTTGAAAAAAATCAGATTTTCCTGAAACCGTGTGTAATAGTCCAGGTGAAAAAAAATCCGAATTTCCTGATACCGTGAATAAAGTCCTGGATGAAAAAAATCAGATTTTCCTGATTCCGTGAATAAAGTCCAGGTGAAAAAAATCTGATTTACCTGATAACGTGTGTAATAGGCCAGGTGAAAAAAATCAGATTTTCCTGACACCGTGGGTAATACTCCAGGTGAAAAAAAATCAGATTTTCCTGATACCGAGGGTTATAGTCCAGGTGAAAAAAATGAGATTTACCTGATACCGTGTGTAATAGTCCAGGTGAAAGAAATCAGATTTACCTGATACCGTGTGTAATAGGCCAGGTGAAAAAAATAAGATTTTCCTGACACCGTGGGTAATAGTCCATATGAAAAAAATCTGATTTTCCTGATACCGTGTGTAATAGTCCAGGTGAAAGAAATCAGATTTACCGGATACCGTGTGTTATAGTCAAGGTGAAAAAAATCTGATTTACCTGATACCGTGTGTAATAGTCCATATGAAAAAAATCAGATTTTCCTGATACCGTGTGTAATAAAAAGTCCAGGTTAAAAAAATCCAATTTACCTGATACCGAGTGTAATAGCCCAGGTGAAAGAAATCAGATTTTCCTGATACCGAGGATTATAGTCCAGGTGAAAAACATCAGATTTTCCAGATACCCTGGGTAATAGTCCAGGAGAAATAAATCAGATTTTCCTGATACCGAGGATTATAGTCCAGGTGAAAAACATCAGATTTTCCAGATACCCTGGGTAATAGTCCAGGTGAAAAAAAATCAGATTTTCCTGTTACCGTGAGAAAAGTCCAGGTTGAAAAAAATCAGATTTTCCTGACACCGTGTGTAATAGTCCAGGTGAAAGAAATCAGATTTTCCTGATACCATGGGTAATAGTCCAGGTGAAAAAAAATCCAATTTATCTGATACCGTGTGTAATAGTCCAGGTGAAAGAAATCAGATTTACCTGATACCGTGTGTAATAGGCCAGGTGAAAAAAATCAGATTTTCCAGATAGCGTGAGTAATGTCCAGGGTGAAAAAAGATCCGATGTTCCTGATACCGTGTGTAATAAATAATAAAGGTTAAAAAAATCCGATTTACCGGATACCGTGTGTTATAGTCCAGGCAAAAAAAATCCGATTTTCCTGATACCGTCAATAAAGTCCAGGGTGAAAACTATCCAATATTCCTGATACTGTGGGTTATAGTCCAAGTGAAAAAAAAATCAGATTTTCCTGTTACCGTGAGAAAAGTCCAGGTTGAAAAAAATCAGATTTTCCTGATACCGTGTGTAATAAAAAGTCCAGGTTAAAAAAATCCAATTTACCTGATACCGAGTGTAACACTCCATGTTGAAAAAAATCAGATTTTCCTGATACCGTGTGTAATATGCCAGGTGAAAAAAATCAGATTTTCCTGATACCGTGGGTTATAGTCCAGGTGAAAAAAATCAGATTTTCCTGTTACCGTGAGAAAAGTCCAGGTTGAAAAAAATCAGATTTTCCTGATACCGTGGGTAATAGTCCAGGAGAAAAAAAAATCAGATTTTCCTTATACCGTGTGTAATAAAAAGTCCAGGTTAAAAAAATTCGAATTACCTGATACCGTGTGTAATACTCCAGGTTGAAAAAAATCAGATTTTCCTAATACCGTGGGTTATAGTCCAGGTGAAAAAAAATCAGATTTTCTTGTTACCGTGGAAAAGTCCAGGTTGAAAAAAATCAGATTTTCCTAATACCGTGGGTAATAGTCCAGGTGAAAAAAAATCAGATTTTCCTGATACCGTGTGTAATAAAAAGTCCAGTTTAAAAAAATCCGATTTACCTGATACCGTGTGTAATAGTCCAGGTGAAAGAAATCAGATTTACCTGATACCGTGGGTAATAGTCCATATGAAAAAAATCAGATTTTCCTGATACCGTGTGTAATAGTCCAGGTGAAAGAAATCAGATTTACCGGATACCGTGTGTTATAGTCAAGGTGAAAAAAATCTGATTTACCTGATACCGTGTGTAATAGTCCATATGAAAAAAATCAGATTTTCCTGATACCGTGTGTAATAAAAAGTCCAGGTTAAAAAAATCCAATTTACCTGATACCGAGTGTAATACCCCAGGTGAAAGAAATCAGATTTACCTGATACCGTGTGTAATAGGCCAGGTGAAAAAAATTAGATTTTCCTGACACCGTGGGTAATAGTCCAGGTGAAAAAAATCAGATTTTCCAGATAGCGTGAGTAATGTCCAGGGTGAAAAAAGATCCGATGTTCCTGATACCGTGTGTAATAAATAATAAAGGTTAAGAAAAATCCGATTTACCGGATTCCATGTGTTATAGTCCAGGCGAAAAAAATCCGATTTTCCTGATACCGTGAGAATAGTCCAGGTTGAAAAAAAGTCGATTTTCCTGATACCGTCAATAAAGTCCAGGGTGAAAACTATCCAATATTCCTGATACTGTGGGTAATAGTACAGCTGAAAAAAATCAGATTTTCCTGTTACCCTGGGTAATAGTCAAGGTGAAAAAAATCAGATTTTCCTGATACCGTGTGTAATAAAAAGTCCAGGTTAAAAAAATCCGAATTACCTGATACCATGAGAAAAGTCCAGGTTGAAAAAAATCAGATTTTTCTGATACCGTGGGTAATAGTCCAGGTGAAAAAAAAAATCAGATTTTCCTTATACCGTGTGTAATAAAAAGTCCAGGTTAAAAAAATTCGAATTACCTGATACCGTGTGTAATACTCCAGGTTGAAAAAAATCAGATTTTCCTAATACCGTGTGTTATAGTCCAGGTGAAAAAAAAAATCAGATTTTCTTGTTACCGTGAGAAAAGTCCAGGTTGAAAAAAATCAGATTTTCCTGATACCGTGTGTAATAAAAAGTCCAGGTTAAAAAAATTCGAATTACCTGATACCGTGTGTAATACTCCAGGTTAAAAAAATTAGATTTTCCTGATACCATGGGTAATAGTCCAGGTGAAAAAAAAATCCAATTTATCTGATACCGTGTGTAATAGTCCAGGTGAAAGAAATCAGATTTACCTGATACCGTGTGTAATAGGTCAGGTGAAAAAAATCAGATTTTCCTGACACCGTGGGTAATACTACAGGTGAAAAAAAATAATCAGATTTTCCTGATACCGTGTGTAATAAAAAGTCAGGGTTAAAAAAATCCGATTTACCTGATACCGTGTGTAATAGTCCAGGAGAAAGAGATCAGATTTTCCTGATTCCATGGGTAATAGTCCAGGTGAAAAAAAAATCCAATTTATCTGATACTGTGTGTAATAGTCCAGGTGAAAGAAATCAGATTTACCTGATACCGTGTGTAATAGGCCAGGTGAAAAAAAAACAGATTGTCCTAACACCGTGGGTAATAGTCCAGGTGAAAAAAATCAGATTTTCCAGATAGCGTGAGTAATGTCCAGGGTGAAAAAAGATCCGATGTTCCTGATACCGTGTGTAATAAATAATAAAGGTTAAAAAAAATTCGATTTTCCTGATACCGAGGGTTATAGTCCAGGGGGAAAAAAATCAGATTTTCCTGATGCCTTGGTTATTAGTCCAGGTGGAAAAAGTGAGATTTTCCTGACACAGTGTGTAATACTCCAGGTTACAAAAAAATCAGATTTTCCTGATAGCGTGAATATAGGTCAGGGTGAAAAAAAATCCGATTTGCCAGATACCCTGGGTAATAGTCCAGGTGAAAAAAATCCGATTTTCCTGATACCGTATTTAATAAAAAGTCCAGTTTAAAAAAATCCGATTTACCTGATACCGTGTGTAATAGTCCAGGAGAAATAAATCAGATTTTCCTGATACCGAGGGTTATAGTCCAGGGGAAAAACATCAGATTTTCCTGATACCGAAGGTTATAGTCCAGGGGGGAAAAATCAGATTTTCCTGATAGCGTGAATAAAGGTCAGGGTGAAAAAAAATCCGATTTTCCAGATACCCTGGGTAATAGTCCAGGTTAAAAAAATCAGATTTTCCTGATAGCGTGAGTAATGTCCAGGGTGGAAAAAAAATCCGATATTCCTGATACCGCGTGTAATAAATAGTAAAGGTTAAAAAAATCAGAATTTCCTGATACCTTGTGTAATAGTCCAGGTGAAAAAAATCCAATTTAGCTGAGAAAATCAGACAAAAGTCCAGGTCGAAAAAAATCAGTTTTTCCTGATAACGAGGGTTATCGTCCAGGTGAAAAACAACAGATTTTCCAGATATCGTGGGTTATAGTCCAGGTGAAAAAAGATTAGATTTTCCAGATACCGTGAGAAAAGTCCAGGATGAAAAAAATCAGATTTTCCTGATTCCGTGAATAAAGTCCAGGGAGAAAACAATCCAATTTACCTGATACCTTGTGTAATAGGCCAGGTGAAAAAAATCAGATTTTCCTGATAACGTGGGTAATAGTCCGGGTGAAAAAAATCTGATTTTCCTGGTAGCATGAGAAATGTCCAGGGTGAAAAAAATCTGATGTTCCTGATACCGTGTGTAATAAATCGTGCAGGTGAAAAAAATCAGATTTTCCTGACACCGTGGGTAATAGTCCAGGTGACAAAAAGCAGATTTTCCTTATACCGAGGGTTATAGTCCAGGTGAAAAACATCAGATTTACCAGATACCGTGAGAAAAGTCCAGGTTGAAAAAAATCCCGATTTTCCTGATACAGTCAATAAAGTCCAGGGTGAAAAAATCAGATTTTCCTGATACTGTGAGAAAAGTCCAGGGTGAAAAAATCCGATTTTCCTGATACCGTGAATAAAGTCCAGGATAAAAAAAAAATCCAATTTTCCTGATTCCGTGAATAAAGTCCAGGGTGAAAACAATCCAATTTTCCTGATACTGTGGGTAATAGTACAGCTGGAAAAAAACATTTTCCTGTTACCATGGGTAGTAGTCCAGGTGAAAAAATCAAATTTACCTGATACCGTGTGTAATAGGCCAGGTGAAAAAAATCAGATTTTCCTGATACCGTGGGTAATAGTCCAGGTGAAAAAAAATCAGATTTTCCTGATAGCATGAGAAATGTCCAGGGTGAAAAAAATCTGATGTTCCTGATACCATGTGTAATAAATCGTCCAGGTTAAAAAATCTGATTTTCCTGATACCGTGTATAATAGTCAAGGCAAAAAAAATCAAATTTACCTGATACCGTGTGTAATAGTCAACGTGAAAAAATCTGATTTAACTGATAACGTGTGTAATTGTCCAGGTGAAAAAAATCAGATTTTCCTGATACCAAGGGCTATAGTCCAGGTGAAAAAATCAGATTTTCCTGTTACCGTGGGTAATAGTCCAGGTGAAAATAATCTGATTTGATTGATACCGTGTGTAATAGTCAACGTGAAAAAAAAATCAGATTTTCCAGATACCGTGGGTAATTGTCTAAGTGAAAAAAATCAGATTTTCCTGATAGCATGAGAAATGTCCAGGGTGAAAAAAATCTGATGTTCCTGATACCGTGTGTAATAAATCGTGCAGGTGAAAAAAATCAGATTTTCCTGACACCGTGGGTAGTAGTCCAGGTGACAAAAAGCAGATTTTCCTTTACCGTGGGTCATAGTCCAGGTGAAAAATATCAGATTTTCCTGATACTGTGAGGAAAGTCCAGGTTAAAAAAAATCCGATTTTACTGATACCCTCAATAAAGTCCAGGGTGAAAAAATCATATTCTCCTGACACCGTGGGTAATGGTCCAGGTGAAAAAAATCAGATTTTCCTGATACCGTGTGTAATAGTCCAGGTGAAAAAAAATCAGATTTTCCTGATACCGTGTGTAATAAATAGTCCAGGTTAAAAAAATCCGATTTATCTGATACCGTGGGTAAATTGTCCAGGGGAAAAAATTCCGATTTTCCTTATACCGAGGATAATACTCCAGGTGAAAAAAAATCAGATTTTCCTGATACCGAGGGTTATAGTCCAGGTGAAAAAAAAAACAGATTTTCCTTATACAGACTTTCCTGATTCCATGAATAAAGTCCAGGATGAAAACAATCCAATATTCCTGATACTGTGGGTAATAGTACAGCTGAAAAAAAAAAAACAGGTTTACATGTTACCCTGGGTAATAGTCCAGGTGAAAAAAAATCAGATTTTCCTGATAGCGTGAGTAAAGGCTAGCGTGAAAAATATCCGATTTTCCTTATACTGAGGGTAATAGTCCAGGTGAAAAAAATGAGATTTTCCTGATACCGTGGCTAATAGTCCAGGTGAAAAAAAAATCAGATTTTCCTGTTACCATGAGAAAAGTCCAGGTCGAAAAAAATCCAATTTTCCTGATACCGTCAATAAAGTCCAGGGTGAAAAAATCAGATTTTCCTGTTACCGTGGGTAATAGTCCAGGTGAAAAAAATTCAATTTACCTGATACCGTGTGTAAAAGTCCAGTTGAAAAAAAATCAGATTTTCCTTATACCGTGTGTAATAAAAAGTCCAGGTGAAAAAAATCCAATTTACCTGATACCGTGTGTAATAGTCCAGGGGAAAGAAATCAGATTTACCTGATACCGTGTGTAATAGGACAGGTGAAAAAAATTAGATTTTCCTGACACCGTGGGTAATAGTCCAGGTGAAAAAAAATCAGATTTTCCTGAAACCGTGGGTAATACTCAAGGTGTAAAAAATCTGATTTACCTGATACCATGTGTAATAGTCCAGGTGAAAAAATCCAATTTTCCTGATACCGAGGGTTATAGTCCAGGTGAAAAAAATCAGATTTTCCTCATACCGTGAAAAAAGTCCAGGTTGAAAAAAATTCGATTTTCCTGATACCGTCAATAACGTCAAGGGTGAAAAAATTCAGATTTTCCTGATACCGTGGGTAATTGTCTAGGTGAAAAAATTCAATTTATCTGATACCGTGTGAAAAAAATTGATTTTCCTGATACCATGAGAAATGTCCAGGGTGAAAAAAAATCCGATTTTCCTGATACCGTCAATAAAGTCCAGGGTGAAAATTATCCAATATTCCCTATACTGTGGGTAATAGTACAGCTGAAAAAATCAGATTTTCCTGTTACCCTGGGTAATAGTCAAGGTGAAAAAAATCGGATTTACCTGATACTGTGTGTAATAGTCCAGGTGAAAAAAAAAATCAGATTTTCCTGATACCGTGTGTAATAAAAAGTCCAGGTTTAAAAAACCAATTTACCTGATACCGTGTGTAATAGTCCAGGTGAAAGAAATCAGATTTACCTGATGCTGTGTGTAATAGTCCTGGTGAAAGAAATTAGATTTACCTGATGCCGTGTGTAATAGTCCAGGTGAAAAAAATCTGATTTACCTGATACCGTGTGTAATAGTCCAGGTGAAAAAAATCAGATTTTCCTAATACCATGTGTAATAAAAAGTCCAGGTGAAAAAAATCCAATTTACCTGATACTGTGTGTAATACTCCAGGTTAAAAAAAATCAGATTTTCCAGATAGCGTGAATAAAGGTCAGGGTGAAATAAATCTGATTTTCCAGATACCCTGGGTAATAGTCCAGGTGAAAAAAATCAGATTTTCCTGATACCGTGTGTAATAGGCCAGGTGAAAAAAATCAGATTTTCCTGACACCGTGGGTTATAGTCCAGGTGAAAAAAATCAGATTTTCCTGTTACCGTGAGAAAAGTCCAGGTTGAAAAAAATCAGATTTTCCAGATACCTTGTGTAATAGTCCAGGTGAAAGAAATCAGATTTTCCTGATACCGTGGGGAAAGTCCAGGGTGAAATAAACCCGATGTTCCTGATATTGAGGGTTATAGTCCAGGTAAAAACATCAGATTTTCCTGTTACCGTGAGATAAGTCCAGGTTGAAAAAAATCAGATTTTCCTGATACCTTGTGTAATAGTCCAGGTGAAAAAAATCAGATTTTCCTGACACCGTGTTTAATAGTGTAGGTGAAAAAAAATCAGATTTCCCTGATAGCGTGAATAAAGGTCAGGGTGAAAAAAATCAGATTTTCCAGATACCCTGGGTAATAGTCCAGGTGAAAAAAATCAGATTTTCCTGATACCGTGTGTAATAGGTCAGGTGAAAAAAATTAGATTTTCCTGACACCGTGGCTAATAGTCCAGGTGAAAAAAAATCTGATTTACCTGATACCGTGTGTAATAGTCCATATGAAAAAAATCAGATTTTCCTGATACCGTGTGTAATAAAAAGTCCAGGATAAAAAAATCCAATTTACCTGATACCGAGTGTAATAGCCCAGGTGAAAGAAATCAGATTTTCCTGTTACCGTGAGAAAAGTCCAGGTTGAAAAAAATCAGATTTTCCTGATACCGTGTGTAATAAAAAGTCCAGGTTAAAAAAATCCAATTTTCCTGATGCCGAGTGTAATAGCCCAGGTGAAAGTCCAGTTTAAAAAAATCCGATTTACCTGATACCGTGTGTAATAGTCCAGGTGAAAGAAATCAGATTTACCTGATACCGTGTGTAATAGGCCAGGTGAAAAAAATCAGATTTTCCTGACACCGTGGGTAATAGTCCATATGAAAAAAATGAGATTTTCCTGATACCGTGTGTAATAGTCCAGGTGAAAGAAATCAGATTTACCGGATACCGTGTGTTATAGTAAAGGTGAAAAAAATCTGATTTACCTGATACCGTGTGTAATAGTCCATATGAAAAAAATCAGATTTTCCTGATACCGTGTGTAATAAAAAGTCCAGGTTAAAAAAATCCAATTTACCTGATACCGAGTGTAATAGCCCAGGTGAAAGAAATCAGATTTTCCTGACACCGTGGGTAATAGTCCAGGTGAAAAAAAAAATCAGATTTTCCAGATACCGTGTGTAATAAAAAGTCCAGTTTAAAAAAATCCGATTTACCTGATACCGTGTGTAATAGTCCAGATGAAAGAAATCAGATTTACCTGATACCGTGTGTAATAGGCCAGGTGAAAAAAATCAGATTTTCCTGACACCGTGGGTAATAGTCCAGGTGAAAAAAATCAGATTTTCCAGATAGCGTGAGTAATGTCCAGGGTGAAGAAAGATCCGATGTTCCTGATACCGTGTGTAATAAATAATAAAGGTTAAGAAATATCCGATTTACCGGATACCGTGTGTTATAGTCCAGGCGAAAAAAATCCGATTTTCCTGATACCGTGAGAATAGTCCAGGTTGAAAAAAATTCGATTTTCCTGATACCGTCAATAAAGTCCAGGGTGAAAACTATCCAATATTCCTGATACTGTGGGTAATAGTACAGCTGAAAAAAATCAGATTTTCCTGATACCGTGTGTAATAAAAAGTCCAGGTTAAAACAATCCGATTTTCCTGATACCGTGTGTAATACTCCAGGTTAAAAAAATCAGATTTTCCTGTTACCATGAGAAAAGTCCAGTTTGAAAAAAATCAGATTTTCCTGATACCGAGGGTTATAGTCCAGGTGAAAAAAATCAGATTTTCCTGTTACCGTGAGAAAAGTCTAGGTTGAAAAAAATCAGATTTTCCTGATATCGTGGGTTATAGTCCAGGTGAAAAAAAATTAGATTTTCCTGTTACCGTGAGAAAAGTCCAGGTTGAAAAAAATCAGATTTCCCTGATACCGTGTGTAATAGTCCATATGAAAAAAATCAGATTTTCCTGATACCGTGGGTGATAGTCCAGGTGAAAAAAAATATCAGATTTTCCTTATACCATGTGTAATAAAAAGTCCAGGTTAAAAAAATCCAATTTACCTGATACCGTGTGTAATAGTCCAGGGGAAAGAAATCAGATTTACCTGATACCGTGTGTAATAGGTCAGGTGAAAAGAATTAGATTTTCCTGACACCGTGGGTAATACTCCAGGTGAAAAAAAATCAGATTTTCCTGTTACCGTGAGAAAAGTCCAGGTTGAAAAAAATCAGATTTCCCTGATACCGAGGGTTATAGTCCAGGTGAAAAACATCATATTTTCCATATACCGAGGGTTATAGTCCAGTGGAAAAAAATCAGATTTTCCAGATACCATGTGTAACAGGCCAGGTGAAAAAAAATCAGATTTTCCGGAGAGCGTGAGAAAAGTCCAGGTTGAAAAAAATCAGATTTTCCTGATACAGTGTGTAATAGACCAGGTGAAAAAAAAATCAGATTTTCCTGATACCGTTGGTAATAGTCCAGGTGAAAAAAAAATCAGATTTTCCTTATACCGTGTGTAATAAAAAGTCCAGGTTAAAAAAACCAATTTACCTGATGCCGTGTGTAATAGTCCAGGTGAAAGAAATCAGATTTACATGATACCGTGGGTAATAGTCGAGGTGAAAAAATCTGATTTACCTGATACCGTGTGTAATAGTCCAGGTGAAAAAAATCAGATTTTCCTGATACCGTGTGTAATAAAAAGTCCAGGTTAAAAAAGTCCGATTTTCCTGATACCGTGTGTAATACTCCAGGTTAAAAAATTAGATTTTCCTGTTACCATGAGAAAAGTCCAGGTTGAAAAAATCAGATTTTCCTGATACCGAGGGTTATAGTCCAGGTGAAAAAAATCAGATTTTCCTGTTACCGTGAGAGAAGTCCAGGTGAAAAAAAATCAGATTTTCCTGTTACCATGAGAAAAGTCCAGGTTGAAAAAAATCAGATTTTCCTGATACCGAGGGTTATAGTCCAGGTGAAAAAAATCAGATTTTCCTGTTACCGTGAGAAAAGTCCAGGTTGAAAAAAATCAGATTTTCCTGATACCGTGAGAAAAGTCCAGGTTGAAAAAAATCAGATTTCCCTGATACCGTGTGTAATAGTCCATATGAAAAAAATCAGATTGTCCTGATACCGTGGGTGATAGTCCAGGTGAAAAAAAATATCAGATTTTCCTTATACCATGTGTAATAAAAAGTCCAGGTTAAAAAAATCCAATTTACCTGATACCGTGTATAATAGTCCAGGTGAAAGAAATCAGATTTACCTGATACCATGTGTAATAGGTCAGGTGAAAAGAATTAGATTTTCCTGACACCGTGGGTAATACTCCAGGTGAAAAAAAATCAGATTTTCCTGTTACCGTGAGAAAAGTCCAGGTTGAAAAAAATCAGATTTCCCTGATACCGAGGGTTATAGTCCAGGTGAAAAACATCAGATTTTCCATATACCGAGGGTTATAGTCCAGTGGAAAAAAATCAGATTTTCCTGATGCCGTAGTTATTCGTCCAGGAGGGAAAAAAATGAGATTTACCTGGTACCGTGTGTAATACTCCAGGTTAAAAAAAAAATCAGATTTTCCTGATAGCGTGAAAAAAGATCAGGGTGAAAAAAATCCGATTTTCCAGATACCCTGGGTAATAGTCCAGGTGAAAAAAATTCAATTTACCTGATACCGTGTGTAAAAGTCCAGGTGAAAAAAAAAGAGATTTTCCTGATACCGAGTGTAATAGGCCAGGTGAAAAAAAAAACAGATTTTCCTGACACCGTGGGTTATAGTCCAGGTGAAAAAAATCAGAATTTACTGTTACCGTGAGAAACGTCCAGGTTGAAAATAATCAGATTTTCCTGATAGCGTGAGTAATGTCCAGGGTGAAAAAAGATCCGATGTTCCTGATACCCTGTGTAATAAATAATAAAGGTTTAAAAAAATCCGATTTACCGAATACCGTGAGAAAAGTCCAGGTTGAAAAAAATTTGATTTTCCTGATACCGTCAATAAAGTCCAGGGTGAAAAGTATCCAATATTCCTGATACTGTGGGTAATAAATACAGCTGAAAAAAATCAGATTTTCCTGTTACCGTGTGTAATAAAAAGTCCAGGTTAAAAAAATCCAATTTACCTGATACTGAGTGTAATAGCCCAGGTGAAAGAAATCAGATTTACCTGATACCGTGTGTAATAGGTCAGGTGAAAAAAATTAGATTTTCCTGACACCGTGGGTAATAGTCCAGGTGAAAAAAAATCTGATTTACCTGATACCGTGTGTAATAGTCCATATGAAAAAAATCAGATTTTCCTGATACCGTGTGTAATAAAAAGTCCAGGATAAAAAAATCCAATTTACCTGATACCGAGTGTAATAGCCCAGGTGAAAGAAATCAGATTTACCTGATACCGTGTGTAATAGGTCAGGTGAAAAAAATTAGATTTTCCTGACACCGTGGCTAATAGTCCAGGTGAGAAAAAATCTGATTTACCTGATGCCGTGTGTAATAGTCCAGGTGAAAAAAAATCAGATTTTCCTGATACCGTGAGAAAAGGCCAGGTTAAAAAAATTCGAATTACCTGATACCGTGTGTAATACTCCAGGTTGAAAAAAATCAGATTTTCCTAATACCGTGGGTTATAGTCCAGGTGAAAAAAAAATCAGATTTTCTTGTTACCGTGAGAAAAGTCCAGGTTGAAAAAAATCAGATTTTCCTAATACCGTGGGTAATAGTCCAGGTGAAAAAAAATCAGATTTTCCTGATACCGTGTGTAATAAAAAGTCCAGTTTAAAAAAATCCGATTTACCTGATACCGTGTGTAATAGTCCAGGTGAAAGAAATCAGATTTACCTGATACCGTGTGTAATAGGCCAGGTGAAAAAAATTAGATTTTCCTGACACCGTGGGTAATAGTCCAGGTGAAAAAAATCAGATTTTCCAGATAGCGTGAGTAATGTCCAGGGTGAAAAAAGATCCGATGTTCCTGATACCGTGTGTAATAAATAATAAAGGTTAAGAAAAATCCGATTTACCGGATTCCGTGTGTTATAGTCCAGGCGAAAAAAATCCGATTTTCCTGATACCGTGAGAATAGTCCAGGTTGAAAAAAAGTCGATTTTCCTGATACCGTCAATAAAGTCCAGGGTGAAAACTATCCAATATTCCTGATACTGTGGGTAATAGTACAGCTGAAAAAAATCAGATTTTCCTGTTACCCTGGGTAATAGTCAAGGTGAAAAAAATCTGATTTACCTGATACCGTGTGTAATAGTCCAGGTGAAAAAAATCAGATTTTCCTGATACCGTGTGTAATAAAAAGTCCAGGTTAAAAAAATCCGAATTACCTGATACCATGAGAAAAGTCCAGGTTGAAAAAAATCAGATTTTCCTGATACCGTGGGTAATAGTCCAGGTGAAAAAAAATCAGATTTTCCTTATACCGTGTGTAATAAAAAGTCCAGGTTAAAAAAATTCGAATTACCTAATACCGTGTGTAATACTCCAGGTTGAAAAAAATCAGATTTTCCTAATACCGTGGGTTATAGTCCAGGTGAAAAAAAAATCAGATTTTCTTGTTACCGTGAGAAAAGTCCAGGTTGAAAAAAATCAGATTTTCCTAATACCGTGGGTAATAGTCCAGGTGAAAAAAAATCAGATTTTCCTGATACCGTGTGTAATAAAAAGTCCAGTTTAAAAAAATCCGATTTACCTGATACCGTGTGTAATAGTCCAGGTGAAAGAAATCAGATTTACCTGATACCGTGTGTAATAGGCCAGGTGAAAAAAATCAGATTTTCCTGACACCGTGGGTAATATAGTCCATATGAAAAAAATCAGATTTTCCTGATACCGTGTGTAATAGTCCATATGAAAAAAATCAGATTTTCCTGATACCGTGTGTAATAAAAAGTCCAGGTTAAAAAAATCCAATTTACCTGATACCGAGTGTAATAGCCCAGGTGAAAGAAATCAGATTTACCTGATACCGTGTGTAATAGGCCAGGTGAAAAAAATTAGATTTTCCTGACACCGTGGGTAATAGTCCAGGTGAAAAAAATCAGATTTTCCAGATAGCGTGAGTAATGTCCAGGGTGAAAAAAGATCCGATGTTCCTGATACCGTGTGTAATAAATAATAAAGGTTAAGAAAATTCCGATTTACCGGATTCCGTGTGTTATAGTCCAGGCGAAAAAAATCCGATTTTCCTGATACCGTGAGAATAGTCCAGGTTGAAAAAAAGTCGATTTTCCTGATACCGTCAATAAAGTCCAGGGTGAAAACTATCCAATATTCCTGATACTGTGGGTAATAGTACAGCTGAAAAAAATCAGATTTTCCTGTTACCCTGGGTAATAGTCAAGGTGAAAAAAATCTGATTTACCTGATACCGTGTGTAATAGTCCAGGTGAAAAAAATCAGATTTTCCTGATACCGTGTGTAATAAAAAGTCCAGGTTAAAAAAATCCGAATTACCTGATACCATGAGAAAAGTCCAGGTTGAAAAAAATCAGATTTTCCTGATACCGTGGGTAATAGTCCAGGTGAAAAAAAAATCAGATTTTCCTTATACCGTGTGTAATAAAAAGTCCAGGTTAAAAAAATTCGAATTACCTAATACCGTGTGTAATACTCCAGGTTGAAAAAAATCAGATTTTCCTAATACCGTGGGTTATAGTCCAGGTGAAAAAAAAATCAGATTTTCTTGTTACCGTGAGAAAAGTCCAGGTTGAAAAAAATCAGATTTTCCTGATACCGTGTGTAATAAAAAGTCCAGGTTAAAAAAATTCGAATTACCTGATACCGTGTGTAATACTCCAGGTTAAAAAAATTAGATTTTCCTGATACCATGGGTAATAGTCCAGGTGAAAAAAAATCCAATTTATCTGATACCGTGTGTAATAGTCCAGGTGAAAGAAATCAGATTTACCTGATACCGTGTGTAATAGGCCAGGTGAAAAAAAACAGATTTTCCTAACACCGTGGGTAATAGTCCAGGTGAAAAAAATCAGATTTTCCAGATAGCGTGAGTAATGTCCAGGGTGAAAAAAGATCCGATGTTCCTGATACCGTGTGTAATAAATCGTGCAGGTGAAAAAAATCTGATTTTCCTGACACCGAGGGTTATAGTCCAGGGGGAAAAAAATCAGATTTTCCTGATGCCTTGGTTATTAGTCCAGGTGGAAAAAGTGAGATTTTCCTGACACAGTGTGTAATACTCCAGGTTACAAAAAAATCAGATTTTCCTGATAGCGTGAATATAGGTCAGGGTGAAAAAAAATCCGATTTGCCAGATACCCTGGGTAATAGTCCAGGTGAAAAAAATCCGATTTTCCTGATACCGTATTTAATAAAAAGTCCAGTTTAAAAAAATCCGATTTACCTGATACCGTGTGTAATAGTCCAGGAGAAATAAATCAGATTTTCCTGATACCGAGGGTTATAGTCCAGGGGAAAAACATCAGATTTTCCTTTTTTTTTTTTTAAAGGCAAAAGAAAGACACTTTACTTCAGCTTGGCAAAACACAAGAGAAAAGCACAGGCTTGAGATAACAGTTCTCAGCAAAGTTGGCAGCAGCCCAAAACAGATAAGAATTGTCCAAGCAAGCATCCAAAGTAAATGGTCTTTTGCAGAGGTTACCTCCGGCCAGTAGTACGCTGTATCTTGGTGGCATGGGCAAAAGCCACCGGTCCTCTTCTCAGGAACAGCCGGAGATAGTAGTGATCCACATCAGCGGTTCTAGTCAAGCAGTTCAGTTGAGGCAGTAAGCTAGCCAAAGCAGTAAGCCAGCAAAAACATGGAGCATAGAATCCTTTCCTCTTGCTGCTCCAACAGCACACTCTGTCAACCCCTCTAAAATGTTCAACTGGTAGCACTCCTAAAATAGTTGAGAACTGCTGAGTCACTCTGTGATCTGATACACCTGGGACATAGCACAGAGAAACTCTTAAAGGGGAAAAACTGCAAAGCAATACAATACCATGGAAGGGACTACAAGCCCTATTATCCTTTTTTTTAAAATATTTTTTTTATTAATAATCATAAAATACAAACAAACATAAACATATAAATACTTAAAACTAACAATAAAGAGAAAAAAACACCAAGAAAAGAGAAAGGAATAACAACAATATATCAATATCTTGTTCACTCTTTCATTCTTTCAACTTTTAATCCGTGCAAAACCCTATTCTGCAGCAATTTCAATTGGCACAATATACTTAAATCTTCCAAAATTGAATCATGTCAGGGCCAGGCTTACTTCCTTCTTCACTTGTTAACGCGTGCTGTATGAAAGGTTTCCAGATTTCCCAAAATTGTATTTTGATTTTAAAACCCTGTTTTAACCGAATTTGGCTAGTTAATTTTTCATTTAGTGCCAGTTGCCAAACCTCTTTATACCACCTATCCTTATTTAGATTTTCGTTACTCTTCCATTCTTGGGCTATCAGCTGTCTAGCAACCAGCAACAATGTCAAAATTAATTCTTTATTACCCTCACTCAATCTCATTTTTCCTATTTCTCCTAATATAGCTAGTTTGGGTTCTAAAATCATTGTTATGCCAAGAATCTCGTTTATCTCCTTCTCTATCACTTTCCAAAATGTATTTGTTTTCTTACAAAACCACCACTTGCAAATATGTCCCCTTTTGTTCATTGCATCTCCAACACAAATCAGATTTATTAATATCCATTTGCTTGAGTCTGATTGGGGTAAGGTACCACCTCCAAAGTACCTTACAAACATGCTCCTTTTCCTTGATTGACATAGTTTTTGTTATTCTGTTTCCCCACTTTTTCTTCCACTCTTCTTCAATTTTAATATTTAAATCTTCCTCCCAAATTCGTTTAAGTGTATAGTGTGATCCTTCCCCTGGGATAAGCATTTGGTACAGTTTACCTACTAACCCCTGAAATCTTATTTTCCCTTTCCTTATTTCCAAGACCAATTCTTCAAAGGGTGTCTTTGCCCTAGGTACTCCTATAATCCCCCTTATCGATTTGTCCCATTTCTCCATCCCCAATTCTTGTAGCCAATTTAATTTTAATTTATTATATACCTCCTTCCTTTTCTGATATGTATTGCAATTTTTAATCCATTCTGTTATTAACAACACTTTTTCTTGCAATAGAATAGGTCTTATTTTTTGTGAGGATAATAATGGGCAACTCTGGAACTCTAAAATTTCTACAATTGGGGAAATGTCTGGTGCCAATTTCCTCTTAACCCCTTTCCATACATTATAAATATTCTTTATAGAAAAGCAGTTAATCACTGTTTTATTATTTATTTGTGCAAGAAATGTTTCACCTTTTAATTTTTTAAATTCTTCTTGATCCCCTTCACCTATTACCTCATTTTGCTGAATTAATAATTTAATTAATTTCTTTATATGAAAGGCTTGAAAATACGCTTTAATGTTTGGAATGTTTAACCCTCCCTGTTTATTCTTCATGTACCATAATCCTTTACTAATTCTTGCTCTTTTATTATTATTGCAAATTCCGTTTATCAATTTTTGCCATTTATTTAGTTCTGACTCTTTGATTTTAATCGGTAAATTTTCAAACAAAAAATTCAATTTGGGTATAACTTTCATTTTACAAATATTAATCCTTCCAAACCATGAAGTCTTTGCTCGTTTTATCTGTTCTAGTAATGGTTTCAATTTATTTCTTAATTTATTGAAGTTAATATTATATAGATCTTTTGGATCGTTCGTCACAAATATTCCCAAATATTTCAATTCATCTCTTATTGTGATACTAAATCTATCTCCAATTTTTTCCTTTTCCGCCTGGGTTAAATTACATGTGATAGCCTCAGTTTTCGTCCAATTAATTTTTAATCCTGTTACTTCTTCAAAGGCTCTTAAATGTTCTTGTATTTTGTTTAAATTATTTAAAGGATCTTTTACAACTAATAGAGTATCATCCGCAAATAGACTAATTTTTTTATTTTCTATTCCTACTAATTTCTCATTTTGCCTTATATCATTTGCTAGCAATTCCATTGCTAATATAAATAGACATGGGGACAGTGGACATCCTTGTCTTGTCCCCGCGTTTATATCAATTTCTTTCCCCAGACAATTATTCATTTTAATTTTAGATTTGCTTTCTTTATACAATTGTCCTATCACATGATTAAATTTAGGGCCGAATTGTAATTTCTCACATATTCCTTTTATTGTTTTCCATTGAATTGAATCAAATGCTTTATATATGTCTAATGCCACTATACATACTTTTTGTTTATTATTTTTTAATTTATCAATAATATTAATTAACCGATTTATTCCGTGAATAAAGTCCAGGGAGAAAACAATCCAATTTACCTGATACCTTGTGTAATAGGCCAGGTGAAAAAAATCAGATTTTCCTGATAACGTGGGTAATAGTCCGGGTGAAAAAAATCTGATTTTCCTGGTAGCATGAGAAATGTCCAGGGTGAAAAAAATCTGATGTTCCTGATACCGTGTGTAATAAATCGTGCAGGTGAAAAAAATCAGATTTTCCTGACACCGTGGGTAATAGTCCAGGTGACACAAAGCAGATTTTCCTTATACCGAGGGTTATAGTCCAGGTGAAAAACATCAGATTTACCAGATACCGTGAGAAAAGTCCAGGTTGAAAAAAATCCCGATTTTCCTGATACAGTCAATAAAGTCCAGGGTGAAAAAATCAGATTTTCCTGATACTGTGAGAAAAGTCCAGGGTGAAAAAATCCGATTTTCCTGATACCGTGAATAAAGTCCAGGATAAAAAAAATCCAATTTTCCTGATTCCGTGAATAAAGTCCAGGGTGAAAACAATCCAATTTTCCTGATACTGTGGGTAATAGTACAGCTGGAAAAAAACATTTTCCTGTTACCATGGGTAATAGTCCAGGTGAAAAAATCAAATTTACCTGATACCGTGTGTAATAGGCCAGGTGAAAAAAATCAGATTTTCCTGATACCGTGGGTAATAGTCCGGGTGAAAAAAAATCAGATTTTCCTGATAGCATGAGAAATGTCCAGGGTGAAAAAAATCTGATGTTCCTGATACCGTGTGTAATAAAACGTCCAGGTTAAAAAATCTGATTTTTCTGATACCGTGTATAATAGTCAAGGCAAAAAAAATCAAATTTACCTGATACCGTGTGTAATAGTCAACGTGAAAAAATCTGATTTAACTGATAACGTGTGTAATTGTCCAGGTGAAAAAAATCAGATTTTCCTGATACCGAGGGCTATAGTCCAGGTGAAAAAATCAGATTTTCCTGTTACCGTGGGTAATAGTCCAGGTGAAAATAATCTGATTTGATTGATACCGTGTGTAATAGTCAACGTGAAAAAAAAATCAGATTTTCCAGATACCGTGGGTAATTGTCTAAGTGAAAAAAATCAGATTTTCCTGATAGCATGAGAAATGTCCAGGGTGAAAAAAAATCTGATGTTCCTGATAGCATGAGAAATGTCCAGGGTGAAAAAAATCTGATGTTCCTGATACCGTGTGTAATAAATCGTGCAGGTGAAAAAAATCAGATTTTCCTGACACCGTGGGTAGTAGTCCAGGTGACAAAAAGCAGATTTTCCTTATACCGTGGGTCATAGTCCAGGTGAAAAATATCAGATTTTCCTGATACTGTGAGGAAAGTCCAGGTTAAAAAAAATCCGATTTTACTGATACCCTCAATAAAGTCCAGGGTGAAAAAATCATATTCTCCTGACACCGTGGGTAATGGTCCAGGTGAAAAAAATCAGATTTTCCTGATACCGTGTGTAATAGTCCAGGTGAAAAAAAATCAGATTTTACTGGTACCGTGTGTAATAAATAGTCCAGGTTAAAAAAATCCGATTTATCTGATACCGTGGGTAAATTGTCCAGGGGAAAAAATTCCGATTTTCCTTATACCGAGGATAATACTCCAGGTGAAAAAAAATCAGATTTTCCTGATACCGAGGGTTATAGTCCAGGTGAAAAAAAAAACAGATTTTCCTTATACAGATTTTCCTGATTCCATGAATAAAGTCCAGGGTGAAAACAATCCAATATTCCTGATACTGTGGGTAATAGTACAGCTGAAAAAAAAAACAGGTTTACATGTTACCCTGGGTAATAGTCAAGGTGAAAAAAATCAGATTTTCCTGATACCGTGGGTAATAGTCCAGGTGAAAAAAAATCAGATTTTCCTGATAGCGTGAGTAAAGGCTAGCGTGAAAAATATCCGATTTTCCTTATACTGAGGGTAATAGTCCAGGTGAAAAAAATGAGATTTTCCTGATACCGTGGCGAATAGTCCAGGTGAAAAAAAAATCAGATTTTCCTGTTACCATGAGAAAAGTCCAGGTCGAAAAAAAGCCAATTTTCCTGATACCGTCAATAAAGTCCAGGGTGAAAAAAATCAGATTTTCCTGTTACCGTGGGTAATAGTCCAGGTGAAAAAAATTCGATTTACCTGATACCGTGTGTAAAAGTCCAGTTGAAAAAAAATCAGATTTTCCTTATACCGTGTGTAATAAAAAGTCCAGGTGAAAAAAATCCAATTTACCTGATACCGTGTGTAATAGTCCAGGGGAAAGAAATCAGATTTACCTGATACCGTGTGTAATAGGACAGGTGAAAAAAATTAGATTTTCCTGGCACCGTGGGTAATAGTCCAGGTGAAAAAAAATCAGATTTTCCTGAAACCGTGGGTAATACTCAAGGTGTAAAAAATCTGATTTACATGATACCATGTGTAATAGTCCAGGTGAAAAAATCCAATTTTACTGATACCGAGGGTTATAGTCCAGGTGAAAAAAATCAGATTTTCCAGATACCGTGGGTTATAGTCCAGGTGAAAAAAATCAGATTTTCCTCATACCGTGAAAAAAGTCCAGGTTGAAAAAAATTCGATTTTCCTGGTACCGTCAATAACGTCAAGGGTGAAAAAATTCAGATTTTCCTGATACCGTGGGTAATTGTCTAGGTGAAAAAATTCAATTTATCTGATACCGTGTGAAAAAAATTGATTTTCCTGATACCATGAGAAATGTCCAGGGTGAAAAAAAATCAGATTTTCCTGATACCGTCAATAAAGTCCAGGGTGAAAATTATCCAATATTCCCTATACTGTGGGTAATAGTACAGCTGAAAAAATCAGATTTTCCTGTTACCCTGGGTAATAGTCAAGGTGAAAAAAATCGGATTTACCTGATACTGTGTGTAATAGTCCAGGTGAAAAAAAGATCAGATTTTCCTGATACCGTGTGTAATAAAAAGTCCAGGTTAAAAAAACCAATTTACCTGATACCGTGTGTAATAGTCCAGGTGAAAGAAATCAGATTTACCTGATGCCGTGTGTAATAGTCCTGGTGAAAGAAATTAGATTTACCTGATGCCGTGTGTAATAGTCCAGGTGAAAAAAATCTGATTTACCTGATACCGTGTGTAATAGTCCAGGTGAAAAAAATCAGATTTTCCTAATACCATGTGTAATAAAAAGTCCAGGTGAAAAAAATCCAATTTACCTGATACTGTGTGTAATACTCCAGGTTAAAAAAAATCAGATTTTCCAGATAGCGTGAATAAAGGTCAGGGTGAAATAAATCTGATTTTCCAGATACCCTGGGTAATAGTCCAGGTGAAAAAAAATCAGATTTTCCTGATACCGTGTGTAATAGGCCAGGTGAAAAAAATCAGATTTTCCTGACACCGTGGGTTATAGTCCAGGTGAAAAAAATCAGATTTTCCTGTTACCGTGAGAAAAGTCCAGGTTGAAAAAAATCAGATTTTCCAGATACCTTGTGTAATAGTCCAGGTGAAAGAAATCAGATTTTCCTGATACCGTGGGGAAAGTCCAGGGTGAAATAAATCCGATGTTCCTGATATTGAGGGTTATAGTCCAGGTAAAAACATCAGATTTTCCTGTTACCATGAGATAAGTCCAGGTTGAAAAAAATCAGATTTTCCTGATACCTTGTGTAATAGTCCAGGTGAAAAAAAAACAGCTTTTCCTGATAGCGTGAGTAATGTCCAGGGTGAAAAAAGATCCGATGTTCCTGATACCGTGTGTAATAAATAATAAAGGTTAAAAAAAATCCAATTTACCGGATACCGTGTGTTATAGTCCAGGCAAAAAAAATGCGATTTTCCTGATACCGTGAGAAAAGTCCAGGTTGAAAAAAATTTGATTTTCCTGATACCGTCAATAAAGTCCAGGGTGAAAACTATCCAATATTCCTGATACTGTGGGTAATAGTACAGCTGAAAAAAATCAGATTTTCCTGTTACCCTGGGTAATAGTCAAGGTGAAAAAAATCTGGTTTACCTGATACCGTGTGTAAAAGTCCAGGTGAAGAAAAATCAGATTTTCCTTATACCGTGTGTAATAAAATGTCCAGGTGAAAAAAATCAAATTTACCTGATACCGTGTGTAATAGTCCAGGGGAAAGAAATCAGATTTACCTGATACCGTGTGTAATAGGACACGTGAAAAAAATTAGATTTTCCAGACACCGTGGGTAATAGTCCAGGTGAAAAAAAAATCAGATTTTCCTGATACCGTGTTTAATAGTGTAGGTGAAAAAAATCAGATTTCCCTGATAGCGTGAATAAAGGTCAGGGTGAAAAAAATCAGATTTTCCAGATACCCTGGGTAATAGTCCAGGTGAAAAAAATCAGATTTTCCTGATACCGTGTGTAATAGGCCAGGTGAAAAAAATATGAGATTTTCCGGATAGCGTGAGAAAAGTCCAGGTTGAAAAAAATCAGATTTTCCTGATACAGTGTGTAATAGACCAGGTGAAAAAAATCAGATTTTCCTGATACCGTTGGTAATAGTCCAGGTGAAAAAAGAAATCAGATTTTCCTGATACCGTGTGTAATAAAAAGTCCAGGTTAAAAAAATCCAATTTACCTGATGCCGTGTGTAATAGTCCAGGTGAAAGAAATCAGATTTACATGATACAGTGTGTAATAGTCCAGGTGAAAAAAATCAGATTTTCCTGATACCGTGTGTAATAAAAAGTCCAGGTTAAAAAAATCCGATTTTCCTGATACCGTGTGTAATACTCCAGGTTAAAAAAAATCAGATTTTCCTGTTACCATGAGAAAAGTCCAGGTTGAAAAAATCAGATTTTCCTGATACCGAGGGTTATAGTCCAGGTGAAAAAAAATCAGATTTTCCTGTTACCGTGAGAGAAGTCCAGGTGAAAAAAAATCAGATTTTCCTGTTACCGTGAGAAAAGTCCAGGTTGAAAAAAATCAGATTTTCTGATACCGAGGGTTATAGTCCAGGTGAAAAAAAATCAGATTTTCCTGTTACCGTGAGAAAAGTCCAGGTTTAAAAAAAATCAGATTTTCCTGATACCGTGTGTAATAAAAAGTCCAGGTTAAAAAAATCCAATTTTCCTGATGCCGAGTGTAATAGCCCAGGTGAAAGTCCAGTTTAAAAAAATCCGATTTACCTGATACCGTGTGTAATAGTCCAGGTGAAAGAAATCAGATTTACCTGATACCGTGTGTAATAGGCCAGGTGAAAAAAATCAGATTTTCCTGACACCGTGGGTAATAGTCCATATGAAAAAAATGAGATTTTCCTGATACCGTGTGTAATAGTCCAGGTGAAAGAAATCAGATTTACCGGATACCGTGTGTTATAGTAAAGGTGAAAAAAATCTGATTTACCTGATACCGTGTGTAATAGTCCATATGAAAAAAATCAGATTTTCCTGATACCGTGTGTAATAAAAAGTCCAGGTTAAAAAAAATCCAATTTACCTGATACCGAGTGTAATAGCCCAGGTGAAAGAAATCAGATTTTCCTGACACCGTGGGTAATAGTCCAGGTGAAAAAAAAATCAGATTTTCCAGATACCGTGTGTAATAAAAAGTCCAGTTTAAAAAAATCCGATTTACCTGATACCGTGTGTAATAGTCCAGATGAAAGAAATCAGATTTACCTGATACCGTGTGTAATAGGCCAGGTGAAAAAAATCAGATTTTCCTGACACCGTGGGTAATAGTCCAGGTGAAAAAAATCAGATTTTCCAGATAGCGTGAGTAATGTCCAGGGTGAAAAAAGATCCGATGTTCCTGATACCGTGTGTAATAAATAATAAAGGTTAAGAAAAATCCGATTTACCGGATACCGTGTGTTATAGTCCAGGCGAAAAAAATCCGATTTTCCTGATACCGTGAGAATAGTCCAGGTTGAAAAAAATTCGATTTTCCTGATACCGTCAATAAAGTCCAGGGTGAAAACTATCCAATATTCCTGATACTGTGGGTAATAGTAGAGCTGAAAAAAATCAGATTTTCCTGTTACCCTGGGTAATAGTCAAGGTGAAAAAAATCTGATTTACCTGATACCGTGTGTAATAGTCCAGGTGAAAAAAATTAGATTTTCCTGACACCGTGGGTAATAGTCCAGGTGAAAAAAATATCAGATTTTCCTTATACCGTGTGTAATAAAAAGTCCAGGTTAAAAAAATCCGAGTTTCCTGATACCGTGTGTAATACTCCAGGTTAAAAAAATCAGATTTTCCTGTTACCATGAGAAAAGTCCAGTTTGAAAAAAATCAGATTTTCCTGATACCGAGGGTTATAGTCCAGGTGAAAAAAATCAGATTTTCCTGTTACCGTGAGAAAGGTCTAGGTTGAAAAAAATCAGATTTTCCTGATACCGAGGGTTATAGTCCAGGTGAAAAAAAATCAGATTTTCCTGAAACCGTGGGTAATACTCAAGGTGTAAAAAATCTGATTTACATGATACCATGTGTAATAGTCCAGGTGAAAAAATCCAATTTTCCTGATACCGAGGGTTATAGTCCAGATGAAAAAAATCAGATTTTCCAGATACCGTGGGTTATAGTCCAGGTGAAAAAAATCAGATTTTCCTCATACCGTGAAAAAAGTCCAGGTTGAAAAAAATTCGATTTTCCTGATACCGTCAATAACGTCAAGGGTGAAAAAATTCAGATTTTCCTGATACCGTGGGTAATTGTCTAGGTGAAAAAATTCAATTTATCTGATACCGTGTGAAAAAAATTGATTTTCCTGATACCATGAGAAATGTCCAGGGTGAAAAAAAATCAGATTTTCCTGATACCGTCAATAAAGTCCAGGGTGAAAATTATCCAATATTCCCTATACTGTGGGTAATAGTACAGCTGAAAAAATCAGATTTTCCTGTTACCCTGGGTAATAGTCAAGGTGAAAAAAATCGGATTTACCTGATACTGTGTGTAATAGTCCAGGTGAAAAAAAGATCAGATTTTCCTGATACCGTGTGTAATAAAAAGTCCAGGTTAAAAAAACCAATTTACCTGATACCGTGTGTAATAGTCCAGGTGAAAGAAATCAGATTTACCTGATGCCGTGTGTAATAGTCCTGGTGAAAGAAATTAGATTTACCTGATGCCGTGTGTAATAGTCCAGGTGAAAAAAATCTGATTTACCTGATACCGTGTGTAATAGTCCAGGTGAAAAAAATCAGATTTTCCTAATACCATGTGTAATAAAAAGTCCAGGTGAAAAAAATCCAATTTACCTGATACTGTGTGTAATACTCCAGGTTAAAAAAAATCAGATTTTCCAGATAGCGTGAATAAAGGTCAGGGTGAAATAAATCTGATTTTCCAGATACCCTGGGTAATAGTCCAGGTGAAAAAAAATCAGATTTTCCTGATACCGTGTGTAATAGGCCAGGTGAAAAAAATCAGATTTTCCTGACACCGTGGGTTATAGTCCAGGTGAAAAAAATCAGATTTTCCTGTTACCGTGAGAAAAGTCCAGGTTGAAAAAAATCAGATTTTCCAGATACCTTGTGTAATAGTCCAGGTGAAAGAAATCAGATTTTCCTGATACCGTGGGGAAAGTCCAGGGTGAAATAAATCCGATGTTCCTGATATTGAGGGTTATAGTCCAGGTAAAAACATCAGATTTTCCTGTTACCGTGAGATAAGTCCAGGTTGAAAAAAATCAGATTTTCCTGATACCTTGTGTAATAGTCCAGGTGAAAAAAATCAGATTTTCCTGACACCGTGGGTAATAGTCCAGGTGAAAAAAAAACAGCTTTTCCTGATAGCGTGAGTAATGTCCAGGGTGAAAAAAGATCCGATGTTCCTGATACCGTGTGTAATAAATAATAAAGGTTAAAAAAAATCCAATTTACCGGATACCGTGTGTTATAGTCCAGGCAAAAAAAATGCGATTTTCCTGATACCGTGAGAAAAGTCCAGGTTGAAAAAAATTCGATTTTCCTGATACCGTCAATAAAGTCCAGGGTGAAAACTATCCAATATTCCTGATACTGTGGGTAATAGTACAGCTGAAAAAAATCAGATTTTCCTGTTACCCTGGGTAATAGTCAAGGTGAAAAAAATCTGATTTTCCTTATACCGTGTGTAATAAAAAGTCCAGGTTAAAAAAATCCAATTTACCTGATGCCGTATGTAATAGTCCAGGTGAAAGAAATCAGATTTACATGATACAGTGTGTAATAGTCCAGGTGAAAAAAATCAGATTTTCCTGATACCGTGTGTAATAAAAAGTCCAGGTTAAAAAAATCCAATTTACCTGATACCGTGTGTAATAGTCCAGGTGAAAGAAATCAGATTTACCTGATACCGTGTGTAATAGGTCAGGTGAAAAGAATTAGATTTTCCTGACACCGTGGGTAATACTCCAGGTGAAAAAAAATCAGATTTTCCTGTTACCGTGAGAAAAGTCCAGGTTGAAAAAAATCAGATTTTCCTGATACCGAGGGTTATAGTCCAGGTGAAAAAAATCAGATTTTCCTGTTACCGTGAGAAAAGTCCAGGTTGAAAAAAATCAGATTTTCCTGATACCGTGAGAAAAGTCCAGGTTGAAAAAAATCAGATTTCCCTGATACCGTGTGTAATAGTCCATATGAAAAAAATCAGATTTTCCTGATACCGTGGGTGATAGTCCAGGTGAAAAAAAATATCAGATTTTCCTTATACCATGTGTAATAAAAAGTCCAGGTTAAAAAAATCCAATTTACCTGATACCGTGTGTAATAGTCCAGGTGAAAGAAATCAGATTTACCTGATACCGTGTGTAATAGGTCAGGTGAAAAGAATTAGATTTTCCTGACACCGTGGGTAATACTCCAGGTGAAAAAAAATCAGATTTTCCTGTTACCGTGAGAAAAGTCCAGGTTGAAAAAAATCAGATTTCCCTGATACCGAGGGTTATAGTCCAGGTGAAAAACATCAGATTTTCCATATACCGAGGGTTATAGTCCAGTGGAAAAAAATCAGATTTTCCTGATGCCGTAGTTATTCGTCCAGGAGGGAAAAAATGAGATTTACCTGGTACCGTGTGTAATACTCCAGGTTAAAAAAATCAGATTTTCCTGTTACCATGAGAAAAGTCCAGTTTGAAAAAAATCAGATTTTCCTGATACCGAGGGTTATAGTCCAGGTGAAAAAAATCAGATTTTCCTGTTACCGTGAGAAAAGTCTAGGTTGAAAAAAAACCAGATTTTCCTGATACCGAGGGTTATAGTCCAGGTGAAAAAAAATTAGATTTTCCTGTTACCGTGAGAAAAGTCCAGGTTGAAAAAAACCAGATTTCCCTGATACCGTGTGTAATAGTCCATATGAAAAAAATCAGATTTTCCTGATACCGTGGGTGATAGTCCAGGTGAAAAAAAATATCAGATTTTCCTTATACCATGTGTAATAAAAAGTCCAGGTTAAAAAAATCCAATTTACCTGATACCGTGTGTAATAGTCCAGGTGAAAGAAATCAGATTTACCTGATACCGTGTGTAATAGGTCAGGTGAAAAGAATTAGATTTTCCTGACACCGTGGGTAATACTCCAGGTGAAAAAAATTCAGATTTTCCTGTTACCGTGAGAAAAGTCCAGGTTGAAAAAAATCAGATTTCCCTGATACCGAGGGTTATAGTCCAGGTGAAAAACATCATATTTTCCATATACCGAGGGTTATAGTCCAGTGGAAAAAAATCAGATTTTCCAGATACCATGTGTAATAGGCCAGGTGAAAAAAAATCAGATTTTCCGGAGAGCGTGAGAAAAGTCCAGGTTGAAAAAAATCAGATTTTCCTGATACAGTGTGTAATAGACCAGGTGAAAAAAAAAAACAGATTTTCCTGATACCGTTGGTAATAGTCCAGGTGAAAAAAAAATCAGATTTTCCTTATACCGTGTGTAATAAAAAGTCCAGGTTAAAAAAACCAATTTTCCTGATACCGTGGGTAATAGTCCAGGTGAAAAAAAAATCAGATTTTCCTTATACCGTGTGTAATAAAAAGTCCAGGTTAAAAAAATCCGAGTTTCCTGATACCGTGTGTAATACTCCAGGTTAAAAAAATCAGATTTTCCTGTTACCATGAGAAAAGTCCAGTTTGAAAAAAATCAGATTTTCCTGATACCGAGGGTTATAGTCCAGGTGAAAAAAATCAGATTTTCCTGTTACCGTGAGAAAAGTCTAGGTTGAAAAAAATCAGATTTTCCTGATACCGAGGGTTATAGTCCAGGTGAAAAAAAATTAGATTTTCCTGTTACCGTGAGAAAAGTCCAGGTTGAAAAAAATCAGATTTCCCTGATACCGTGTGTAATAGTCCATATGAAAAAAATCAGATTTTCCTGATATCGTGGGTGATAGTCCAGGTGAAAAAAAATATCAGATTTTCCTTATACCATGTGTAATAAAAAGTCCAGGTTAAAAAAATCCAATTTACCTGATACCGTGTGTAATAGTCCAGGTGAAAGAAATCAGATTTACCTGATACCGTGTGTAATAGGTCAGGTGAAAAGAATTAGATTTTCCTGACACCGTGGGTAATACTCCAGGTGAAAAAAAATCAGATTTTCCTGTTACCGTGAGAAAAGTCCAGGTTGAAAAAAATCAGATTTCCCTGATACCGAGGGTTATAGTCCAGGTGAAAAACATCATATTTTCCATATACCGAGGGTTATAGTCCAGTGGAAAAAAATCAGATTTTCCAGATACCATGTGTAATAGGCCAGGTGAAAAAAAATCAGATTTTCCGGAGAGCGTGAGAAAAGTCCAGGTTGAAAAAAATCAGATTTTCCTGATACAGTGTGTAATAGACCAGGTGAAAAAAAAATCAGATTTTCCTGATACCGTTGGTAATAGTCCAGGTGAAAAAAAAATCAGATTTTCCTTATACCGTGTGTAATAAAAAGTCCAGGTTAAAAAAACCAATTTACCTGATGCCGTGTGTAATAGTCCAGGTGAAAGAAATCAGATTTACATGATACCGTGGGTAATAGTCGAGGTGAAAAAATCTGATTTACCTGATACCGTGTGTAATAGTCCAGGTGAAAAAAATCAGATTTTCCTGATACCGTGTGTAATAAAAAGTCCAGGTTAAAAAAATCCGATTTTCCTGATACCGTGTGTAATAGTCCATATGAAAAAAAATCAGATTTTCCTGATACCGTGGGTGATAGTCCAGGTGAAAAAAAATATCAGATTTTCCTTATACCATGTGTAATAAAAAGTCCAGGTTAAAAAAATCCAATTTACCTGATACCGTGTGTAATAGCCCAGGTGAAAGAAATCAGATTTACCTGATACCGTGTGTAATAGGTCAGGTGAAAAGAATTAGATTTTCCTGACACCGTGGGTAATACTCCAGGTGAAAAAAATTCAGATTTTCCTGTTACCGTGAGAAAAGTCCAGGTTGAAAAAAATCAGATTTCCCTGATACCGAGGGTTATAGTCCAGGTGAAAAACATCATATTTTCCATATACCGAGGGTTATAGTCCAGTGGAAAAAAATCAGATTTTCCAGATACCATGTGTAATAGGCCAGGTGAAAAAAAATCAGATTTTCCGGAGAGCGTGAGAAAAGTCCAGGTTGAAAAAAATCAGATTTTCCTGATACAGTGTGTAATAGACCAGGTGAAAAAAAAAAACAGATTTTCCTGATACCGTTGGTAATAGTCCAGGTGAAAAAAAAATCAGATTTTCCTTATACCGTGTGTAATAAAAAGTCCAGGTTAAAAAAACCAATTTTCCTGATACCGTGGGTAATAGTCCAGGTGAAAAAAAAATCAGATTTTCCTTATACCGTGTGTAATAAAAAGTCCAGGTTAAAAAAATCCGAGTTTCCTGTTACCATGAGAAAAGTCCAGTTTGAAAAAAATCAGATTTTCCTGATACCGAGGGTTATAGTCCAGGTGAAAAAAATCAGATTTTCCTGTTACCGTGAGAAAAGTCTAGGTTGAAAAAAATCAGATTTTCCTGATACCGAGGGTTATAGTCCAGGTGAAAAAAAATTAGATTTTCCTGTTACCGTGAGAAAAGTCCAGGTTGAAAAAAATCAGATTTCCCTGATACCGTGTGTAATAGTCCATATGAAAAAAATCAGATTTTCCTGATATCGTGGGTGATAGTCCAGGTGGAAAAAAATATCAGATTTTCCTTATACCATGTGTAATAAAAAGTCCAGGTTAAAAAAATCCAATTTACCTGATACCGTGTGTAATAGTCCAGGTGAAAGAAATCAGATTTACCTGATACCGTGTGTAATAGGTCAGGTGAAAAGAATTAGATTTTCCTGACACCGTGGGTAATACTCCAGGTGAAAAAAAATCAGATTTTCCTGTTACCGTGAGAAAAGTCCAGGTTGAAAAAAATCAGATTTCCCTGATACCGAGGGTTATAGTCCAGGTGAAAAACATCATATTTTCCATATACCGAGGGTTATAGTCCAGTGGAAAAAAATCAGATTTTCCAGATACCATGTGTAATAGGCCAGGTGAAAAAAAATCAGATTTTCCGGAGAGCGTGAGAAAAGTCCAGGTTGAAAAAAATCAGATTTTCCTGATACAGTGTGTAATAGACCAGGTGAAAAAAAAATCAGATTTTCCTGATACCGTTGGTAATAGTCCAGGTGAAAAAAAAATCAGATTTTCCTTATACCGTGTGTAATAAAAAGTCCAGGTTAAAAAAACCAATTTACCTGATGCCGTGTGTAATAGTCCAGGTGAAAGAAATCAGATTTACATGATACCGTGGGTAATAGTCGAGGTGAAAAAATCTGATTTACCTGATACCGTGTGTAATAGTCCAGGTGAAAAAAATCAGATTTTCCTGATACCGTGTGTAATAAAAAGTCCAGGTTAAAAAAATCCGATTTTCCTGATACCGTGTGTAATACTCCAGGTTAAAATATTAGATTTTCCTGTTACCATGAGAAAAGTCCAGGTTGAAAAAATCAGATTTTCCTGATACCGAGGGTTATAGTCCAGGTGAAAAACATCAGATTTTCCATATACCGAGGGTTATAGTCCAGTGGAAAAAAATCAGATTTTCCTGATGCTGTAGTTATTCGTCCAGGAGGGAAAAAATGAGATTTACCTGGTACCGTGTGTAATACTCCAGGTTAAAAAAAAATCAGATTTTCCTGATAGCGTGAAAAAAGATCAGGGTGAAAAAATCTGATTTTCCAGATACCCTGGGTAATAGTCCAGGTGAAAAAAATTCAATTTACCTGATACCGTGTGTAAAAGTCCAGGTGGAAAAAAAAGAGATTTTCCTGACACCGAGTGTAATAGGCCAGGTGAAAAAAAAAACAGATTTTCCTGACACCGTGGGTTATAGTCCAGGTGAAAAAAATCAGAATTTCCTGTTACCGTGAGAAACGTCCAGGTTGAAAATAATCAGATTTTCCTGATAGCGTGAGTAATGTCCAGTGTGAAAAAAGATCCGATGTTCCTGATACCCTGTGTAATAAATAATAAAGGTTAAAAAAAATCCGATTTACCGAATACCGTGTGTTATAGTCCAGGCGAAAAAAATCCGATTTTCCTGATACCATGAGAAAAGTCCAGGTTGAAAAAAATTTGATTTTCCTGATACCGTCAATAAAGTCCAGGGTGAAAAGTATCCAATATTCCTGATACTGTGGGTAATAAATACAGCTGAAAAAAATCAGATTTTCCTGTTACCGTGTGTAATAAAAAGTCCAGGTTAAAAAAATCCAATTTACCTGATACCGAGTGTAATAGCCCAGGTGAAAGAAATCAGATTTACCTGATACCGTGTGTAATAGGTCAGGTGAAGAAAATTAGATTTTCCTGACACCGTGGGTAATAGTCCAGGTGAAAAAAAATCTGATTTACCTGATACCGTGTGTAATAGTCCATATGAAAAAAATCAGATTTTCCTGATACCGTGTGTAATAAAAAGTCCAGGTTAAAAAAATCCAATTTACCTGATACCGAGTGTAATAGCCCAGGTGAAAGAAATCAGATTTACCTGATACCGTGTGTAATAGGTCAGGTGAAGAAAATTAGATTTTCCTGACACCGTGGGTAATAGTCCAGGTGAAAAAAAATCTGATTTACCTGATACCGTGTGTAATAGTCCAGGTGAAAAAAATCAGATTTTCCTGATACCGTGAGAAAAGTCCAGGTTAAAAAAATTCGAATTACTTGATACCGTGTGTAATACTCCAGGTTGAAAAAAATCAGATTTTCCTAATACCGTGGGTTATAGTCCAGGTGAAAAAAAAAATCAGATTTTCCTGATACCGTGTGTAATAGTCCAGGTGAAAGAAATCAGATTTACCGGATACCGTGTGTTATAGTCAAGGTGAAAAAAATCTGATTTACCTGATACCGTGTGTAATAGTCCATATGAAAAAAATCAGATTTTCCT
The DNA here is from genome assembly GCA_035047345.1 of Bradypodion ventrale. Classification (NCBI taxonomy): domain Eukaryota; kingdom Metazoa; phylum Chordata; class Lepidosauria; order Squamata; family Chamaeleonidae; genus Bradypodion; species Bradypodion ventrale. Next base: position 194,104,175 of record JAWDJE010000004.1, read on the forward strand.
GATACCGTGTGTAATAAAAAGTCCAGGTTAAAAAAATCCAATTTACCTGATACCGAGTGTAATAGCCCAGGTGAAAGAAATCAGATTTACCTGATACCGTGTGTAAAAGGCCAGGTGAAAAAAATTAGATTTTCCTGACACCGTGGGTAATAGTCCAGGTGAAAAAAATCAGATTTTCCAGATAGCGTGAGTAATGTCCAGGGTGAAAAAAGATCCGATGTTCCTGATACCGTGTGTAATAAATAATAAAGGTTAAGAAAAATCCGATTTACCGGATTCCGTGTGTTATAGTCCAGGCGAAAAAAATCCGATTTTCCTGATACCGTGAGAATAGTCCAGGTTGAAAAAAAGTCGATTTTCCTGATACCGTCAATAAAGTCCAGGGTGAAAACTATCCAATATTCCTGATACTGTGGGTAATAGTACAGCTGAAAAAAATCAGATTTTCCTGTTACCCTGGGTAATAGTCAAGGTGAAAAAAATCTGATTTACCTGATACCGTGTGTAATAGTCCAGGTGAAAAAAATTAGATTTACCTGATACCGTGTGTAATAGTCCAGGTGAAAAAAATCAGATTTTCCTGATACCGTGTGTAATAAAAAGTCCAGGTTAAAAAAATCCGAATTACCTGATACCATGAGAAAAGTCCAGGTTGAAAAAAATCAGATTTTACTGATACCGTGGGTAATAGTCCAGGTGAAAAAAAAATCAGATTTTCCTTATACCGTGTGTAATAAAAAGTCCAGGTTAAAAAAATTCGAATTACCTGATACCGTGTGTAATACTCCAGGTTGAAAAAAAATCAGATTTTCCTAATACCGTGGGTTATAGTCCAGGTGAAAAAAAAATCAGATTTTCTTGTTACCGTGAGAAAAGTCCAGGTTGAAAAAAATCAGATTTTCCTGATACCGTGTGTAATAAAAAGTCCAGGTTAAAAAAATTCGAATTACCTGATACCGTGTGTAATACTCCAGGTTAAAAAAATTAGATTTTCCTGATACCATGGGTAATAGTCCAGGTGAAAAAAAAATCCAATTTATCTGATACCGTGTGTAATAGTCCAGGTGAAAGAAATCAGATTTACCTGATACCGTGTGTAATAGGTCAGGTGAAAAAAATCAGATTTCCCTGACACCGTGGGTAATACTACAGGTGAAAAAAAATTCAGATTTTCCTGATACCGTGTGTAATAAAAAGTCAGGGTTAAAAAAATCCGATTTACCTGATACCGTGTGTAATAGTCCAGGAGAAAGAGATCAGATTTTCCTGATTCCATGGGTAATAGTCCAGGTGAAAAAAAAATCCAATTTATCTAATACTGTGTATAGTAGTCCAGGTGAAAGAAATCAGATTTATCTGATACCGTGTGTAATAGGCCAGGTGAAAAAAAAAACCAGATTTTCCTAACTCCGTGGGTAATAGTCCAGGTGGGAAAAAAATCAGATTTTCAAGATAGCGTGAGTAATGTCCAGGGTGAAAAAAATCCGATGTTCCTGATACCGTGTGTAATAAATAATAAAGGTTAAAAAAAATTCGATTTTCCTGATACCGAGGGTTATAGTCCAGGGGGAAAAAAATCAGATTTTCCTGATGCCTTGGTTATTAGTCCAGGTGGAAAAAGTGAGATTTTCCTGATAGCGTGAATATAGTTCAGGGTGAAAAAAAATCCGATTTGCCAGATACCCTGGGTAATAGTCCAGGTGAAAAAAATCCGATTTTCCTGATACCGTATTTAATAAAAAGTCCAGTTTAAAAAAATCCGATTTACCTGATACCGTGTGTAATAGTCCAGGAGAAATAAATCAGATTTTCCTGATACCGAGGGTTATAGTCCAGGGGAAAAACATCAGATTTTCCTGATACCGAAGGTTATAGTCCAGGGGGAAAAAATCAGATTTTCCTGATAGCGTGAATAAAGGTCAGGGTGAAAAAAAATCCGATTTTCCAGATACCCTGGGTAATAGTCCAGGTTAAAAAAATCAGATTTTCCTGATAGCGTGAGTAATGTCCAGGGTGGAAAAAAATCCGATATTCCTGATACCGCGTGTAATAAATAGTAAAGGTTAAAAAAATCAGAATTTCCTGATACCGTGTGTAATAGTCCAGGTGAAAAAAATCCAATTTAGCTGAGAAAATCAGAGAAAAGTCCAGGTCGAAAAAAATCAGTTTTTCCTGATAACGAGGGTTATCGTCCAGGTGAAAAACAACAGATTTTCCAGATATCGTGGGTTATAGTCCAGGTGAAAAAAGATTAGATTTTCCAGATACCGTGAGAAAAGTCCAGGATGAAAAAAATCAGATTTTCCTGATTCCGTGAATAAAGTCCAGGGAGAAAACAATCCAATTTACCTGATACCTTGTGTAATAGGCCAGGTGAAAAAAATCAGATTTTCCTGATACCGTGTGTAATAAATCGTGCAGGTGAAAAAAATCAGATTTTCCTGACACCGTGGGTAGTAGTCCAGGTGACAAAAAGCAGATTTTCCTTATACCGTGGGTCATAGTCCAGGTGAAAAACATCAGATTTTCCTGATACTGTGAGGAAAGTCCAGGTTAAAAAAAATCCGATTTTACTGATACCCTCAATAAAGTCCAGGGTGAAAAAATCATATTCTCCTGACACCGTGGGTAATGGTCCAGGTGAAAAAAATCAGATTTTCCTGATACCGTGTGTAATAGTCCAGGTGAAAAAAAATCAGATTTTCCTGATACCGTGTGTAATAAATAGTCCAGGTTAAAAAAATCCGATTTATCTGATACCGTGGGTAAATTGTCCAGGGGAAAAAATTCCGATTTTCCTTATACCGAGGATAATACTCCAGGTGAAAAAAAATCAGATTTTCCTGATACCGAGGGCTATAGTCCAGGTGAAAAAATCAGATTTTCCTGTTACCGTGTGTAATAAAAAGTCCAGGTTAAAAAAATTCGAATTACCTGATGCCGTGGGTAATAGTCCATATGAAAAAAATCAGATTTTCCTGATACCGTGAGAAAAGTCCAGGTTGAAAAAAAATCCCGATTTTCCTGATACCGTCAATAAAGTCCAGGGTGATAAAATCAGATTTTCCTGATACTGTGAGAAAAGTCCAGGGTGAAAAAATCCGATTTTCCTGATACCGTGAATAAAGTCCAGGATAAAAAAAAATCCAATTTTCCTGATTCCGTGAATAAAGTCCAGGGTGAAAACAATCCAATTTTCCTGATACTGTGGGTAATAGTACAGCTGGAAAAAAACATTTTCCTGTTACCATGGGTAGTAGTCCAGGTGAAAAAATCAAATTTACCTGATACCGTGTGTAATAGGCCAGGTGAAAAAAATCAGATTTTCCTGACACTGTGGGTAATAGTCCGGGTGAAAAAAAATCAGTTTTTCCTGATAGCATGAGAAATGTCCAGGGTGAAAAAAATCTGATGTTCCTGATACCGTGTGTAATAAATCGTCCAGGTTAAAAAATCTGATTTTCCTGATACCGTGTATAATAGTCAAGGCAAAAAAAATCAAATTTACCTGATACCGTGTGTAATAGTCAACGTGAAAAAATCTGATTTAACTGATAACGTGTGTAATTGTCCAGGTGAAAAAAAATCAGATTTTCCTGATACCGAGGGCTATAGTCCAGGTGAAAAAAATCAGATTTTCCTGTTACCGTGGGTAATAGTCCAGGTGAAAATAATCTGATTTGATTGATACCGTGTGTAATAGTCAACGTGAAAAAAAAATCAGATTTTCCAGATACCGTGGGTAATTGTCTAAGTGAAAAAAATCAGATTTTCCTGATAGCATGAGAAATGTCCAGGGTGAAAAAAATCTGATGTTCCTGATAGCATGAGAAATGTCCAGGGTGAAAAAAATCTGATGTTCCTGATACCGTGTGTAATAAATCGTGCAGGTGAAAAAAATCAGATTTTCCTGACACCGTGGGTAGTAGTCCAGGTGACAAAAAGCAGATTTTCCTTATACCGTGGGTCATAGTCCAGGTGAAAAATATCAGATTTTCCTGATACTGTGAGGAAAGTCCAGGTTAAAAAAAATCCGATTTTACTGATACCCTCAATAAAGTCCAGGGTGAAAAAATCATATTCTCCTGACACCGTGGGTAATGGTCCAGGTGAAAAAAATCAGATTTTCCTGATACCGTGTGTAATAGTCCAGGTGAAAAAAAATCAGATTTTACTGATACCGTGTGTAATAAATAGTCCAGGTTAAAAAAATCCGATTTATCTGATACCGTGGGTAAATTGTCCAGGGGAAAAAATTCCGATTTTCCTTATACCGAGGATAATACTCCAGGTGAAAAATATCAGATTTTCCTGATACTGTGAGGAAAGTCCAGGTTAAAAAAAATCCGATTTTACTGATACCCTCAATAAAGTCCAGGGTGAAAAAATCATATTCTCCTGACACCGTGGGTAATGGTCCAGGTGAAAAAAATCAGATTTTCCTGATACCGTGTGTAATAGTCCAGGTGAAAAAAAAATCAGATTTTACTGATACCGTGTGTAATAAATAGTCCAGGTTAAAAAAATCCGATTTATCTGATACCGTGGGTAAATTGTCCAGGGGAAAAAATTCCGATTTTCCTTATACCGAGGATAATACTCCAGGTGAAAAAAAATCAGATTTTCCTGATACCGAGGGTTATAGTCCAGGTGAAAAAAAAAAACAGATTTTCCTTATACAGATTTTCCTGATTCCATGAATAAAGTCCAGGGTGAAAACAATCCAATATTCCTGATACTGTGGGTAATAGTACAGCTGAAAAAAAAAACAGGTTTACATGTTACCCTGGGTAATAGTCAAGGTGAAAAAAATCAGATTTTCCTGATACCGTGGGTAATAGTCCAGGTGAAAAAAAATCAGATTTTCCTGATAGCGTGAGTAAAGGCTAGCGTGAAAAATATCCGATTTTCCTTATACTGAGGGTAATAGTCCAGGTGAAAAAAATGAGATTTTCCTGATACCGTGGCTAATAGTCCAGGTGAAAAAAAAATCAGATTTTCCTCTTACCATGAGAAAAGTCCAGGTCGAAAAAAATCCAATTTTCCTGATACCGTCAATAAAGTCCAGGGTGAAAAAAATCAGATTTTCCTGTTACCGTGGGTAATAGTCCAGGTGAAAAAAATTCGATTTACCTGATACCGTGTGTAAAAGTCCAGTTGAAAAAAAATCAGATTTTCCTTATACCGTGTGTAATAAAAAGTCCAGGTGAAAAAAATCCAATTTACCTGATACCGTGTGTAATAGTCCAGGGGAAAGAAATCAGATTTACCTGATACCGTGTGTAATAGGACAGGTGAAAAAAATTAGATTTTCCTGACACCGTGGGTAATAGTCCAGGTGAAAAAAAATCAGATTTTCCTGAAACCGTGGGTAATACTCAAGGTGTAAAAAATCTGATTTACCTGATACCGTGAAAAAAGTCCAGGTTGAAAAAAATTCGATTTTCCTGATACCGTCAATAACGTCAAGGGTGAAAAAATTCAGATTTTCCTGATACCGTGGGTAATTGTCTAGGTGAAAAAATTCAATTTATCTGATACCGTGTGAAAAAAATTGATTTTCCTGATACCATGAGAAATGTCCAGGGTGAAAAAAAAATCCGATTTTCCTGATACCGTCAATAAAGTCCAGGGTGAAAATTATCCAATATTCCCTATACTGTGGGTAATAGTACAGCTGAAAAAATCAGATTTTCCTGTTACCCTGGGTAATAGTCAAGGTGAAAAAAATCGGATTTACCTGATACTGTGTGTAATAGTCCAGGTGAAAAAAAAAATCAGATTTTCCTGATACCGTGTGTAATAAAAAGTCCAGGTTAAAAAAACCAATTTACCTGATACCGTGTGTAATAGTCCAGGTGAAAGAAATCAGATTTACCTGATGCCGTGTGTAATAGTCCTGGTGAAAGAAATTAGATTTACCTGATGCCGTGTGTAATAGTCCAGGTGAAAAAAATCTGATTTACCTGATACCGTGTGTAATAGTCCAGGTGAAAAAAATCAGATTTTCCTAATACCATGTGTAATAAAAAGTCCAGGTGAAAAAAATCCAATTTACCTGATACTGTGTGTAATACTCCAGGTTAAAAAAAATCAGATTTTCCAGATAGCGTGAATAAAGGTCAGGGTGAAAAAAATCTGATTTTCCAGATACCCTGGGTAATAGTCCAGGTGAAAAAAATCGGATTTTCCTGATACCGTGTGTAATAGGCCAGGTGAAAAAAATCAGATTTTCCTGACACCGTGGGTTATAGTCCAGGTGAAAAAAATCAGATTTTCCTGTTACCGTGAGAAAAGTCCAGGTTGAAAAAAATCAGATTTTCCAGATACCTTGTGTATTAGTCCAGGTGAAAGAAATCAGATTTTCCTGATACCGTGGGGAAAGTCCAGGGTGAAATAAATCCGATGTTCCTGATATTGAGGGTTATAGTCCAGGTAAAAACATCAGATTTTCCTGTTACCGTGAGATAAGTCCAGGTTGAAAAAAATCAGATTTTCCTGATACCTTGTGTAATAGTCCAGGTGAAAAAAATCAGATGTTCCTGACACCGTGGGTAATAGTCCAGGTGAAAAAAAACAGCTTTTCCTGATAGCGTGAGTAATGTCCAGGGTGAAAAAAGATCCGATGTTCCTGATACCGTGTGTAATAAATAATAAAGGTTAAAAAAAAATCCAATTTACCGGATACCGTGTGTTATAGTCCAGGCAAAAAAAATCCGATTTTCCTGATACCGTGAGAAAAGTCCAGGTTGAAAAAAATTCGATTTTCCTGATACCGTCAATAAAGTCCAGGGTGAAAACTATCCAATATTCCTGATACTGTGGGTAATAGTACAGCTGAAAAAAAATCAGATTTTCCTGTTACCCTGGGTAATAGTCAAGGTGAAAAAAATCTGATTTACCTGATACCGTGTGTAAAAGTCCAGGTGAAGAAAAATCAGATTTTCCTTATACCGTGTGTAATAAAATGTCCAGGTGAAAAAAATCAAATTTACCTGATACCGTGTGTAATAGTCCAGGGGAAAGAAATCAGATTTACCTGATACCGTGTGTAATAGGACACGTGAAAAAAATTAGATTTTCCTGACACCGTGGGTAATAGTCCAGGTGAAAAAAAATCAGATTTTCCTGATACCGTGTTTAATAGTGTAGGTGAAAAAAATCAGATTTCCCTGATAGCGTGAATAAAGGTCAGGGTGAAAAAAATCAGATTTTCCAGATACCCTGGGTAATAGTCCAGGTGAAAAAAATCAGATTTTCCTGATACCATGTGTAATAGGCCAGGTGAAAAAAAAATGAGATTTTCCGGATAGCGTGAGAAAAGTCCAGGTTGAAAAAAATCAGATTTTCCTGATACAGTGTGTAATAGACCAGGTGAAAAAAAATCAGATTTTCCTGATACCGTTGGTAATAATCCAGGTGAAAAAAAAAATCAGATTTTCCTGATACCGTGTGCAATAAAAAGTCCAGGTTAAAAAAAATCCAATTTACCTGATGCCGTGTGTAATAGTCCAGGTGAAAGAAATCAGATTTACATGATACAGTGTGTAATAGTCCAGGTGAAAAAAATCAGATTTTCCTGATACCGTGTGTAATAAAAAGTCCAGGTTAAAAAAATCCGATTTTCCTGATACCGTGTGCAATACTCCAGGTTAAAAAAATCAGATTTTCCTGTTACCATGAGAAAAGTCCAGGTTGAAAAAATCAGATTTTCCTGATACCGAGGGTTATAGTCCAGGTGAAAAAAAATCAGACTTTCCTGTTACCGTGAGAGAAGTCCAGGTGAAAAAAAATATCAGATTTTCCTGTTACCGTGAGAAAAGTCCAGGTTGAAAAAAATCAGATTTTCCTGATACCGAGGGTTATAGTCCAGGTGAAAAAAAATCAGATTTTCCTGTTACCGTGAGAAAAGTCCAGGTTGAAAAAAATCAGATTTTCCTGATACCGTGTGTATTAAAAAGTCCAGGTTAAAAAAATCCAATTTTCCTGATGCCGAGTGTAATAGCCCAGGTGAAAGAAATCAGATTTACCTGATACCGTGTGTAATAGGCCAGGTGAAAAAAATCAGATTTTCCTGACACCGTGGGTAATAGTCCACATGAAAAAAATGAGATTTTCCTGATACCGTGTGTAATAGTCCAGGTGAAAGAAATCAGATTTACCGGATACCGTGGGTAATAGTCCAGGTGAAAAACATCAGATTTTCCATATACCGAGGGTTATAGTCCAGTGGAAAAAAAATCAGATTTTCCTGATGCCGTAGTTATTAGTCCAGGAGGGAAAAAAATGAGATTTACCTGGTACCGTGTGTAATACTCCAGGTTAAAAAAAAAATCAGATTTTCCTGACAGCGTGAAAAAAGGTCAGGGTGAAAAAAATCCGATTTTCCAGATACCCTGGGTAATAGTCCAGGTGAAAAAAAAAACAGATTTTTCTGATACCGAGTGTAATAGGCCAGGTGAAAAAAAAAACAGATTTTCCTGACACCGTGGGTTATAGTCCAGGTGAAAAAAATCAGAATTTCCTGTTACCGTGAGAAACGTCCAGGTTGAAAATAATCAGATTTTCCTGATTCCGTGGGTAATAGTCCAGGTGAAAAAAATCAGATTTTTCTGATAGCGTGAGTAATGTCCAGGGTGAAAAAAGATCTGATGTTCCTGATACCGTATGTAATAAATAATAAAGGTTAAAAAAAATCCGATTTACCGGATACCGTGTGTTATAGTCCAGGCGAAAAAAATCCAATTTTCCTGATAGCGTGAGAAAAGTCCAGGTTGAAAAAAATTTCATTTTCCTGATACCGTCAATAAAGTCCAGGGTGAAAAGTATCCAATATTTCTGATACTGTGATTAATAAATACAGCTGAAAAAAATCAGATTTTCCTGTTACCGTGTGTAATAGGTCAGGTGAAAAAAATTAGATTTTCCTGACACCGTGGGTAATAGTCCAGGTGAAAAAAATCTGATTTACCTGATACCGTGTGTAATAGTCCATATGAAAAAAATCAGATTTTCCTGATACCGTGTGTAATAGTCCAGGTGAAAAAAAATCAGATTTTCCTGATACCGTGTGTAATAAAAAGTCCAGTTTAAAAAAATCCGATTTACCTGATACCGTGTGTAATAGTCCAGGTGAAAGAAATCAGATTTACCTGATACCGTGTTTAATAAAAAGTCCAGTTTAAAAAAGTCCGATTTACCTGATACCGTGTGTAATAGTCCAGATGAAAGAAATCACATTTACCTGATACCGTGGGTAATAGTCCAGGTGAAAAAAAATCAGATTTTCCTGATACCGTGTTTAATAGTGTAGGTGAAAAAAATTAGATTTTCCTGACACCGTGGGTAATAGTCCAGGTGAAAAAAAACAGGTTTTCCTGATAGCGTGAGTAATATCCAGGGTGAGAAAAGATCCGATGTTCCTGATACCGTGTGTAATAAATAATAAAGGTTAAAAAAATCCAATTTACCGGATACCATGTGTTATAGTCCAGGCAAAAAAAATCCGATTTTCCTGATACCGTGAGAAAAGTCCAGGTTGAAAAAAATTCGATTTTCCTGATACCGTCAATAAAGTCCAGGGTGAAAACTATCCAATATTCCTGATACTGTGGGTAATAGTACAGCTGAAAAAAATCAGATTTTCCTGTTACCCTGGGTAATAGTCAAGGTGAAAAAAAATCAGATTTTCCTGATACCGTGTTTAATAGTGTAGGTGAAAAAAATCAGATTTCCCTGATACCGTGTTTAATAGTGTAGGTGAAAAAAATCAGATTTCCCTGATAGCGTGAATAAAGGTCAGGGTGAAAAAAATCAGATTTTCCAGATACCCTGGGTAATAGTCCAGGTGAAAAAAATCAGATTTTCCTGATAGCGTGAGTAATGTCCAGGGTGAAAAAAGATCCGATGTTCCTGATAACGTGTGTAATAAATAATAAAGGTTAAAAAAATCCAATTTACCGGATACCGTGTGTTATAGTCCAGGCAAAAAAAATCCGATTTTCTTGATACCGTGACAAAAGTCCAGGTTGAAAAAAATTCGATTTTCCTGATACCGTCAATAAAGTCCAGGGTGAAAACTATCCAATATTCCTGATACTGTGGGTAATAGTACAGCTGAAAAAAATCAGATTTTCCTGTTACCCTGGGTAATAGTCAAGGTGAAAAAAAACTGATTTACCTGATACCGTGTGTAAAAGTCCAGGTGAAGAAAAATCAGATTTTCCTTATACCGTGTGTAATAAAAAGTCCAGGTGAAAAAAATCCAATTTACCTGATACCGTGTGTAATAGTCCAAGGAAAGAAATCAGATTTACCTGATACCGTGTGTAATAGGACACGTGAAAAAAATTAGATTTTCCTGACACCGTGGGTAATAGTCCAGGTGAAAAAAAATCAGATTTTCCTGATACCGTGTTTAATAGTGTAGGTGAAAAAAATCAGATTTCCCTGATAGCGTGAATAAAGGTCAGGGTGAAAAAAATCAGATTTTCCAGATACCCTGGGTAATAGGCCAGGTGAAAAAAAATCAGATTTTCCGGATAGCGTGAGTAATGTCCAGGGTGAAAAAAGATCCGATGTTCCTGATACCGTATGTAATAAATAATAAAGGTTAAAAAAAATCCGATTTACCGGATACCGTGTGTTATAGTCCAGGCGAAAAAAATCCAATTTTCCTGATACCGTGAGAAAAGTCCAGGTTGAAAAAAATTCGACTTTCCTGATACCGTCAATAAAGTCCAGGGTGAAAACTATCCAATATTCCTGATAATGTGGGTAATAGTACATCTGAAAAAAATCAGATTTTCCTGTTACCCTGGGTAATAGTCAAGGTGAAAAAAATCTGATTTACCTGATACAGTGTGTAATAGTCCAGGTGAAAAAAATAAGATTTTCCTGATACCGTGTGTAATACTCCAGGTGAAAAAAAATCAGATTTTCCTGATACCGTGTGTAATAAAAAGTCCAGGTTAAAAAAAATCCAATTTACCTGATACCGTGTGTAATAGGCCAGGTGAAAAAAATCAGATTTTCATGACACCGTGGGTTATAGTACAGGTGAAAAAAATCAGATTTTCCTGTTACCGTGAGAAAAGTCCAGGTTGAAAAAAAATCAGATTTTCCTGAAACCTTGTGTAATAGTCCAGGTGAAAAAAATCAGATTTTCCTGACACCGTGTTTAATAGTGTAGGTGAAAAAAATCAGATTTCCCTGATAGCGTGAATAAAGGTCAGGGTGAAAAAAATCAGATTTTCCAGATACCCTGGGTAATAGTCCAGGTGAAAAAAATCAGATTTTCCGGATAGCGTGAGTAATGTCCAGGGTGAAAAAAGATCCGATGTTCCTGATACCGTGTGTAATAAATAATAAAGGTTAAAAAAATCCAATTTACCGGATACCGTGTGTTATAGTCCAGGCAAAAAAAAATCCGATTTTCCTGATACCGTGAGAAAAGTCCAGGTTGAAAAAAATTCGATTTTCCTGATACCGTGTGTAATAGTCCAGGTGAAAGAAATCAGATTTACCGGATACCGTGTGTTATAGTCAAGGTGAAAAAAATCTGATTTACCTGATACCGTGTGTAATAGTCCATATGAAAAAAATCAGATTTTCCTGATACCGTGTGTAATAAAAAGTCCAGGTTAAAAAAATCCAATTTACCTGATACCGAGTGTAATAGCCCAGGTGAAAGAAATCAGATTTACCTGATACGGTGTGTAATAGGTCAGGTGAAAAAAAGTTAGATTTTCCTGACACGTGGGTAATAGTCCAGGTGAAAAAAAATCAGATTTTCCTGATACCGTGTTTAATAGTGTAGGTGAAAAAAATCAGATTTCCCTGATAGCGTGAATAAAGGTCAGGGTGAAAAAAATCAGATTTTCCAGATACCCTGGGTAATAGGCCAGGTGAAAAAAAATCAGATTTTCCGGATAGCGTGAGTAATGTCCAGGGTGAAAAAAGATCCGATGTTCCTGATACCGTATGTAATAAATAATAAAGGTTAAAAAAAATCCGATTTACCGGATACCGTGTGTTATAGTCCAGGCGAAAAAAATCCAATTTTCCTGATACCGTGAGAAAAGTCCAGGTTGAAAAAAATTCGACTTTCCTGATACCGTCAATAAAGTCCAGGGTGAAAACTATCCAATATTCCTGATAATGTGGGTAATAGTACATCTGAAAAAAATCAGATTTTCCTGTTACCCTGGGTAATAGTCAAGGTGAAAAAAATCTGATTTACCTGATACAGTGTGTAATAGTCCAGGTGAAAAAAATAAGATTTTCCTGATACCGTGTGTAATACTCCAGGTGAAAAAAAATCAGATTTTCCTGATACCGTGTGTAATAAAAAGTCCAGGTTAAAAAAAATCCAATTTACCTGATACCGTGTGTAATAGGCCAGGTGAAAAAAATCAGATTTTCATGACACCGTGGGTTATAGTACAGGTGAAAAAAATCAGATTTTCCTGTTACCGTGAGAAAAGTCCAGGTTGAAAAAAAATCAGATTTTCCTGAAACCTTGTGTAATAGTCCAGGTGAAAAAAATCAGATTTTCCTGACACCGTGTTTAATAGTGTAGGTGAAAAAAATCAGATTTCCCTGATAGCGTGAATAAAGGTCAGGGTGAAAAAAATCAGATTTTCCAGATACCCTGGGTAATAGTCCAGGTGAAAAAAATCAGATTTTCCGGATAGCGTGAGTAATGTCCAGGGTGAAAAAAGATCCGATGTTCCTGATACCGTGTGTAATAAATAATAAAGGTTAAAAAAATCCAATTTACCTGATACCGTGTGTAATAGTCCAAGGAAAGAAATCAGATTTACCTGATACCGTGTGTAATAGGACACGTGAAAAAAATTAGATTTTCCTGACACCGTGGGTAATAGTCCAGGTGAAAAAAAATCAGATTTTCCTGATACCGTGTTTAATAGTGTAGGTGAAAAAAATCAGATTTCCCTGATAGCGTGAATAAAGGTCAGGGTGAAAAAAATCAGATTTTCCAGATACCCTGGGTAATAGGCCAGGTGAAAAAAAATCAGATTTTCCGGATAGCGTGAGTAATGTCCAGGGTGAAAAAAGATCCGATGTTCCTGATACCGTATGTAATAAATAATAAAGGTTAAAAAAAATCCGATTTACCGGATACCGTGTGTTATAGTCCAGGCGAAAAAAATCCAATTTTCCTGATACCGTGAGAAAAGTCCAGGTTGAAAAAAATTCGACTTTCCTGATACCGTCAATAAAGTCCAGGGTGAAAACTATCCAATATTCCTGATAATGTGGGTAATAGTACATCTGAAAAAAATCAGATTTTCCTGTTACCCTGGGTAATAGTCAAGGTGAAAAAAATCTGATTTACCTGATACAGTGTGTAATAGTCCAGGTGAAAATAATAAGATTTTCCTGATACCGTGTGTAATACTCCAGGTGAAAAAAAATCAGATTTTCCGGATAGCGTGAGTAATGTCCAGGGTGAAAAAAGATCCGATGTTCCTGATACCGTATGTAATAAATAATAAAGGTTAAAAAAAATCCGATTTACCGGATACCGTGTGTTATAGTCCAGGCGAAAAAAATCCAATTTTCCTGATACCGTGAGAAAAGTCCAGGTTGAAAAAAATTCGACTTTCCTGATACCGTCAATAAAGTCCAGGGTGAAAACTATCCAATATTCCTGATAATGTGGGTAATAGTACATCTGAAAAAAATCAGATTTTCCTGTTACCCTGGGTAATAGTCAAGGTGAAAAAAATCTGATTTACCTGATACAGTGTGTAATAGTCCAGGTGAAAAAAATAAGATTTTCCTGATACCGTGTGTAATACTCCAGGTGAAAAAAAATCAGATTTTCCTGATACCGTGTGTAATAAAAAGTCCAGGTTAAAAAAAATCCAATTTACCTGATACCGTGTGTAATAGGCCAGGTGAAAAAAATCAGATTTTCATGACACCGTGGGTTATAGTACAGGTGAAAAAAATCAGATTTTCCTGTTACCGTGAGAAAAGTCCACGTTGAAAAAAAATCAGATTTTCCTGAAACCTTGTGTAATAGTCCAGGTGAAAAAAATCAGATTTTCCTGACACCGTGTTTAATAGTGTAGGTGAAAAAAATCAGATTTCCCTGATAGCGTGAATAAAGGTCAGGGTGAAAAAAATCAGATTTTCCAGATACCCTGGGTAATAGTCCAGGTGAAAAAAATCAGATTTTCCGGATAGCGTGAGTAATGTCCAGGGTGAAAAAAGATCCGATGTTCCTGATACCGTGTGTAATAAATAATAAAGGTTAAAAAAATCCAATTTACCGGATACCGTGTGTTATAGTCCAGGCAAAAAAAATCCGATTTTCCTGATACCGTGAGAAAAGTCCAGGTTGAAAAAAATTCGATTTTCCTGATACCGTGTGTAATAGTCCAGGTGAAAGAAATCAGATTTACCGGATACCGTGTGTTATAGTCAAGGTGAAAAAAATCTGATTTACCTGATACCGTGTGTAATAGTCCATATGAAAAAAATCAGATTTTCCTGATACCGTGTGTAATAAAAAGTCCAGGTTAAAAAAATCCAATTTACCTGATACCGAGTGTAATAGCCCAGGTGAAAGAAATCAGATTTACCTGATACGGTGTGTAATAGGTCAGGTGAAAAAAAGTTAGATTTTCCTGACACGTGGGTAATAGTCCAGGTGAAAAAAAATCAGATTTTCCTGATACCGTGTTTAATAGTGTAGGTGAAAAAAATCAGATTTCCCTGATAGCGTGAATAAAGGTCAGGGTGAAAAAAATCAGATTTTCCAGATACCCTGGGTAATAGGCCAGGTGAAAAAAAATCAGATTTTCCGGATAGCGTGAGTAATGTTCAGGGTGAAAAAAGATCCGATGTTCCTGATACCGTATGTAATAAATAATAAAGGTTAAAAAAAATCCGATTTACCGGATACCGTGTGTTATAGTCCAGGCGAAAAAAATCCAATTTTCCTGATACCGTGAGAAAAGTCCAGGTTGAAAAAAATTCGACTTTCCTGATACCGTCAATAAAGTCCAGGGTGAAAACTATCCAATATTCCTGATAATGTGGGTAATAGTACATCTGAAAAAAAATCAGATTTTCCTGTTACCCTGGGTAATAGTCAAGGTGAAAAAAATCTGATTTACCTGATACAGTGTGTAATAGTCCAGGTGAAAAAAATAAGATTTTCCTGATACCGTGTGTAATACTCCAGGTGAAAAAAAATCAGATTTTCCTGATACCGTGTGTAATAAAAAGTCCAGGTTAAAAAAAATCCAATTTACCTGATACCGTGTGTAATAGGCCAGGTGAAAAAAATCAGATTTTCATGACACCGTGGGTTATAGTACAGGTGAAAAAAATCAGATTTTCCTGTTACCGTGAGAAAAGTCCAGGTTGAAAAAAAATCAGATTTTCCTGAAACCTTGTGTAATAGTCCAGGTGAAAAAAATCAGATTTTCCTGACACCGTGTTTAATAGTGTAGGTGAAAAAAATCAGATTTCCCTGATAGCGTGAATAAAGGTCAGGGTGAAAAAAATCAGATTTTCCAGATACCCTGGGTAATAGTCCAGGTGAAAAAAATCAGATTTTCCGGATAGCGTGAGTAATGTCCAGGGTGAAAAAAGATCCGATGTTCCTGATACCGTGTGTAATAAATAATAAAGGTTAAAAAAATCCAATTTACCGGATACCGTGTGTTATAGTCCAGGCAAAAAAAATCCGATTTTCCTGATACCGTGAGAAAAGTCCAGGTTGAAAAAAATTCGATTTTCCTGATACCGTGTGTAATAGTCCAGGTGAAAGAAATCAGATTTACCGGATACCGTGTGTTATAGTCAAGGTGAAAAAAATCTGATTTACCTGATACCGTGTGTAATAATCCATATGAAAAAAATCAGATTTTCCTGATACCGTGTGTAATAAAAAGTCCAGGTTAAAAAAATCCAATTTACCTGATACCGAGTGTAATAGCCCAGGTGAAAAAAAGTTAGATTTTCCTGACACGTGGGTAATAGTCCAGGTGAAAAAATAATCAGATTTTCCTGATACCGTGTGTAATAAAAAGTCCAGTTTAAAAAAGTCCGATTTACCTGATACCGTGTGTAATAGTCCAGATGAAAGAAATCAGATTTACCTGATACCGTGTGTAATAGGCCAGGTGAAAAAAATCAGATTTTCCTGACACCGTGGGTAATAGTCCAGGTGAAAAAAATCAGATTTTCCAGATAGCGTGAGTAATGTCCAGGGTGAAAAAAGATCCGATGTTCTTGATACCGTGTGTAATAAATAATAAAGGTTAAGAAAAATCCGATTTACCGGATACCGTGTGTTATAGTCCAGGCGAAAAAAATCCGATTTTCCTGATACCGTGAGAAAAGTCCAGGTTGAAAAAAATTCGACTTTCCTGATACCGTCAATAAAGTCCAGGGTGAAAACTATCCAATATTCCTGATAATGTGGGTAATAGTACATCTGAAAAAAATCAGATTTTCCTGTTACCCTGGGTAATAGTCAAGGTGAAAAAAATCTGATTTACCTGATACAGTGTGTAATAGTCCAGGTGAAAATAATAAGATTTTCCTGATACCGTGTGTAATACTCCAGGTGAAAAAAAATCAGATTTTCCGGATAGCGTGAGTAATGTCCAGGGTGAAAAAAGATCCGATGTTCCTGATACCGTATGTAATAAATAATAAAGGTTAAAAAAAATCCGATTTACCGGATACCGTGTGTTATAGTCCAGGCGAAAAAAATCCAATTTTCCTGATACCGTGAGAAAAGTCCAGGTTGAAAAAAATTCGACTTTCCTGATACCGTCAATAAAGTCCAGGGTGAAAACTATCCAATATTCCTGATAATGTGGGTAATAGTACATCTGAAAAAAATCAGATTTTCCTGTTACCCTGGGTAATAGTCAAGGTGAAAAAAATCTGATTTACCTGATACAGTGTGTAATAGTCCAGGTGAAAAAAATAAGATTTTCCTGATACCGTGTGTAATACTCCAGGTGAAAAAAAATCAGATTTTCCTGATACCGTGTGTAATAAAAAGTCCAGGTTAAAAAAAATCCAATTTACCTGATACCGTGTGTAATAGGCCAGGTGAAAAAAATCAGATTTTCATGACACCGTGGGTTATAGTACAGGTGAAAAAAATCAGATTTTCCTGTTACCGTGAGAAAAGTCCAGGTTGAAAAAAAATCAGATTTTCCTGAAACCTTGTGTAATAGTCCAGGTGAAAAAAATCAGATTTTCCTGACACCGTGTTTAATAGTGTAGGTGAAAAAAATCAGATTTCCCTGATAGCGTGAATAAAGGTCAGGGTGAAAAAAATCAGATTTTCCAGATACCCTGGGTAATAGTCCAGGTGAAAAAAATCAGATTTTCCGGATAGCGTGAGTAATGTCCAGGGTGAAAAAAGATCCGATGTTCCTGATACCGTGTGTAATAAATAATAAAGGTTAAAAAAATCCAATTTACCGGATACCGTGTGTTATAGTCCAGGCAAAAAAAATCCGATTTTCCTGATACCGTGAGAAAAGTCCAGGTTGAAAAAAATTCGATTTTCCTGATACCGTGTGTAATAGTCCAGGTGAAAGAAATCAGATTTACCGGATACCGTGTGTTATAGTCAAGGTGAAAAAAATCTGATTTACCTGATACCGTGTGTAATAGTCCATATGAAAAAAATCAGATTTTCCTGATACCGTGTGTAATAAAAAGTCCAGGTTAAAAAAATCCAATTTACCTGATACCGAGTGTAATAGCCCAGGTGAAAGAAATCAGATTTACCTGATACGGTGTGTAATAGGTCAGGTGAAAAAAAGTTAGATTTTCCTGACACGTGGGTAATAGTCCAGGTGAAAAAAAATCAGATTTTCCTGATACCGTGTTTAATAGTGTAGGTGAAAAAAATCAGATTTCCCTGATAGCGTGAATAAAGGTCAGGGTGAAAAAAATCAGATTTTCCAGATACCCTGGGTAATAGGCCAGGTGAAAAAAAATCAGATTTTCCGGATAGCGTGAGTAATGTTCAGGGTGAAAAAAGATCCGATGTTCCTGATACCGTATGTAATAAATAATAAAGGTTAAAAAAAATCCGATTTACCGGATACCGTGTGTTATAGTCCAGGCGAAAAAAATCCAATTTTCCTGATACCGTGAGAAAAGTCCAGGTTGAAAAAAATTCGACTTTCCTGATACCGTCAATAAAGTCCAGGGTGAAAACTATCCAATATTCCTGATAATGTGGGTAATAGTACATCTGAAAAAAAATCAGATTTTCCTGTTACCCTGGGTAATAGTCAAGGTGAAAAAAATCTGATTTACCTGATACAGTGTGTAATAGTCCAGGTGAAAAAAATAAGATTTTCCTGATACCGTGTGTAATACTCCAGGTGAAAAAAAATCAGATTTTCCTGATACCGTGTGTAATAAAAAGTCCAGGTTAAAAAAAATCCAATTTACCTGATACCGTGTGTAATAGGCCAGGTGAAAAAAATCAGATTTTCATGACACCGTGGGTTATAGTACAGGTGAAAAAAATCAGATTTTCCTGTTACCGTGAGAAAAGTCCAGGTTGAAAAAAAATCAGATTTTCCTGAAACCTTGTGTAATAGTCCAGGTGAAAAAAATCAGATTTTCCTGACACCGTGTTTAATAGTGTAGGTGAAAAAAATCAGATTTCCCTGATAGCGTGAATAAAGGTCAGGGTGAAAAAAATCAGATTTTCCAGATACCCTGGGTAATAGTCCAGGTGAAAAAAATCAGATTTTCCGGATAGCGTGAGTAATGTCCAGGGTGAAAAAAGATCCGATGTTCCTGATACCGTGTGTAATAAATAATAAAGGTTAAAAAAATCCAATTTACCGGATACCGTGTGTTATAGTCCAGGCAAAAAAAATCCGATTTTCCTGATACCGTGAGAAAAGTCCAGGTTGAAAAAAATTCGATTTTCCTGATACCGTGTGTAATAGTCCAGGTGAAAGAAATCAGATTTACCGGATACCGTGTGTTATAGTCAAGGTGAAAAAAATCTGATTTACCTGATACCGTGTGTAATAGTCCATATGAAAAAAATCAGATTTTCCTGATACCGTGTGTAATAAAAAGTCCAGGTTAAAAAAATCCAATTTACCTGATACCGAGTGTAATAGCCCAGGTGAAAAAAAGTTAGATTTTCCTGACACGTGGGTAATAGTCCAGGTGAAAAAATAATCAGATTTTCCTGATACCGTGTGTAATAAAAAGTCCAGTTTAAAAAAGTCCGATTTACCTGATACCGTGTGTAATAGTCCAGATGAAAGAAATCAGATTTACCTGATACCGTGTGTAATAGGCCAGGTGAAAAAAATCAGATTTTCCTGACACCGTGGGTAATAGTCCAGGTGAAAAAAATCAGATTTTCCAGATAGCGTGAGTAATGTCCAGGGTGAAAAAAGATCCGATGTTCTTGATACCGTGTGTAATAAATAATAAAGGTTAAGAAAAATCCGATTTACCGGATACCGTGTGTTATAGTCCAGGCGAAAAAAATCCGATTTTCCTGATACCGTGAGAATAGTCCAGGTTGAAAAAAATTCGATTTTCCTGATACCGTCAATAAAGTCCAGGGTGAAAACTATCCAATATTCCTGATACTGGTACAGCTGGAAAAAAAATCAGATTTTCCTGTTACCCTGGGTAATAGTCAAGGTGAAAAAAATCTGATTTACCTGATACCGTGTGTAATAGTCCAGGTGAAAAAAATTAGATTTTCCTGACACCGTGGGTAATAGTCCAGGTGAAAAAAAATCAGATTTTCCTGATACCGTGTGTAATAAAAAGTCCAGGTTAAAAAAATTCGAATTACCTGATACCGTGTGTAATACTCCAGGTTAAAAAAATCAGATTTTCCTGATACCGTGTGTAATAAAAAGTCAGGGTTAAAAAAATCCGATTTACCTGATACCGTGTGTAATAGTCCAGGAGAAAGAGATCAGATTTTCCTGATACCATGTGTAATAGGCCAGGTGAAAAAAATCAGATTTTCCTAACACTGTGGGTAATAGTCCAGGTGAAAAAAATCAGATTTTCCAGATAGCGTGAGTAATGTCCAGGGTGAAAAAAGATCCGATTTTCCTGATACCGTGTGTAATAAATAATAAAGGTTAAAAAAAATTCGATTTTCCTGATACCGAGGGTTATAGTCCAGGTGGAAAAAGTGAGATTTTCCTGACACAGTGTGTAATACTCCAGGTTAAAAAAAATATCAGATTTTCCTGATAGCGTGAATATAGGTCAGGGTGAAAAAAAATCCGATTTGCCAGATACCCTGGGTAATAGTCCAGGTGAAAAAAATCAGATTTTCCTGATACCGTATTTAATAAAAAGTCCAGTTTAAAAAAATCCGATTTACCTGATACCGTGTGTAATAGTCCAGGAGAAATAAATCAGATTTTCCTGATACCGAGGGTTATAGTCCAGGGGAAAAACATCAGATTTTCCTGATACCGAGGGTTATAGTCCAGGGGAAAAAAAATCAGATTTTCCTGATAGCGTGAATAAAAGTCAGGGTGAAAAAAAATCCGATTTTCCAGATACCCTGGGTAATAGTCCAGGTGAAAAAAAATCGGATTTTTCTGTTACCGTGAGAAAAGTCCAGGTTGAAAAAAAATCAGATTTTCCTGACACCGTGGGTAATAGTCCAGGTGAAAAAAAAATCAGATTTAACTGATACCAAGGTTTATAGTCCAGGGGGAAAAAATCAGATTTTCCTGATACCGTGTGTAATAGGCCAGGTGAAAAAAATCAGATTTTCCTGAAACCGTGTGTAATAGTCCAGGTGAAAAAAATCAGATTTTCCTGATAGCATGGGTAATAGTCCAGGTGAAAAAAAATCAGATTTTCCTTATACCGTGTGTAATAAAAAGTCCAGGTCAAAAAAATCCAATTTACCTGATACCGTGTGTAATAGTCCAGGTGAAAGAAATCAGATTTACCTGATACCGTGTGTAATAGGTCAGGTGAAAAAAAATCTGATTTTCCTTATACCGTGTGTAATAAAAAGTCCAGGTTAAAAAAATCCAATTTACCTGATACCGTGTGTAATAGTCCAGGTGAAAAAAATCTGATTTTCCTGATACCGTGGGTAATAGTCCAGGTGAAAAAAAATATCAGATTTTCCTGATACCGTGTGTAATATTCCAGGTGAGAGAAATCAGATTTACCTGATACCGTGTGTAATAAAAAGTCCAGTTTTAAAAAATCCAATTTACCTGATACCGTGTGTAATAGTCCAGGTGAAATAAATCAGATTTTTCTGAAACCGTGGGTAATTGTCCAGGTGAAAAAAATCTGATTTACCTGATACCGTGTGTCCAGGTGAAAAAAATCAGATTTTCCTGATACTGAGGGTTATAGTCCAGGGGGGAAATCAGATTTTCATGATGCCGTGGTCATTATTCCAGGTGGGGAAAAAAGAGATTTTCCTGACACAGTGTGTAATACTCCAGGTTAAAAAAAATCAGATTTTCCTGATAGTGTGAATAAAGGTCAGGGTGAAATATATCTGATTTTCCAGATACCCTGGGTAATATTCCAGGAGAAAGAAATCAGATTTTCCTGATACCATGGGTAATAGTCCAGGTGAAAAAAAAAATCCAATTTATCTGATACCGTGTGTAATAGTCCAGGTGAAAAAAATCAGATTTTCCTGATACCGTGTGTAATAAAAGTCCAGGTTAAAAAAATCCGATTTACCTGATACCTTGTGTGTGAGGAGTTTCACAGCACGATCGCTGTGGCTTATTGGCACACCATGGTCATAAATCGTGGGTGATCGTTCTCCTTACCTCATCTGTTTTTCATGCTGTAACTGAGAGGCCCCAGTTAGGGCCTCTACTCAAGGCTTTTGGCCCTCCCCACAATGCCCAGGGATGGCACGTAGGCATTCAGCTATCACGCAGCTTTCGTCCAATTAGCAAGGTGTGCACGAGGCAGACATGCTGATATTTAACCAATTAAATAATCTTATGCTATCGCAGGTAACCAATGAGGATATATTGCATACCCCACTCTGGAATTTTCTTTGTCCTGTTATTCCTAATAAACACCAACCGGGCTGCCCTGCCCTATTGCCTCTTCATGAATCAAGCCTCCGCTGTCTCCTTGATCCCAAAACACAACATCTGGTGACCCGCGTCGTGATTGCTAGATCCCAACTCCCCGACTCACCGGCTGGAATAGCCCCCTGGCGCGCCATAGCCTTTTTAGGCTCCCTCAGCTTTCGAGCTCCCGATTGTGAGTATGGGGGGGGGACTTTCTTTAGGGCAAAAGGCCCATGCAAAAGAATTGCAGAGAATCATTAAGGAGAGCGGATGTCCAGACATCACGCTTAGTAGTCTAGAAGACTTCATCAAGGAAGTCGAATGCCAATGTCCTTGGTACCCAGAAATTGGATCACTCAAACGGGATGATTGGCACAGAATTGGAACAATTTTATTGGAAGAACCGAGGGCAGCAGTTCATCATTTATTGATTTGGCACAGAGTTAATGAGGCAGTCAGGAAACTAGTACCAGCAGAGGCATCTCTGACCAATCCTCTGACTCATCCACCCGAGGACTCACCACCTCCTTATCCAAAAGTGCTGCCTGCTATTTTACCACCTACGGCACCCTTGGTGCCGCCCGTCCCGAGCCTGGTTCTCCAGGCGCCGCCTGCCTACCCTGGCGGTGTGATGGGAAATGTTTGCTCTGCCATACATCGAGCCAAGAGCGATGGGGTCTTGTCACTGGAGGAGGGGGAAGAGTGGCAAGGAGAGAGTCCTTCTGCTTTTCCCATTATGGTTGAGATGGGGGTGGGGGCGGATGGGAATCCAGAGGAACGTATTCATTGGCAAGCTCTGTCATATACAGTAATTAGGGAACTTAATAAAGCTGTTAGAGAGGCTGGTGTCCGTTCACATTTTGTGCAAGGGTTGCTTGAGGGAATTGGGAATGGGTACACAATGTTGCCCCAAGACTGGAAGGATTTGTTTCGAATGATTTTGACTGCTTCACAGTATGTTGTCTGGGATAGTGAATTCCGAGCGGCTGCAGTGGCGGCTGGTACGCCACAAAACACCCCTGAGCAGATTTATGGAGCAGGGGCATTTGCTGACCTCCAACAGCAGATGCAACTCCCTCGGGAATCTTTCCACCGCACATTCATGTGCATCATGAGAGCCTTTAAAAGGGTCCCCGTCTCTGGGAAACCCACACGCTCCTTCACTTCCACACGACAGCAGCCCACTGAACCCTATCCACAGTTCATTGATAGATTGAAGGGAGCCATACAAAGACAGATAGACAACCCTGATGCCCAAGGAGAACTCCTGAGACGGCTGGCTTTTGAGCAGGCCAATGCCGATTGCAAGAAGATTTTGCAAAATGTCATTCACCGCCCCGAGTATAGCTTAGCTGACATGATTCAAGCCTGTATGGAGGTGGGCACTCAAACACATGCAATGGCCCTTCTGGCTGGAGCGATTCGTTCCGGAAACAAGCCCACTGGCAATTGTTTCAACTGCCAGAGACCGGGCCACTTCAAGAAAGACTGTCGCGCCCCCGGAGGGGGAGCGCATAAGGGGGGTGGAAAGGATGTCAAGCGCCCCAGCAAGAAGTGCCCCCGGTGTGGCAAAGGATACCATTGGGCTAGCCAGTGCAGAGCCAACCCCTCACCACAGGGAAACTAGATACCGGGCCCTCCCCGGGCCCCGGGAAAATAAAAGGGACACGGGTCGATCAGCGCAAGGCTGCTACTGCTGGCAGCGCTGGTCTTGATCTCATTAACACACATGACATGACAACTGCGTTGCCTGGAGAGCTTATCCTGATGCCTGCCGACCTTACTGGCCCCTTGCCAAAAGGGACCGTTGGTCTGGTACTGCCACGTTCATCGGCGGCCAAACATGGCATCATGATAGTTCCTGGCGTGATAGACGCAGACTACACAGGCATCATTTATGTACAATTTTGGAGTCACCTCCCATTGCAACTGCGCAAGGGGGACTCCTGGGCACAATTGATCATTGTTTCTTATGAGACCCCAGGGGGAGCGGAGCCTGCCCTTCGCAGAGGGGGGTTTGGTTCCACCCGTGCCGGGGCCGATGGAGACACCTATCATCCACAGATTGCCGCCCTTCGAGAGCAGATAGGACAGCAGAAGCCGACCCGTAAGTATTGGGTAAACGGTAAGTTGTTGGAAGGATTGTTGGATACGGGGGCGGATATTTCTGTGATAGCCGCTGGGCACTGGGATCCCTTGTGGCCAACCGAAACCGCTCCCTCAGTTTGGGGCATCGGTGGCAGCCAGGCCTCCTGGAAAAGTGCTCAGTGGTTATCTATCAGTCTCCAACCTGGCGGGCCTGAGATCGCTCGCATCAAGCCCTGTATTTTGCAAATTGATCTCAACTTGTGGGGGAGGGATTTGCTGGCACAAGTTGGTACCACCCTCATAACTCATGAATAGCCATCAACATTGTGCTCTTCCACTCTCGTGGAAGACCGATCAAGCCGTGTGAGTGGAGCAATGGCCACTTCCACAAGAGAAGTTGACTGCGCTTAAGCAGCTTGTCCAGGAACAACTGGACGCAGGTCACATTGAGCCGACTAGTAGTCCGTTCAATACCCCGGTATTTGTCATCAAAAAGAAGTCCGGGAAGTGGCGATTGCTCCATGACCTGCGGGAGATCAATAAGATAATTGAGCCAATGGGCTCGCTCCAGTGTGGAACCCTGAACCCAAATTTGATACCCCATGATTATGAGATGGCTGTCATTGACCTCAAGGATTGTTTTTATATTATTCTCCTTCAGGAAAAGGACCGGAAGTATTTTGCTTTCACGGTCCCAATGTTGAATAACTCCCAGCCCACAGCCCGGTACCATTGGAAGGTATTGCCAATGGGAATGCTCAATAGCCCCACCATGTGTCAGTTTTATGTAAATGCAGCTCTCATGCCGTACAGAAAGGCTTACCCTAATTTGATCATATATCATTACATGGATGACATCTTGGTGGCCGGGACCTCCCTCCCAGAGGGGTGGCTCCCTCGCCTTCAGGAGACCCTGAGCCTTTATGGCCTAGTAATCGCCCAGGAAAAGGTTCAGTTAGCCGAACCTTTCTCCTATCTGGGGCACCGCATGATGGCTGCGTATTCTATGCCAGCATTGCCACGGATTGAAGTTCCACCTACTGTTAGTTATGTCACCCTGCAGCAGATACTTGGAGCTATCAATTGGCTCCGCCCTTATTTTAAGCTTACCACCGCTGTGCTCAGCCCCCTCTTTGACGCTCTTAGAGCAGGGAAGAATCCAGGAGATCTGATCACCCTTACCACCCCGCAACGGGAGGTCCTTTCCATGGTTAATTCTGCCATGGCCAAGGTCTGGGTTGATAGGGCTGAGACGAATTGCCCCCCCAAGCTCCTTTGCTTGGGAGATGTGAAACAATTATATGCTGTCATACATCAGGAGCCTTTAGATGGGAAAATTCGTATTTTAGAATGGTTGTATCTTTCACACACCACAAAAAATACCATTACCCCCTTTTTGAGCATGTTGGCGCAGGTCATCTCTAAAGGCCACCGCCGCTGTATCGCCCTGTTTGCCCTGGATCCCATGGAGATTGTGGTTCCCATCCCCCTTGCAGTTTGGGAAGCGGGATTGCGCTCTTCTATCGAGCTGCAACTTGCTATGGCAGATTTTACAGGCCAGATAGTGTACCACTCTCCTAAGGATCCTCGGCTCCAAGTTGCTCAGCATATACCTTTGAAGCTTTTCCACCTCCTCTCTCCCACGCCCCTTTCGCCGGCTCTCACTGTCTTCACTGATGGTAGCCCGAGCCGTGGGGTGGTTGCCTGGCAGGAGCAGGGGACATGGAAAAGTCAATTTACACTGCCACAGCGCTCGCCACAGCGCGCAGAGCTTGCGGCGGTTGTTCTTGCCTTTAGTCTGTTTCAGGATCAGCCTGTTAACTTGATCTCTGATAGCCTGTATGTCACCAATGTCGTGTCCAACATTGTGGGAAGTTATGTGTCACCTTCAGTAGATAGCAACTTGCTGTCACTGTTCCTGTCTCTACAGATGCTGCTCCAACGGAGAACAGTACCCTTTTTCATTGCACACATTCGTAGTCATCAGCCATTTCCCGGCCCCTTGACCGAAGGGAATGACCGTGCAGATGGCGCATTACGTGCCATGTATTGTTCCCCCATTGAAAGCCATGCTTTGCATCATCAGAATGCCAAAGCTCTTGCTAGAGAGTTTCACATTCCCCTTGCGGATGCAAGGGCCATAATTCAGCAATGTCCACAATGTTCACAACAGCCCCAGAATCCTGCTGCAGGAGTAAATCCTCGCGGTCTGGGTGCTAATCAGCTCTGGCAGATGGATGTTACCCATTTTGCACCTTTTGCACCATGGAAATATTTACATGTTTGTGTTGACACCTACTCTGGCTATATCTGGGTCACGCCCCAGAAGGGAGAAAAGGTCAAACACGTTTGCAATCACCTTGTCCGCTGCTTCGCGGTCATGGGAAAAACTGACCATTTGAAGACCGATAACGTCCCCGCCTATTGTTCTACTGCCCTAGCAGAGTTTTGTACCCGCTGGCAGATTGTCCACACATTCGGCATCCCTTATAATTCTCAGGGACAGGCCGTGGTTGAGCGGGCCAATAAAACACTGAAAGAGGCACTGGATCACCAAAAAAGGAAAGGGGGGACTATCCCCCTCTCACTTCCAGAAAAGGAGGAGTGGCTTGCTAGTGTACTGTTTACCCTAAACCATCTTAACGTGTCTCAATTTAATTCTCAATTTTTATCCAGGGCTCAGCGTCACTACCGCCAGCTTGAGGTTCTGCCTGCCCCCCAGGTCCAGTACAGACGCCTGCCGGACCCGGAGTGGAAAGGGCCTGTTCCCCTCGTCACCTGGGGGAGAGGCTACGCCGCAGTGTCTACGCCAGAAGGTCCTCTTTGGGTCCCTGCCCGGTTTGTTCAACCGTGGAAGCATGGCATGGCATCAGGGTCTCAGCAACCCCATTCCAAACTTCGACCTTCACCTGCACGAGCCCCCGGAGAGGAGACGGAACCGAGGGGGAAGGCGAAGGGGGCAGAACCTGCCGATAACCTGGGGCCAGGTGAAAGCATTGTCAGATGAAGCCCAGTCCGTGCTGGACGAAATCCGGGTGGAAAAGACTCCTGAGAACTTTGTTGTTGCTATCATAGCTTGTCTAAATGCTAATTCTATAATGATTCTTTGTTGCTACATGCTTCTCTTTCCAGGAGCGCTTGCCGTCCAAGATGAGCTGTCCCAACGCTTTGAGTATAACCTGTGGTATAAGCTTGCCCGCATTTCTAATCAAACTGAGTTTTGCCTTAAGCAAAGCGTTGACTCCTATCACCTGTTAAGCACCTGTCTTATTCCCATTTGCTACAGTCCCCAAAACGTCAGTAGGTCAGTGTTGGGTTACGATATGGCCGACTTTAATGACCAGGTCAATAACAAATATGCTCTTAGCCCCTTTTGGGGAAAGGCAACCAAAAGGCTGCCCTTTGATGCCCTGTCTCTCTATACTCCTATTGTAGCTGTTAGCAATGCTAGTAAATGTGCCAGGGTTGTGAACTGTACTCAACATAAGTCAAAGCCTCGCTGTTTCCAGCCTGGTCGCGGTCTTAATTGCACCGGGAGAGAAACGGAGGACCTTCATTTTAACTTTCAGCACATTCTGTTGCCTTCTGGGTGGTTCTGGACCTGTGGGTCACGAACTTGGAACTATATTCCTGCTAACCTCTCTACAACCACTTGTTGCCTTAGCCGTATGGTTGTTGCTTTGCCCAACCGCACTACGCTGGTCCGTCAGCGTCCCGCCCACAAACGCATCACCCGGGGTATTGCCGCTGAGCAGCTACCCTCTGATTGCGATAGCACTGTTAAGGTGCTTTCCCAGGCCGAGTACACATCCTTAGCCATCAGTCTTGTTGGCGTGCCTGGCCTGGCAGCCGGGAATGCAAGGCAGCTTGGAAAGCTTGCTTGTGCATTTGTAAAAGCCATTAATCACACTTCCCAAGCTATTAGCCTCCTGAACAGGGAGCAATTTCAGCTTCGCAACGCCATTTTAGATAACCGTGCCGCGATCGATTATTTGCTAATGTTGCATCATCAAGGTTGTGAGTCTGTGAATAATATGTGTTGCTTTAACTTATCTGATAATTCTAATAAGGTACAAAACCAATTGGATTCTTTAACCAAAATTGTTTCTGATATTAAGCAAAATCCTCTGCCTTCGTGGTGGAGCACTCTTTGGTCATGGCTTCCCAACGGAGCTTGGATACGGATCATCCTGCAGTATGGTTTAATTATTCTTGCCATTCTGATAACTGCCTGTTGCTTTATTCAATGCATACCTTCGTTGCTAGCCACCTGCCTGCAAGGATTTCGCTTCCGGCCTTGTGCACGCAAGGACCAAATTTATTATGCTTATAAGCTTCTTAAAAACAGAAGGGGGAAGATGTGAGGAGTTTCACAGCACGATCGCTGTGGCCTATTGGCACACCATGGTCATAAATCGTGGGTGATCGTTCTCCTTACCTCATCTGTTTTTCACGCTGTAACTGAGAGGCCCCAGTTAGGGCCTCTACTCAAGGCTTTTGGCCCTCCCCACAATGCCCAGGGATGGCACGTAGTCATCAAGCTATCACGCAGCTTTCGTCCAATTAGCAAGGTGTGCACGAGGCAGACATGCTGATATTTAACCAATTAAATAATCTTATGCTATCGCAGGTAACCAATGAGGATATATTGCATACCCCACTCTGGAATTTTCTTTGTCCTGTTATTCCTAATAAACACCAACCGGGCTGCCCTGCCCTATTGCCTCTTCATGAATCAAGCCTCCGCTGTCTCCTTGATCCCAAAACACAACACTTGTGTAATAGTCCAGGTGAAAGAGTCCAGGTGAAAGATATCAGATTTTCCTGATACCGTGGGGAAAGTCCAGGGGGAAAAAAATCCGATGTTCCTGATATTGAGGGTTATAGTCCAGGTAAAAACATCAGATTTTCCTGTTACCGTGAGATAAGTCCAAGTTGAAAAAAATCAGATTTTCCTGAAACCGTGTGTAATAGTCCAGGTGAAAAAAATCAGATTTTCCTGATACCGTGTGTAATAAAAGTCCAGGTTAAAAAAATCCAATTTACCTGATACCTTGTGTAATAGTCCAGGTGAAAGAAATCAGATTTTCCTGATACCGTGGGGAAAGTCCATGGTGAAAAAAATCAGATGTTCCTGATATTGAGGGTTATAGTCCAGGTGAAAAACATCAGATTTTCCTGATACCGTGGGTTATAGTCAATTTGAAAAAAAAAATCCGATTTTCCTGATACCGTGAATAAAGTCCTGGATGAAAAAAATCAGATTTTCCTGATTCCGTGAATAAAGTCCAGGTGAAAAAAATCTGATTTACCTGATACCGTGTGTAATAGGCCAGGTGAAAAAAATCAGATTTTCCTGACACCGTGGGTAATACTCCAGGTGAAAAAAAATCAGATTTTCCTGATACCGAGGGTTATAGTCCAGGTGAAAAAAATGAGATTTACCTGATACCGTGTGTAATAGTCCAGGTGAAAGAAATCAGATTTACCTGATACCGTGTGTAATAGGCCAGGTGAAAAAAATCAGATTTTCCTGACACCGTGGGTAATAGTCCATATGAAAAAAATCTGATTTTCCTGATACCGTGTGTAATAGTCCAGGTGAAAGAAATCAGATTTACCGGATACCGTGTGTTATAGTCAAGGTGAAAAAAATCTGATTTACCTGATACCGTGTGTAATAGTCCATATGAAAAAAATCAGATTTTCCTGATACCGTGTGTAATAAAAAGTCCAGGTTAAAAAAATCCAATTTACCTGATACCGAGTGTAATAGCCCACGTGAAAGAAATCAGATTTTCCTGATAGCGTGAATAAAGGTCAGGGTGAAAAAAAATCCGATTTGCCAGATACCCTGGGTAATAGTCCAGGAGAAATAAATCAGATTTTCCTGATACCGAGGGTTATAGTCCAGGTGAAAAACATCAGATTTTCCAGATACCCTGGGTAATAGTCCAGGTGAAAAAAAATCAGATTTTCCTGATACCGTGTGTAATAGTCCAGGTTAAAAAAATCAGATTTTCCATACAGCGTGGGTTATAGTCCAGGTGAAAAAAAATAAGATTTTCCTGATAGCGTGGGTAATAGTCCAGGTGAAAAAAAATCAGATTTTCCTTATACCGTGTGTAATAACAAGTCCAGGTCAAAAAAATCCAATTTACCTGATACCGTGTGTAATAAAAAGTCCAGGTTAAAAAAATCCAATTTACCTGATACCATGTGTAATAGTCCAGGTGAAAGAAATCAGATTTACCTGATAACGTGGGTAAGAGTCCAGGCGAAAAAAAATCAGATTTTCCTGATATCGTGTGTAATAAAAAGTCCAGGTTAAAAAAATCCGATTTACTTTATACCGTGTGTAATACTCCAGGTTAAAAAAAATCCGGTTTTCCTGATAGCGTGAATAAAGGTCAGGGTGAAAAAAATCCGATTTTCCAGAAACACTGGGTAATAGTCCAGGTGAAAAAAAAACAGATTTTCCTGATACCGTGAGTAATAGGCCAGGTGAAAAAATCAGATTTTCCTGATACCGTGGGTAATAGTCCAGGTGAAAAAAAATCAGATTTTCCTGATACCGTGTGTAATAAAAAGTCCAGGTTAAAAAATCCGATTTACCTGATACCGTGTGTATTACTCCAGGTTAAAAAAAAATCAGATTTTCCTAATAGCGTGAATAAAGGTCAGGGTGAAAAAAAATCAGATTTTCCAGATAACCTGGGTAATTTACCTGATACCGTTTGTAATAGGTCAGGTGAAAAAAATCAGATTTTGCTGATAGCGTGAATAAAGGTCAGGGTGAAAAAAATCAGATTTTCCAGATAACCTGGGTAATAGTCCAGGTGAAAAAAAATCAGATTTTCCTGATACCGTGTGTAATAGTCCAGATGAAAAAAATCAGATTTTCCTGACACCGTGGGTAATAGTCCAGGTGAAAAAAAATCAGATTTTCAAGATTCCGAGGGTTATAGTCCAGGGGAAAACAATCAGATTTTCCTGATGCCATGGTCATTATTCCAGGTGGAAAAAAAAAGAGATTTTCCTGACACAGTGTGTAATACTCCAGGTTAAAAAAAATCAGATTTTCCTGATAGTGTGAATAAAGGTCAGGGTGAAATAAATCCGATTTTCCAGATACCCTGGGTAATATTCCAGGTGAAAAAAAATCAGATTTTCCTGATACCGTGTGTAACAAAAAGTCCAGGTTAAAAAAATTCGAATTACCTGATACCGTGTGTAATACTCCAGGTTAAAAAAAATTCGATTTTCTGATATCATGGGTAATAGTCCAGGTGGAAAAAAAATCCAATTTATCAGATACCGTGTGTAATAGTCCAGGTGAAAGAAATCAGATTTACCTGATACCGTGTGTAATAGGTCAGGTGAAAAAAATCAGATTTTCCTGACACCGTGGGTAATACTCCAGGTGAAAAAAAAATCAGATTTTCCTGATACCGTGTGTAATAAAAACTCCAGGTTAAAAAAATCCGATTTACCTGATACCGTGTGTAATAGTCCAGGAGAAAGAAATCAGATTTTCCAGATAGCGTGAGTAATGTCCAGGTTGAAAAAAGATCCGATGTTCCTGATACCGTGTGTAATAAATAATAAAGGTTAAAAAAATCTGATTTTCCTGATACCGTCAATAAAGTCCAGGGTGAAAACAATCCAACCTTTCTGATACTGTGGGTAATAGTACAGCTGAAAAAAAATCATATTTTCCTGTTACCCAAGTATCAGGAAAATCTGTTTTTTTTCACCTGGACTATTACCCAGGGTATCTGGAAAATTGAATTTTTTTCACCCTGACCTTTATTCACGCTATTAGGAAAATCTGATTTTTTTTAACCTGGAGTAATACACAAGGTATCAGGTAAATCGGATTTTTTTAACCTCGACTTTTTATTACACATGGTATCAGGAAAATCTGATTTTTTTTCACCTGGACTATTACCCACGGTATCAGGAAAATCTGATTTTTTTCTCCTGGACTATTACACACGGTATCAGGTAAATCAGATTTTTTTTCACCTTGACTATTACCCAGGGTAACAGGAAAATCTGATTTTTTTTTCAGCTGTACTATTACCCACAGTATCAGGAATATTGGATAGTTTTCACCCTGGACTTTATTGACGGTATCAGGAAAATCGAATTTTTTTCAACCTGGACTTTTCTCACGGTATCAGGAAAATCAGATTTTTTTCGCCTGGACTATAACATACGGTATCCGGTAAATCGGATTTTTTTTAACCTTTATGATTTATTACACACGGTATCAGGTACATCGGATCTTTTCTCACCCTGGACATTACTCACGCTATCAGGAAAATCTGTTGTTTTTTTTCACCTGGACTATTACCCACGGTATCAGGAAAATCTAATTTTTTTCAACCTGGACTTTTCTCACGGTAACAGGAAAATCTGATATTTTTCACGTGGACTATAACCCACGGTGTCATGAAAATCTGATTTTTTTTCACTTGGCCTATTACACACGGTATCATGGAAAATCTGATATTTTTCACCTGGACTATTACCCAGGGTATCAGGTAAATCGGATTTTTTTTAACCTGGACTTTTTATTACACACGGTATAAGGAAAATCTGATTTTTTTTCACCTGGACTATTACCCACGGTATCAGGAAAATCTTTTTTTTTCACCTGAACTATTACACACGGTATCAGGTAAATCAGATTTTTTTCACCTGGACTATTACCCAGGGTATCTGGAAAATCGAATTTTTTTCACCCTGACCTTTATTCACGCTATTAGGAAAATCGGATTTTTTTTAACCTGGAGTAATACACACGGTATCAGGTAAATCGGATTTTTTTAACCTCGACTTTTTATTACACATGGTATCAGGAAAATCTGATTTTTTTTCACCTGGACTATTACCCACGGTATCAGTAAAATCTGATTTTTTTCACCTGGACTATTACACACGGTATCAGGTAAATCAGATTTTTTTTCACCTTGACTATTACCCAGGGTAACAGGAAAATCTTTTTTTTTCACCTGGACTATTACCCACGGTATCAGGAAAATCTGATTTTTTTCACCCTGACCTTTATTCACGCTATTAGGAAAATCTGATTTTTTTTCACCTGGACTATTACCCACGGTATCAGGAAAATCTGATTTTTTTCACCTGGACTATTACACACGGTATCAGGTAAATCAGATTTTTTTTCACCTTGACTATAACCCAGGGTAACAGGAAAATCTGATTTTTTTTCAGCTGTACTATTACCCACAGTATCAGGAATATTGGATAGTTTTCACCCTGGACTTTATTGACGGTATCAGGAAAATCGAATTTTTTTCAACCTGGACTTTTCTCACGGTATCAGGAAAATCAGATATTTTTCGCTTGGACTATAACATACGGTATCCGGTAAATCGGATTTTTTTTAACCTTTATGGTTTATTACACACGGTATCAGGTACATCGGATCTTTTCTCACCCTGGACATTACTCACGCTATCAGGAAAATCTGTTGTTTTTTTTCACCTGGACTATTACCCACGGTATCAGGAAAATCTAATTTTTTTCAACCTGGACTTTTCTCACGGTAACAGGAAAATCTGATATTTTTCACCTGGACTATAACCCACGGTGTCATGAAAATCTGATTTTTTTCACTTGGCCTATTACACACGGTATCATGGAAAATCTGATATTTTTCACCTGGACTATTACCCAGGGTATCAGGTAAATCGCATTTTTTTAACCTGGACTTTTTATTACACACGGTATAAGGAAAATCTGATTTTTTTTCACCTGGACTATTACCCAGGGTATCTGGAAAATCGGATTTTTTTCACCCTGACCTTTATTCACGCTATTAGGAAAATCTGATTTTTTTTAACCTGGAGTAATACACACTTTATCAGGTAAATCGGATTTTTTTAACCTCGACTTTTTATTACACATGGTATCAGGAAAATCTGGTTTTTTTTCACCTGGACTATTACCCACGGTATCAGTAAAATCTGATTTTTTTCACCTGGACTTTTTATTACACACGGTATCAGGTAAATCAGATTTTTTTTCACCTTGACTATTACCCAGGGTAACAGGAAAATCTTTTTTTTTCAACCTGGACTTTTCTCACGGTATCAGGAAAATCAGATATTTTTCGCTTGGACTATAACATACGGTATCCGGTAAATCGGATTTTTTTTAACCTTTATGATTTATTACACACGGTATCAGGTACATCGGATCTTTTCTCACCCTGGACATTACTCACGCTATCAGGAAAATCTGTTGTTGTTTTTCACCTGGACTATTACCCACGGTATCAGGAAAATCTAATTTTTTTCAACCTGGACTTTTCTCACGGTAACAGGAAAATCTGATATTTTTCACCTGGACTATAACCCACGGTGTCATGAAAATCTGATTTTTTTCACTTGGCCTATTACACACGGTATCATGGAAAATCTGATATTTTTCACCTGGACTATTACCCAGGGTATCAGGTAAATCGGATTTTTTTAACCTGGACTTTTTATTACACACGGTATAAGGAAAATCTGATTTTTTTTCACCTGGACTATTACCCACGGTATCAGGAAAATCTTTTTTTTTCACCTGAACTATTACACACGGTATCAGGTAAATCAGATTTTTTTCACCTGGACTATTACCCAGGGTATCTGGAAAATCGGATTTTTTTCACCCTGACCTTTATTCACGCTATTAGGAAAATCTGATTTTTTTTAACCTGGAGTAATACACACGGTATCAGGTAAATCGGATTTTTTTAACCTCGACTTTTTATTACACATGGTATCAGGAAAATCTGATTTTTTTTCACCTGGACTATTACCCACGGTATCAGTAAAATCTGATTTTTTTCACCTGGACTATTACACACGGTATCAGGTAAATCAGATTTTTTTTCACCTTGACTATTACCCAGGGTAACAGGAAAATCTTTTTTTTTCACCTGGACTATTACCCACGGTATCAGGAAAATCTGATTTTTTTCACCTGGACTATTACCCAGGGTATCTGGAAAATCGGATTTTTTTCACCCTGACCTTTATTCACGCTATTAGGAAAATCTGATTTTTTTTCACCTGGACTATTACCCACGGTATCAGGAAAATCTGATTTTTTTCACCTGGACTATTACACACGGTATCAGGTAAATCAGATTTTTTTTCACCTTGACTATTACCCAGGGTAACAGGAAAATCTGATTTTTTTTCAGCTGTACTATTACCCACAGTATCAGGAATATTGGATAGTTTTCACCCTGGACTTTATTGACGGTATCAGGAAAATCGAATTTTTTTCAACCTGGACTTTTCTCACGGTATCAGGAAAATCAGATATTTTTCGCTTGGACTATAACATACGGTATCCGGTAAATCGGATTTTTTTTAACCTTTATGATTTATTACACACGGTATCAGGTACATCGGATCTTTTCTCACCCTGGACATTACTCACGCTATCAGGAAAATCTGTTGTTTTTTTTCACCTGGACTATTACCCACGGTATCAGGAAAATCTAATTTTTTTCAACCTGGACTTTTCTCACGGTAACAGGAAAATCTGATATTTTTCACCTGGACTATAACCCACGGTGTCATGAAAATCTGATTTTTTTCACTTGGCCTATTACACACGGTATCATGGAAAATCTGATATTTTTCACCTGGACTATTACCCAGGGTATCAGGTAAATCGCATTTTTTTAACCTGGACTTTTTATTACACACGGTATAAGGAAAATCTGATTTTTTTTCACCTGGACTATTACCCAGGGTATCTGGAAAATCGGATTTTTTTCACCCTGACCTTTATTCACGCTATTAGGAAAATCTGATTTTTTTTAACCTGGAGTAATACACACGGTATCAGGTAAATCGGATTTTTTTAACCTCGACTTTTTATTACACATGGTATCAGGAAAATCTGGTTTTTTTTCACCTGGACTATTACCCACGGTATCAGTAAAATCTGATTTTTTTCACCTGGACTTTTTATTATACACGGTATCAGGTAAATCAGATTTTTTTCACCTTGACTATTACCCAGGGTAACAGGAAAATCTTTTTTTTTCACCTGGACAATTACCCACGGTATCCGGAAAATCTGATTTTTTTCACCTGGACTATTACCCAGGGTATCTGGAAAATCGGATTTTTTTCACCCTGACCTTTATTCACACTATGAGGAAAATCTGATTTTTTTTAACCTGGAGTATTACACACGGTATCAGGTAAATCGGATTTTTTTCACCTGGACTATTACCCAGGGTATCAGGTAAATCGGATTTTTTTAACCTGGACTTTTTATTACACACGGTATAAGGAAAATCTGATTTTTTTTTAACCTGGAGTATTACACACGGTATCAGGTAAATTGGATTTTTTTTCACCTGGAGTATTACCCATGGTGTCATGAAAATCGGATTTTTTTCACCTGGCCTATTACACACGGTATCAGGAAAATCAGATATTTTTCACCTGGACTATTACCCAGGGTATCAGGTAAATCGGATTTTTTTAACCTGGACTTTTTATTACAAACGGTATAAGGAAAATCTGATTTTTTTTCACCTGGACTATTACCCACGGTATCAGGAAAATCTTTTTTTTTCACCTGGACTATTACCCAGGGTATCTGGAAAATCGAATTTTTTTCACCCTGACCTTTATTCACGCTATTAGGAAAATCTGATTTTTTTTAACCTGGAGTAATACACAAGGTATCAGGTAAATCGAATTTTTTTAACCTCGACTTTTTATTACACATGGTATCAGGAAAATCTGATTTTTTTTCACCTGAACTATTACACACGGTATCAGGTAAATCAGATTTTTTTCACCTGGACTATTACCCAGGGTATCTGGAAAATCGGATTTTTTTCACTCTGACCTTTATTCACGCTATTAGGAAAGTCTGATTTTTTTTAACCTGGAGTAATAGACACGGTATCAGGTAAATCTGATTTTTTTAACCTCGACTTTTTATTACACATGGTATCAGGAAAATCTGATTTTTTTTCACCTGGACTATTACCCACGGTATCAGTAAAATCTGATTTTTTTAACCTCGACTTTTTATTACACATGGTATCAGGTAAATCAGATTTTTTTTCACCTTGACTATTACCCAGGGTAACAGGAAAATCTTTTTTTTCACCTGGACTATTACCCACGGTATCAGGAAAATCTGATTTTTTTCACCTGGACTTTTTATTACACACGGTATAAGGAAAATCTGATTTTTTTTCACCTGGACTATTACCTACGGTATCAGGAAAATCTTTTTTTTCACCTGGACTATTACACACGGTATCAGGTAAATTGGATTTTTTTAACCTTGACTTTTTATTACACACGGTCTAAGGAAAATCTGATTTTTTTTCACCTTGACTATTACCCACGGTATCAGGAAAATCTGTTTTTTTTCACCTGGACTATTACCCAGGGTATCTGGAAAATTGAATTTTTTTCACCCTGACCTTTATTCACGCTATTAGGAAAATCTGATTTTTTTTAACCTGGAGTAATACACAAGGTATCAGGTAAATCGAATTTTTTTAACCTCGACTTTTTATTACACATGGTATCAGGAAAATCTGATTTTTTTTCACCTGGACTATTACCCACGGTATCAGGAAAATCTGATTTTTTTCACCTGGACTATTACACACGGTATCAGGTAAATCAGATTTTTTTTCACCTTGACTATTACCCAGGGTAACAGGAAAATCTGATTTTTTTTCAGCTGTACTATTACACAGTATCAGGAATATTGGATAGTTTTCACCCTGGACTTTATTGACGGTATCTGGAAAATCGAATTTTTTTCAACCTGGACTTTTCTCACGGTATCAGGAAAATCAGATTTTTTTCGCCTGGACTGTAACATACGGTATCCGGTAAATCGGATTTTTTTAACCTTTATGATTTATTACACACGGTATCAGGTACATCGGATCTTTTCTCACCCTGGACATTACTCACGCTATCAGGAAAATCTGTTGTTTTTTTTCACCTGGACTATTACCCACGGTATCAGGAAAATCTAATTTTTTTCAACCTGGACTTTTCTCACGGTAACAGGAAAATCTGATTTTTTTCACCTGGACTATAACCCACGGTGTCATGAAAATCTGATTTTTTTCACTTGGCCTATTACACACGGTATCATGGAAAATCTGATATTTTTCACCTGGACTATTACCCAGGGTATCTGGAAAATCGGATTTTTTTCACCCTGACCTTGACTTTTTATTAGACACGGTCTAAGGAAAATCTGATTTTTTTTCACCTGGACTATTACCCACGGTATCAGGAAAATCTGATTTTTTTTCACCTGAACTATTACACACGGTATCAGGTAAATCAGATTTTTTTCACCTGGACTATTACCCAGGGTATCTGGAAAATCGGATTTTTTTCACCCTGACCTTTATTCACGCTATTAGGAAAATCTGATTTTTTTTAACCTGGAGTAATACACACGGTATCAGGTAAATCGGATTTTTTTAACCTCGACTTTTTATTACACATGGTATCAGGAAAATCTGATTTTTTTTCACCTGGACTATTACCCACGGTATCAGTAAAATCTGATTTTTTTTCACCTGGACTATTACCCAGGGTATCTGGAAAATCGGATTTTTTTCACCCTGACCTTTATTCACGCTATTAGGAAAATCTGATTTTTTTTCACCTGGACACCCACGGTATCAGGAAAATCTGATTTTTTTCACCTGGACTATTACACACGGTATCAGGTAAATCAGATTTTTTTTCACCTTGACTATTACCCAGGGTAACAGGAAAATGATTTTTTTTCCAGCTGTACTATTACCCACAGTATCAGGAATATTGGATAGTTTTCACCCTGGACTTTATTGACGGTATCAGGAAAGTCGAATTTTTTTCAACCTGGACTTTTCTCACGGTATCAGGAAAATTGGATTTTTTTCGCCTGGACTATAACACACGGTATCCGGTAAATCGGATTTTTTTAACCTTTATTATTTATTACATACGGTATCAGGAACATCGGGTCTTTTTTCACCCTGGACATTACTCACGCAATCCGGAAAATCTGATTTTTTTTCACCTGGCCTATTACCCAGGGTATCTGGAAAATCTGATTTTTTTCACCCTGACCTTTATTCACGCTATCAG
The DNA here is from genome assembly GCA_035047345.1 of Bradypodion ventrale. Taxonomy (NCBI): domain Eukaryota; kingdom Metazoa; phylum Chordata; class Lepidosauria; order Squamata; family Chamaeleonidae; genus Bradypodion; species Bradypodion ventrale. Next base: position 194,143,533 of record JAWDJE010000004.1, read on the forward strand.
GGAAATCTGATTTTTTTCACCTACACTATTAAACACGGTATCAGGAAAATCTGATTTTTTTTAACCTGGAGTAATACACACGGTATCAGGTAAATCGGATTTTTTTAACCTCGACTTTTTATTACACATGGTATCAGGAAAATCTGATTTTTTTTCACCTGGACTATTACCCACGGTATCAGTAAAATCAGATTTTTTTCCCCTGGACTATTACCCAGGGTATCTGGAAAATCGCATTTTTTCACCCTGACCTTTATTCACGCTATTAGGAAAATCTGATTTTTTTTAACCTGGAGTAATACACACGGTATCAGGTAAATCGGATTTTTTTCACCTGGACTATTACACACGGTATCAGGTAAATCAGATTTTTTTTCACCTTGACTATTACCCAGGGTAACAGGAAAATCTGATTTTTTTTCAGCTGTACTATTACCCTCAGTATCAGGAATATTGGATAGTTTTCACCCTGGACTTTATTGACGGTATCAGGAAAGTCGAATTTTTTCCAACCTGGACTTTTCTCACGGTATCAGGAAAATTGGATTTTTTTCGCCTGGACTATAACACACGGTATCCGGTAAATCGGATTTTTTTAACCTTTATTATTTATTACATACGGTATCAGGAACATCGGGTCTTTTTTCACCCTGGACATTACTCACGCAATCCGGAAAATCTGATTTTTTTTCACCTGGCCTATTACCCAGAGTATCTGGAAAATCTGATTTTTTTCAACCTGGACTTTTCTCACGGTAATAGGAAAATCTGATTTTTTTCACCTGGACTATAACCCACGGTGTCATGAAAATCTGATTTTTTTCACTTGGCCTATTACACCCGGTTTCAGGTAAATCTGTTTTTTTTCACCTGGACTATTACCCAGGGTATCAGGTAAATCGGATTTTTTTAACCTGGACTTTTTTTTACACACGGTATCAGGAAAATCTTTTTTTTTTCACCTGGACTATTACACACGGTATCAGGAAAATCTGATTTTTTTTAACCTGGAGTAATACACACGGTATCAGGTAAATCGGATTTTTTTAACCTCGACTTTTTATTACACATGGTATCAGGAAAATCTGATTTTTTTTCACCTGGACTATTACCCACGGTATCAGTAAAATCAGATTTTTTTCCCCTGGACTATTACCCAGGGTATCTGGAAAATCGCATTTTTTTCACCCTGACCTTTATTCACGCTATTAGGAAAATCTGATTTTTTTTAACCTGGAGTAATACACACGGTATCAGGTAAATACACACGGTATCAGGTAAATCGGATTTTTTTAACCTCGACTTTTTATTACACATGGTATCACGAAAATCTGATTTTTTTTCACCTGGACTATTACCCACGGTATTAGGAAAATCTGATTTTTTTCACCTGGACTATTACACACGGTATCAGGTAAATCAGATTTTTTTTCACCTTGACTATTACCCAGGGTGACAGGAAAATCTTTTTTTTTCACCTGGACTATTACCCACGGTATCAGGAAAATCTGATTTTTTTCACCTGGACTATTACCCAGGGTATCTGGAAAATCGGATTTTTTTCACCCTGACCTTTATTCACGCTATTAGGAAAATCTGATTTTTTTTCACCTGGACACCCACGGTATCAGGAAAATCTGATTTTTTTCACCTGGACTATTACACACGGTATCAGGTAAATCAGATTTTTTTTCACCTTGACTATTACCCAGGGTAACAGGAAAATCTGATTTTTTTTTCAGCTGTACTATTACCCACAGTATCAGGAATATTGGATAGTTTTCACCCTGGACTTTATTGACGGTATCAGGAAAATCGAATTTTTTTCAACCTGGACTTTTCTCACGGTATCAGGAAAATCAGATATTTTTTGCTTGGACTATAACATACGGTATCCGGTAAATCGGATTTTTTTTAACCTTTATGATTTATTACACACGGTATCAGGTACATCGGATCTTTTCTCACCCTGGACATTACTCACGCTATCAGGAAAATCTGTTTTTTTTTCCACCTGGACTATTACCCACGGTGTCAGGAAAATCTGATTTTTTTCAACCTGGACTTTTCTCACGGTAATAGGAAAATCTGATTTTTTTCACCTGGACTATAACCCACGGTGTCATGAAAATCTGATTTTTTTCACTTGGCCTATTACACCCGGTTTCAGGTAAATCTGTTTTTTTTCACCTGGACTATTACCCAGGGTATCAGGTAAATCAGATTTTTTTCACCTGGACTATTACCCAGGGTATCTGGAAAATCGGATTTTTTTCACCCTGACCTTTATTCACGCTATTAGGAAAATCTGATTTTTTTTAACCTGGAGTAATACACACAGTATCAGGTAAATCGGATTTTTTTAACCTCGACTTTTTATTACACATGGTATCAGGTAAGTCAGATTTTTTTCACCTGAACTATTACACACGGTATCAGGTAAATCAGATTTTTTTCACCTGGACTATTACCCAGGGTATCTGGAAAATCGGATTTTTTTCACCCTGACCTTTATTAACGCTATTAGGAAAATCTGATTTTTTTTAACCTGGAGTAATACACACGGTGTCAGGTAAATCGGATTTTTTTAACCTCGACTTTTTATTACACATGGTATCAGTAAAATCTGATTTTTTTTCACCTGGACTATTACACACGGTATCAGGTAAATCAGATTTTTTTTCACCTTGATTATTACCCAGGGTAACAGGAAAATCTTTTTTTTTTCACCTGGACTATTACCCACGGTATCAGGAAAATCTGATTTTTTTCACCTGGACTATTACCCAGGGTATCTGGAAAATCGGATTTTTTTCACCCTGACCTTTATTCACGCTATTAGGAAAATCTGATTTTTTTTCACCTGGACTATTACCCACGGTATCAGGAAAATCTGATTTTTTTTCACCTGGACTATTACACACGGTATCAGGTAAATCAGATTTTTTTTCACCTTGACTATTACCCAGGGTAACAGGAAAATCTGATTTTTTTCAGCTGTACTTTTACCCACAGTATCAGGAATATTGGATAGTTTTCACCCTGGACTTTATTGACGGTATCAGGAAAATCGAATTTTTTCAACCTGGACTTTTCTCACGGTATCAGGAAAATCAGATATTTTTCGCTTGGACTATAACATACGGTATCCGGTAAATTGAATTTTTTTTAACCTTTATGATTTATTACACACGGTATCAGGTACATCGGATTTTTTCTCACCCTGGACATTACTCACGCTATCAGGAAAATATGTTTTTTTTTTCACCTGGACTGTTACCCACGGTATCAGGAAAATCTAATTTTTTAACCTGGAGTATTACACACGGTATCAGGTAAATTGGATTTTTTTAACCTGGACTTTTTATTACACACGGTATAAGGAAAATCTGATTTTTTTTCACCTGGACTATTACCCACGGTATCAGGAAAATCTTATTTTTTTCACCTGGACTATTACCCAGGGTATCTGGAAAATCGGATTTTTTTCACCCTGACCTTTATTCACACTATCAGGAAAATCTGATTTTTTTAAACCTGGAGTATTACACACGGTATCAGGTAAATCGGATTTTTTTCACCTGGACTATTACCCAGGGTATCAGGTAAATCGGATTTTTTTAACCTGGACTTTTTATTACACACGGTATAAGGAAAATCTGATTTTTTTTAACCTGGACTATTACCCAGGGTATCTGGGAAATCGGATTTTTTTCACCCTGACCTTTATTCACACTATCAGGAAAATCTGATTTTTTTTAACCTGGAGTATTACACACGGTATCAGGTAAATCGGATTTTTTTTCACCTGGAGTATTACCCATGGTTTCATGAAAATCGGATTTTTTTCACCTGGCCTATTACACACGGTATCAGGAAAATCAGATATTTTTCACCTGGACTATTACCCAGGGTATCAGGTAAATCGGATTTTTTTAACCTGGACTTTTTATTACACACGGTATAAGGAAAATCTGATTTTTTTTTCACCTGGACTATTACCTACGGTATCAGGAAAATCTTTTTTTTCACCTGGACTATTACACACGGTATCAGGTAAATTGGATTTTTTTAACCTTGACTTTTTATTAGACACGGTCTAAGGAAAATCTGATTTTTTTTCACCTGGACTATTACCCACGGTATCAGGAAAATCTGATTTTTTTCACCTGAACTATTACACACGGTATCAGGTAAATCAGATTTTTTTCACCTGGACTATTACCCAGGGTATCTGGAAAATCGGATTTTTTTCACCCTGACCTTTATTCACGCTATTAGGAAAATCTGATTTTTTTTAACCTGGAGTAATACACAAGGTATCAGGTAAATCGGATTTTTTTAACCTCGACTTTTTATTACACATGGTATCAGGAAAATCTGATTTTTTTCACCTGGACTATTACCCACGGTATCAGGTAAATCAGATTTTTTTCACCTGGACTATTACCCAGGGTATCTGGAAAATCGGATTTTTTTCACCCTGACCTTTATTCACGCTATTAGGAAAATCTGATTTTTTTTAACCTGGACTATTACACACGGTATCAGGTAAATCGGATTTTTTTAACCTCGACTTTTTATTACACATGGTATCAGGAAAATCTGATTTTTTTTCACCTGGACTATTACCCACGGTATCAGTAAAATCTGATTTTTTTCACCTGGACTATTACACACGGTATCAGGTAAATCAGATTTTTTTTCACCTTGACTATTACCCAGGGTAACAGGAAAATCTTTTTTTTCACCTGGACTATTACCCACGGTATCACGAAAATCTGATTTTTTTCACCTGGACTATTACCCAGGGTATCTGGAAAATCGGATTTTTTTCACCCTGACCTTTATTCACGCTATTAGGAAAATCTGATTTTTTTTCACCTGGACACCCACGGTATCAGGAAAATCTGATTTTTTTCACCTGGACTATTACACACGGTATCAGGTAAATCAGATTTTTTTTCACCTTGACTATAACCCAGGGTAACAGGAAAATCTGATTTTTTTTCAGCTGTACTATTACCCACAGTATCAGGAATATTGGATAGTTTTCACCCTGGACTTTATTGACGGTATCAGGAAAATCGAATTTTTTTCAACCTGGACTTTTCTCACGGTATCAGGAAAATCAGATATTTTTCGCTTGGACTATAACATACGGTATCCGGTAAATCGGATTTTTTTTAACCTTTATGGTTTATTACACACGGTATCAGGTACATCGGATCTTTTCTCACCCTGGACATTACTCACGCTATCAGGAAAATCTGTTGTTTTTTTTCACCTGGACTATTACCCACGGTATCAGGAAAATCTAATTTTTTTCAACCTGGACTTTTCTCACGGTAACAGGAAAATCTGATATTTTTCACCTGGACTATAACCCACGGTGTCATGAAAATCTGATTTTTTTCACTTGGCCTATTACACACGGTATCATGGAAAATCTGATATTTTTCACCTGGACTATTACCCAGGGTATCAGGTAAATCGCATTTTTTTAACCTGGACTTTTTATTACACACGGTATAAGGAAAATCTGATTTTTTTTCACCTGGACTATTACCCAGGGTATCTGGAAAATCGGATTTTTTTCACCCTGACCTTTATTCACGCTATTAGGAAAATCTGATTTTTTTTAACCTGGAGTAATACACACTTTATCAGGTAAATCGGATTTTTTTAACCTCGACTTTTTATTACACATGGTATCAGGAAAATCTGGTTTTTTTTCACCTGGACTATTACCCACGGTATCAGTAAAATCTGATTTTTTTCACCTGGACTTTTTATTACACACGGTATCAGGTAAATCAGATTTTTTTTCACCTTGACTATTACCCAGGGTAACAGGAAAATCTTTTTTTTTCAACCTGGACTTTTCTCACGGTATCAGGAAAATCAGATATTTTTCGCTTGGACTATAACATACGGTATCCGGTAAATCGGATTTTTTTTAACCTTTATGATTTATTACACACGGTATCAGGTACATCGGATCTTTTCTCACCCTGGACATTACTCACGCTATCAGGAAAATCTGTTGTTGTTTTTCACCTGGACTATTACCCACGGTATCAGGAAAATCTAATTTTTTTCAACCTGGACTTTTCTCACGGTAACAGGAAAATCTGATATTTTTCACCTGGACTATAACCCACGGTGTCATGAAAATCTGATTTTTTTCACTTGGCCTATTACACACGGTATCATGGAAAATCTGATATTTTTCACCTGGACTATTACCCAGGGTATCAGGTAAATCGGATTTTTTTAACCTGGACTTTTTATTACACACGGTATAAGGAAAATCTGATTTTTTTTCACCTGGACTATTACCCACGGTATCAGGAAAATCTTTTTTTTTCACCTGAACTATTACACACGGTATCAGGTAAATCAGATTTTTTTCACCTGGACTATTACCCAGGGTATCTGGAAAATCGGATTTTTTTCACCCTGACCTTTATTCACGCTATTAGGAAAATCTGATTTTTTTTAACCTGGAGTAATACACACGGTATCAGGTAAATCGGATTTTTTTAACCTCGACTTTTTATTACACATGGTATCAGGAAAATCTGATTTTTTTTCACCTGGACTATTACCCACGGTATCAGTAAAATCTGATTTTTTTCACCTGGACTATTACACACGGTATCAGGTAAATCAGATTTTTTTTCACCTTGACTATTACCCAGGGTAACAGGAAAATCTTTTTTTTTCACCTGGACTATTACCCACGGTATCAGGAAAATCTGATTTTTTTCACCTGGACTATTACCCAGGGTATCTGGAAAATCGGATTTTTTTCACCCTGACCTTTATTCACGCTATTAGGAAAATCTGATTTTTTTTCACCTGGACTATTACCCACGGTATCAGGAAAATCTGATTTTTTTCACCTGGACTATTACACACGGTATCAGGTAAATCAGATTTTTTTTCACCTTGACTATTACCCAGGGTAACAGGAAAATCTGATTTTTTTTCAGCTGTACTATTACCCACAGTATCAGGAATATTGGATAGTTTTCACCCTGGACTTTATTGACAGTATCAGGAAAATCGAATTTTTTTCAACCTGGACTTTTCTCACGGTATCAGGAAAATCAGATATTTTTCGCTTGGACTATAACATACGGTATCCGGTAAATCGGATTTTTTTTAACCTTTATGATTTATTACACACGGTATCAGGTACATCGGATCTTTTCTCACCCTGGACATTACTCACGCTATCAGGAAAATCTGTTGTTTTTTTTCACCTGGACTATTACCCACGGTATCAGGAAAATCTAATTTTTTTCAACCTGGACTTTTCTCACGGTAACAGGAAAATCTGATATTTTTCACCTGGACTATAACCCACGGTGTCATGAAAATCTGATTTTTTTCACTTGGCCTATTACACACGGTATCATGGAAAATCTGATATTTTTCACCTGGACTATTACCCAGGGTATCAGGTAAATCGCATTTTTTTAACCTGGACTTTTTATTACACACGGTATAAGGAAAATCTGATTTTTTTTCACCTGGACTATTACCCAGGGTATCTGGAAAATCGGATTTTTTTCACCCTGACCTTTATTCACGCTATTAGGAAAATCTGATTTTTTTTAACCTGGAGTAATACACACGGTATCAGGTAAATCGGATTTTTTTAACCTCGACTTTTTATTACACATGGTATCAGGAAAATCTGGTTTTTTTTCACCTGGACTATTACCCACGGTATCAGTAAAATCTGATTTTTTTCACCTGGACTTTTTATTATACACGGTATCAGGTAAATCAGATTTTTTTCACCTTGACTATTACCCAGGGTAACAGGAAAATCTTTTTTTTTCACCTGGACAATTACCCACGGTATCCGGAAAATCTGATTTTTTTCACCTGGACTATTACCCAGGGTATCTGGAAAATCGGATTTTTTTCACCCTGACCTTTATTCACACTATGAGGAAAATCTGATTTTTTTTAACCTGGAGTATTACACACGGTATCAGGTAAATCGGATTTTTTTCACCTGGACTATTACCCAGGGTATCAGGTAAATCGGATTTTTTTAACCTGGACTTTTTATTACACACGGTATAAGGAAAATCTGATTTTTTTTTAACCTGGAGTATTACACACGGTATCAGGTAAATTGGATTTTTTTTCACCTGGAGTATTACCCATGGTGTCATGAAAATCGGATTTTTTTCACCTGGCCTATTACACACGGTATCAGGAAAATCAGATATTTTTCACCTGGACTATTACCCAGGGTATCAGGTAAATCGGATTTTTTTAACCTGGACTTTTTATTACAAACGGTATAAGGAAAATCTGATTTTTTTTCACCTGGACTATTACCCACGGTATCAGGAAAATCTTTTTTTTTCACCTGGACTATTACCCAGGGTATCTGGAAAATCGAATTTTTTTCACCCTGACCTTTATTCACGCTATTAGGAAAATCTGATTTTTTTTAACCTGGAGTAATACACAAGGTATCAGGTAAATCGAATTTTTTTAACCTCGACTTTTTATTACACATGGTATCAGGAAAATCTGATTTTTTTTCACCTGAACTATTACACACGGTATCAGGTAAATCAGATTTTTTTCACCTGGACTATTACCCAGGGTATCTGGAAAATCGGATTTTTTTCACTCTGACCTTTATTCACGCTATTAGGAAAGTCTGATTTTTTTTAACCTGGAGTAATAGACACGGTATCAGGTAAATCTGATTTTTTTAACCTCGACTTTTTATTACACATGGTATCAGGAAAATCTGATTTTTTTTCACCTGGACTATTACCCACGGTATCAGTAAAATCTGATTTTTTTAACCTCGACTTTTTATTACACATGGTATCAGGTAAATCAGATTTTTTTTCACCTTGACTATTACCCAGGGTAACAGGAAAATCTTTTTTTTCACCTGGACTATTACCCACGGTATCAGGAAAATCTGATTTTTTTCACCTGGACTTTTTATTACACACGGTATAAGGAAAATCTGATTTTTTTTCACCTGGACTATTACCTACGGTATCAGGAAAATCTTTTTTTTCACCTGGACTATTACACACGGTATCAGGTAAATTGGATTTTTTTAACCTTGACTTTTTATTACACACGGTCTAAGGAAAATCTGATTTTTTTTCACCTTGACTATTACCCACGGTATCAGGAAAATCTGTTTTTTTTCACCTGGACTATTACCCAGGGTATCTGGAAAATTGAATTTTTTTCACCCTGACCTTTATTCACGCTATTAGGAAAATCTGATTTTTTTTAACCTGGAGTAATACACAAGGTATCAGGTAAATCGAATTTTTTTAACCTCGACTTTTTATTACACATGGTATCAGGAAAATCTGATTTTTTTTCACCTGGACTATTACCCACGGTATCAGGAAAATCTGATTTTTTTCACCTGGACTATTACACACGGTATCAGGTAAATCAGATTTTTTTTCACCTTGACTATTACCCAGGGTAACAGGAAAATCTGATTTTTTTTCAGCTGTACTATTACACAGTATCAGGAATATTGGATAGTTTTCACCCTGGACTTTATTGACGGTATCTGGAAAATCGAATTTTTTTCAACCTGGACTTTTCTCACGGTATCAGGAAAATCAGATTTTTTTCGCCTGGACTGTAACATACGGTATCCGGTAAATCGGATTTTTTTAACCTTTATGATTTATTACACACGGTATCAGGTACATCGGATCTTTTCTCACCCTGGACATTACTCACGCTATCAGGAAAATCTGTTGTTTTTTTTCACCTGGACTATTACCCACGGTATCAGGAAAATCTAATTTTTTTCAACCTGGACTTTTCTCACGGTAACAGGAAAATCTGATTTTTTTCACCTGGACTATAACCCACGGTGTCATGAAAATCTGATTTTTTTCACTTGGCCTATTACACACGGTATCATGGAAAATCTGATATTTTTCACCTGGACTATTACCCAGGGTATCTGGAAAATCGGATTTTTTTCACCCTGACCTTGACTTTTTATTAGACACGGTCTAAGGAAAATCTGATTTTTTTTCACCTGGACTATTACCCACGGTATCAGGAAAATCTGATTTTTTTTCACCTGAACTATTACACACGGTATCAGGTAAATCAGATTTTTTTCACCTGGACTATTACCCAGGGTATCTGGAAAATCGGATTTTTTTCACCCTGACCTTTATTCACGCTATTAGGAAAATCTGATTTTTTTTAACCTGGAGTAATACACACGGTATCAGGTAAATCGGATTTTTTTAACCTCGACTTTTTATTACACATGGTATCAGGAAAATCTGATTTTTTTTCACCTGGACTATTACCCACGGTATCAGTAAAATCTGATTTTTTTTCACCTGGACTATTACCCAGGGTATCTGGAAAATCGGATTTTTTTCACCCTGACCTTTATTCACGCTATTAGGAAAATCTGATTTTTTTTCACCTGGACACCCACGGTATCAGGAAAATCTGATTTTTTTCACCTGGACTATTACACACGGTATCAGGTAAATCAGATTTTTTTTCACCTTGACTATTACCCAGGGTAACAGGAAAATGATTTTTTTTCCAGCTGTACTATTACCCACAGTATCAGGAATATTGGATAGTTTTCACCCTGGACTTTATTGACGGTATCAGGAAAGTCGAATTTTTTTCAACCTGGACTTTTCTCACGGTATCAGGAAAATTGGATTTTTTTCGCCTGGACTATAACACACGGTATCCGGTAAATCGGATTTTTTTAACCTTTATTATTTATTACATACGGTATCAGGAACATCGGGTCTTTTTTCACCCTGGACATTACTCACGCAATCCGGAAAATCTGATTTTTTTTCACCTGGCCTATTACCCAGGGTATCTGGAAAATCTGATTTTTTTTCACCCTGACCTTTATTCACGCTATCAGGGAAATCTGATTTTTTTCACCTACACTATTAAACACGGTATCAGGAAAATCTGATTTTTTTTAACCTGGAGTAATACACACGGTATCAGGTAAATCGGATTTTTTTAACCTCGACTTTTTATTACACATGGTATCAGGAAAATCTGATTTTTTTTCACCTGGACTATTACCCACGGTATCAGTAAAATCAGATTTTTTTCCCCTGGACTATTACCCAGGGTATCTGGAAAATCGCATTTTTTCACCCTGACCTTTATTCACGCTATTAGGAAAATCTGATTTTTTTTAACCTGGAGTAATACACACGGTATCAGGTAAATCGGATTTTTTTCACCTGGACTATTACACACGGTATCAGGTAAATCAGATTTTTTTTCACCTTGACTATTACCCAGGGTAACAGGAAAATCTGATTTTTTTTCAGCTGTACTATTACCCTCAGTATCAGGAATATTGGATAGTTTTCACCCTGGACTTTATTGACGGTATCAGGAAAGTCGAATTTTTTTCAACCTGGACTTTTCTCACGGTATCAGGAAAATTGGATTTTTTTCGCCTGGACTATAACACACGGTATCCGGTAAATCGGATTTTTTTAACCTTTATTATTTATTACATACGGTATCAGGAACATCGGGTCTTTTTTCACCCTGGACATTACTCACGCAATCCGGAAAATCTGATTTTTTTTCACCTGGCCTATTACCCAGAGTATCTGGAAAATCTGATTTTTTTCAACCTGGACTTTTCTCACGGTAATAGGAAAATCTGATTTTTTTCACCTGGACTATAACCCACGGTGTCATGAAAATCTGATTTTTTTCACTTGGCCTATTACACCCGGTTTCAGGTAAATCTGTTTTTTTTCACCTGGACTATTACCCAGGGTATCAGGTAAATCGGATTTTTTTAACCTGGACTTTTTTTTACACACGGTATCAGGAAAATCTTTTTTTTTTCACCTGGACTATTACACACGGTATCAGGAAAATCTGATTTTTTTTAACCTGGAGTAATACACACGGTATCAGGTAAATCGGATTTTTTTAACCTCGACTTTTTATTACACATGGTATCAGGAAAATCTGATTTTTTTTCACCTGGACTATTACCCACGGTATCAGTAAAATCAGATTTTTTTCCCCTGGACTATTACCCAGGGTATCTGGAAAATCGCATTTTTTTCACCCTGACCTTTATTCACGCTATTAGGAAAATCTGATTTTTTTTAACCTGGAGTAATACACACGGTATCAGGTAAATACACACGGTATCAGGTAAATCGGATTTTTTTAACCTCGACTTTTTATTACACATGGTATCACGAAAATCTGATTTTTTTTCACCTGGACTATTACCCACGGTATTAGGAAAATCTGATTTTTTTCACCTGGACTATTACACACGGTATCAGGTAAATCAGATTTTTTTTCACCTTGACTATTACCCAGGGTGACAGGAAAATCTTTTTTTTTCACCTGGACTATTACCCACGGTATCAGGAAAATCTGATTTTTTTCACCTGGACTATTACCCAGGGTATCTGGAAAATCGGATTTTTTTCACCCTGACCTTTATTCACGCTATTAGGAAAATCTGATTTTTTTTCACCTGGACACCCACGGTATCAGGAAAATCTGATTTTTTTCACCTGGACTATTACACACGGTATCAGGTAAATCAGATTTTTTTTCACCTTGACTATTACCCAGGGTAACAGGAAAATCTGATTTTTTTTTCAGCTGTACTATTACCCACAGTATCAGGAATATTGGATAGTTTTCACCCTGGACTTTATTGACGGTATCAGGAAAATCGAATTTTTTTCAACCTGGACTTTTCTCACGGTATCAGGAAAATCAGATATTTTTTGCTTGGACTATAACATACGGTATCCGGTAAATCGGATTTTTTTTAACCTTTATGATTTATTACACACGGTATCAGGTACATCGGATCTTTTCTCACCCTGGACATTACTCACGCTATCAGGAAAATCTGTTTTTTTTTCCACCTGGACTATTACCCACGGTGTCAGGAAAATCTGATTTTTTTCAACCTGGACTTTTCTCACGGTAATAGGAAAATCTGATTTTTTTCACCTGGACTATAACCCACGGTGTCATGAAAATCTGATTTTTTTCACTTGGCCTATTACACCCGGTTTCAGGTAAATCTGTTTTTTTTTCACCTGGACTATTACCCAGGGTATCAGGTAAATCAGATTTTTTTCACCTGGACTATTACCCAGGGTATCTGGAAAATCGGATTTTTTTCACCCTGACCTTTATTCACGCTATTAGGAAAATCTGATTTTTTTTAACCTGGAGTAATACACACAGTATCAGGTAAATCGGATTTTTTTAACCTCGACTTTTTATTACACATGGTATCAGGTAAGTCAGATTTTTTTCACCTGAACTATTACACACGGTATCAGGTAAATCAGATTTTTTTCACCTGGACTATTACCCAGGGTATCTGGAAAATCGGATTTTTTTCACCCTGACCTTTATTAACGCTATTAGGAAAATCTGATTTTTTTTAACCTGGAGTAATACACACGGTGTCAGGTAAATCGGATTTTTTTAACCTCGACTTTTTATTACACATGGTATCAGTAAAATCTGATTTTTTTTCACCTGGACTATTACACACGGTATCAGGTAAATCAGATTTTTTTTCACCTTGATTATTACCCAGGGTAACAGGAAAATCTTTTTTTTTTCACCTGGACTATTACCCACGGTATCAGGAAAATCTGATTTTTTTCACCTGGACTATTACCCAGGGTATCTGGAAAATCGGATTTTTTTCACCCTGACCTTTATTCACGCTATTAGGAAAATCTGATTTTTTTTCACCTGGACTATTACCCACGGTATCAGGAAAATCTGATTTTTTTTCACCTGGACTATTACACACGGTATCAGGTAAATCAGATTTTTTTTCACCTTGACTATTACCCAGGGTAACAGGAAAATCTGATTTTTTTCAGCTGTACTTTTACCCACAGTATCAGGAATATTGGATAGTTTTCACCCTGGACTTTATTGACGGTATCAGGAAAATCGAATTTTTTCAACCTGGACTTTTCTCACGGTATCAGGAAAATCAGATATTTTTCGCTTGGACTATAACATACGGTATCCGGTAAATTGAATTTTTTTTAACCTTTATGATTTATTACACACGGTATCAGGTACATCGGATTTTTTCTCACCCTGGACATTACTCACGCTATCAGGAAAATATGTTTTTTTTTTCACCTGGACTGTTACCCACGGTATCAGGAAAATCTAATTTTTTAACCTGGAGTATTACACACGGTATCAGGTAAATTGGATTTTTTTAACCTGGACTTTTTATTACACACGGTATAAGGAAAATCTGATTTTTTTTCACCTGGACTATTACCCACGGTATCAGGAAAATCTTATTTTTTTCACCTGGACTATTACCCAGGGTATCTGGAAAATCGGATTTTTTTCACCCTGACCTTTATTCACACTATCAGGAAAATCTGATTTTTTTAAACCTGGAGTATTACACACGGTATCAGGTAAATCGGATTTTTTTCACCTGGACTATTACCCAGGGTATCAGGTAAATCGGATTTTTTTAACCTGGACTTTTTATTACACACGGTATAAGGAAAATCTGATTTTTTTTAACCTGGACTATTACCCAGGGTATCTGGGAAATCGGATTTTTTTCACCCTGACCTTTATTCACACTATCAGGAAAATCTGATTTTTTTTAACCTGGAGTATTACACACGGTATCAGGTAAATCGGATTTTTTTTCACCTGGAGTATTACCCATGGTTTCATGAAAATCGGATTTTTTTCACCTGGCCTATTACACACGGTATCAGGAAAATCAGATATTTTTCACCTGGACTATTACCCAGGGTATCAGGTAAATCGGATTTTTTTAACCTGGACTTTTTATTACACACGGTATAAGGAAAATCTGATTTTTTTTTCACCTGGACTATTACCTACGGTATCAGGAAAATCTTTTTTTTCACCTGGACTATTACACACGGTATCAGGTAAATTGGATTTTTTTAACCTTGACTTTTTATTAGACACGGTCTAAGGAAAATCTGATTTTTTTTCACCTGGACTATTACCCACGGTATCAGGAAAATCTGATTTTTTTCACCTGAACTATTACACACGGTATCAGGTAAATCAGATTTTTTTCACCTGGACTATTACCCAGGGTATCTGGAAAATCGGATTTTTTTCACCCTGACCTTTATTCACGCTATTAGGAAAATCTGATTTTTTTTAACCTGGAGTAATACACAAGGTATCAGGTAAATCGGATTTTTTTAACCTCGACTTTTTATTACACATGGTATCAGGAAAATCTGATTTTTTTCACCTGGACTATTACCCACGGTATCAGGTAAATCAGATTTTTTTCACCTGGACTATTACCCAGGGTATCTGGAAAATCGGATTTTTTTCACCCTGACCTTTATTCACGCTATTAGGAAAATCTGATTTTTTTTAACCTGGACTATTACACACGGTATCAGGTAAATCGGATTTTTTTAACCTCGACTTTTTATTACACATGGTATCAGGAAAATCTGATTTTTTTTCACCTGGACTATTACCCACGGTATCAGTAAAATCTGATTTTTTTCACCTGGACTATTACACACGGTATCAGGTAAATCAGATTTTTTTTCACCTTGACTATTACCCAGGGTAACAGGAAAATCTTTTTTTTCACCTGGACTATTACCCACGGTATCACGAAAATCTGATTTTTTTCACCTGGACTATTACCCAGGGTATCTGGAAAATCGGATTTTTTTCACCCTGACCTTTATTCACGCTATTAGGAAAATCTGATTTTTTTTCACCTGGACACCCACGGTATCAGGAAAATCTGATTTTTTTCACCTGGACTATTACACACGGTATCAGGTAAATCAGATTTTTTTTCACCTTGACTATTACCCAGGGTAACAGGAAAATCTGATTTTTTTTTCAGCTGTACTATTACCCTCAGTATCAGGAATATTGGATAGTTTTCACCCTGGACTTTATTGACGGTATCAGGAAAGTCGAATTTTTTTCAACCTGGACTTTTCTCACGGTATCAGGAAAATTGGATTTTTTTCGCCTGGACTATAACACACGGTATCCGGTAAATCGGATTTTTTTAACCTTTATTATTTATTACATACGGTATCAGGAACATCGGGTCTTTTTTCACCCTGGACATTACTCACGCAATCCGGAAAATCTGATTTTTTTTCACCTGGCCTATTACCCAGAGTATCTGGAAAATCTGATTTTTTTCAACCTGGACTTTTCTCACGGTAATAGGAAAATCTGATTTTTTTCACCTGGACTATAACCCACGGTGTCATGAAAATCTGATTTTTTTCACTTGGCCTATTACACCCGGTTTCAGGTAAATCTGTTTTTTTTCACCTGGACTATTACCCAGGGTATCAGGTAAATCGGATTTTTTTAACCTGGACTTTTTTTTACACACGGTATCAGGAAAATCTTTTTTTTTTCACCTGGACTATTACACACGGTATCAGGAAAATCTGATTTTTTTTAACCTGGAGTAATACACACGGTATCAGGTAAATCGGATTTTTTTAACCTCGACTTTTTATTACACATGGTATCAGGAAAATCTGATTTTTTTTCACCTGGACTATTACCCACGGTATCAGTAAAATCAGATTTTTTTCCCCTGGACTATTACCCAGGGTATCTGGAAAATCGCATTTTTTTCACCCTGACCTTTATTCACGCTATTAGGAAAATCTGATTTTTTTTAACCTGGAGTAATACACACGGTATCAGGTAAATACACACGGTATCAGGTAAATCGGATTTTTTTAACCTCGACTTTTTATTACACATGGTATCACGAAAATCTGATTTTTTTCACCTGCACTATTACCCACGGTATTAGTAAAATCTGATTTTTTTCACCTGGACTATTACACACGGTATCAGGTAAATCAGATTTTTTTTCACCTTGACTATTACCCAGGGTGACAGGAAAATCTTTTTTTTTCACCTGGACTATTACCCACGGTATCAGGAAAATCTGATTTTTTTCACCTGGACTATTACCCAGGGTATCTGGAAAATCGGATTTTTTTCACCCTGACCTTTATTCACGCTATTAGGAAAATCTGATTTTTTTTCACCTGGACACCCACGGTATCAGGAAAATCTGATTTTTTTCACCTGGACTATTACACACGGTATCAGGTAAATCAGATTTTTTTTCACCTTGACTATTACCCAGGGTAACAGGAAAATCTGATTTTTTTTTCAGCTGTACTATTACCCACAGTATCAGGAATATTGGATAGTTTTCACCCTGGACTTTATTGACGGTATCAGGAAAGTCGAATTTTTTTCAACCTGGACTTTTCTCACGGTATCAGGAAAATTGGATTTTTTTCAACCTGGACTTTTCTCACGGTAACAGGAAAATCTGATTTTTTTCACCTGTACTATAACCCACGGTGTCATGAAAATCTGATTTTTTTCACCTGGCCTATTACACACGGTATCAGGTAAATTGGATTTTTTTTAACCTGGACTTTTTATTACACACGGTATCAGTAAAATCTGATTTTTTTTCACCTGGAGTATTACACACGGTATCAGGTAAATCGGATTTTTATAACCTGGACTTTTTATTACACACGGTATAAGGAAAATCTGATTTTTTTTCACCTGGACTATTACCCACGGTATCAGGAAAATCTTATTTTTTTCACCTGGACTATTACCCAGGGTATCTGGAAAATCGGATTTTTTTCACCCTGACCTTTATTCACACTATCAGGAAAATCTGATTTTTTTAAACCTGGAGTATTACACACGGTATCAGGTAAATCGGATTTTTTTCACCTGGACTATTACCCAGGGTATCAGGTAAATCGGATTTTTTTAACCTGGACTTTTTATTACACACGGTATAAGGAAAATCTGATTTTTTTTAACCTGGACTATTACCCAGGGTATCTGGGAAATCGGATTTTTTTCACCCTGACCTTTATTCACACTATCAGGAAAATCTGATTTTTTTTAACCTGGAGTATTACACACGGTATCAGGTAAATCGGATTTTTTTTCACCTGGAGTATTACCCATGGTTTCATGAAAATCGGATTTTTTTCACCTGGCCTATTACACACGGTATCAGGAAAATCAGATATTTTTCACCTGGACTATTACCCAGGGTATCAGGTAAATCGGATTTTTTTAACCTGGACTTTTTATTACACACGGTATAAGGAAAATCTGATTTTTTTTTCACCTGGACTATTACCTACGGTATCAGGAAAATCTTTTTTTTCACCTGGACTATTACACACGGTATCAGGTAAATTGGATTTTTTTAACCTTGACTTTTTATTAGACACGGTCTAAGGAAAATCTGATTTTTTTTCACCTGGACTATTACCCACGGTATCAGGAAAATCTGATTTTTTTCACCTGAACTATTACACACGGTATCAGGTAAATCAGATTTTTTTCACCTGGACTATTACCCAGGGTATCTGGAAAATCGGATTTTTTTCACCCTGACCTTTATTCACGCTATTAGGAAAATCTGATTTTTTTTAACCTGGAGTAATACACAAGGTATCAGGTAAATCGGATTTTTTTAACCTCGACTTTTTATTACACATGGTATCAGGAAAATCTGATTTTTTTCACCTGGACTATTACCCACGGTATCAGGTAAATCAGATTTTTTTCACCTGGACTATTACCCAGGGTATCTGGAAAATCGGATTTTTTTCACCCTGACCTTTATTCACGCTATTAGGAAAATCTGATTTTTTTAACCTGGAGTAATACACAAGGTATCAGGTAAATCGGATTTTTTTAACCTCGACTTTTTATTACACATGGTATCAGGAAAATCTGATTTTTTTCACCTGGACTATTACCCACGGTATCAGGAAAATCTGATTTTTTTTCACCTGGACTATTACCCACGGTATCAGGTAAATCAGATTTTTTTCACCTGAACTATTACACACGGTATCAGGTAAATCAGATTTTTTTCACCTGGACTATTACCCAGGGTATCTGGAAAATCGGATTTTTTTCACCCTGACCTTTATTCACGCTATTAGGAAAATCTGATTTTTTTTAACCTGGACTATTACACACGGTATCAGGTAAATCGGATTTTTTTAACCTCGACTTTTTATTACACATGGTATCAGGAAAATCTGATTTTTTTTCACCTGGACTATTACCCACGGTATCAGTAAAATCTGATTTTTTTCACCTGGACTATTACACACAGTATCAGGTAAATCAGATTTTTTTTCACCTTGACTATTACCCAGGGTAACAGGAAAATCTTTTTTTTCACCTGGACTATTACCCACGGTATCAGGAAAATCTGATTTTTTTCACCTGGACTATTACCCAGGGTATCTGGAAAATCGGATTTTTTCACCCTGACCTTTATTCACGCTATTAGGAAAATCTGATTTTTTTTCACCTGGACACCCACGGTATCAGGAAAATCTGATTTTTTTCACCTGGACTATTACACACGGTATCAGGTAAATCAGATTTTTTTTCACCTTGACTATTACCCAGGGTAACAGGAAAATCTGATTTTTTTTTCCAGCTGTACTATTACCCACAGTATCAGGAATATTGGATAGTTTTCACCCTGGACTTTATTGACGGTATCAGGAAAATCGAATTTTTTTCAACCTGGACTTTTCTCACGGTATCAGGAAAATCAGATATTTTTCGCTTGGACTATAACATACGGTATCCGGTAAATCGGATTTTTTTTAACCTTTATGATTTATTACATACGGTATCAGGTACATCGGATCTTTTCTCACCCTGGACATTACTCACGCTATCAGGAAAATCTGTTTTTTTTTCACCTGGACTATTACCCACGGTGTCAGGAAAATCTGATTTTTTTCAACCTGGACTTTTCTCACGGTAATAGGAAAATCTGATTTTTTTCACCTGGACTATAACCCACGGTGTCATGAAAATCTGATTTTTTTCACTTGGCCTATTACACCCGGTTTCAGGAAAATCTGTTTTTTTTCACCTGGACTATTACCCAGGGTATCAGGTAAATCGGATTTTTTTAACCTGGACTTTTTATTAGACACGGTCTAAGGAAAATCTGATTTTTTTTCACCTGGACTATTACCCACGGTATCAGGAAAATCTGATTTTTTTCACCTGAACTATTACACACGGTATCAGGTAAATCAGAATTTTTTTCACCTGGACTATTACCCAGGGTATCTGGAAAATCGGATTTTTTTCACCCTGACCTTTATTCACGCTATTAGGAAAATCTGATTTTTTTTAACCTGGAGTAATACACACGGTATCAGGTAAATCGGATTTTTTTAACCTCGACTTTTTATTACACATGTTATCAGGTAAATCAGATTTTTTTCACCTGAACTATTACACACGGTATCAGGTAAATCAGATTTTTTTCACCTGGACTATTACCCAGGGTATCTGGAAAATCGGATTTTTTTCACCCTGACCTTTATTCACGCTATTAGGAAAATCTGATTTTTTTTTAACCTGGAGTAATACACACGGTGTCAGGTAAATCGGATTTTTTTAACCTCGACTTTTTATTACACATGGTATCAGGAAAATCTGATTTTTTTTCACCTGGACTATTACCCACGGTATCAGTAAAATCTGATTTTTTTTCACCTGGACTATTACACACGGTATCAGGTAAATCGGGTGCTCTCTTTCCCTCCCGGCCAGACCGGCGGGAGATGAACAGGTACAGCTGGAGGGAGTTTCGGCAGGCAGCCTCAAAAGTGGGGCCGACGCTGCCAATGCCAAGGACACCGGGCGCTCTCTTTCCCTCCCGGCCAGACCGGCGGGAGATGAACAGGTACAGCTGGAGGGAGTTTCGGCAGGCAGCCTCAAAAGTGGGGCCGACGCTGCCAAAGCCAAGGACACCGGGCGCTCTCTTTTCCTCCCGGCCAGACCGGCGGGAGATGAACAGGCACAGCTGGAGGGAGTTTCGGCAGGCAGCCTCAAAAGTGGGGCCGACGCTGCCAACGCCAAGGACACCGGGCGCTCTCTTTCCCTCCCGGCCAGACCGGCGGGAGATGAACAGGTACAGCTGGAGGGAGTTTCGGCAGGCAGCCTCAAAAGTGGGGCCGACGCTGCCAACGCCAAGGACACCGGGCGCTCTCTTTCCCTCCCGGCCAGACCGGCGGGAGATGAACAGGCACAGCTGGAGGGAGTTTCGGCAGGCAGCCTCAAAAGTGGGGCCGACGCTGCCAACGCCAAGGACACCGGGCACTCTCTTTCCCTCCCGGCCAGACCGGCGGGAGATGAACAGGCACAGCTGGAGGGAGTTTCGGCAGGCAGCCTCAAAAGTGGGGCCGACGCTGCCAACGCCAAGGACACCGGGCGCTCTCTTTCCCTCCCGGCCAGACCGGCGGGAGATGAACAGGTACAGCTGGAGGGAGTTTCGGCAGGCAGCCTCAAAATTGGGGCCGACGCTGCCAAAGCCAAGGACACCGGGCGCTCTCTTTTCCTCCCGGCCAGACCGGCGGGAGATGAACAGGCACAGCTGGAGGGAGTTTCGGCAGGCAGCCTCAAAAGTGGGGCCGACGCTGCCGACGCCAAGGACACCGGGCGCTCTCTTTCCCTCCCGGCCAGACCGGCGGGAGATGAACAGGCACAGCTGGAGGGAGTTTCGGCAGGCAGCCTCAAAAGCGGGGCCAACGCCAAGGACCACCGCTGTGTTAGGCCCCGGCGGGTGCGAAGAGGCTCGCTGGCCTCACCATCGGCCAGCGTTTCGGGCCCCGCCCCTGCCCCTCGCCAGGACTCAAAAGGCGAGGGGGCCTGCCGGACGAAACATCACCGCCGCTGCGCTCGGCCCTGGCGGGGGCGAAGAGGCTCATTGGACTCGCCATCGGCCGGCGTTTCGGGCCCCGCCCGGCAGTTGAGGGTTCAACACAGTTGTGGAAGAATGCCCCACCACTTCCATCACCACCGGAGCCGTGCGGAGGGTGGTGGGGGGAGTGAATGGGGCGGTTTTATATTGGGGTGGAAGGGAGGGAGGGAGAGATTGCCAGGCCAGCCAGGAAGGAGAGGCAGCATTCTGTCCAGGGCAAGCAGGGAGGCTCCGGAGACCAATATAGAGGTTGTGATGGGCATGGGGCGATATAGCGGGTACCGAGGGGCGGGCCGCACCCGGGGAACGCGGGGCAGATGCTTAGTATCTGTCCCTCGTTCCAGCCCCACGGTTACACCTCTAGGTCCTGAGCAGGTGACCCAGGGTGACCCTGTCCTTAGGCTGCTGCTGATGAATGCCAGGTCAGTATGTAATAAGGCCCCCCTGATACAAGATTCCATTATGGGGGAGCGGGCTGACTTGGCATGTATTACTGAGACCTGGCTGAGACCAGAGGATGGGGTTCCTCTGTCAGAAATGTGTCCAGCTGGGTTCAGTATTTGGCACCAGCCTAGGGATAAGGGTAAGGGCGGTGGCGTTGCCATCATAGCCAGGGAGTCACTGGGAGTCACCAGGGCTACTGCTCCACAAATTCTGGGTTGTGAGGCCCTGCTTCTGCGTCTGGGCTCTAAGGGTCAGTTGGGAGTCTTACTCCTGTACCTGCCCCCTTGCAGTGTAAGGGACTCCCTGCCTGAGCTCCTCCAGGCCATCTCAGCGTTGGCATTGGAGTTCCCTAGACTGATGGTTCTGGGGGACTTCAATTTGCCTTCGGTGGGGACTGGCTCCGAGGTGGCTCAGGAGTTCATGGCTTCCATGGCAGATATGGACCTGATTCAGGTAATTCAGGGCCCGACCAGGGGCAGTGGCCACACACCAGATTTAATCTTTTTGTCGGAGCGGTGGCAGAGTGATCTGAGACTACGGAAATTAGACATAACACCTGTGCCATGGTCAGATCACTATTTGGTGGCTCTAGACTTCCTGGGTGCGACGCTTCACCGTAGGGAGGCAGGGCCTATTAGAATGGCCCGCCCCAGGCAACTGATGGATCCTGATGGATTCCAGAGGGAACTGGGGGATTTCCCTCTGGATCGGCAACACGATTCGCCCGAGGCACTGGTCGACCTGTGGAACAGGATGACTACAGCGGCCTTGGATGAAATCGCACCACTACGGCCTCTCAGAGCTCATCGAGCTAGGTCATCTCCATGGTTCACAGATGAACTGCGGGAGCTCAAACGGGCAAAGAGACGCCAAGAGCGCCGCTGGGTGAAGACACAGAGAGACTACGATTGGACACTAGCTAGGGCCGCTATTAGGGCCTATCTAGTGGCAATGGAGGTGGTGAGGCGACAATACTTCACCACCCTTATTGCCTCCGCTGATAATCGCCCAGCCACCCTGTTCCGGGTTACCAGGTCTCTCCTTGGTAGGGGGACCCCGGTGCCCGGTTGGCAGGGGTCGGCTGAGGACTTTGCTGACCATCTAGTGGAGAAAATCGATCGGATTCGCTCTGGGTTTAATCCTGGCGTGGATGGGGAGAGTCCGGAGGGAGCCGGAGCACAGTCTTGCCATGCCATCTGGGACCGGTTTGATCCAGTTGCCCCTGATGAAGTGGACAGGCTCCTTGCAGCTGTGCGCGCCACTACCTGCCCATTGGACCCCTGTCCCACCTGGTTGGTGAAAACCTCCAAGGCAGTGACAGGTGGCTGGGTTGGGGCTGTGATCAATGCATCATTGCGGGAGGGGGTGTTTCCTGCACCTTTAAAACATGCTTTGGTGCGCCCCCTCCTGAAGAAATCTTCCCTCGACCCAGCTGTCCTAACTAACTATAGGCCTGTCTCAAACCTCCCCTTTTTAGGGAAGGTGTTGGAGAAGGCAGTGGCGTGTCGGCTGCAGGGGGTACTGGATGAAGCGGATTATCTGGACCCTTTTCAGTCAGGATTCAGGCCTGGATATGGTACCGAGACGGCATTGGTCGCACTGATGGATGATCTCTGGCGGGAGCGGGACGGTGGTCATCCATCCGTCCTTGCTCTTCTTGACCTCTCAGCGGCTTTCGATACCGTTGACCACGGTATCCTTCTGGAACGGCTCCGAGGTTTGGGAATCCAGGGTACTGTGTGGTCCTGGTTTTCCTCATTTCTGAGGGGTCGGTCCCAGTCGGTGTGGTTGGAGAGTGAGAGGTCCAGTCCTAGGCCCCTCAAATGGGGGGTTCCTCAGGGCTCGGTGCTCTCTCCTCTCCTATTTAACATCTACATGAAACCGCTGGGTGAGATCATTCGTTCCCATGGGGTGCGGTACCATCAGTACGCGGATGACACTCAGTTGTACATCTCGGCCCATGGGGACCCCAGTGATGCCGTCAAAGTCCTTTCCAGATGCCTGGAAGCTGTGGGGGTCTGGATGGGGGCTAACGGGCTACAACTGAATCCCAGCAAGACTGAGTGGCTATGGATAGGGGGTCCTGCATTAATCCGGGAGTTACCATCGTTGGTTCTGGATGGGGCTATTTTGCCCCAGACAGACCCGGTGCGCAACTTGGGGGTCCTCCTGGATTCACGGCTACTGCTAGAAGAACAGGTGGCGGCTGTGACCAGGAGGGCTTTCGCCCAACTTCGGGTGATTCGCCAGTTGCGCCCACTCCTGGACCGGGACTCCTTGCTCATGGTCACCCATGCTCTGGTTACCTCCAGACTAGACTATTGCAATGCGCTCTACATGGGGCTGCCCTTGACGACCATTCGGAGGCTACAGCTGGTCCAAAATGCGGCTGCCCGAGTGGTGATGGGGTGTGGGCGTTATGCTCATGCTTTGCCACTGCTCCGGGAGCGGCACTGGTTGCCAGTATGTCTCCGGGTGCAATTCAAGGTGCTGGTTTTGACCTTTAAAGCCCTATATGGTAGTGGGCCAGGTTACCTAAGAGACCGCATCGCCCTGAGGACGTCTGTCCGTCCAACCAGAGCGGACCGGAGGGGCTCTCTAATTGTTCCATCAGCCAGAGGGGCTCGCCTCTCTGGCACAAGGAGGAGAGCCTTCTCCGTGTCTGCACCGGCCCTCTGGAACCTCCTGCCAACAGAATTACGTCTTCGGACGGAGTTGCTGCCTTTCAGAAGGGAACTTAAAATCTGGCTGGCAGGTCAAGTGTGGGGTGCAGGTGGAAGGGTAACCACCATAGGGTGGTTGGTGTAGAGGAACTCTTCCCCATGGTGCCTTTTCGATCCTGCAGCCCCTGCTTTTTAGGGGGTGGGTAGTCTTAACTTTTTTACTGTTTTAACTGTTTTTAGGATTATTAATATTGTCTGTAAACTCCTTGGGTTGCCCTGGGGTTACTTTTTATGTTGTTAGCCGCCCAGAGTCGGCCTTGTGTTGAGTGGGCGGGATATAAATTGAATAAATAAATAAATAAATAAAAAATCAGATTTTTTTTCACCTTGATTATTACCCAGGGTAACAGGAAAATCTTTTTTTTTCACCTGGACTATTACCCACAGTATCAGGAAAATCTGATTTTTTTCACCTGGACTATTACCCAGGGTATCTGGAAAATCGGATTATTTTCACCCTGACCTTTATTCACACTATCAGGAAAATCTGATTTTTTTAAACCTGGAGTATTACACACGGTATCAGGTAAATCGGATTTTTTTCACCTGGACTATTACCCAGGGTATCAGGTAAATCGGATTTTTTTAACCTGGACTTTTTATTACACACGGTATAAGGAAAATCTGATTTTTTTTAACCTGGACTATTACCCAGGGTATCTGGGAAATCGGATTTTTTTCACCCTGACCTTTATTCACACTATCAGGAAAATCTGATTTTTTTTAACCTGGAGTATTACACACGGTATCAGGTAAATCGGATTTTTTTTCACCTGGAGTATTACCCATGGTGTCATGAAAATCGGATTTTTTTCACCTGGCCTATTACACACGGTATCAGGAAAATCAGATATTTTTCACCTGGACTATTACCCAGGGTATCAGGTAAATCGGATTTTTTTAACCTGGACTTTTTATTACATACGGTATAAGGAAAATCTGATTTTTTTTTTCACCTGGACTATTACCTACGGTATCAGGAAAATCTTTTTTTTCACCTGGACTATTACACACGGTATCAGGTAAATTGGATTTTTTTAACCTTGACTTTTTATTACACACGGTCTAAGGAAAATCTGATTTTTTTTCACCTTGACTATTACCCACGGTATCAGGAAAATCTGTTTTTTTTCACCTGGACTATTACCCAGGGTATCTGGAAAATCGAATTTTTTTCACCCTGACCTTTATTCACGCTATTAGGAAAATCTGATTTTTTTTAACCTGGAGTAATACACAAGGTATCAGGTAAATCGAATTTTTTTAACCTCGACTTTTTATTACACATGGTATCAGGAAAATCTGATTTTTTTTCACCTGGACTATTACCCACGGTATCAGTAAAATCTGATTTTTTTCACCTGGACTATTACACACGGTATCAGGTAAATCAGATTTTTTTTCACCTTGACTATTACCCAGGGTAACAGGAAAATCTGATTTTTTTTCAGCTGTACTATTACACACAGTATCAGGAATATTGAATAGTTTTCACCCTGGACTTTATTGACGGTATCTGGAAAATCGAATTTTTTTCAACCTGGACTTTTCTCACGGTATCAGGAAAATCAGATTTTTTTCGCCTGGACTATAACATACGGTATCCGGTAAATCGGATTTTTTTAACCTTTATGATTTATTACACACGGTATCAGGTACATCGGATCTTTTCTCACCCTGGACATTACTCACGCTATCAGGAAAATCTGTTGTTTTTTTTCACCTGGACTATTACCCACGGTATCAGGAAAATCTGATTTTTTTCACCTGAACTATTACACACGGTATCAGGTAAATCAGATTTTTTTCACCTGGACTATTACCCAGGGTATCTGGAAAATCGGATTTTTTTCACCCTGACCTTTATTCACGCTATTAGGAAAATCTGATTTTTTTTTAACCTGGAGTAATACACACGGTATCAGGTAAATCGGATTTTTTTAACCTCGACTTTTTATTACACATGGTATCAGGAAAATCTGATTTTTTTTCACCTGGACTATTACCCACGGTATCAGTAAAATCTGATTTTTTTTCACCTGGACTATTACACACGGTATCAGGTAAATCAGATTTTTTTTCACCTTGACTATTACCCAGGGTAACAGGAAAATCTTTTTTTTTCACCTGGACTATTACCCACGGTATCAGGAAAATCTGATTTTTTTCACCTGGACTATTACCCAGGGTATCTGGAAAATCGGATTTTTTTCACCCTGACCTTTGTTCACGCTATTAGGAAAATCTGATTTTTTTTCACCTGGACACCCACGGTATCAGGAAAATCTGATTTTTTTCACCTGGACTATTACACACGGTATCAGGTAAATCAGATTTTTTTTCACCTTGACTATTACCCAGGGTAACAGGAAAATCTGATTTTTTTTTTCAGCTGTACTATTACCCACAGTATCAGGAATATTGGATAGTTTTCACCCTGGACTTTATTGACGGTATCAGGAAAATCGAATTTTTTTCAACCTGGACTTTTCTCACGGTATCAGGAAAATCAGATATTTTTCGCTTGGACTATAACATACGGTATCCGGTAAATCGGATTTTTTTTAACCTTTATGATTTATTACACATGGTATCAGGTACATCGGATCTTTTCTCACCCTGGACATTACTCACGCTATCAGGAAAATCTGTTTTTTTTTTCACCTGGACTATTACCCACAGTGTCAGGAAAATCTGATTTTTTTTCACCTGGACTATAACCCACGGTGTCATGAAAATCTGATTTTTTTCACTTGGCCTATTACACCCGGTTTCAGGAAAATCTGTTTTTTTTCACCTGGACTATTACCCAGGGTATCAGGTAAATCGGATTTTTTTCACCTGGACTTTTTTTTATACACGGTATCAGGAAAATCTTTTTTTTTCACCTGGACTATTACACACGGTATCAGGTTAATTGGATTTTTTTAACCTTGACTTTTTATTAGACACGGTCTAAGGAAAATCTGATTTTTTTTCACCTGGACTATTACCCACGGTATCAGGAAAATCTGATTTTTTTCACCTGAACTATTACACACGGTATCTGGAAAATCGGATTTTTTTCACCCTGACCTTTATTCACGCTATTAGGAAAATCTGATTTTTTTTAACCTGGAGTAATACACACGGTATCAGGTAAATCGGATTTTTTTAACCTCAACTTTTTATTACACATGATATCAGGAAAATCTGATTTTTTTCACCTGGACTATTACCCACGGTATCAGTAAAATCTGATTTTTTTCACCTGGACTATTACACACGGTATCAGGTAAATCAGATTTTTTTTCACCTTGATTATTACCCAGGGTAACAGGAAAATCTTTTTTTTTCACCTGGACTATTACCCACGGTATCAGGAAAATCTTATTTTTTTTTCACCTGGACTATTACACATGGTATCAGGTAAAACAGATTTTTTTCACCTTGACTATTACCCAGGGTAACAGGAAAATCTGATTTTTTTCAGATGTACTATTACCCACATTATCAGGAATATTGGATAGTTTTCACCCTGGACTTTATTGACGGTATCAGGAAAGTCGAATTATTTTCAACCTGGACTTTTCTCACGGTATCAGGAAAATTGGATTTGTTTCGCCTGGACTATAACACACGGTATCCGGTAAATCGGATTTTTTTTAACCTTTATTATTTATTACATACGGTATCAGGAACATCGGATCTTTTTTCACCCTGGACATTACTCACGCTATCCGGAAAATCTGATTTTTTTTCACCTGGCCTATTACACACGGTATCAGGAAAATCTGATTTTTTTCACCTGGACTATTACCCAGGGTTTCTGGAAAATCTGATTTTTTTCACCCTGACCTTTATTCACGCTATCAGGGAAATCTGATTTTTTTTCACCTACACTATTAAACACGGTGTCAGGAAAATCTAATTTTTTTCACGTGTCCTATTACACACGGTATCAGGTAAATCTGATTTCTTTCCTTGGACTATTACACACGGTATCAGGTAAATCGGATTTTTTTCACCTGGACTTTTTATTACACACGGTATAAGGAAAATCTAATTTTTTTAACCTGGACTATTACCCAGGGTATCTGGAAAATCGGATTTTTTTCACCCTGACCTTTATTCACACTATCAGGAAAATCTGATTTTTTTTAACCTGGAGTATTACACACGGTATCAGGTAAATCGGATTTTTTTTCACCTGGAGTATTACCCATGGTGTCATGAAAATCGGATTTTTTTCACCTGGCCTATTACACACGGTATCAGGAAAATCAGATATTTTTCACCTGGACTATTACCCAGGGTATCAGGTAAATCGGATTTTTTTAACCTGGACTTTTTATTACACACGGTATAAGGAAAATCTGATTTTTTTTCACCTGGACTATTACCCACGGTATCAGGAAAATCTTATTTTTTTCACCTTGACTATTACCCAGGGTAACAGGAAAATCTGATTTTTTTCAGATGTACTATTACCCACATTATCAGGAATATTGGATAGTTTTCACCCTGGACTTTATTGACGGTATCAGGAAAGTCGAATTATTTTCAACCTGGACTTTTCTCACGGTATCAGGAAAATTGGATTTGTTTCGCCTGGACTATAACACACGGTATCCGGTAAATCGGATTTTTTTAACCTTTATTATTTATTACATACGGTATCAGGAACATCGGATCTTTTTTCACCCTGGACATTACTCACGCTATCCGGAAAATCTGATTTTTTTTCACCTGGCCTATTACACACGGTATCAGGAAAATCTGATTTTTTTCACCTGGACTATTACCCAGGGTTTCTGGAAAATCTGATTTTTTTCACCCTGACCTTTATTCACGCTATCAGGGAAATCTGATTTTTTTCACCTACACTATTAAACACGGTGTCAGGAAAATCTAATTTTTTTCACGTGTCCTATTACACACGGTATCAGGTAAATCTGATTTCTTTCCTTGGACTATTACACACGGTATCAGGTAAATCGGATTTTTTTTAACCTGGAGTAATACACAAGGTATCAGGTAAATCGGATTTTTTTAACCTCGACTTTTTATTACACATGGTATCAGGAAAATCTGATTTTTTTTCACCTGGACTATTACCCACGGTATCAGGAAAATCTGATTTTTTTCACCTGGACTATTACACACGGTATCAGGTAAATCAGATTTTTTTTCACCTTGACTATTACCCAGGGTAACAGGAAAATCTGATTTTTTTTCAGCTGTACTATTACCCACAGTATCAGGAATATTGGATAGTTTTCACCCTGGACTTTATTGACGGTATCAGGAAAATCGAATTTTTTTCAACCTGGACTTTTCTCACGGTATCAGGAAAATCAGATTTTTTTCGCCTGGACTATAACATGCGGTATCCGGTAAATCGGATTTTTTTTAACCTTTATGATTTATTACACACGGTATCAGGTACATCGGATCTTTTCTCACCCTGGACATTACTCACGCTATCAGGAAAATCTGTTGTTTTTTTTTCACCTGGACTATTACCCACGGTATCAGGAAAATCTAATTTTTTTCAACCTGGACTTTTCTCACGGTAACAGGAAAATCTGATTTTTGTTCACCTGAACTATAACCCACGGTGTCATGAAAATCTGATTTTTTTCACTTGGCCTATTACACACACGGTATCATGGAAAATCTGATATTTTTCACCTGGACTATTACCCAGGGTATCAGGTAAATCGGATTTTTTTAACCTGGACTTTTTATTACACACGGTATAAGGAAAATCTGATTTTTTTTTAACCTGGACTATTACCCACGGTATCAGGAAAATCTTTTTTTTTTCACCTGGACTATTACACACGGTATCAGGTTAATTGGATTTTTTTAACGTTGACTTTTTATTAGACACGGTCTAAGGAAAATCTGATTTTTTTTCACCTGGACTATTACCCACGGTATCAGGAAAATCTGATTTTTTTCACCTGAACTATTACACACGGTATCAGGTAAATCAGATTTTTTTCACCTGGACTATTACCCAGGGTATCTGGAAAATCGGATTTTTTTCACCCTGACCTTTATTCACGCTATTAGGAAAATCTGATTTTTTTTAACCTGGAGTAATACACACGGTATCAGGTAAATCGGATTTTTTTAACCTCGACTTTTTATTACACATGGTATCAGGAAAATCTGATTTTTTTTCACCTGGACTATTACCCACGGTATCAGTAAAATCTGATTTTTTTCACCTGGACTATTACACACGGTATCAGGTAAATCAGATTTTTTTTCACCTTGACTATTCTCACGGTAACAGGAAAATCTGATTTTTGTTCACCTGAACTATAACCCACGGTGTCATGAAAATCTGATTTTTTTCACTTGGCCTATTACACACGGTATCAGGTTAATTGGATTTTTTTAACGTTGACTTTTTATTAGACACGGTCTAAGGAAAATCTGATTTTTTTTCACCTGGACTATTACCCACGGTATCAGGAAAATCTGATTTTTTTCACCTGAACTATTACACACGGTATCAGGTAAATCAGATTTTTTTCACCTGGACTATTACCCAGGGTATCTGGAAAATCGGATTTTTTTCACCCTGACCTTTATTCACGCTATTAGGAAAATCTGATTTTTTTTAACCTGGAGTAATACACACGGTATCAGGTAAATCGGATTTTTTTAACCTCGACTTTTTATTACACATGGTATCATGGAAAATCTGATATTTTTCACCTGGACTATTACCCAGGGTATCAGGTAAATCGGATTTTTTTTAACCTGGACTTTTTATTACACACGGTATAAGGAAAATCTGATTTTTTTTTAACCTGGACTATTACCCACGGTATCAGGAAAATCTTTTTTTTTTCACCTGGACTATTACACACGGTATCAGGTTAATTGGATTTTTTTAACGTTGACTTTTTATTAGACACGGTCTAAGGAAAATCTGATTTTTTTTCACCTGGACTATTACCCACGGTATCAGGAAAATCTGATTTTTTTCACCTGAACTATTACACACGGTATCAGGTAAATCAGATTTTTTTCACCTGGACTATTACCCAGGGTATCTGGAAAATCGGATTTTTTTCACCCTGACCTTTATTCACGCTATTAGGAAAATCTGATTTTTTTTAACCTGGAGTAATACACACGGTATCAGGTAAATCGGATTTTTTTAACCTCGACTTTTTATTACACATGGTATCAGGAAAATCTGATTTTTTTTCACCTGGACTATTACCCACGGTATCAGTAAAATCTGATTTTTTTCACCTGGACTATTACACACGGTATCAGGTAAATCAGATTTTTTTTCACCTTGACTATTACCCACGGTATCAGGAAAATCTGATTTTTTTCACCTGGACTATTACCCAGGGTATCTGGAAAATCGGATTTTTTTCACCCTGACCTTTATTCACGCTATTAGGAAAATCTGATTTTTTTTCACCTGGACTATTACACATGGTATCAGGTAAATCAGATTTTTTTTCACCTTGACTATTACCCAGGGTAACAGGAAAATCTGATTTTTTTCAGCTGTACTATTACCCACAGTATCAGGAATATTGGATAGTTTTCACCCTGGACTTTATTGACGGTATCAGGAAAATCGAATTTTTTTCAACCTGGACTTTTCTCACGGTATCAGGAAAATCAGATATTTTTCGCTTGGACTATAACATACGGTATCCGGTAAATCGAATTTTTTTTAACCTTTATGATTTATTACACACGGTATCAGGTACATCGGATTTTTTCTCACCCTGGACATTACTCACGCTATCAGGAAAATCTGTTTTTTTTTCACCTGGACTGTTACCCACGGTATCAGGAAAATCTGATTTTTTTAACCTGGAGTATTACACACGGTATCAGGTAAATCGGATTTTTTTAACCTGGACTTTTTATTACACACGGCATAAGGAAAATCTGATTTTTTTTCACCTGGACTATTACCCACGGTATCAGGAAAATCTTATTTTTTTCACCTGGACTATTACACACGGTATCAGGTAAATCAGATTTTTTCACCTTGACTATTACCCAGGGTAACAGGAAAATCTGATTTTTTTCAGCTGTACTATTACCCACATTATCAGGAATATTGGATAGTTTTCACCCTGGAATTTTCTCACGGTATCAGGAAAATCAAATTTTTTTCAACCTGGACTTTTCTCACGGTATCTGGTAAATCAGATTTTTTTAACCTTTATTATTTATTACACACGGTATCAAAAAAAAAATCAGATTTCCTGATACCGTGTTTAATAAAAAGTCCAGGTTAAAAAAATCCGATTTACCTTATACCGTGTGTAATACTTCAGGTTGAAAAAAATCAGATTTTCCTGATAGCGTGAATAAAGGTCAGGGTGAAAAAAATCCGATTTTCCAGATACCCTGGGTAATAGTCCAGGTGAAAAAAATCCGATTCACCTGATACCGTGTGTAATAAATAATAAAGGTTAAAAAAATCCGATTTACCGGATACCGTGTGTTATAGTCCAAGCGAAAAAAATGCGATTTTCCTGATACCGTGAGAAAAGTCCAGGTTGAAAAAAATTCAATTTTCCTGATACCATCAATAAAGTCCAGGGTGAAAACTATCCAATATTCCTGATAATGTGGGTAATAGTACAGCTGAAAAAAATCAGATTTTCCTGTTACCCTGGGTAATAGTCAAGGTGAAAATAATCTGATTTACCTGATACCATGTGTAATAGGCCAGGTGAAAGAAATCAGATTTACCTGATACCGTGTATAATAGGTCAGGTGAAAAAAATTAGATTTTCCTGACACCGTGGGTAATAGTCCAGGTGAAAAAAAATCAGATTTTCCTGATACCATGTTTAATAGTGTAGGTGAAAAAAATCAGATTTCCCTGATACCGTGTTTAATAGTGTAGGTGAAAAAAATCAGATTTCCCTGATAGCGTGAATAAAGGTCAGGGTGAAAAAAATCAGATTTTCCAGATACCCTGGGTAATAGTCCAGGTGAAAAAAATCAGATTTTCCTGATAGCGTGAGTAATGTCCAGGGTGAAAAAATATCCGATGTTCCTGATAACGTGTGTAATAAATAATAAAGGTTAAAAAAAATCCAATTTACCGGATACCGTGTGTTATAGTCCAGGCAAAAAATATCCGATTTTCCTGATACCGTGAGAAAAGTCCAGGTTGAAAAATATTCGATTTACCTGATACCGTCAATAAAGTCCAGGGTGAAAACTATCCAATATTCCTGATACTGTGGGTAATAGTACAGCTGAAAAAAATCAGATTTTCCTGTTACCCTGGGTAATAGTCAAGGTGAAAAAAATCTGATTTACCTGATACCGTGTGTAATAGTCCAGGTGAAAAAAATAAGATTTTCATGACACCGTGGGTTATAGTCCAGGTGAAAAAAATCAGATTTTCCTGTTACCGTGATTAAAGTCCAGGTTGAAAAAAATCAGATTTTCCTGAAACCGTGTGTAATAGTCCAGGTGAAAAAAATCAGATTTTCCTGATAGCGTGAGTAATGTCCAGGGTGGAAAAAGACACGGGTAACAGGAAAATCTGATTTTTTTCAGCTGTACTATTACCCACATTATCAGGAATATTGGATAGTTTTCACCCTGGACTTTATTGACGGTATCAGGAAAATCGAATTTTTTTCAACCTGGACTTTTCTCACGGTATCAGGAAAATCGGATTTTTTTCGCCTGGACTATAACACACGGTATCCAGTAAATCGGATTTTTTTAACCTTTATTATTTATTACATATGGTATCAGGAACATCGGATCTTTTTTCACCCTGGACATTACTCACGCTATCAGGAAAATCTGATTTTTTTTCACCTGGACTATTACACACGGTATCAGGTAAATCTGATTCTTTTTAACCTGGACTTTTTTATTACAAACTGTATAAGGAAAATCTGATTTTTTTCCACCTGGACTATTACCCACGGTATCAGGAAAATCTGATTTTTTTCACCTGGACTATTACACACGGTATCAGGTAAATCAGATTTTTTTCACCTTGACTATTACCCAGGGTAACAGGAAAATCTGGTTTTTTTCAGCTGTACTATTACCCACATTATCAGGAATGTTGGATAGTTTTCACCCTGGACTTTATTGACGGTATCAGGAAAATCGAATTTTTTCAACCTGGACTTTTCTCACGGTATCAGGAAAATTGGATTTTTTTCTACTGGACTATAACACATGGTATCCAGCAAATCGGATTTTTTTTTACCTTTATTATTTATTACATACAGTATCAGGAACATCGGATCTTTTTTCACCCTGGACATTACTCACGCTATCAGGAAAATCTGATTTTTTTTCACCTGGACTATTACACACCGTTTCAGGAAAATCTGATTTTTTTCAACCTGGACTTTTCTCACGGTAACAGGAAAATCTGATTTTTTTCACCTGGACTATAACCCACGGTGTCATGAAAATCT
Organism: Bradypodion ventrale; assembly: GCA_035047345.1. Lineage (NCBI taxonomy): Eukaryota > Metazoa > Chordata > Lepidosauria > Squamata > Chamaeleonidae > Bradypodion > Bradypodion ventrale. Next base: position 194,179,046 of record JAWDJE010000004.1, read on the forward strand.
GATTTTTTTCACCTGGCCTATTACACACGGTATCAGGAAAATCTGATATTTTTCACCTGGACTATTACACACGGTATCAGGAAAATCTTTTTTTTCTCCTGGACTATTACACACGGTATCTGGTAAATTGGATTTTTTTAACCTTGACTTTTTATTACACACGGTCTAAGGAAAATCTGATTTTTTTTTCACATGGACTATTACCCACGGTATCAGGAAAATCTGATTTTTTTCACCTGAACTATTACATACGGTATCAGGTAAATCAGATTTTTTTTCACCTGGACTATTACCCAGGGTATCTTGAAAATCGGATATTTTTCACCCTGACCTTTATTCACGCTATTAGGAAAATCTGATTTATTTAACCTGGAGTAATACACACGGTATCAGGTAAATCGGATTTTTTTAACCTCGACTTTTTATTACACATGGTATCAGGAAAATCTGATTTTTTTTCACCTGGACTATTACCCACGGTATCAGGAAAATCTGATTTTTTTCACCTGGACTATTACCCAGGGTAACAGGAAAATCTGATTTTTTTAACCTGGAGTATTACACACTGTGTCAGGAAAATCTCATTTTTTTCCACCTGGACTAATAACTACGGCATCAGGAAAATCTCATTTTTTTTCCACTGGACTATAAACCTCGATATCTGGAAAATCTGATGTTTTTCACCTGGACTATAACCCTCGGTATCAGGAAAATCTGATTTTTTTCAACCTGGACTTTTCTCACGGTAACAGGAAAATCTGATTTTTTTAACCTGGACTTTTTATTTCACACGGTATCAGGAAAATCTGATTTTGTCCATCCTGGACTTTTCTCACGGTAACAGGAAAATCTGATTTTTTTCACCTGGACTATAACCCACGGTGTCATGAAAATCTGATTTTTTTCACCTGGACTATTACCCACGGTATCAGGAAAATCTGATTTTTTTTCACCTGGACTATTACACACGGTATCTGGAAAATCAGATTTTTTTCACCTTGACTATTACCCAGGGTAACAGGAAAATCTGATTTTTTTCAGCTGTACTATTACCCACATTATCAGGAATATTGGATAGTTTTCACCCTGGACTTTATTGACGGTATCAGGAAAATCGGATTTTTTTCGCCTGGACTATAACACACGGTATCCGGTAAATCGGATTTTTTTAACTTTTATTATTTATTACACACGGTATCAGGAACATCGGATCTTTTTTCACCCTGGACATTACTCACGCTATCAGGAAAATCTGATTTTTTTCACCTGGACTATTACACACGGTTTCAGGAAAATCTGATTTTGTACTACCTGGACTTTTCTCACGGTAACAGGAAAATCTCATTTTTTTCACCTGGAGTATTACACACGGTATCAGGTAAATCGGATTTTTTTAACCTGGACTTTTTATTACACACGGTATCAGGGAAATCTGATTTTTTTTCACCTGGACTATTACACACGGTATCAGGTAAATCAGATTATTTTCACCTTGACTATTACCCAGGGTAACAGGAAAATCTGATTTTTTTCAGCTGTACTATTACGCACATTATCAGGAACATTGGATAGTTTTCACCCTGGACTTTATTGACGGTATCAGGAAAATCGAATTTTTTTCAACCTGGACTTTTCTCACGGTATCAGGAAAATCGGATTTTTTTCACCTGGACTATAACACACGGTATCAGGTAAATCAGATTTTTTTCACCTTGAATATTACCCAGGGTAACAGGAAAATCTGATTTTTTTCAGCTGTACTATTACCCACAGTATCAGGAATATTGGATAGTTTTCACCCTGGACTTTATTGACGGTATCAGGAAAATCGAATTTTTTTCAACCTGGACTTTTCTCACGGTATCAGGAAAATCGGATTTTTTTTGCCTGGACTATAACACACGGTATCCGGTAAATTGGATTTTTTTTAACCTTTATTATTTATTACACACGGTATCAGGAACATCGGATCTTTTTTCACCCTGGACATTACTCACGCTATCAGGAAAATCTGATTTTTTTCACCTGGACTATTACACACGGTTTCAGGAAAATCTGATTTTGTACAACCTGGACTTTTCTCACGGTAACAGGAAAATCTCATTTTTTTCACCTGGACTATTACACACGGTATCAAAGAAAATCTGATTTTTTTTAACCTGGACTTTTCTCACGGTAACAGGAAAATCTGATTATTTTAACCTGGAGTATTACACACGGTATCAGGTAAATCGGATTTTTTTAACCTGGACTTTTTATTACACACGGTATCAGGAAAATCTGATTTTTTTTCACCTGGACTATTACACACGGTATCAGGTAAATCAGATTATTTTCACCTTGACTATTACCCAGGGTAACAGGAAAATCTGATTTTTTTCAGCTGTACTATTACCCACATTATCAGGAACATTGGATAGTTTTCACCCTGGACTTTATTGACGGTATCAGGAAAATCGAATTTTTTTCAACCTGGACTTTTCTCACGGTATCAGGAAAATCGGATTTTTTTCGCCTGGACTATAACACACGGTATCAGGTAAATCAGATTTTTTTCAACCTGGACTATTACCCACGGTGTCAGGAAAATCTAATTTTTTTCACCTACACTATTAAACACGGTATCAGGAAAATTTGATTTTTTTTCACCTGGACTATTACCCACGGTATCAGGAAAATCTGATTTTTTTTTCACCTGGACTATTACACACGGTATCAGGTAAATCAGATTTTTTTTCACCTTGACTATTACCCAGGGTAACAGGAAAATCTGATTTTTTTAACCTGGAGTATTACACACTGTGTCAGGAAAATCTTATTTTTTTCCACCTGGACTAATAACTACGGCATCAGGAAAATCTCATTTTTTTCCACTGGACTATAAACCTCGGTATCTGGAAAATCTGATGTTTTTCACCTGGACTATAACCCTCGGTATCAGGAAAATCTGATTTTTTTCAACCTGGACTTTTCTCACGGTAACAGGAAAATCTGATTTTTTTAACCTGGACTTTTTATTACACACGGTATCAGGAAAATCTGATTTTGTCCATCCTGGACTTTTCTCACGGTAACAGGAAAATCTGATTTTTTTCACCTGGACTATAACCCACGGTGTCATGAAAATCTGATTTTTTTCACCTGGACTATTACCCACGGTATCAGGAAAATCTGATTTTTTTCACCTGGACTATTACACACGGTATCTGGAAAATCAGATTTTTTTCACCTTGACTATTACCCAGGGTAACAGGAAAATCTGATTTTTTTCAGCTGTACTATTACCCACATTATCAGGAACATTGGATAGTTTTCACCCTGGACTTTATTGACGGTATCAGGAAAATCGGATTTTTTTCAACCTGGACTTTTCTCACGGTATCAGGAAAATCGGATTTTTTTCGCCTGGACTATAACACACGGTATCAGGTAAATCAGATTTTTTTCACCTGGACTATTACACACGGTATCTGGAAAATCAGATTTTTTTCACCTTGACTATTACCCAGGGTAACAGGAAAATCTGATTTTTTTCAGCTGTACTATTACCCACATTATCAGGAATATTGGATAGTTTTCACCCTGGACTTTATTGATGGTATCAGGAAAATCGGATATTTTTCGCCTGGACTATAACACACGGTATCCGGTAAATCGGATTTTTTAAACTTTTATTATTTATTACACACGGTATCAGGAACATCGGATCTTTTTTCACCCTGGACATTACTCACGCTATCAGGAAAATCTGATTTTTTTCACCTGGACTATTACACACGGTTTCAGGAAAATCTGATTTTGTACAACCTGGACTTTTCTCACGGTAACAGGAAAATCTCATTTTTTTCACCTGGACTATTACACACGGTATCAAAGAAAATATGATTTTTTTTAACCTGGACTTTTCTCACGGTAACAGGAAAATCTGATTATTTTAACCTGGAGTATTACACACGGTATCAGCTAAATCGGATTTTTTTAACCTGGACTTTTTATTACACACGGTATCAGGAAAATCTGATTTTTTTTCACCTGGACTATTACACACGGTATCAGGTAAATTGGATTTTTTTCACCTGGACTATTACACACGGTATCAGGTAAATCAGATTTTTTTCACCTTGACTATTACCCAGGGTAACAAGAAAATCTGGTTTTTTTCACCTGGACTATTACACACGGTTTCAGGAAAATCTGATTTTGTACAACCTGGACTTTTCCCACGGTAACAGGAAAATCTCATTTTTTTCACCTGGACTATTACACACGGTATCAAAGAAAATCTGATTTTTTTTAACCTGGACTTTTCTCACGGTAATAGGAAAATCTGATTATTTTAACCTGGAGTATTACACACGGTATCAGGTAAATCGGATTTTTTTAACCTGGACTTTTTATTACACACGGTATCAGGAAAATCTGATTTTTTTCAGCTGTACTATTACCCACATTATCAGGAACATTGGATAGTTTTCACCCTGGACTTTATTGACGGTATCAGGAAAATCGAATTTTTTTCAACCTGGACTTTTCTCACGGTATCAGGAAAATCGGATATTTTTCGCCTGGACTATAACACACGGTATCAGGTAAATCAGATTTTTTTCAACCTGGACTATTACCCACGTTGTCAGGAAAATCTAATTTTTTTCACCTACACTATTAAACACGGTATCAGGAAAATTTGATTTTTTTTCCACCTGTACTATTACCCACGGTGTCAGGAAAATCTAATTTTTTTCACCTGACCTATTACACACGGTATCAGGTAAATTGGATTTTTTTTAACCTGGACTTTTTATTACACATGGTATCAGGAAAATCTGATTTTTTTCACCTGGACTATTACACACGGCATCAGGTAAATCAGATTTTTTTCACCTTGACTATTACCCAGGGTAACAGGAAAATCTGATTTTTTTCATCTGTACTATTACCCACAGTATCAGGAATATTGGATAGTTTTCACCCTGGACTTTATTTACGGTATCAGGAAAATCGAATTTTTTTCAATCTGGACTTTTCTCACGGTATCAGGAAAATTGGATTTTTTTCGCCTGGACTATAACACACGGTATCCGGTAAATCAGATTTTTTTTAACCTTTATTATTTATTACACACGGTATCAGGAACATCGGATCTTTTTTCACCCTGGACATTACTCACGCTATCAGGAAAATCTGATTTTTTTTCACCTGGACTATTACACACGGTATCAGGTAAATTGGATTTTTTTCACCTGGACTATTACACACGGTATCAGGTAAATCAGATTTTTTTCACCTTGACTATTACCCAGGGTAACAAGAAAATCTGGTTTTTTTCACCTGGACTATTACACACGGTTTCAGGAAAATCTGATTTTGTACAACCTGGACTTTTCCCACGGTAACAGGAAAATCTCATTTTTTTCACCTGGACTATTACACACGGTATCAAAGAAAATATGATTTTTTTTAACCTGGACTTTTCTCACGGTAACAGGAAAATCTGATTATTTTAACCTGGAGTATTACACACGGTATCAGCTAAATCGGATATTTTTAACCTGGACTTTTTATTACACACGGTATCAGGAAAATCTGATTTTTTTTCACCTGGACTATTACACACGGTATCAGGTAAATTGGATTTTTTTCACCTGGACTATTACACACGGTATCAGGTAAATCAGATTTTTTTCACCTTGACTATTACCCAGGGTAACAAGAAAATCTGGTTTTTTTCACCTGGACTATTACACACGGTTTCAGGAAAATCTGATTTTGTACAACCTGGACTTTTCCCACGGTAACAGGAAAATCTCATTTTTTTCACCTGGACTATTACACACGGTATCAAAGAAAATTTGATTTTTTTTAACCTGGACTTTTCTCACGGTAATAGGAAAATCTGATTATTTTAACCTGGAGTATTACACACGGTATCAGGTAAATCGGATTTTTTTAACCTGGACTTTTTATTACACACGGTATCAGGAAAATCTGATTTTTTTTTCACCTGGACTATTACACACGGTATCAGGTAAATCAGATTATTTTCACCTTGACTATTACCCAGGGTAACAGGAAAATCTGATTTTTTTCAGCTGTACTATTACCCACATTATCAGGAACATTGGATAGTTTTCACCCTGGACTTTATTGACGGTATCAGGAAAATTGAATTTTTTTCAACCTGGACTTTTCTCACGGTATCAGGAAAATCGGATTTTTTTCGCCTGGACTATAACACACGGTATCAGGTAAATCAGATTTTTTTCAACCTGGACTATTACCCACGTTGTCAGGAAAATCTAATTTTTTTCACCTACACTATTAAACACGGTATCAGGAAAATTTGATTTTTTTCCACCTGTACTATTACCCACGGTGTCAGGAAAATCTAATTTTTTTCACCTGACCTATTATACACAGTATCAGGTAAATCTGATTTCTTTCACCTGGCCTATTACACACGGTATCAGGTAAATTGGATTTTTTTTAACCTGGACTTTTTATTACACATGGTATCAGGAAAATCTGATTTTTTTCACCTGGACTATTACACACGGCATCAGGTAAATCAGATTTTTTTCACCTTGACTATTACCCAGGGTAACAGGAAAATCTGATTTTTTTCATCTGTACTATTACCCACAGTATCAGGAATATTGGATAGTTTTCACCCTGGACTTTATTTACGGTATCAGGAAAATCGAATTTTTTTCAATCTGGACTTTTCTCACGTATCAGGAAAATTGGATTTTTTTCGCCTGGACTATAACACACGGTATCCGGTAAATCAGATTTTTTTTAACCTTTATTATTTATTACACACGGTATCAGGTAAATCGGATTTTTTTCACCTGGACTATTACCCAGGGTATCTGGAAAATCGGATTTTTTTCACCCTGACCTTTATTCACGCTATCAGGAAAATCTGATTTTTTTTAACCTGAAGTATTACACACGGTATAAGGTAAATCGGATTTTTTTAACCTGGACTTTTTATTAAACACAGTATCAGGAAATCTGATTTTTTTTTCACCTGGACTATTACCCACGGTATCAGGAAAATCTGATTTTTTTCACCTGGACTATTACATACGGTATCAGGTAAATTGGATTTTTTTAACCTGGACTTTTTATTACCCACGGTATCAGGAACATATGATTTTTTTCACCTGGAGTATTACACACGGTATCCGGTAAATTGGAATTTTTTTAATCTTTATTATATATTACACACGGTATCAGGAACATCGGATCTTTTTTCACCCTGGACATTCCTCACACTATCAGGAAAATATGTATTTTTTTCACCTGGACTATTACCCACGGTGTCAGGAAAATCTGTTTTTTTTTTTCACCTGGACTATTACACATGGTATCAGATAAATTGGAATTTTTTTTCACCTGGACTATTACCCATGGTATCAGGTAAATCAGATTTTTTTCACCTGGACTATTACCCACGGTGTCAGGAAAATCTGATTTTTTTTCACCTGGACTATTACACACGGTATCAGATAAATTGGATTTTTTTTCACCTTGACTATTACCCATGGTATCAGGTAAATCTGATTTCTTTCACCTGGACTATTACACACGGTATCAGGTAAATTGGATTTTTTTAACCTGGACTTTTTTTTACACATGGTATAAGGAAAATCTGATTTTTTTTCACCTGGACTATTACCCACGGTATCAGGAAAATATGATTTTTTTCACCTGGACTATTACACACGGCATCAGGTAAATTGGATTTTTTTCACCTTGCCTATTACCCAGGGTAACAGGAAAATCTGATTTTTTTCAGCTGTACTATTACCCACAGTATCAGGAATATTGGATAGTTTTCACGGTGGACTTTATTGACGGTATCAGGAAAATCGAATTTTTTTCAACCTGGACTTTTCTCACGGTATCAGGAAAATCGGATTTTTTTCGCATCGACTATAACACACGGTGTCCGGTAAATCGGATTTTTTTTTAACCTTTATTATTTATTACACACGGTATCAGGAACATCGGATCTTTTTTCACCCTGGACATTACACACGGTATCAGGAAAATCTGATTTTTTTCAGCTGTACTATTACCCACAGTATCAGGAATATTGGATAGTTTTCACGGTGGACTTTATTGACGGTATCAGGAAAATCGAATTTTTTTCAACCTGGACTTTTCTCACGGTATCAGGAAAATCGGATTTTTTTCGCATCGACTATAACACACGGTGTCCGGTAAATCGGATTTTTTTTAACCTTTATTATTTATTACACACGGTATCAGGAAAATCTGATTTCTTTCACCTGGACTATTACACACGGTATCAGGTAAATTGGATTTTTTTAACCTGGACTTTTTTTTACACATGGTATAAGGAAAATCTGATTTTTTTTCACCTGGACTATTACCCACGGTATCAGGAAAATATGATTTTTTTCACCTGGACTGTTACACACGGCATCAGGTAAATCAGATTTTTTTCACCTTGCCTATTACCCAGGGTAACAGGAAAATCTGATTTTTTTCAGCTGTACTATTACCCACAGTATCAGGAATATTGGATAGTTTTCACGGTGGACTTTATTGACGGTATCAGGAAAATCGAATTTTTTTCAACCTGGACTTTTCTCACGGTATCAGGAAAATCGGATTTTTTTCGCATCGACTATAACACACGGTGTCCGGTAAATCGGATTTTTTTTAACCTTTATTATTTATTACACACGGTATCAGGAACATCGGATCTTTTTTCACCCTGGACATTACTCACGCTATCAGGAAAATCTGATTTTTTTCACCTGGACTATTACACACGGTTTCAGGAAAATCAGATTTTTTTCAACCTGGACTTTTCTCAAGGTAACAAGAAAATCAGATTTTTTTCACCTGGACTATTACACACGGTATCAAAGAAAATCTGATTTTTTTTAACCTGGACTTTTCTCACGGTAATAGGAAAATCTGATTATTTTAACCTGGAGTATTACACACGGTATCAGGTAAATCGGATTTTTTTAAACTGGACTTTTTATTACACACAGTATCAGGAAAATCTGATTTTTTTTCACCTGGACTATTACACACGGTATCAGGTAAATCAGATTATTTTCACCTTGACTATTACCCAGGGTAACAGGAAAATCTGATTTTTTTCAGCTGTACTATTACCCACATTATCAGGAACATTGGATAGTTTTCACCCTGGATTTTATTGACGGTATCAGGAAAATCGAATTTTTTTCAACCTGGACTTTTCTCACGGTATCAGGAAAATCGGATTTTTTTCGCCTGGACTATAACACACGGTATCAGGTAAATCAGATTTTTTTCAACCTGGACTATTACCCACGTTGTCAGGAAAATCTAATTTTTTTCACCTACACTATTAAACACGGTATCAGGAAAATTTGATTTTTTTTCACCTGTACTATTACCCACGGTGTCAGGAAAATCTAATTTTTTTCACCTGACCTATTATACACAGTATCAGGTAAATCTGATTTCTTTCACCTGGCCTATTACACACGGTATCAGGTAAATTGGATTTTTTTTAACCTGGACTTTTTATTACACACGGTATCAGGAAAATCTGATTTTTTTCACCTGGACTATTACACACGGCATCAGGTAAATCAGATTTTTTTCACCTTGACTATTACCCAGGGTAACAGGAAAATCTGATTTTTTTCATCTGTACTATTACCCACAGTATCAGGAATATTGGATAGTTTTCACCCTGGACTTTATTTACGGTATCAGGAAAATCGAATTTTTTTCAATCTGGACTTTTCTCACGGTATCAGGAAAATTGGATTTTTTTCGCCTGGACTATAACACACGGTATCCGGTAAATCAGATTTTTTTTAACCTTTATTATTTATTACACACGGTATCAGGTAAATCAGATTTTTTTCAACCTGGACTATTACCCACGTTGTCAGGAAAATCTAATTTTTTTCACCTACACTATTAAACACGGTATCAGGAAAATCTGATTTTTTTTCACCTGTACTATTACCCACAGTATCAGGAATATTGGATAGTTTTCACCCTGGACTTTATTTACGGTATCAGGAAAATCGAATTTTTTTCAATCTGGACTTTTCTCACGGTGTCAGGAAAATCTAATTTTTTTCACCTGACCTAACACAGTATCAGGTAAATCTGATTTCTTTCACCTGGCCTATTACACACGGTATCAGGTAAATTGGATTTTTTTTAACCTGGACTTTTTATTACACATGGTATCAGGAAAATCTGATTTTTTTCACCTGGACTATTACACACGGCATCAGGTAAATCAGATTTTTTTCACCTTGACTATTACCCAGGGTAACAGGAAAATCTGATTTTTTTCATCTGTACTATTACCCACAGTATCAGGAATATTGGATAGTTTTCACCCTGGACTTTATTTACGGTATCAGGAAAATCGAATTTTTTTCAATCTGGACTTTTCTCACGGTATCAGGAAAATTGGATTTTTTTCGCCTGGACTATAACACACGGTATCCGGTAAATCAGATTTTTTTTAACCTTTATTATTTATTACACACGGTATCAGGTAAATCGGATTTTTTTCACCTGGACTATTACCAAGGGTATCTGGAAAATCGGATTTTTTTCACCCTGACCTTTATTCACGCTATCAGGAAAATCTGATTTTTTTTAACCTGAAGTATTACACACGGTATAAGGTAAATCGGATTTTTTTAACCTGGACTTTTTATTAAACACAGTATCAGGAAATCTGATTTTTTTTTCACCTGGACTATTACCCACGGTATCAGGAAAATCTGATTTTTTTCACCTGGACTATTACATACGGTATCAGGTAAATTGGATTTTTTTAACCTGGACTTTTTAATACCCACGGTATCAGGAACATCTGATTTTTTTCACCTGGAGTATTACACACGGTATCCGGTAAATTGGAATTTTTTTAATCTTTATTATATATTACACACGGTATCAGGAACATCGGATCTTTTTTCACCCTGGACATTACTCACACTATCAGGAAAATCTGATTTTTTTCACCTGGACTATTACCCACGGTGTCAGGAAAATCTGATTTTTTTTCACCTGGACTATTACACATGGTATCAGATAAATTGGAATTTTTTTTCACCTGGACTATTACCCATGATATCAGGTAAATCAGATTTTTTTCACCTTGACTATTACCCATGGTATCAGGTAAATCTGATTTCTTTCACCTGGACTATTACACACGGTATCAGGTAAATTGGATTTTTTTAACCTGGACTTTTTTTTACACATGGTATAAGGAAAATCTGATTTTTTTTCACCTGGACTATTACCCACGGTATCAGGAAAATCTGATTTTTTTCACCTGGACTATTACACACAGCATCAGGTAAATCAGATTTTTTTCACCTTGCCTATTACCCAGGGTAACAGGAAAATCTGATTTTTTTCAGCTGTACTATTACCCACAGTATCAGGAATATTGGATAGTTTTCACGGTGGACTTTATTGACGGTATCAGGAAAATCAAATTTTTTTCAACCTGGACTTTTCTCACGGTATCAGGAAAATCGGATTTTTTTCGCATCGACTATAACACACGGTGTCCGGTAAATCGGATTTTTTTTTAAACCTTTATTATTTATTACACACGGTATCAGGAACATCGGATCTTTTTTCACCCTGGACATTACTCACGCTATCAGGAAAATCTGATTTTTTTCACCTGGACTATTACACACGGTTTCAGGAAAATCTGATTTTTTTCAACCTGGACTTTTCTCAAGGTAACAAGAAAATCAGATTTTTTTCACCTGGACTATAACCCACGGTGTCAGGAAAATCTGATTTTTTTAACCTGGCCTATTACCCAGGGTATCTGGAAAATCGGATTTTTTTCACCCTGACCTTTATTCACGCTATCAGGAAAATCTGATTTTTTTTAACCTGGAGTATTACACACGGTATCAGGTAAATCGGATTTTTTTTCACCTGGACTTTTTATTACACACGGAATCAGGAAAATCTGATTTTTTTCACCTAGACTATTACCCACGGTATCAGGAAAATCTGATTTTTTTCACCTGGACTATTACACACGGTATCAGGTAAATCAGATTTTTTTCACCTGGACTATTACCCACGGTATCAGGTAAATCTGATTTCTATCACCTGGACTATTACACACGGTATCAGGTAAATTTGATTTTTTTCACCTGGACTATTACACACGGTATCAGGTAAATCAGATTTTTTTCACCTAGACTATTACCCACGGTATCAGGTAAATCAGATTTTTTTCAACCTGGACTATTACCCACGTTGTCAGGAAAATCTAATTTTTTTCACCTACACTATTAAACACGGTATCAGGAAAATTTGATTTTTTTTCACCTGTACTATTACCCACGGTGTCAGGAAAATCTAATTTTTTTCACCTGACCTATTATACACAGTATCAGGTAAATCTGATTTCTTTCACCTGGCCTATTACACACGGTATCAGGTAAATTGGATTTTTTTTAACCTGGACTTTTTATTACACATGGTATCAGGAAAATCTGATTTTTTTCACCTGGACTATTACACACGGCATCAGGTAAATCAGATTTTTTTCACCTTGACTATTACCCAGGGTAACAGGAAAATCTGATTTTTTTCATCTGTACTATTACCCACAGTATCAGGAATATTGGATAGTTTTCACCCTGGACTTTATTTACGGTATCAGGAAAATCGAATTTTTTTCAATCTGGACTTTTCTCACGGTATCAGGAAAATTGGATTTTTTTCGCCTGGACTATAACACACGGTATCCGGTAAATCAGATTTTTTTAACCTTTATTATTTATTACACACGGTATCAGGTAAATCGGATTTTTTTCACCTGGACTATTACCCAGGGTATCTGGAAAATCGGATTTTTTTCACCCTGACCTTTATTCACGCTATCAGGAAAATCTGATTTTTTTTAACCTGATGTATTACACACGGTATCAAAGAAAATATGATTTTTTTTAACCTGGACTTTTCTCACGGTAACAGGAAAATCTGATTATTTTAACCTGGAGTATTACACACGGTATCAGGTAAATCGGATTTTTTTAACCTGGACTTTTTATTACACACGGTATCAGGAAAATCTGATTTTTTTTCACCTGGACTATTACACACGGTATCAGGAAAATCTGATTTTTTTCACCTGGACTATTACACACGGTATCAGGTAAATCAGATTTTTTTCACCTTGACTATTACCCAGGGTAACAGGAAAATCTGGTTTTTTTCAGCTGTACTATTACCCACATTATCAGGAATATTGGATAGTTTTCACCCTGGACTTTATTGACGGTATCAGGAAAATTGGAATTTTTTCAACCTGGACTTTTCTCACGGTATCAGGAAAATTGGATTTTTTTCTACTGGACTATAACACATGGTATCCAGTAAATCGGATTTTTTTAACCTTTATTATTTATTACATACGGTATCAGGAACATCGGATCTTTTTTCACCCTGGACATTACTCACGCTATCAGGAAAATCTGATTGTTTTTTCACCTGGACTATTACACACGGATTCAGGAAAATCTGATTTTTTTCAACCTGGACTTTTCTCGCGGTAACAGGAAAATCTGATTTTTTCACCTGGACTATAACCCACGGTGTCATGAAAATCTGATTTTTTTCACCTGGCCTATTACCCAGGGTAACAGGAAAATCTGATTTTTTCCAGCTGTACTATTATCCACAGTATCAGGAATATTGGATAGTTTTCACGGTGGTCTTTATTGACGGTATCAGGAAAATCGAATTTTTTTCAACCTGGACTTTTCTCACGGTATCAGGAAAATCGGATTTTTTTCGCCTCGACTATAACACACGGTGTCCGGTAAATCGGATTTTTTTTAAACCTTTATTATTTATTACACACGGTATCAGGAACATCGGATCTTTTTTCACCCTGGACATTACTCACGCTATCAGGAAAATCTGATTTTTTTCACCTGGACTATTACACACGGTTTCAGGAAAATCTGATTTTGTACAACCTGGACTTTTCTCACGGTAACAGGAAAATCTGATTTTTTCACCTGGACTATAACCCACGGTGTCATGAAAATCTGATTTTTTTCACCTGGCCTATTACCCAGGGTAACAGGAAAATCTGATTTTTTCCAGCTGTACTATTATCCACAGTATCAGGAATATTGGATAGTTTTCACGGTGGTCTTTATTGACGGTATCAGGAAAATCGAATTTTTTTCAACCTGGACTTTTCTCACGGTATCCGGTAAATCAGATTTTTTTAACCTTTATTATTTATTACACACGGTATCAGGAACATCGGATCTTTTTCCACCCTGGACATTACTCACGCTATCAGGAAAATCTGATTTTTTTCACCTGGACTATTACACACGGTTTCAGGAAAATCTGATTTTTTTCAACCTGGACTTTAATCACGGTAACAGGAAAATCTGATTTTTTTCATCTGGACTATAACCCGCGGTGTCATGAAAATCTTATTTTTTTCACCTGGACTATTACACACGGTATCAGGTAAATCAGATTTTTTTCACCTTGACTATTACCCAGGGTAACAGGAAAATCTGATTTTTTTCACCTGTACTATTACCCACAGTATCAGGAATATTGGATAGTTTTCACCCTGGACTTTATTGACGGTATCAGGTAAATCGAATATTTTTCAACCTGGACTTTTCTCACGGTATCAGGAAAATCGGATTTTTTTTGCCTGGACTATAACACACGGTATCCGGTAAATTGGATTTTTTTTAACCTTTATTATTTATTACACACGTTATCAGGAACATCGGATATTTTTTCACCCTGGACATTACTCACGCTATCAGGAAAATCTGATTTTTTTCACCTGGACTATTACCCAGGGTATCTGGAAAATCTGATTTTTTTCACCCTGACCTTTATTCACGCTATCAGGGAAATCTGATTTTTTTCACCTACACTATTAAACACGGTATCAGGGAAATCTGATTTTTTTCACCTACACTATTAAACATGGTATCAGGAAAATCTGATTTTTTTTCACCTGGACTATTACCCACGGTGTCAGGAAAATCTAATTTTTTTCACCTGACCTATTATACACGGTATCAGGTAAATCTGATTTCTTTCACCTGGCCTATTACACATGGTATTAGGTAAATTGGATTTTTTTAACCTGGACTTTTTATTACACACGGTATCAGGAAAATCTGATTTTTTTCACCTGGACTATTACACACGGCATCAGGTAAATCAGATTTTTTTCACCTTGACTATTACCCAGGGTAACAGGAAAATCTGATTTTTTTCATCTGTACTATTACCCACAGTATCAGGAATATTGGATAGTTTTCACCCTGGACTTTATTGATGGTATCAGGAAAATTGAATTTTTTTCAACCTGGACTTTTCTCACGGTATCAGGAAAATCGCATTTTTTTCGCTTGGACTATAACACACGGTATCCGGTAAATCGGATTTTTTTAACCTTTATTATTTATTACACACGGTATCAGGTGAATCGGATTTTTTTCACCTGGACTATTACCCAGGGTATCTGGAAAATCGGATTTTTTTCACCCTGACCTTTATTCACGCTATCAGGAAAATCTGATTTTTTTCAACCTGAAGTATTACACACGGTATAAGGTAAATCGGATTTTTTTAACCTGGACTTTTTATTAAACACGGTATCAGAAAATCTGATTTTTTTTTCACCTGGACTATTACATACGGTATCAGGTAAATTGGATTTTTTTAACCTGGACTTTTTATTACCCACGGTATCAGGAACATCTGATTTTTTTCACCTGGAGTATTACACACGGTATCCGGTAAATTGGATTTTTTTAAATCTTTATTATATATTACACACGGTATCAGGAACATCGGATCTTTTTTCACCCTGGACATTACTCACACTATCAGGAAAATCTGATTTTTTTCACCTGGACTATTACCCACGGTGTCAGGAAAATCTGATTTTTTTTCACCTGGACTATTACACACGGTATCAGATAAATTGGATTTTTTTTTCACCTGGACTATTACCCATGGTATCAGGTATATCAGATTTTTTTCACCTGGACTATTACCCACGGTGTCAGGAAAATCTGATTTTTTTTCACCTGGACTATTACACACGGTATGAGATAAATTGGATTTTTTTTTCACCTGAACTATTACCCATGGTATCAGGTAAATCTGATTTCTTTCACCTGGACTATTACACACGGTATCAGGTAAATTGGATTTTTTTAACCTGGACTTTTTATTACACATGGTATAAGGAAAATCTGATTTTTTTCACCTGGACTATTACCCACGGTATCAGGAAAATCTGATTTTTTTCACCTGGACTATTACACACGGCATCAGGTAAATCAGATTTTTTTCACCTTGCCTATTACCCAGGGTAACAGGAAAATCTGATTTTTTTCAGCTGTACTATTACCCACATTATCAGGAATATTGGATAGTTTTCACGGTGGACTTTATTGACGGTATCAGGAAAATCGAATTTTTTTCAACCTGGACTTTTCTCACGGTATCAGGAAAATCGGATTTTTTTCACCTCGACTATAACACACGGTGTCCGGTAAATCGGATTTTTTTTAACCTTTATTATTTATTACACACGGTATCAGGAACATCGGATCTTTTTTCACCCTGGACATTACTCACGCTATCAGGAAAATCTGATTTTTTTCACCTGGACTATTGCACACGGTTTCAGGAAAATCTGATTTTTTTCAACCTGGACTTTTCTCAAGGTAACAAGAAAATCAGATTTTTTTCACCTGGACTATAACCCACGGTGTCAGGAAAATCTGATTTTTTTAACCTGGCCTATTACCCAGGGTATCTGGAAAATCGGATTTTTTTCACTCTGACCTTTATTCACGCTATCAGGAAAATCTGATTTTTTTCACCTGGACTTTTTATTACACATGGAATCAGGAAAATCTGATTTTTTTCACCTAGACTATTACCCACGGTATCAGGAAAATCTGATTTTTTTTCACCTGGACTATTACACACGGTATCAGGTAAATCAGATTTTTTTCACCTAGACTATTACCCACGGTATCAGGTAAATCTGATTTCTATCACTTGGACTATTACACACGGTATCAGGTAAATTTGATTTTTTTAACCTGGACTTTTTATTACACACGGTATAAGGAAAATCTGATTTTTTTTCACCTGGACTATTACCCACGGTATCAGGAAAATCTGATTTTTTTCACCTGGACTATTACACACCGTATCAGGTAAATTAGATTTTTTTCATCTTGACTATTACCCAGGGTAACAGGAAAATCTGATTTTTTTCAGCTGTACTATTACCCACATTATCAGGAATATTGGATAGTTTTCACCCTGGACTTTATTGACGGTATCAGGAAAATCGAATTTTTTTTAACCTGAACTTTTCTCACGGTATCAGGAAAATC
Organism: Bradypodion ventrale; assembly: GCA_035047345.1. Classification (NCBI taxonomy): domain Eukaryota; kingdom Metazoa; phylum Chordata; class Lepidosauria; order Squamata; family Chamaeleonidae; genus Bradypodion; species Bradypodion ventrale. Next base: position 194,196,517 of record JAWDJE010000004.1, read on the forward strand.
GGATTTTTTTCACCTGGACTATAACACACGGTAGCCAGTAAACCGGATTTTTTTAACCTTTATTATTTATTACATATGGTATCAGGAACATCGGATCTTTTTTCACCCTGGACATTACTCACGCTATCAGGAAAATCTGATTTTTTTTCACCTGGACTATTACACACGGTATCAGGTAAATCTGATTCTTTTTAACCTGGACTTTTTTATTACAAACTGTATAAGGAAAATCTGATTTTTTTCCACCTGGACTATTACCCACGGTATCAGGAAAATCTGATTTTTTTCACCTGGACTATTACACACGGTATCAGGTAAATCAGATTTTTTTCACCTTGACTATTACCCAGGGTAACAGGAAAATCTGGTTTTTTTCAGCTGTACTATTACCCACATTATCAGGAATATTGGATAGTTTTCACCCTGGACTTTATTGACGGTATCAGGAAAATCGAATTTTTTCAACCTGGACTTTTCTCACGGTATCAGGAAAATTGGATTTTTTTCTACTGGACTATAACACATGGTATCCAGTAAATCGGATTTTTTTTAACCTTTATTATTTATTACATACAGTATCAGGAACATCGGATCTTTTTTCACCCTGGACATTACTCACGCTATCAGGAAAATCTGATTTTTTTTCACCTGGACTATTACACACCGTTTCAGGAAAATCTGATTTTTTTCAACCTGGACTTTTCTCACGGTAACAGGAAAATCTGATTTTTTTCACCTGGACTATAACCCACGGTGTCATGAAAATCTGATTTTTTTCACCTGGCCTATTACACACGGTATCAGGAAAATCTGATATTTTTCACCTGGACTATTACCCAGGGTATCAGGTAAATCGGATTTTTTTAACCTGGACTTTTTATTACACACGGTATATGGAAAATCTGATTTTTTTCACCTGGACTATTACCCACGGTATCAGGAAAATCTTTTTTTTCACCTGGACTATTACACACGGTATCTGGTAAATTGGATTTTTTTAACCTTGACTTTTTATTACACACGGTCTAAGGAAAGTCTGATTTTTTTTCACCTGGACTATTACCCACGGTATCAGGAAAATCTGATTTTTTTCACCTGAACTATTACACACGGTATCAGGTAAATCAGATTTTTTTTCACCTGGACTATTACCCAGGGTATCTTGAAAATCGGATATTTTTCACCCTGACCTTTATTCACGCTATTAGGAAAATCTGATTTATTTAACCTGGAGTAATACACACGGTATCAGGTAAATCGGATTTTTTTAACCTCGACTTTTTATTACACATGGTATCAGGAAAATCTGATTTTTTTTCACCTGGACTATTACCCACGGTATCAGGAAAATCTGATTTTTTTCACCTGGACTATTACCCAGGGTAACAGGAAAATCTGATTTTTTTAACCTGGAGTATTACACACTGTGTCAGGAAAATCTCATTTTTTTCCACCTGGACTAATAACTACGGCATCAGGAAAATCTCATTTTTTTCCACTGGACTATAAACCTCGGTATCTGGAAAATCTGATGTTTTTCACCTGGACTATAACCCTCGGTATCAGGAAAATCTGATTTTTTTCAACCTGGACTTTTCTCACGGTAACAGGAAAATCTGATTTTTTTAACCTGGACTTTTTATTTCACACGGTATCAGGAAAATCTGATTTTGTCCATCCTGGACTTTTCTCACGGTAACAGGAAAATCTGATTTTTTTCACCTGGACTATAACCCACGGTGTCATGAAAATCTGATTTTTTTCACCTGGACTATTACCCACGGTATCAGGAAAATCTGATTTTTTTTCACCTGGACTATTACACACGGTATCTGGAAAATCAGATTTTTTTCACCTTGACTATTACCCAGGGTAACAGGAAAATCTGATTTTTTTAAGCTGTACTATTACCCACATTATCAGGAATATTGGATAGTTTTCACCCTGGACTTTATTGACGGTATCAGGAAAATCGGATTTTTTTCGCCTGGACTATAACACACGGTATCCGGTAAATCGGATTTTTTTAACTTTTATTATTTATTACACACGGTATCAGGAACATCGGATCTTTTTTCACCCTGGACATTACTCACGCTATCAGGAAAATCTGATTTTTTTCACCTGGACTATTACACACGGTTTCAGGAAAATCTGATTTTGTACTACCTGGACTTTTCTCACGGTAACAGGAAAATCTCATTTTTTTCACCTGCAGTATTACACACGGTATCAGGTAAATCGGATTTTTTTAACCTGGACTTTTTATTACACACGGTATCAGGGAAATCTGATTTTTTTTCACCTGGACTATTACACACGGTATCAGGTAAATCAGATTATTTTCACCTTGACTATTACCCAGGGTAACAGGAAAATCTGATTTTTTTCAGCTGTACTATTACGCACATTATCAGGAACATTGGATAGTTTTCACCCTGGACTTTATTGACGGTATCAGGAAAATCGAATTTTTTTCAACCTGGACTTTTCTCACGGTATCAGGAAAATCTGATTTTTTTCGCCTGGACTATAACACACGGTATCAGGTAAATCAGATTATTTTCACCTTGACTATTACCCAGGGTAACAGGAAAATCTGATTTTTTTCAGCTGTACTATTACCCACAGTATCAGGAACATTGGATAGTTTTCACCCTGGACTTTATTGACGGTATCAGGAAAATCGAATTTTTTTCAACCTGGACTTTTCTCACGGTATCAGGAAAATCGGATTTTTTTTGCCTGGACTATAACACACGGTATCCGGTAAATTGGATTTTTTTTAACCTTTATTATTTATTACACACGGTATCAGGAACATCGGATCTTTTTTCACCCTGGACATTACTCACGCTATCAGGAAAATCTGATTTTTTTCACCTGGACTATTACACACGGTTTCAGGAAAATCTGATTTTGTACAACCTGGACTTTTCTCACGGTAACAGGAAAATCTCATTTTTTTCACCTGGACTATTACACACGGTATCAAAGAAAATCTGATTTTTTTTAACCTGGACTTTTCTCACGGTAACAGGAAAATCTGATTATTTTAACCTGGAGTATTACACACGGTATCAGGTAAATCGGATTTTTTTAACCTGGACTTTTTATTACACACGGTATCAGGAAAATCTGATTTTTTTTCACCTGGACTATTACACACGGTATCAGGTAAATCAGATTATTTTCACCTTGACTATTACCCAGGGTAACAGGAAAATCTGATTTTTTTCAGCTGTACTATTACCCACAGTATCAGGAATATTGGATAGTTTTCACCCTGGACTTTATTGACGGTATCAGGACAATCGAATTTTTTTCAACCTGGACTTTTCTCACGGTATCAGGAAAATCGGATTTTTTTCGCCTGGACTATAACACACGGTATCAGGTAAATCAGATTTTTTTCAACCTGGACTATTACCCACGGTGTCAGGAAAATCTAATTTTTTTCACCTACACTATTAAACACGGTATCAGGAAAATTTGATTTTTTTTCACCTGGACTATTACCCACGGTATCAGGAAAATCTGATTTTTTTCACCTGGACTATTACACACGGTATCAGGTAAATCAGATTTTTTTTCACCTTGACTATTACCCAGGGTAACAGGAAAATCTGATTTTTTAACCTGGAGTATTACACACTGTGTCAGGAAAATCTTATTTTTTTCCACCTGGACTAATAACTACGGCATCAGGAAAATCTCATTTTTTTCCACTGGACTATAAACCTCGGTATCTGGAAAATGTGATGTTTTTCACCTGGACTATAACCCTCGGTATCAGGAAAATCTGATTTTTTTCAACCTGGACTTTTCTCACGGTAACAGGAAAATCTGATTTTTTTAACCTGGACTTTTTATTACACACGGTATCAGGAAAATCTGATTTTGTCCATCCTGGACTTTTCTCACGGTAACAGGAAAATCTGATTTTTTTCACCTGGACTATAACCCACGGTGTCATGAAAATCTGATTTTTTTCACCTGGACTATTACCCACGGTATCAGGAAAATCTGATTTTTTTCACCTGGACTATTACACACGGTATCTGGAAAATCAGATTTTTTTCACCTTGACTATTACCCAGGGTAACAGGAAAATCTGATTTTTTTCAGCTGTACTATTACCCACATTATCAGGAACATTGGATAGTTTTCACCCTGGACTTTATTGACGGTATCAGGAAAATCGGATTTTTTTCAACCTGGACTTTTCTCACGGTATCAGGAAAATCGGATTTTTTTCGCCTGGACTATAACACACGGTATCAGGTAAATCAGATTTTTTTCACCTGGACTATTACACACGGTATCTGGAAAATCAGATTTTTTTCACCTTGACTATTACCCAGGGTAACAGGAAAATCTGATTTTTTTCAGCTGTACTATTACCCACATTATCAGGAATATTGGATAGTTTTCACCCTGGACTTTATTGATGGTATCAGGAAAATCGGATATTTTTCGCCTGGACTATAACACACAGTATCCGGTAAATCGGATTTTTTTAACTTTTATTATTTATTACACACGGTATCAGGAACATCGGATCTTTTTTCACCCTGGACATTACTCACGCTATCAGGAAAATCTGATTTTTTTCACCTGGACTATTACACACGGTTTCAGGAAAATCTGATTTTGTACAACCTGGACTTTTCTCACGGTAACAGGAAAATCTCATTTTTTTTCACCTGGACTATTACACACGGTATCAAAGAAAATATGATTTTTTTTAACCTGGACTTTTCTCACGGTAACAGGAAAATCTGATTATTTTAACCTGGAGTATTACACACGGTATCAGGTAAATCGGATTTTTTTAACCTGGACTTTTTATTACACACGGTATCAGGAAAATCTGATTTTTTTTCACCTGGACTATTACACACGGTATCAGGTAAATTGGATTTTTTTCACCTGGACTATTACACACGGTATCAGGTAAATCAGATTTTTTTCACCTTGACTATTACCCAGGGTAACAGGAAAATCTGGTTTTTATCACCTGGACTATTACACACGGTTTCAGGAAAATCTGATTTTGTACAACCTGGACTTTTCCCACGGTAACAGGAAAATCTCATTTTTTTCACCTGGACTATTACACACGGTTTCAGGAAAATCAGATTTTTTTCAACCTGGACTTTTCTCAAGGTAACAAGAAAATCAGATTTTTTTCACCTGGACTATTACACACGGTATCAAAGAAAATCTGATTTTTTTTAACCTGGACTTTTCTCACGGTAATAGGAAAATCTGATTATTTTAACCTGGAGTATTACACACGGTATCAGGTAAATCGGATTTTTTTAAACTGGACTTTTTATTACACACGGTATCAGGAAAATCTGATTTTTTTTCACCTGGACTATTACACACGGTATCAGGTAAATCAGATTATTTTCACCTTGACTATTACCCAGGGTAACAGGAAAATCTGATTTTTTTCAGCTGTACTATTACCCACATTATCAGGAACATTGGATAGTTTTCACCCTGGATTTTATTGACGGTATCAGGAAAATCGAATTTTTTTCAACCTGGACTTTTCTCACGGTATCAGGAAAATCGGATTTTTTTCGCCTGGACTATAACACACGGTATCAGGTAAATCAGATTTTTTTCAACCTGGACTATTACCCACGTTGTCAGGAAAATCTAATTTTTTTCACCTACACTATTAAACACGGTATCAGGAAAATTTGATTTTTTTTCACCTGTACTATTACCCACGGTGTCAGGAAAATCTAATTTTTTTCACCTGACCTATTATACACAGTATCAGGTAAATCTGATTTCTTTCACCTGGCCTATTACACACGGTATCAGGTAAATTGGATTTTTTTTAACCTGGACTTTTTATTACACACGGTATCAGGAAAATCTGATTTTTTTCACCTGGACTATTACACACGGCATCAGGTAAATCAGATTTTTTTCACCTTGACTATTACCCAGGGTAACAGGAAAATCTGATTTTTTTCATCTGTACTATTACCCACAGTATCAGGAATATTGGATAGTTTTCACCCTGGACTTTATTTACGGTATCAGGAAAATCGAATTTTTTTCAATCTGGACTTTTCTCACGGTATCAGGAAAATTGGATTTTTTTCGCCTGGACTATAACACACGGTATCCGGTAAATCAGATTTTTTTTAACCTTTATTATTTATTACACACGGTATCGGGTAAATCGGATTTTTTTCACCTGGACTATTAAACAGGGTATCTGGAAAATCGGATTTTTTTCACCCTGACCTTTATTCACGCTATCAGGAAAATCTGATTTTTTTAAACCTGAAGTATTACACACGGTATAAGGTAAATCGGATTTTTTTAACTTGGACTTTTTATTAAACACGGTATCAGGAAATCTGATTTTTTTTTCACCTGGACTATTACCCACGGTATCAGGAAAATCTGATTTTTTTCACCTGGACTATTACATACGGTATCAGGTAAATTGGATTTTTTTAACCTGGACTTTTTATTACCCACGGTATCAGGAACATATGATTTTTTTCACCTGGAGTATTACACACGGTATCCGGTATATTGGAATTTTTTAAATCTTTATTATATATTACACACGGTATCAGGAACATCGGATCTTTTTTCACCCTGGACATTACTCACACTATCAGGAAAATCTGATTTTTTTCACCTGGACTATTACCCACGGTGTCAGGAAAATCTGATTTTTTTTCACCTGGACTATTACACATGGTATCAGATAAATTGGAATTTTTTTTCACCTGGACTATTACCCATGGTATCAGGTAAATCAGATTTTTTTCACCTGGACTATTACCCACGGTGTCAGGAAAATCTGATTTTTTTTCACCTGGACTATTACACACGGTATCAGATAAATTGGATTTTTTTTCACCTTGACTATTACCCATGGTATCAGGTAAATCTGATTTCTTTCACCTGGACTATTACACACGGTATCAGGTAGATTGGATTTTTTTAACCTCGACTTTTTTTTACACATGGTATAAGGAAAATCTGATTTTTTTTCACCTGGACTATTACCCACGGTATCAGGAAAATCTGATTTTTTTCCCCTGGACTATTACACACGGCATCAGGTAAATAAGATTTTTTTCACCTTGCCTATTACCCAGGGTAACAGAAAAATCTGATTTTTTTCAGCTGTACTATTACCCACAGTATCAGGAATATTGGATAGTTTTCACGGTGGACTTTATTGATGGTATCAGGAAAATCGAATTTTTTTCAACCTGGACTTTTCTCACGGTATCAGGAAAATCGGATTTTTTTCGCATCGACTATAACACACGGTGTCCGGTAAATCGGATTTTTTTTAACCTTTATTATTTATTACACACGGTATCAGGAACATCGGATCTTTTTTCACCCTGGACATTACTCACGCTATCAGGAAAATCTGATTTTTTTCACCTGGACTATTACACACGGTTTCAGGAAAATCTGATTTTTTTCAACCTGGACTTTTCTCAAGGTAACAAGAAAATCAGATTTTTTTCACCTGGACTATAACCCACGGTGTCAGGAAAATCTGATTTTTTTAATCTGGCCTATTACCCAGGGTATCTGGAAAATCGGATTTTTTTCACCCTGACCTTTATTCACGCTATCAGGAAAATCTGATTTTTTTTAACCTGGAGTATTACACACGGTATCAGGTAAATCGGATTTTTTTCACCTGGACTTTTTATTACACACGGAATCAGGAAAATCTGATTTTTTTCACCTAGACTATTACCCACGGTATCAGGAAAATCTGATTTTTTTCACCTGGACTATTACACACGGTATCAGGTAAATCAGATTTTTTTCACCTAGACTATTACCCACGGTATCAGGTAAATCTGATTTCTATCACCTGGACTATTACACACGGTATCAGGTAAATTTGATTTTTTTCACCTGGACTATTACACACGGTATCAGGTAAATCAGATTTTTTTCACCTAGACTATTACCCACGGTATCAGGTAAATCTGATTTCTATCACCTGGACTATTACACACGGTATCAGGTAAATTTGATTTTTTTAACCTGGACTTTTTATTACACACGGTATAAGTAAAATCTGATTTTTTTTCACCTGGACTATTACCCACGGTATCAGGAAAATCTGATTTTTTTCACCTGGACTATTACACACGGTATCAGGTAAATCAGATTTTTTTCACCTTGACTATTACCCAGGGTAACAGGAAAATCTGGTTTTTTTCAGCTGTATTATTACCCACATTATCAGGAATATTGGATAGTTTTCACCCTGGACTTTATTGACGGTATCAGGAAAATTGGAATTTTTTCAACCTGGACTTTTCTCACGGTATCAGGAAAATTGGATTTTTTTCTACTGGACTATAACACATGGTATCCAGTAAATCGGATTTTTTTAACCTTTATTATTTATTACATACGGTATCAGGAACATCGGATCTTTTTTCACCCTGGACATTACTCACGCTATCAGGAAAATCTGATTTTTTTTCACCTGGACTATTACACACGGATTCAGGAAAATCTGATTTTTTTCAACCTGGACTTTTCTCGCGGTAACAGGAAAATCTGATTTTTTTCACCTGGACTATAACCCATGGTGTCATGAAAATCTGATTTTTTTCACCTGGCCTATTACCCAGGGTAACAGGAAAATCTGATTTTTTTCAGCTGTACTATTACCCACAGTATCAGGATTATAGGATAGTTTTCACCCTGGACTTTATTGACGGTATCAGGAAAATCGAATTTTTTTCAACCTGGACTTTTCTCACGGTATCAGGAAAATCGGATTTTTTTCGCCTCGACTATAACACACGGTGTCCGGTAAATCGGATTTTTTTTTTAACCTTTATTATTTATTACACACGGTATCAGGAACATCGGATCTTTTTTTACCCTGGACATTACTCACGCTATCAGGAAAATCTGATTTTTTTCACCTGGACTATTACACACGGTTTCAGGAAAATCTGATTTTGTACAACCTGGACTTTTCTCACGGTAACAGGAAAATCTCATTTTTTTCACCTGGACTATTACACACGGTTTCAGGAAAATCTGATTTTTTTCAACCTGGACTTTTCTCAAGGTAACAAGAAAATCAGATTTTTTTCACCTGGACTATAACCCACGGTGTCAGGAAAATCTGATTTTTTTAACCTGGCCTATTACCCAGGGTATCTGGAAAATCGGATTTTTTTCACCCTGACCTTTATTCACGCTATCAGGAAAATCTGATTTTTTTTAACCTGGAGTATTACACACGGTATCAGGTAAATCGGATTTTTTTCACCTGGACTTTTTATTACACACGGAATCAGGAAAATCTGATTTTTTTCACCTAGACTATTACCCACGGTATCAGGAAAATCTGATTTTTTTCACCTGGACTATTACACACAGTATCAGGTAAATCAGATTTTTTTCACCTAGACTATTACCCACGGTATCAGGTAAATCTGATTTTTTTAACCTGGACATTTTATTACACACGGTATAAGGAAAATCTGATTTTTTTTCACCTGGACTATTACCCACGGTATCAGGAAAATCTTTTTTTTTCACCTGGACTATTACACATGGTATCTGGTAAATTGGATTTTTTTAACCTTGACTTTTTATTACACACGGTCTAAGGAAAATCTGATTTTTTTCCACCTGGACTATTACCCACGGTATCAGGAAAATCTGATTTTTTTCACCTGAACTATTACACACGGTATCAGGTAAATCAGATTTTTTTCACCTGGACTATTACCCAGGGTATCTTGAAAATCGGATTTTTTTCACCCTGACCTTTATTCACGCTATTAGGAAAATCTGATTTATTTAACCTGGAGTAATACACACGGTATCAGGTAAATCGGATTTTTTTAACCTCGACTTTTTATTACACATGGTATCAGGAAAATCTGATTTTTTTTCACCTGGACTATTACCCACGGTATCAGGAAAATCTGATTTTTTTCACCTGGACTATTACACACGGTATCAGGTAAATCAGATTTTTTTTCACATTGACTATTACCCAGGGTAACAGGAAAATCTGATTTTTTTAACCTGGAGTATTACACACTGTGTCAGGAAAATCTCATTTTTTTCCACCTGGACTAATAACTACGGCATCAGGAAAATCTCATTTTTTTCCACTGGACTATAAACCTCGGTATCTGGAAAATCTGATGTTTTTCACCTGGACTATAACCCTCGGTATCAGGAAAATCTGATTTTTTTCAACCTGGACTTTTCTCACGGTAACAGGAAAATCTGATTTTTTTAACCTGGACTTTTTATTACACACGGTATCAGGAAAATCTGATTTTGTCCATCCTGGACTTTTCTCACGGTAACAGGAAAATCTGATTTTTTCACCTGGACTATAACCCACGGTGTCATGAAAATCTGATTTTTTTCACCTGGACTATTACCCACGGTATCAGGAAAATCTGATTTTTTTCACCTGGACTATTACACACGGTATCTGGAAAATCTGATTTTTTTAACTTTTATTATTTATTACACACGGTATCAGGAACATCGGATCTTTTTTCACCCTGGACATTACTCACGCTATCAGGAAAATCTGATTTTTTTCACCTGGACTATTACACACGGTTTCAGGAAAATCTGATTTTGTACAACCTGGACTTTTCTCACGGTAACAGGAAAATCTCATTTTTTCACCTGGACTATTACACACGGTATCAAAGAAAATCTGATTTTTTTTAACCTGGACTTTTCTCACGGTAACAGGAAAATCTGATTATTTTAACCTGGAGTATTACACACGGTATCAGGTAAATCGGATTTTTTTAACCTGGACTTTTTATTACACACGGTATCAGGAAAATCTGATTTTTTTTCACCTGGACTATTACACACGGTATCAGGTAAATCAGATTATTTTCACCTTGACTATTACCCAGGGTAACAGGAAAATCTGATTTTTTTCAGCTGTACTATTACCCACATTATCAGGAACATTGGATAGTTTTCACCCTGGACTTTATTGACGGTATCAGGAAAATCGAATTTTTTTCAACCTGGACTTTTCTCACGGTATCAGGAAAATCGGATTTTTTTTGCCTGGACTATAACATACGGTATCCGGTAAATCGGATTTTTTAAACCTTTATTATTTATTACATACGGTATCAGGAACATCGGATCTTTTTTCACCCTGGACATTACTCACGCTATCAGGAAAATCTGATTTTTTTCACCTGGACTATTACACACGGTTTCAGGAAAATCTGATTTTTTTCAACCTGGACTTTTCTCACGGTAACAGGAAAATCTGATTTTTTTTCACCTGGACTATAACCCACGGTGTCATGAAAATCTGATTTTTTTCACCTGGCCTATTACACACGGTATCAGGAAAATCCTATTTTTTCACCTGGATTATTACCCACGGTATCAGGAAAATCTGATTTTTTTGTCACCTGGAGTATTACTTACGGTATCAGGAAAATCTGATTTTTATTCACCTGGACTATTACACACGGTATCAGGTAAATCAGATTATTCTAACCTTGACTATTACCCAGGGTAACAGGAAAATCTGATTTTTTTTCAGCTGTACTATTACCCACAGTATCAGGAATATTGGATAGTTTTCACCCTGGACTTTATTGACGGTATCAGGACAATCGAATTTTTTTCAACCTGGACTTTTCTCACGGTATCAGGAAAATCAGATATTTTTCGCTTGGACTATAACATACGGTATCCGGTAAATCGGATTTTTTTTAACCTTTATTATTTATTACACACGGTATCAGGAACATCGGATCTTTTTTTACCCTGGACATTACTCACGCTATCAGGAAAATCTGATTTTTTTTCACCTGGACTATTACACACGGTTTCAGGAAAATCTGATTTTGTACAACCTGGACTTTTCTCACGGTAACAGGAAAATCTCATTTTTTTCACCTGGACTATTACACACGGTTTCAGGAAAATCTGATTTTTTTCAACCTGGACTTTTCTCAAGGTAACAAGAAAATCAGATTTTTTTCACCTGGACTATAACCCACGGTGTCAGGAAAATCTGATTTTTTTAACCTGGCCTATTACCCAGGGTATCTGGAAAATCGGATTTTTTTCACCCTGACCTTTATTCACGCTATCAGGAAAATCTGATTTTTTTTAACCTGGAGTATTACACACGGTATCAGGTAAATCGGATTTTTTTCACCTGGACTTTTTATTACACACGGAATCAGGAAAATCTGATTTTTTTCACCTAGACTATTACCCACGGTATCAGGAAAATCTGATTTTTTTCACCTGGACTATTACACACAGTATCAGGTAAATCAGATTTTTTTCACCTAGACTATTACCCACGGTATCAGGTAAATCTGATTTTTTTAACCTGGACATTTTATTACACACGGTATAAGGAAAATCTGATTTTTTTTCACCTGGACTATTACCCACGGTATCAGGAAAATCTTTTTTTTTCACCTGGACTATTACACACGGTATCTGGTAAATTGGATTTTTTTAACCTTGACTTTTTATTACACACGGTCTAAGGAAAATCTGATTTTTTTTCACCTGGACTATTACCCACGGTATCAGGAAAATCTGATTTTTTTCACCTGAACTATTACACACGGTATCAGGTAAATCAGATTTTTTTCACCTGGACTATTACCCAGGGTATCTTGAAAATCGGATTTTTTTCACCCTGACCTTTATTCACGCTATTAGGAAAATCTGATTTATTTAACCTGGAGTAATACACACGGTATCAGGTAAATCGGATTTTTTTAACCTCGACTTTTTATTACACATGGTATCAGGAAAATCTGATTTTTTTTCACCTGGACTATTACCCACGGTATCAGGAAAATCTGATTTTTTTCACCTGGACTATTACACACGGTATCAGGTAAATCAGATTTTTTTTCACATTGACTATTACCCAGGGTAACAGGAAAATCTGATTTTTTTAACCTGGAGTATTACACACTGTGTCAGGAAAATCTCATTTTTTTCCACCTGTACTAATAACTACGGCATCAGGAAAATCTCATTTTTTTCCACTGGACTATAAACCTCGGTATCTGGAAAATCTGATGTTTTTCACCTGGACTATAACCCTCGGTATCAGGAAAATCTGATTTTTTTCAACCTGGACTTTTCTCACGGTAACAGGAAAATCTGATTTTTTTAACCTGGACTTTTTATTACACACGGTATCAGGAAAATCTGATTTTGTCCATCCTGGACTTTTCTCACGGTAACAGGAAAATCTGATTTTTTCACCTGGACTATAACCCACGGTGTCATGAAAATCTGATTTTTTTCACCTGGACTATTACCCACGGTATCAGGAAAATCTGATTTTTTTCACCTGGACTATTACACACGGTATCTGGAAAATCTGATTTTTTTAACTTTTATTATTTATTACACACGGTATCAGGAACATCGGATCTTTTTTCACCCTGGACATTACTCACGCTATCAGGAAAATCTGATTTTTTTCACCTGGACTATTACACACGGTTTCAGGAAAATCTGATTTTGTACAACCTGGACTTTTCTCACGGTAACAGGAAAATCTCATTTTTTTCACCTGGACTATTACACACGGTATCAAAGAAAATCTGATTTTTTTTAACCTGGACTTTTCTCACGGTAACAGGAAAATCTGATTATTTTAACCTGGAGTATTACACACGGTATCAGGTAAATCGGATTTTTTTAACCTGGACTTTTTATTACACACGGTATCAGGAAAATCTGATTTTTTTTCACCTGGACTATTACACACGGTATCAGGTAAATCAGATTATTTTCACCTTGACTATTACCCAGGGTAACAGGAAAATCTGATTTTTTTCAGCTGTACTATTACCCACATTATCAGGAACATTGGATAGTTTTCACCCTGGACTTTATTGACGGTATCAGGAAAATCGAATTTTTTTCAACCTGGACTTTTCTCACGGTATCAGGAAAATCGGATTTTTTTTGCCTGGACTATAACATACGGTATCCGGTAAATCGGATTTTTTAAACCTTTATTATTTATTACATACGGTATCAGGAACATCGGATCTTTTTTCACCCTGGACATTACTCACGCTATCAGGAAAATCTGATTTTTTTCACCTGGACTATTACACACGGTTTCAGGAAAATCTGATTTTTTTCAACCTGGACTTTTCTCACGGTAACAGGAAAATCTGATTTTTTTTCACCTGGACTATAACCCACGGTGTCATGAAAATCTGATTTTTTTCACCTGGCCTATTACACACGGTATCAGGAAAATCCTATTTTTTTCACCTGGATTATTACCCACGGTATCAGGAAAATCTGATTTTTTTGTCACCTGGAGTATTACTTACGGTATCAGGAAAATCTGATTTTTATTCACCTGGACTATTACACACGGTATCAGGTAAATCAGATTATTCTAACCTTGACTATTACCCAGGGTAACAGGAAAATCTGATTTTTTTTCAGCTGTACTATTACCCACAGTATCAGGAATATTGGATAGTTTTCACCCTGGACTTTATTGACGGTATCAGGACAATCGAATTTTTTTCAACCTGGACTTTTCTCACGGTATCAGGAAAATCAGATATTTTTCGCTTGGACTATAACATACGGTATCCGGTAAATCGGATTTTTTTTAACCTTTATTATTTATTACACACGGTATCAGGAACATCGGATCTTTTTTTACCCTGGACATTACTCACGCTATCAGGAAAATCTGATTTTTTTCACCTGGACTATTACACACGGTTTCAGGAAAATCTGATTTTGTACAACCTGGACTTTTCTCACGGTAACAGGAAAATCTCATTTTTTTCACCTGGACTATTACACACGGTTTCAGGAAAATCTGATTTTTTTCAACCTGGACTTTTCTCAAGGTAACAAGAAAATCAGATTTTTTTCACCTGGACTATAACCCACGGTGTCAGGAAAATCTGATTTTTTTAACCTGGCCTATTACCCAGGGTATCTGGAAAATCGGATTTTTTTCACCCTGACCTTTATTCACGCTATCAGGAAAATCTGATTTTTTTTAACCTGGAGTATTACACACGGTATCAGGTAAATCGGATTTTTTTCACCTGGACTTTTTATTACACACGGAATCAGGAAAATCTGATTTTTTTCACCTAGACTATTACCCACGGTATCAGGAAAATCTGATTTTTTTCACCTGGACTATTACACACAGTATCAGGTAAATCAGATTTTTTTCACCTAGACTATTACCCACGGTATCAGGTAAATCTGATTTTTTTAACCTGGACATTTTATTACACACGGTATAAGGAAAATCTGATTTTTTTTCACCTGGACTATTACCCACGGTATCAGGAAAATCTTTTTTTTTCACCTGGACTATTACACACGGTATCTGGTAAATTGGATTTTTTTAACCTTGACTTTTTATTACACACGGTCTAAGGAAAATCTGATTTTTTTTCACCTGGACTATTACCCACGGTATCAGGAAAATCTGATTTTTTTCACCTGAACTATTACACACGGTATCAGGTAAATCAGATTTTTTTCACCTGGACTATTACCCAGGGTATCTTGAAAATCGGATTTTTTACACCCTGACCTTTATTCACGCTATTAGGAAAATCTGATTTATTTAACCTGGAGTAATACACACGGTATCAGGTAAATCGGATTTTTTTAACCTCGACTTTTTATTACACATGGTATCAGGAAAATCTGATTTTTTTTCACCTGGACTATTACCCACGGTATCAGGAAAATCTGATTTTTTTCACCTGGACTATTACACACGGTATCAGGTAAATCAGATTTTTTTTCACATTGACTATTACCCAGGGTAACAGGAAAATCTGATTTTTTTAACCTGGAGTATTACACACTGTGTCAGGAAAATCTCATTTTTTTCCACCTGGACTAATAACTACGGCATCAGGAAAATCTCATTTTTTTCCACTGGACTATAAACCTCGGTATCTGGAAAATCTGATGTTTTTCACCTGGACTATAACCCTCGGTATCAGGAAAATCTGATTTTTTTCAACCTGGACTTTTCTCACGGTAACAGGAAAATCTGATTTTTTTAACCTGGACTTTTTATTACACACGGTATCAGGAAAATCTGATTTTGTCCATCCTGGACTTTTCTCACGGTAACAGGAAAATCTGATTTTTTTCACCTGGACTATAACCCACGGTGTCATGAAAATCTGATTTTTTTCACCTGGACTATTACCCACGGTATCAGGAAAATCTGATTTTTTTCACCTGGACTATTACACACGGTATCTGGAAAATCTGATTTTTTTAACTTTTATTATTTATTACACACGGTATCAGGAACATCGGATCTTTTTTCACCCTGGACATTACTCACGCTATCAGGAAAATCTGATTTTTTTCACCTGGACTATTACACACGGTTTCAGGAAAATCTGATTTTGTACAACCTGGACTTTTCTCACGGTAACAGGAAAATCTCATTTTTTTCACCTGGACTATTACACACGGTATCAAAGAAAATCTGATTTTTTTTAACCTGGACTTTTCTCACGGTAACAGGAAAATCTGATTATTTTAACCTAGAGTATTACACACGGTATCAGGTAAATCGGATTTTTTTAACCTGGACTTTTTATTACACACGGTATCAGGAAAATCTGATTTTTTTTCACCTGGACTATTACACACGGTATCAGGTAAATCAGATTATTTTCACCTTGACTATTACCCAGGGTAACAGGAAAATCTGATTTTTTTCAGCTGTACTATTACCCACATTATCAGGAACATTGGATAGTTTTCACCCTGGACTTTATTGACGGTATCAGGAAAATCGAATTTTTTTCAACCTGGACTTTTCTCACGGTATCAGGAAAATCGGAATTTTTTTGCCTGGACTATAACATACGGTATCCGGTAAATCGGATTTTTTAAACCTTTATTATTTATTACATACGGTATCAGGAACATCGGATCTTTTTTCACCCTGGACATTACTCACGCTATCAGGAAAATCTGATTTTTTTCACCTGGACTATTACACACGGTTTCAGGAAAATCTGATTTTTTCAACCTGGACTTTTCTCACGGTAACAGGAAAATCTGATTTTTTTTCACCTGGACTATAACCCACGGTGTCATGAAAATCTGATTTTTTTCACCTGGCCTATTACACACGGTATCAGGAAAATCCTATTTTTTTCAGCTGGATTATTACCCACGGTATCAGGAAAATCTGATTTTTTTTGTCACCTGGAGTATTACTTACGGTATCAGGAAAATCTGATTTTTATTCACCTGGACTATTACACACGGTATCAGGTAAATCAGATTATTCTAACCTTGACTATTACCCAGGTAACAGGAAAATCTGATTTTTTTTCAGCTGTACTATTACCCACAGTATCAGGAATATTGGATAGTTTTCACCCTGGACTTTATTGACGGTATCAGGACAATCGAATTTTTTTCAACCTGGACTTTTCTCACGGTATCAGGAAAATCAGATATTTTTCGCTTGGACTATAACATACGGTATCCGGTAAATCGGATTTTTTTTAACCTTTATGATTTATTACACACGGTATCATGTACAACGGATTTTTTCTCACCCTGGACATTACTCACGCTATCAGGAAAATCTGTTTTTTTTTCACCTGGACTATTACCCACGGTATCAGGAAAATCTGATTTTTTTAACCTGGAGTATTACACACGGTATCAGGTAAATCGGATTTTTTTAACCTCGACTTTTTATTACACATGGTATCAGGAAAATCTGAATTTTTTTCACCTGGACTATTACCCACGGTATCAGGAAAATCTGATTTTTTTTTCACCTGGAGTAATACACACGGTATCAGGTAAATCAGATTATTCTCACCTTGACTATTACCCAGGGTAACAGGAAAATCTGATTTTTTTTCAGCTGTACTATTACCCACATTATCAGGAATATTGGATAGTTTTCACCCTGGACTTTTTTTGACGGTATCAGGAAAATCGAATTTTTTTCAACCTGGACTTTTCTCACGGTATCAGGAAAATCGGATTTTTTTCTACTGGACTATAACACACGGTATACGGTAAATCGGATTTTTTTAACCTTTATTATTTATTACATACGGTATCAGGAACTTTGGATCTTTTTTCACCCTGACCTTTATTCACGCTATCAGGAAAATCTGATTTTTTTCACCTGGACTATTACACACGTTTCAGGAAAATCTGATTTTTTTCAACCTGGACTTTTCTCACGGTATCAGGAAAATCGGATTTTTTTCGCCTGGACTATAACACACGGTATCCGGTAAATCGGATTTTTTTTAACCTTTATTATTTATTACACACGGTATCAGGAACATCGGATCTTTTTTCACCCTGGACATTACTCACGCTATCAGGAAAATCTGATTTTTTTTCACCTGGACTATTACACACGGTTTCAGGAAAATCTGATTTTGTCCAACCTGGACTTTTCTCACGGTACGAGGAAAATCTGATTTTTTTCACCTGCACTATAACCCACGGTGTCATGAAAATCTGATTTTTTTTCACCTGGCCTATTACACACGGTATCAGGAAAATCCGATTTTTTTCACCTGGACTATTAGCCAGGGTATCTGGAAAATCGGATTTTTTTCACCCTGACCTTTATTCACGCTATCAGGAAAATCTGATTTTTTTTTTAACCTGGAGTATTACACACGGTATCAGGTAAATCGGATTTTTTTAACCTGGACTTTTTATTACACACGGTATCAGGAAAATCTGATTTTTTTAACTGGACTATTACCCAGGGTATCAGGTAAATCGGATTTTTTTAACCTGGACTTTTTATTACTTACGGTATAAGGAAAATCTGATTTTTTTTCACCTGGACTATTACCCACGGTATCAGGAAAATCTTTTTTTTTCACCTGGACTATTACACACGGTATCAGGTAAATTGGATTTTTTTAACCTTGACTTTTTATTACACACGGTATAAGGAAAATCTGATTTTTTTCACCTGGCCTATTACCCACGGTATCAGGAAAATCTGATTTTTTTCACCTGAACTATTACACACGGTATCAGGTAAATCAGATTTTTTTCACCTGGACTATTACCCAGGGTATCTGGAAAATCGGTTTTTTTTCACCCTGACCTTTATTCACGCTATTAGGAAAATATGATTTTTTTTAACCTGGAGTAATACACACGGTATCAGGTAAATCCGATTTTTTTAACCTCGACTTTTTATTACACATGGTATCAGGAAAATCTGATTTTTTTCACCTGGACTATTACACACGGTATTAGGTAAATCAGATTTTTTTTCACCTTGACTATTTCTCAGGGTAACAGGAAAATCTGATTTTTTTTCAGCTATACTATTACCCACAGTATCAGGAACATTGGATAGTTTTCACCCTGGACTTTATTGACGGTATCAGCAAAATCGAATTTTTTTCAACCTGGACTTTTCTCACGATATCAGGAAAATCAGATTTTTTTCGCCTGGACTATAACATACGGTATCCGGTAAATCGGATTTTTTTTAACCTTTATGATTTATTACACACGGTATCAGGTACATCGGATCTTTTCTCACCCTGGACATTACTCACGCTATCAGGGAAATCTGATTTTTTTCACTTGGACTATTACCCAGGGTATCTGGAAAATCGGATTTTTTTCACCCTGACCTTTATTCACGCTATCAGGAAAATCTGATTATTTTTTTAACCTGGAGTATTACAAACTGTGTCAGGAAAATCTCATTTTTTTCCACATGGACTAATAACTACGGCATCAGGAAAGTCTGATTTTATTCCACTGGACCATAACCCTCGGTATCTGGAAAATCTGAGGTTTTTCACCTGGACTATAACCCTCGGTATCAGGAAAGTTTGATTTTTTTCAACCTGGACTTTTCTCACGGTAACTGGAAAATCTGATTTTTTTCACCTGGACTATTATTACACACGGTATCAGGAAAATCTGATTTTCTTCAACCTGGACTTTTCTCACGGTAACAGGAAAATCGGATTTTTTTCGCCTGGACTATAACAGACGGTATCCGGTAAATCGGATTTTTTTTAACCTTTATTATTTATTACACACGGTATCAGGAACATCGGATCCTTTTTCACCCTGGACATTACTCACACTATCAGGAAAATCTGATTTTTTTCACCTGGACTATTACACACGGTTTCAGGAAAATCTGATTTTTTTCAACCTGGACTTTTCTCACGGTATCAGGAAAATCGGATTTTTTTCGCCTGGGCTATAACACACGGTATCCGGTAAATCGGATTTTTTTTAACCTTGATTATTTATTACACACAGTATCAGGAACATCGGATCTTTTTTCACCCTGGACATTACTCACGCTATCAGGAAAATCTGATTTTTTTCACCTGGACTATTACACACGGTTTCAGGAAAATCTGATTTTTTTCAACCTGGACTTTTCTCAAGATAACAGGAAAATCTGATTTTTTTCACCTGGACTATAACCCAGGGTATCTGGAAAATCGAATTTTTTTCACCCTGACCTTTATTCACGCTATCAGGAAAATCTGATTTTTTTTTAACCTGGAGTATTACACACGGCATCAGGTAAATCGGATTTTTTTTAACCTGGACTTTTTATTACACACGGTATCAAGAAAATCTGATTTTTTTCACCTGGACTATTACCAACGGTATCAGGAAAATCGGATTTTTTTCACCTGGACTATTACACACGGTATCAGGTAAATCAGATTTTTTTCACCTTGACTATTACCCAGGGTAACAGGAAAATCTGATTTTTTTCAGATGTACTATTACCCACATTATCAGGAATATTGGATAGTTTTCACCCTGGACTTTATTGACGGTATCAGGAAAATCGAATTTTTTTCAACCTGGACTTTTCTCACGGTATCAGGAAAATTGGATTTTTTTCGCCTGGACTATAACACACTGTATCCGGTAAATCAGATTTTTTTTAACCTTTATTATTTATTACATACGGTATCAGGAACATCGGATCTTTTTTCACCCTGGACATTACTCACGCTATCCGGAAAATCTGATTTTTTTTCACCTGGCCTATTACCCACGGTATCAGGAAAATCTGATTTTTTTCACCTGAACTATTACACACGGTATCAGGTAAATCAGATTTTTTTCACCTGGACTATTACCCAGGGTATCTGGAAAATCGGTTTTTTTTCACCCTGACCTTTATTCACGCTATTAGGAAAATATGATTTTTTTTAACCTGGAGTAATACACACGGTATCAGGTAAATCCGATTTTTTTAACCTCGACTTTTTATTACACATGGTATCAGGAAAATCTGATTTTTTTCACCTGGACTATTACACACGGTATTAGGTAAATCAGATTTTTTTTCACCTTGACTATTTCTCAGGGTAACAGGAAAATCTGATTTTTTTTCAGCTATACTATTACCCACAGTATCAGGAACATTGGATAGTTTTCACCCTGGACTTTATTGACGGTATCAGCAAAATCGAATTTTTTTCAACCTGGACTTTTCTCACGATATCAGGAAAATCAGATTTTTTTCGCCTGGACTATAACATACGGTATCCGGTAAATCGGATTTTTTTTAACCTTTATGATTTATTACACACGGTATCAGGTACATCGGATCTTTTCTCACCCTGGACATTACTCACGCTATCAGGGAAATCTGATTTTTTTCACTTGGACTATTACCCAGGGTATCTGGAAAATCGGATTTTTTTCACCCTGACCTTTATTCACGCTATCAGGAAAATCTGATTATTTTTTTAACCTGGAGTATTACAAACTGTGTCAGGAAAACCTCATTTTTTCCACATGGACTAATAACTACGGCATCAGGAAAGTCTGATTTTATTCCACTGGACCATAACCCTCGGTATCTGGAAAATCTGATGTTTTTCACCTGGACTATAACCCTCGGTATCAGGAAAGTTTGATTTTTTTCAACCTGGACTTTTCTCACGGTAACTGGAAAATCTGATTTTTTTCACCTGGACTATTATTACACACGGTATCAGGAAAATCTGATTTTCTTCAACCTGGAGTTTTCTCACGGTAACAGGAAAATCGGATTTTTTTCGCCTGGACTATAACAGACGGTATCCGGTAAATCGGATTTTTTTTAACCTTTATTATTTATTACACACGGTATCAGGAACATCGGATCCTTTTTCACCCTGGACATTACTCACACTATCAGGAAAATCTGATTTTTTTCACCTGGACTATTACACACGGTTTCAGGAAAATCTGATTTTTTTCAACCTGGACTTTTCTCACGGTATCAGGAAAATCGGATTTTTTTCGCCTGGACTATAACACACGGTATCCGGTAAATCGGATTTTTTTTAACCTTGATTATTTATTACACACAGTATCAGGAACATCGGATCTTTTTTCACCCTGGACATTACTCACGCTATCAGGAAAATCTGATTTTTTTCACCTGGACTATTACACACGGTTTCAGGAAAATCTGATTTTTTTCAACCTGGACTTTTCTCAAGGTAACAAGAAAATCTGATTTTTTTCACCTGGACTATAACCCAGGGTATCTGGAAAATCGAATTTTTTTCACCCTGACCTTTATTCACGCTATCAGGAAAATCTGATTTTTTTTTAACCTGGAGTATTACACACGGCATCAGGTAAATCGGATTTTTTTTAACCTGGACTTTTTATTACACACGGTATCAAGAAAATCTGAATTTTTTTCACCTGGACTATTACCAACGGTATCAGGAAAATCGGATTTTTTTCACCTGGACTATTACACACGGTATCAGGTAAATCAGATTTATTTCACCTTGACTATTACCCAGGGTAACAGGAAAATCTGATTTTTTTCAGATGTACTATTACCCACATTATCAGGAATATTGGATAGTTTTTACCCTGGACTTTATTGACGGTATCAGGAAAATCGAATTTTTTTCAACCTGGACTTTTCTCACGGTATCAGGAAAATTGGATTTTTTTCGCCTGGACTATAACACACGGTATCCGGTAAATCAGATTTTTTTTAACCTTTATTATTTATTACATACGGTATCAGGAACATCGGATCTTTTTTCACCCTGGACATTACTCACGCTATCCGGAAAATCTGATTTTTTTTCACCTGGCCTATTACACACGGTATCAGGAAAATCTGATTTTTTTCACCTGAACTATTACCCAGGGTTTCTGGAAAATCTGATTTTTTTCACCCTGACCTTTATTCACGCTATCAGGGAAATCTGATATTTTTCACCTACACTATTAAACACGGTATCAGGAAAATCTGATTTTTTTTCACCTGGACTATTACCCTCGGTGTCAGGAAAATCTCATTTTTTTCACGTGTCCTATTACACACGGTATCAGGTAAATCTGATTTCTTTCCTTGGACTATTACACACGGTCTCAGGTAAATTGGATTTTTTCACCTGGACTTTTTATTACACACGGTATAAGGAAAATCTGATTTTTCTTCACCTGGACTTTTACACACGGTATCAGGTAAATCAGATTTTTTTCACCTTGACTATTACCCAGGGTAACAGGAAAATCTGATTTTTTTCAGCTGTACTATTACCCACAGTATCAGGAATATTGGATAGTTTTCACCCTGGACTTTATTGACGGTATCAGGAAAATCGAATTTTTTTCAACCTGGACTTTTCTCACGGTATCAGGAAAATCGGATTTTTTTTGCCTGGACTATAACACACGGTATCCGGTAAATCGGATTTTTTTAACTTTTATTATTTATTACACACGGTATCAGGAACATCGGATCTTTTTTCACCCTGGACATTACTCACGCTATCAGGAAAATCTGATTTTTTTCACCTGGACTATTACCCAGGGTATCTGGAAAATCTGATTTTTTTCACCCTGACCTTTATTCACGCTATCAGGGAAATCTGATTTTTTTCACCTACACTATTAAACACGGTGTCAGGAAAATCTGATTTTTTTCACCTGGACTATTACACACGGTTTCAGGAAAATCTGATTTTTTTCACCCTGACCTTTATTCACGCTATTAGGAAAATATGATTTTTTTTAACCTGGAGTAATACACACGGTATCAGGTAAATCGGATTTTTTTAACCTCGACTTTTTATTACACATGGTATCAGGAAAATCTGATTTTTTTCACCTGGACTATTACACACGGTATTAGGTAAATCAGATTTTTTTTCACCTTGACTATTTCTCAGGGTAACAGGAAAATGTGATTTTTTTTCAGCTATACTATTACCCACAGTATCAGGAACATTGCATAGTTTTCACCCTGGACTTTATTGACGGTATCAGGAAAATCGAATTTTTTTCAACCTGGACTTTTCTCACGGTATCAGGAAAATCAGATTTTTTTCGCCTGAACTATAACATACGGTATCCGGTAAATCGGATTTTTTTTAACCTTTATGATTTATTACACACGGTATCAGGTACATCGGATCTTTTCTCACCCTGGACATTACTCACGCTATCAGGGAAATCTGATTTTTTTCACTTGGACTATTACCCAGGGTATCTGGAAAATCGGATTTTTTTCACCCTGACCATTATTCACGCTATCAGGAAAATCTGATTATTTTTTTAACCTGGAGTATTACACACTGTGTCAGGAAAATCTCATTTTTTTCCACATGGTCTAATAACTACGGCATCAGGAAAGTCTGATTTTATTCCACTGAACCATAACCCTCGGTATCTGGAAAATCTGATGTTTTTCACCTGGACTATTATTACACACGGTATCAGGAAAATCTGATTTTCTTCAACCTGGACTTTTCTCACGGTAACAGGAAAATCGGATTTTTTTCGCCTGGACTATAACAGACGGTATCCGGTAAATTGGATTTTTTTTAACCTTTATTATTTATTACACACGGTATCAGGAACATCGGATCCTTTTTCACCCTGGACATTACTCACACTATCAGGAAAATCTGATTTTTTTCACCTGGACTATTACACACGGTTTCAGGAAAATCTGATTTTTTTCAACCTGGACTTTTCTCACGGTATCAGGAAAATCGGATTTTTTTCGCCTGGACTATAACACACGGTATCCGGTAAATCGGATTTTTTTTAACCTTGATTATTTATTACACACAGTATCAGGAACATCGGATCTTTTTTCACCCTGGACATTACTCACGCTATCAGGAAAATCTGATTTTTTTCACCTGGACTATTACACACGGTTTCAGGAAAATCTGATTTTTTTCAACCTGGACTTTTCTCAAGGTAACAGGAAAATCTGATTTTTTTCACCTGGACTATTACCAACGGTATCAGGAAAATCGGATTTTTTTCACCTGGACTATTACACACGGTATCAGGTAAATCAGATTTTTTTCACCTTGACTATTACCCAGGGTAACAGGAAAATCTGATTTTTTTCAGATGTACTATTACCCACATTATCAGGAATATTGGATAGTTTTCACCCTGGACTTTATTGACGGTATCAGGAAAATCGAATTTTTTTCAACCTGGACTTTTCTCACGGTATCAGGAAAATTGGATTTTTTTCGCCTGGACTATAACACACTGTATCCGGTAAATCAGATTTTTTTTAACCTTTATTATTTATTACATACGGTATCAGGAACATCGGATCTTTTTTCACCCTGGACATTACTCACGCTATCCGGAAAATCTGATTTTTTTTCACCTGGCCTATTACCCACGGTATCAGGAAAATCTGATTTTTTTCACCTGAACTATTACACACGGTATCAGGTAAATCAGATTTTTTTCACCTGGACTATTACCCAGGGTATCTGGAAAATCGGTTTTTTTTCACCCTGACCTTTATTCACGCTATTAGGAAAATATGATTTTTTTTAACCTGGAGTAATACACACGGTATCAGGTAAATCCGATTTTTTTAACCTCGACTTTTTATTACACAT
Organism: Bradypodion ventrale; assembly: GCA_035047345.1. Taxonomy (NCBI): domain Eukaryota; kingdom Metazoa; phylum Chordata; class Lepidosauria; order Squamata; family Chamaeleonidae; genus Bradypodion; species Bradypodion ventrale. Next base: position 194,222,508 of record JAWDJE010000004.1, read on the forward strand.
GGTATCAGGAAAATCTGGTTTTTTTCACCTGGACTATTACACACGGTATTAGGTAAATCAGATTTTTTTTCACCTTGACTATTTCTCAGGGTAACAGGAAAATCTGATTTTTTTCAGCTATACTATTACCCACAGTATCAGGAACATTGGATAGTTTTCACCCTGGACTTTATTGACGGTATCAGCAAAATCGAATTTTTTTCAACCTGGACTTTTCTCACGATATCAGGAAAATCAGATTTTTTTCGCCTGGACTATAACATACGGTATCCGGTAAATCGGATTTTTTTTAACCTTTATGATTTATTACACACGGTATCAGGTACATCGGATCTTTTCTCACCCTGGACATTACTCACGCTATCAGGGAAATCTGATTTTTTTCACTTGGACTATTACCCAGGGTATCTGGAAAATCGGATTTTTTTCACCCTGACCTTTATTCACGCTATCAGGAAAATCTGATTATTTTTTTAACCTGGAGTATTACAAACTGTGTCAGGAAAACCTCATTTTTTCCACATGGACTAATAACTACGGCATCAGGAAAGTCTGATTTTATTCCACTGGACCATAACCCTCGGTATCTGGAAAATCTGATGTTTTTCACCTGGACTATAACCCTCGGTATCAGGAAAGTTTGATTTTTTTCAACCTGGACTTTTCTCACGGTAACTGGAAAATCTGATTTTTTTCACCTGGACTATTATTACACACGGTATCAGGAAAATCTGATTTTCTTCAACCTGGAGTTTTCTCACGGTAACAGGAAAATTGGATTTTTTTCGCCTGGACTATAACAGACGGTATCCGGTAAATCGGATTTTTTTTAACCTTTATTATTTATTACACACGGTATCAGGAACATCGGATCCTTTTTCACCCTGGACATTACTCACACTATCAGGAAAATCTGATTTTTTTCACCTGGACTATTACACACGGTTTCAGGAAAATCTGATTTTTTTCAACCTGGACTTTTCTCACGGTATCAGGAAAATCGGATTTTTTTCGCCTGGACTATAACACACGGTATCCGGTAAATCGGATTTTTTTAACCTTGATTATTTATTACACACAGTATCAGGAACATCGGATCTTTTTTCACCCTGGACATTACTCACGCTATCAGGAAAATCTGATTTTTTTCACCTGGACTATTACACACGGTTTCAGGAAAATCTGATTTTTTTCAACCTGGACTTTTCTCAAGGTAACAAGAAAATCTGATTTTTTTCACCTGGACTATAACCCAGGGTATCTGGAAAATCGAATTTTTTTCACCCTGACCTTTATTCACGCTATCAGGAAAATCTGATTTTTTTTAACCTGGAGTATTACACACGGCATCAGGTAAATCGGATTTTTTTTAACCTGGACTTTTTATTACACACGGTATCAAGAAAATCTGAATTTTTTTCACCTGGACTATTACCAACGGTATCAGGAAAATCGGATTTTTTTCACCTGGACTATTACACACGGTATCAGGTAAATCAGATTTATTTCACCTTATTACCCAGGGTAACAGGAAAATCTGATTTTTTTCAGATGTACTATTACCCACATTATCAGGAATATTGGATAGTTTTTACCCTGGACTTTATTGACGGTATCAGGAAAATCGAATTTTTTTCAACCTGGACTTTTCTCACGGTATCAGGAAAATTGGATTTTTTTCGCCTGGACTATAACACACGGTATCCGGTAAATCAGATTTTTTTTTAACCTTTATTATTTATTACATACGGTATCAGGAACATCGGATCTTTTTTCACCCTGGACATTACTCACGCTATCCGGAAAATCTGATTTTTTTTCACCTGGCCTATTACACACGGTATCAGGAAAATCTGATTTTTTTCACCTGAACTATTACCCAGGGTTTCTGGAAAATCTGATTTTTTTCACCCTGACCTTTATTCACGCTATCAGGGAAATCTGATATTTTTCACCTACACTATTAAACACGGTATCAGGAAAATCTGATTTTTTTTCACCTGGACTATTACCCTCGGTGTCAGGAAAATCTCATTTTTTTCACGTGTCCTATTACACACGGTATCAGGTAAATCTGATTTCTTTCCTTGGACTATTACACACGGTCTCAGGTAAATTGGATTTTTTCACCTGGACTTTTTATTACACACGGTATAAGGAAAATCTGATTTTTCTTCACCTGGACTTTTACACACGGTATCAGGTAAATCAGATTTTTTTCACCTTGACTATTACCCAGGGTAACAGGAAAATCTGATTTTTTTCAGCTGTACTATTACCCACAGTATCAGGAATATTGGATAGTTTTCACCCTGGACTTTATTGACGGTATCAGGAAAATCGAATTTTTTTCAACCTGGACTTTTCTCACGGTATCAGGAAAATCGGATTTTTTTTGCCTGGACTATAACACACGGTATCCGGTAAATTGGATTTTTTTAACTTTTATTATTTATTACACACGGTATCAGGAACATCGGATCTTTTTTCACCCTGGACATTACTCACGCTATCAGGAAAATCTGATTTTTTTCACCTGGACTATTACCCAGGGTATCTGGAAAATCTGATTTTTTTCACCCTGACCTTTATTCACGCTATCAGGGAAATCTGATTTTTTTCACCTACACTATTAAACACGGTTTCAGGAAAATTTGATTTTTTTCAACCTGGACTTTTCTCACGGTAACAGGAAAATCTGATTTTTTTCACCTGTACTATAACCCACGGTGTCATGAAAATCTGATTTTTTTCACCTGGCCTATTACACACGGTATCAGGTAAATTGGATTTTTTTTAACCTGGACTTTTTATTACACACGGTATCAGTAAAATCTGATTTTTTTTTCACCTGGAGTATTACACACGGTATCAGGTAAATCGGATTTTTATAACCTGGACTTTTTATTACACCCGGTATAAGGAAAATCTGATTTTTTTCACCCTGACCTTTATTCACGCTATTAGGAAAATATGATTTTTTTTAACCTGGAGTAATACACACGGTATCAGGTAAATCGGATTTTTTTAACCTCGACTTTTTATTACACATGGTATCAGGAAAATCTGATTTTTTTCACCTGGACTATTACACACGGTATTAGGTAAATCAGATTTTTTTTCACCTTGACTATTTCTCAGGGTAACAGGAAAATGTGATTTTTTTTCAGCTATACTATTACCCACAGTATCAGGAACATTGCATAGTTTTCACCCTGGACTTTATTGACGGTATCAGGAAAATCGAATTTTTTTCAACCTGGACTTTTCTCACGGTATCAGGAAAATCAGATTTTTTTCGCCTGAACTATAACATACGGTATCTGGTAAATCTGATTTTTTTAACCTTTATGATTTATTACACACGGTATCAGGTACATCGGATGTTTTCTCACCCTGGACATTACTCACGCTATCAGGGAAATCTGATTTTTTTCACTTGTACTATTACCCAGGGTATCTGGAAAATCGGATTTTTTTCTTCCTGACCATTATTCACGCTATCAGGAAAATCTGATTATTTTTTTAACCTGGAGTATTACACACTGTGTCAGGAAAATCTCATTTTTTTCCACATGGACTAATAACTACGGCATCAGGAAAGTCTGATTTTATTCCACTGAACCATAACCCTCGGTATCTGGAAAATCTGATGTTTTTCACCTGGACTATTATTACACACGGTATCAGGAAAATCTGATTTTCTTCAACCTGGACTTTTCTCACGGTAACAGGAAAATCGGATTTTTCTCGCCTGGACTATAACAGACGGTATCCGGTAAATTGGATTTTTTTTAACCTTTATTATTTATTACACACGGTATCAGGAACATCGGATCCTTTTTCACCCTGGACATTACTCACACTATCAGGAAAATCTGATTTTTTTCACCTGGACTATTACACACGGTTTCAGGAAAATCTGATTTTTTTCAACCTGGACTTTTCTCACGGTATCAGGAAAATCGGATTTTTTTCGCCTGGACTATAACACACGGTATCCGGTAAATCAGATTTTTTTTCACCTTGACTATTACCCAGGGTGACAGGAAAATCTTTTTTTTTCACCTGGACTATTACCCACGGTATCAGGAAAATCTGATTTTTTTCACCTGGACTATTACCCAGGGTATCTGGAAAATCGGATTTTTTTCACCCTGACCTTTATTCACGCTATTAGGAAAATCTGATTTTTTTTCACCTGGACACCCACGGTATCAGGAAAATCTGATTTTTTTCACCTGGACTATTACACACGGTATCAGGTAAATCAGATTTTTTTTCACCTTGACTATTACCCAGGGTAACAGGAAAATCTGATTTTTTTTTCAGCTGTACTATTACCCACAGTATCAGGAATATTGGATAGTTTTCACCCTGGACTTTATTGACGGTATCAGGAAAGTCGAATTTTTTTCAACCTGGACTTTTCTCACGGTATCAGGAAAATTTGATTTTTTTCAACCTGGACTTTTCTCACGGTAACAGGAAAATCTGATTTTTTTCACCTGTACTATAACCCACGGTGTCATGAAAATCTGATTTTTTTCACCTGGCCTATTACACACGGTATCAGGTAAATTGGATTTTTTTTAACCTGGACTTTTTATTACACACGGTATCAGTAAAATCTGATTTTTTTTCACCTGGAGTATTACACACGGTATCAGGTAAATCGGATTTTTATAACCTGGACTTTTTATTACACCCGGTATAAGGAAAATCTGATTTTTTTCACCCTGACCTTTATTCACGCTATTAGGAAAATATGATTTTTTTTAACCTGGAGTAATACACACGGTATCAGGTAAATCGGATTTTTTTAACCTCGACTTTTTATTACACATGGTATCAGGAAAATCTGATTTTTTTCACCTGGACTATTACACACGGTATTAGGTAAATCAGATTTTTTTTCACCTTGACTATTTCTCAGGGTAACAGGAAAATGTGATTTTTTTTCAGCTATACTATTACCCACAGTATCAGGAACATTGCATAGTTTTCACCCTGGACTTTATTGACGGTATCAGGAAAATCGAATTTTTTTCAACCTGGACTTTTCTCACGGTATCAGGAAAATCAGATTTTTTTCGCCTGAACTATAACATACGGTATCCGGTAAATCTGATTTTTTTTAACCTTTATGATTTATTACACACGGTATCAGGTACATCGGATGTTTTCTCACCCTGGACATTACTCACGCTATCAGGGAAATCTGATTTTTTTCACTTGTACTATTACCCAGGGTATCTGGAAAATCGGATTTTTTTCTTCCTGACCATTATTCACGCTATCAGGAAAATCTGATTATTTTTTTAACCTGGAGTATTACACACTGTGTCAGGAAAATCTCATTTTTTTCCACATGGACTAATAACTACGGCATCAGGAAAGTCTGATTTTATTCCACTGAACCATAACCCTCGGTATCTGGAAAATCTGATGTTTTTCACCTGGACTATTATTACACACGGTATCAGGAAAATCTGATTTTCTTCAACCTGGACTTTTCTCACGGTAACAGGAAAATCGGATTTTTCTCGCCTGGACTATAACAGACGGTATCCGGTAAATTGGATTTTTTTTAACCTTTATTATTTATTACACACGGTATCAGGAACATCGGATCCTTTTTCACCCTGGACATTACTCACACTATCAGGAAAATCTGATTTTTTTCACCTGGACTATTACACACGGTTTCAGGAAAATCTGATTTTTTTCAACCTGGACTTTTCTCACGGTATCAGGAAAATCGGATTTTTTTCGCCTGGACTATAACACACGGTATCCGGTAAATCGGATTTTTTTTAACCTTGATTATTTATTACACACAGTATCAGGAACATCGGATCTTTTTTCACCCTGGACATTACTCATGCTATCAGGAAAATCTGATTTTTTTCACCTGGACTATTACACACGGTTTCAGGAAAATCTGATTTTTTTCAACCTGGACTTTTCTCAAGGTAACAGGAAAATCTGATTTTTTTCACCTGGACTATAACCAAGGGTATCTGGAAAATCGAATTTTTTTCACCCTGACCTTTATTCACGCTATCAGGAAAATCTGATTTTTTTTTAACCAGGAGTATTACACACGGCATAAGGTAAATCGGATTTTTTTTAACCTGGACTTTTTATTACACACGGTATCAAGAAAATCTGATTTTTTTTCACCTGGACTATTACCCACGGTATCAGGAAAATCGGATATTTTTTTCACCTGGACTATTACACACGGTATCAGGTAAATCAGATTTTTTTCACCTGGACTATTACCCACGGTGTCAGGAAAATCTAATTTTTTTCACCTGGACTATTACACACGGTATCAGGTAAATCAGATTTTTTTCACCTTGACTATTACCCAGGGTAACAGGAAAATCTGATTTTTTTCACCTGGACTATTACCCACCTCCGTGCCCTTGACCGTGCTCGCCGCTCGGTGAACAGGGCAGTTGCCCGGTTCTTGGCAGACAAGGGTTTGGGGATGGTCATCCGGCATCCCACGATTAGTTTGCAAAATTACGATCTCTATGCAGGGGATGGTGTCCACCTGTCGGCTAGAGGTATGAACCTCTTTCTTGAAGATTTGCAAGCAGGCCTGGTGACCGAGCTGACGGTCTGGGGGGCGGGCGGTGAGTCTTCATAGACACCTCCCCATGTGGCGGGTAGCACTGGTAAGGTAAAGATTGATGACCCATAGGTATCTGGCAGGTTCGCAATTGACTGGCCAACACTTAGACAGGTACAGGTGTAATAGCTTTGGCCGGTCAACGACGAACCAGGCAAGGGGTGATGGCAGGAGCTTTTCAGCATGCATCACCCCGTGATTTGACGGATACACGTCATAGGGTGGGGTCAGTAGATAGTTTATTGACTCCGGTCAACAATTTGTTTGTGTCAACAAATTGATACAAATGGATACATTGTAGCCAATTGCCATTGGTAATTTTGGGAGGAACCTTACCAGTGTTACTGCGGCCTGCTTGCCTTAAGAATTACAATTGGATGAATACACCAATTGAAAGTTATAATTCGGACTAGGGCATTATTCAATAAAAGTGGCCCAATGCCTTTATCCATATACCGGTGTCTGAGTCTTTCTTTGGGGGGTGCGCCTGCAATGTGTGTGTGTGTGTCTTTGCAGGCGCACCCCCCAATCAAGGACTCAGACACTGGTAAAAGTGGATAACGGCATTGGGCCACATTTATTGATTCATGCCCTAGTCCGAATTATAAATTTCTATTGGTAAAACAACCAATCATAATTCTTAAGGCAAGCAGGCCGAAGTAACACTGGTAAGGTACCACACCAAAATTGCCAACGGCAATTGGTTACAATGTATCAATTTGTATCAATTTGTTTGTTGACAACAAACAAATTGTTGACCGTAGTCAATATCTAACTAATGACCCCACCCTCTGACGCGTATCCGTGAAATCACGGGGTGATGCATGCTGTCTAGCTATCGCCATCACCCCGTCGCCTAGTTCGTCGTTGACCGGACAACGTTTAACCAACTTATGCCTGTCTATTGTTGTCCAGTCAATTGCGAACCTGCCGGATACCTGTGGGTCATAAATGTTTACCTTACCAGTGATACCCGCCCATGTGACCAAAGTCAACAGCAGCAACAGAAACCCCTATATCAAACCATAGCAACAGTGTGGGATGGGCGAAAAAACCAGGACCCGAGAGCCAATTGTGGGTCCCAGCCAAAAATTCCCACCCGGCCCCGAAGCGACCAAAATATCACACTGTTAACTAGGGAGGGGGTGGAGGGGAAAAACTTCTCCGCTCCGTCGCTTCGCAAAATGGCAGCTCGGCTGCCTCATGGCCACCCCTTTTATAAGGGAGCTGGCCACGCCCCTAACTACCCGGATGCCTTCGTCCTATGGGGGGGGCGCAAAGGGCGTGGCGGCCATTTTGGCGCCACGCTTGCATTGCAGGCGCACCCCCCAATAAAGGACTCAGACACTGGTAAAAGTGGATAACGGCATTGGGCCACATTTATTGATTCATGCCCTAGTCCGAATTATAAATTTCTATTGGTAAAACGACCAATCATAATTCTTAAGGCAAGCAGGCCGAAGTAACACTGGTAAGGTACCACCCCAAAATTGCCAACGGCAATTGGTTACAATGTATCAATTTGTATCAATTTGTTTGTTGACAACAAACAAATTGTTGACCGTAGTCAATATCTAACTAATGACCCCACCCTCTGACGCGTATCCGTGAAATCACGGGGTGATGCATGCTGGCTAGCTATCGCCATCACCCCGTCGCCTAGTTCGTCGTTGACCGGACAACGTTTAACCAACTTATGCCTGTCTATTGTTGTCCAGTCAATTGCGAACCTGCCGGATACCTGTGGGTCATAAATGTTTACCTTACCAGTGATACCCGCCACACGGGGAGGCTTCCAAAAGGCTCACCGCCCCCCCCAAGACCGTCAGCTCGGTCGACAGGCCTGCTCGCCAGTCCACTAATCCAGAGGTCCATACCTCCCTGCAACAGATGGGCCCCATCCCCTGAGTAAAGCTCGTAAATTTGCAGACTGATGGCGGGGAGGCTAATGACGCATCCCCCGCCCTTGCCAAAAAGGAACCGGGCAACAGCCCCGTTCACGGAGCGTCGGCTCAGTCAAGAGCCTCGAGGCCGAACGCCCCCCTGTAAGCGCACCGCGGCATCGTGTCCGACCAATTGAGGGATGTGGCAGGCCACACATAATGTGAGTAGGGCAGGTCACTGCAAACCGCAAGTTTCCGCGATAGACCAGTGACCTGCCCCAAGCCATCACCCCCAAGGTACGTAACCAGGACATCGGGCGAGTCAGCACCCCTGATGTAGAAAAGGGATGGCAACAGTTCCCGCCCTAACATGCTGCGCTTACCATGGCACCTGAGACGTGCGGATGCACCCAGTCCCAGTCGGGGTCCCCACTCTGTCGCCGCAGCGTAACGCGCTGCCCCATGCAGCGTAACGCGCTGCCCTGTGCACGTGGCTACGGCCCACCAGGCATACTGTCACCGGTGTAAAACGACACCCAGGGTCTGTCAAGTACAAAAGGGGGGGGGAGAAACAGTGCAGTGACTAAAACTGGTACTCACGGTTGAGGAGGGCGAACACAAAACTGAAAACATTGTGATCCCCACCCTCCCATGCGGCGTATTTCAGCCCCGGAGTACCCAAAAACAACTGCAGTAGAAGCCGCCCCTATCCTGAACGAATGGGTTCCGCAACGAGCCCCTGGGAGGCCAACACTGTCTAGTGCCTTCCCGGCACCCTCCAAATTGAAATTTAGTAATAGAAGACCCACCTCGGTGACAGAAAAACGTGCCATGGTGCGTGCCACACAGTGCACGGAAATCCTGTAGGGCACCAACCGGACAGATGTCTGTCGAGGAACATCGTAGCAGTCTACTCCACTGCCTACGCCGTGCTGATTCATTTTAGAGGAGCGTATCCTCAACTGAGCCCAATATTGTCCACACAGACATCTTCGAGTTCCAGTGCCCTACGACTTGCATCCGCCTTATACAGCATCTCAAGCTCGCTGATGCGGAGCGCTCCAAAAAGGCCACCGTTGTAGCTGCATGAAGTGGGCTGCCTCATCTATCAAAACAGAGGCCAGGCCAGCCCCGGGCCAATTGGGTAAAAACCCCTGGGGAAATCTTGCATCCGCCTTATTCAGCATCTCAAGCTCGCTGATGCGGAGCGCCCCAAAAAGGCCACCGTAGTAGCCGCATGAAATGGACTGCCTCATCTATCAAAAGAGAGGCCAGGCCAGCCCCGGGCCAATTGGGTAAAAAACCCCTGGGGAAATCGGGTGGCGGTCGCCCGGGAAACGCCCGCGCACGTGCACCCACCCCTCCAAAACATGTCTCACACGGAAGTCATTGGTGCTGTCCACACGAGCTCCCACTTTGGCCATAAAAGCCAACCCTGACAGCTGAGATGCTATGGTGCGTGGTGCAAGGCCCTGGGCATACAGGTAAACCATGAACCGCAGAACATGGGTTACTGGGATCGGCCAGGTTCCTGGCAGTCGAAATTGGGTACAGAATGCTCTGAAAGAACTAAATGCGTGGTGATACGCCTTACTCATGCATGGCGCTAGTGACAGGCCAATCGCCCGGTTCACCTCTCCTTGCCAACGTTCCATATCTCGTCCGGGAGTGGCGAGGGAAATTCCTCCGCATCCGGGGCCAAGGCACGGAACCAGGAGATCTGGAGGCGGGACAAAGCGTCAGCAATATCATTATCAACCCCTGGGACATGCCTGGCCCTGAAGAGAACGTTGGGGCGCAGGCTGCACAACACAAACTAGCGCACTAGGTCCATAACCCTGGGCGATTTAGAAGTCTGTGCATTGACAATGTGGACAACAGCCGCATTGTCACACCAAAAATGCACAACCGAGTTGGCCCACTCCTTGCCCCATAGCATCAAAGCACCCAGGATAGGGAAACATTCCAGATACGTGAGACCACGCAGGCGACCCGTGCCTGCCCAGGATGGTGGCCACCCACCATAGGCCCACTTCCAATTGAAGTACATCCCATAACCCAGGGATCCCGAGGGACCGGACTGTATCTGAAAGCAAGGGGGAGCCAGGAGCTCAGACCTCCAAAATGACACCCCGATGAACTCCCTCAGGATCTGTGGCCAGACAAGCACGTCCGCCCTGATACCCCGGGTAAGTCTAACCCTATGGTGGGGCCTGGATAATCCTGCCATGGCGTCGCACAAGCGCCGAGCAAATGCCTGCCCGGTGCGACGACCCTGCAAGCGAAATTGAGGTGACCATGTAGCACCAGCAGTTCCTTCAGTGATGCCATGCGCTCGGCCAGCAAGTCCGAGATAAGGGCCACTAGCCTTGACACCTTATCCCGCTGCAACCTAGAAGCCTGCGCTACCGTGTCAATCTCCACCCCCAGGAATACTAGCTGTGGAGATGGGCCCTCGGTCTTTTCGGGCGCTAAAGGGACACCAAGTTCCTCCATTAGCATCTGAAATGCGTTGAGGAGACGTGTGCACGTGTCCCAGCCCCGTTCAGCCCCGAATAAAACCATCCAGGGAATGGGCTACAGACCGGGACCCTGACCTGCGGACAAAAGCCCACTCTAGGAAAGTGGTGAAACGCTCGAATGCCGAGCCCAAATGGAACAGCCAAAAGGCATGGCATCATCGAAATAATATGCTCCCCGGAAAGGGGGTGCGGGGACAGGGCCAACGACCCTGCCCGCATAGACCCTCTTGTCAATGCTGGCAGCAGCCACCTCCTCCCTCCCCCTAAGGGATAAAAGATTGGGGGCATCCTGAGGGGACCTATTACCCATGAAAGGGATCTGGAACCCCTGCCTAGAACCCTGAAGGAGATAACCCGCGTCCTCTCCCTTCGGGTACAATGTGAGCCAACGCTCCAACATGTCCACCTTAATTGGGGAGGGAGCCCTTCGGTGGACTAGATCCATCTGCGGCAGTCTTGCCAGCCCCCTGTCCGCCCCTCCCTCTGCCCCGCATCCCTCTAGGCCTGGGACAGGCAGAGGCCGCATGGGGGCCAACACAGGTGGGACACTCCTGTCTGTATTTGCAATTCTTCCCATTGCAGGAACCATTGGACAAGAAAGTCCAGCACAGCAGGTGGGCTGGAACCCCCTGCCCCGCCCCCTGGCAGGTGACCTGTGCTGGGGCCGCCTGCTGGACCGCATGCCCACAATGGTATATCTCCCCGGGCGCAGGGCGCGTGGGCGTCACGTACAAAAGCCACAGCCTCTGGCATGGCTCATCCCACCTAATTTCGGGGTGCGGGGAAATCCGCCTACAGCATTCCTCGTCATAAGCCAACCACGATGGGCCCGGAAAGTCAACCATCGCCCGGTAGACGTTGTCCAAATACTGGACCATCGGAATTGCCAAATCCGGCCGGGCCCTAAGGTACACCGCCATGCATATGAGGTAGGCCGGCAACCATTTGGCCCACGTACTTGGTGGCTTGCGACGACGTGCCTGCTACTATCCTTCTCATTCTGCCCCTCCCTCTCCTCCTTGGTGGGCTCTCTGTTTAGGAGTGAGAAGATATCCACGTACTCCCCCCGCCAAATTTACTCTCTGGTGGCCTGTGCCAAGTGGTCACTCAGCGGTAAGGAATACCCGGCTGTCGGCAAGGCCGATACAGGCACCGCAGAGACTGCGGGCATCTGAAAAGGGGCTTGGACCAACCCAGCCACCCAAAACATTCCCCTCAGGGTAGGAAACACCCCCCACCACGGGGCCCTGGGTGGTAGTTGTCGTCGCCGGGTGGGGCGTCAGCGGCTGCACCGCCGCACCACCCACGCGAGGCCAAGGCCATTGGAAAGCCCCTCCAACGTGGCCATGTGTGTAGGTGCACTAGTTTGGACCGCATACTCACATGCTGCACCCCTGCGGGCCGCCCCCACCGGGGGTTCCGGCCCACTGGGGGCGTTGGAGCTCACGACCGCCGTAGAGCTCGTCACTGGGGGCTGACCCGCACCGGCCTGTTGGTTGGGGAGCTGCGAGGCAGTGGCCGAGGTCGTGCCACGCGCCTCAAGCAGCTCGACCCGTCCCATTGCCTGCCGCTGCCTAGCAGACGACGCGTCAAAATGAACCCCAAAGGGAGCATCAGAGTGGCTAGCCCGGGCCAGGGATGCCTCGAGGGCCGCAACACGGGCCAATAAGGCTTCCACGCTGACAAGGGGCAAAGGGCCAGCCGGCCCGCCTACTGCAGGCATGGGTACAGGTCCCTGTACCCCGGGGCCCGAATAGGGCCATAACCCCACACCCGGGCCCGTTAGGGCCGATGTAGCAACCCGCCAGGGAAGGGGACCAGACCACCCCCCAAGGTTGGAAGGCCCCGGAGCGAGCTGCGCCCCTATAGAGGAAGGGCCAGCGGAATGGGCAACACCAGGAGCGGTGTCCACCGCTTGCGGGCCGAGGGCCGCAGCCCCTACTGGACCCATGCGTGGGCCAGCATTCACCGGCCAGGGAAAAAAGACCCCATTCCACCGGTCCCGGTGGGTGCAGGCAAAGGCGGCTGCTTGGGAGGCGCGGCCGCGGCCCTCCGGGAACCTCACGAGCGGCGCTCACAGCCGCCTTCTTCTTCAAGGGCATCTCAGCCAATCGATGGGAAGCCGAAATGAGAGAATTCAGCAGGCAAAAGGCTTCCCGGGAAAGGTAAAAGCGACGGAGGTAAGAGGGAAAAACTTCTCCGCTCCGTCGCTTCGCAAAATGGCAGCTCGGCTGCCTCATGGCCACCCCTTTTATAAGGGAGCTGGCCACGCCCCTAACTACCCGGATGCCTTCGTCCTATGGGGGGGCCCCGCAAAGGGCGCGGCGGCCATTTTGGCGCCGCGCTTGCATTCTGTCTGTTCATGTGATCTCATGTACACTACCTGTGTTTTTCTTTAAAATACTAAGGAAATAACCCTTTGCATGAGAAATAATAGTAGATGAAGAGAAGCAGCATATGCTTGAAGATCATTGGGCTTTCCCCTTGGCTTATTCAGAGGTGATTAGCCCCAAATGCACAAAGAACTGCTGCATGCTGTCAGGTGGTCAACGATTTGTCTAGATCAGGGAGAAGCTTGCATTTACTATTATAGCGCACTTTTAACTGATCATCAGTCAAACAAAAACCAGCAACATTTCACCTTATTTGTCTTGGCAAGTCTTTTAAAATATCATTGTGCTTCAACCAATTCTGCTTCCTATATGGCCCTCAATTGTCTGAAAAAACAATACAGTTAAGTAATGAGACACTCAAGTCAAATGATTAACAGCTTAACATCCTACAGATTTGTGTATGTGTGCTTGATTGCAGCATAATGTAAAATTCCCCTTGTTTGAAAGATTCTTTCTTGTGTAAAAAAGAGAAAGGGGTAGTTGGAGTCAGGGAAAAAACTTTCTGTGTTAATAAGCATCTCAAAGTTACACTGGATCAAAGCGACCCTGTGGAAATAGGTTGAGCAAGGGATACGAAGAGAAAGAGCAAGAAGAGTTTCTTTGTGTGAAGATTACTTAGAATACAGATATTTCTCTCTGTGTTTATATTTCATCAGAACTAATACCATTTGAACAGCTTTGAAGTTAGAGGTACATAATACTGGTCTTAGACACGTGACATAGTCCCTAGTTCTGTTATAAGAAATTCAAAGGTGGAACAATCAGGTTTCATTTCCTCGGATGGGAGAACATACAATAATTGAAATGTCATTAGACTATTTGCTTTATTAACAACTATTTGCAAACTAAGAATATTGGAAACAAAAATGTGTCAGGTTTGGTAGGTGGGGAACACCCCTCTTTGGTGGACTCCCTTCAATGTAGTGGGTTGATTGGCACGTTACAACTTTTAGGTTGTCTAGCTACGAGGTGGTATATATGACTCCTATTCCTAAGAAGTCCTCCTTCATGGAAGCTCTATGGGGAAAAATGGAATAATAAGGGACGTGTTCAGTGTAGTTTCCCAAAGCCCAGAGAATTACAGGTCTAACAGAACCTTGTAAATCTTCATTCTAATATTCTAAGAGGGAGAGAGGGAAAGTAGGGAAGTAAGAGAAAGAGGGTTACTCGCGCTGCCTCCGCCTCCACCTCCGCCCAGGGTGTTGCTCCATCCTGGCTCTTTATCTGGCAATGACACTATAAAACATACATACATACATGCTCGAAAGCCAGTCGTATCCAACTCTAGGGTTCAGTGCTCATCTCTGTTTCAAAGCCGAAGAGCCAGCACTGTCTGCTTCTGCAGACGTTTCCATGGCCATGTGGCATGCATGACTAGTGACTGGAGTGCACAGCACGCTGTTACCTTCCCACTGAAGTGGTCCCTATTTATCTACTTGCAGTTTCTTGCTTTTGAACTGCTGGTTGGCTGGAGCTGGAACAAAGATGGGAGCTCATTCCGTCCTACAGTACTTGGGAATCGAACTGCTGACCTTCTGCCTCCCAGCCAGTGTCTTAGCCACTTGAGCCACTGCAGTCCAATTAGTTGCTATTTAGACATTATTTTATCATGTTATCCAGTGTTTTGACATAACATGAATGCAATTCTCAAAAGTTCTTCACCTGTATAAATATATAGAAGTTCATCAAATGCATTTTTGTACATTGTTGTAGTTAAATAATGGCCCAAACCCAGTTGATGTAAATGTACGTCAGTAGAAACTGAAATTGTCATTAGCTGCTATTAATACAATTTAACTTAAAATAATTAAAAGCTTCCTATCCCCTCTTTTAAATTCCAAAGTTCCCTTGCCCTCTTTCTGCCTTTTTTTTACACAGAAAAACCTTTGGGGATCTTTGGGCCAGAACTATTTTTTTAATTGTAAAAAAATTGCCAACAGATAACCAACATCAGTTTCCACCCTTGTAGTGAAGACTTTGCCTGATATATGGCAATAATGATCCTACTCTGAAGCTATGGCCTTCTGGCAAATGTGTGAGCACATTAAAAATAGAAAGGTATGTTATAGGATTAACCTTCAGCATAGTCTCTTAAGAGAGAGTTAGAACTAGCTACTCATATATTTAGACTAAACATCGTACATCTGCATGTGATAAGAATAGAACTGCAGAGCTGGAAGGGACCCTGTGGATTACTGAGTCCAGCTTCTATCAAGGTGGCATAGTGGGGAATCAAAATCCCAACCTCTGGCTCCTCAGTCATATTCCTAAATCACTGAGCTATCCAGCAGTTTTAATTATGGAAGACTGTTCATTGGTGCGTTACCCAAGGATAAAAATAACATATTATATTGTAATTTGTTTGAAGATTATGTTTTTAGAGTTGTCTGAAATGCTGTTCCAAGCATTTTTTAAAAAAAATAATTGTAGACACAATGGGTTGCTCTGAAAAAATAAAAGTGCCTCAAGACTTGATTGTCATGACATGAAACTTATATTCTATACAAGAAACAATCATTAAGACAGAATATGGAGAGACAGAATGGTTTCTTATAGGCAAAGACATCAGGTAAGAGTGTCCTCCCCATTATTTGTTTCACGTTGTATGCAGAATAATACAGGACTAGATTAAGATGAAGGCGGAGTGAAAATTGGTGGGAAAAATATATTATTCAAGAAATGGAGATGGCATCATTTTACTGGCAGAAAGCAGCAATGACGTGAAATCGCTTTTAACAAAAGTAAAAGAAAAAAGTGGCAAAGCTGGAATGCAGTTGAACATTAAGAAGACAAAAACCATGGCTATAGAAAAACTGCAGTGGCTCAAGTAGCTAAGACGCTGACTGGGAAGCGAAAGGTCAGCAGTTCAATTCCCGAGTACTGCAGGATGGAATGAGCTCCCGTCTTTGTCCCAGCTCCTGCCAACCTAGCAGTTCGAAAGCAAGAAATTGCAAGTAGATAAATAGGGACCACTTCGGTGGGAAGGAAACAGCGTTCCGTGCGCTCCGGTGTCTAGTCATGCCTGCCACATGACCACGGAAATGTCTGCAGAAGCAGACAGCGCTGGCTCTTCGGCTTAGAAACAGAGATGAGCACTGCACCCTAGAGTCGGATACGACTGGCTTTCGAGCAAGGGAAACCTTTACCTTTTAATAGAAAAACACAACTTTAATGCTGACAATGAAGAAATTGAAATTATGAAAGTTGTATACCTTAGTTCAATCATTAAACCAAATTGGGACTGCTGCCAAGAAAACAGAAGACTGAGACTCGGAATTAGAAAATACCATCAAGTGTAAGGACATATCAGCGGAAACCAAGACCAAGAATATCCTCACTATTGTATTCCCAAACACCATGTACAGTTGTGAAAGCTGGATATGAAAGAAAGCTAATAGGGAAAAAACTGATTCATTTTAAACGTGCTGCTGGAAGAGAGCTTTACGGATATCCTGCCAAAAAGACAAACAAGTGGGTTCTAGGATAAGTCAATCCTGAACTGTCTGTGGAGGCAAAACGATGAAACTGAGGCTATCCTACTTCAGGTTCATCATGGGAAGGCAGGATTCTCTTGAAACGGCAATAATCCTGGGAACGGTTGGAGGCAGCAGGAAAAGAAGAAGACCAAACATGAGATGAATTGACTCAATGAGGGAAGACGCAGGTTTGAGGTTGCAAGAGCTGAGCAGGGTTGTTGAGGACAGGACATTTTGGAGGTCTCTCATTCACAGAGTCACAATAAATTGGATATGTCTTGTTGACACATAACAACAACAAACTAGTGAGTTGCTTCCATAATGTTTGCAGTGTCCCCCATTAAGTCAGGTTTTTTAGGTGGCATGCTGGATTCAGTTCCTTTCCAAACACATTAGGCGCTGCAAGAGCTTTTCAGTACAATGGCAGAGGTCCTAATCTAGAAGGATGCTGCAACATTTTAGGGATGTGAGTGCTTGAAAGTCGTCTTGCAAACTGAATTGCCTTCACTGGATCAGAATGAATCTGGTACCATGTTCCAATGACATTTAATTGCAAGCTGGCAGTACTTAAACTAAATCTATGTGCTACTGCTTATGTGCTACTGACTTCAATCTGTGCAATGTGTGAAGAATGCTGACGTGGTCATTAAATGCATGTGCTTAATAGCAGCAATTCCTGATAATAGTCACTTCATTGCAGCACACAGATTTAAGAATCTTAATGTCAGAATTTTTAAATACAAGTGACAAAGAAAATCTCTACCTATTTCACTATTTTACGATACACTTCCATATATGTCTGGTCAAAAGAAAGGTCAGCTGAGGTAACTGAGCATAAGATTGCAGTCTTCATTGTCATAAGTGTGGCAATGTAGTAAAAAATTTCATAGCTTGTTGCAATCAATGCAGAGTTGTAAAATGAAAATTACTTTGTAAAGGCTAAATTGACAATCCAGAACAACTGCCACAGAGTCTGTCAAAACATTGAGTTACTTACATGCCAAGATGATGATGCCACCCTGAATTTAACTGACTGTGCAAATACTTAAGATGGTAACCCTATCCATAGTCCCCTGGGTGTAAATCACAATACATTTGATAAGAGTTTCCTTCTGAGTAGACATGTAGAGGTTTGTTCTGTAAGTCTACTCTTGTTCAGATGTGTAAAGTATTGTCCCAGGATTTGGCAGAGTGGGAGACTTATGATGGCTAAGAAGCTTCCTTTCTTTGGAACACCATAGAAATGCACAGCTTGTACAAGCGCTGTTGTTGTAATACTACTTCAGATGAAGGATGAAATGGGACACTTATAAACACTAACATTTTACCTTTCAATTAATCTGTTCCGAAGGAGTCAAACATGGCTGGCTGACTTACAAAGAACTTGGTGGATAAGTCTCTATCACATAATTCCTCATGAGGCCAATTGCCTTTTGGCATCTATCAGACAGGATTGACATTTGAGGGCTGAGTTATAAAGCCCTGATAATAGAGGTGTATAATGAGAAAACTGACAGACCTTTAATTCTAGCTGAGTGAATAACATTGCAGTCTTTGAAAGAGAAAGGGGGAATTCCTCCTTAGGGCCAAGCTAGATAAAATGCCAGACTATAAAGCAATAAATAGGGAGTTATGGAAAAAAATATGTTCCTCTTAAACTGGAGTGTAGTAAATCCTCAGCCCATGACTGAAAGATTAAGGTCTAAAGACTAAGGACATTTTGGCTGGTAAATTGATTGCAGCAGAAATATATTCTTGATTGTGGGTACAATATGCTTGTGTTGTCCCAAAAAAGTATTACCTGGTGAGCCTGAAAAGTTCTGGATGTTTCAGAGAAATGATAAGCTGTTATTGTGGGCCATCTTTCTATTAGTGTTAAGGTAGCTTTCAGAAATTTCTCAGGTTGAGAAAGCAAAGGATATTGGTTCCTTCTGATTGGATTTTGTGAGCTCTGACAATCCTTTTGCAGAATCTATTGTGATTTATGACTTTCCCAACCCCCAATTGAGGAGGACTTAAATTAGATTTCATACAGGTGAGTTGAGAGCCTACAGGATAAAATTAAATATGGTGTAAGGGAGGCAAAACACTTGAAAAGGTTACTCTTTTGGAGGGAGACATTTAGTAGTGCCTTGTTAACATGGCTAAAATGCGGCATGAAGGACTGGCTATTTGGCAACACTCACAGTTGATCTTAGCCAAAAGGCTGAGAAGTGACCAGCAGGAGTTCCCGTGTTAAAGAGCTGAATGGGTTTGTATCTTTTTGGTTTTTAAGAAGGATGAAGAATTCAAGTAAATTTTGTTTTAGGCTTTATTGTGTTTAGTAGCTGTTAAAAGAACACATGGGTCTCTTCCGAAGTCCTGTCCGACCAAGAACATAGTGTTCATGTTTCCACAATGCAAAATGTATGTCGAGGTTATTTTAATTAACCCCTGCTTTCTTTTATGACTTTGTATCAAATGTTTCTGTACTGCAGTCAACACAGCTCTCTTCAACAGAAGGAAGTATTCTTTAATATGCAAATTGAGGAAGTAGAGCTAGATTTTAATTTCTTAGCATGCCATTATAAACCAAAGGCATTCTTTAAAAAATTCAAGATCACACAGCTTCCCCCCAAATAATAATAATAATAATAATAATAATAATATGGTAACTGATGGGAGCATTGTTTCTCTACACAGGAGTAGACATTTACTGTCATGTAACCTAAGAAACTGTGCCAAGACCCTGGCACAACCATATGACCATTACTGTAAAACTGCTGGCTATGTCGGTGATACCAGTGTCCTCAGTCCTATGATATTACAGTAGCAGATGAAGGCTAGTACTTGGTTAACCAACATCATGCTGCTCATTCTCTTTTTTCTTACATTTGAGAAAAAACTTTTAATATAAATTGATTGCTTCTCAGAGATTTGAGAGACATTTGCAATTGAGATTGTCAAACACCAGTTAGTAGTTTAGCCCAGATCCAGATTTATAAATAGCTCCTTGCCTGGTTGCCAGTAGAATTATAGGCTGGGAAGAGAGTTTCTTTCAGGTTATCAGTATGCCACTGACATTTATTATTCCCAGGTACAACATTGTAAATCTCCGAATGTATGGTGCTTGTTGTGATGGCCAGGTTTGCTAGCCAGTTAAAAGGTTTCTTAGCCAAGTACCTGTACACAAATCCACATTCCAGAAAAACATTTAGAAGAGCCCCTGTGGCACAGTCCTACAGCCAAAACTGCTCACAATCTGAGTTCAGTACACATGGACTCAAGGTTGACTTAGTTTTCCTTTCTTCTGGGGATGGGAAAATGATTATCTAACTTGTTGGATGCAAAATGTTAATTATCTTGTGAATTGCCCAGACAGTACTCTAAGGATTGTTTGGCAGTATAAGTGTAATTGTTATTAGAATTCAGAAAAGGCTACGTTAGCAAGGGAGCTGGGAGGGTAATTGATGATAAAGCACCCACTTAGAGTTGTGCGTGAGTTGTAAAGTTAAAGAAACTGGATAGAGTTTGGATATGAGAGAAGCCAGATAGGGATTGGCTAGGGAAAAGGACAGGCACAATTTTGCTTAGACTGGTGTGGTCAGGCAGAACTAACCTCTGTATTTTTCTCAGGTCTAGGAATGTTTTTGAAAATATTAGTAAAATTTGCTACTGTCTTATAAAGGACAACCTTTTTAGTGAGAGCTTCATGTTTGAAACTCCTGAGTGATGTTCATATTGAAACAATGAATCTATGCACTTGTTATGAAATAAGTGTTGTGCCTTTAAATAGAGTAAAGCTTCATTCCTCACTGAGCATTTAGACCATAAATTTCTTTTGTGAGATGCTGCCAGAGTTAAAAACTTTTTAAAGTTTTAACCAACTAATGCAGAAAAACTGTGTACAGTTTTGGTTTCTGCTAGCCTCAGTCATTTTACCAACCTCTTATGTTCAGTGAGCAAGTATCACACTTGGCTCTGTTTGCGGTAAAAATTATATTGCCCTGAGTTTTGTCTTCGTTTTAGATATAATTTGAGCCACAATAGTGGTTTTATTCACTTCTACACCAGCAGTTACTAATCCAACTTCTTCCGACCTCCTTTTAACTAGCAATAGAGGAGAAGGTAAGTCTTTCCTTTCTACCTACATTTTAGAGACTCTTCTAGGAAATGCAGCAAGAACCAAGGAAGGAAGGAATGGAGATCTTGACTGCTGGGATGATTGAGACTGGAGCTTTCTTGGGCCTCAAATGCTGTCAACAGAATTGTCAACAAAGTCCAATTAAAACTAAAAATAACAAGAACAAAATAAAATAATGTCATCATAATGGTGCCTCCTTAGTCTCAAGGATAAGCCAAAGGGTTCACTTGGCGTTAATGGAAAATAAAAACCTATAATAGTATACTTATGACCTAATAGAATTATGTCATAATTTAGGGGAATGGATTTGCTTTAAGTCTTTTCATTAATGAGTAGTCTGGCCAGGTTGTCCTGCTAGGTAACAGAGTAGGCCATACTACCAGCAACTCAGGTGGCGGTTAACTAATCTGACAACCCTGAGGACTAGTGGCCTTGGGTGCTGAAGTCCACAGGGAAGGGTGAATTCATCCTGATGGAGGGCAGCAGCTTCATCAATACTGGCCTGGTGCTGAGGAGGACTTTGTGTGCCAAAAGAGCTCAGGACCAGAAAGTGACTCACGGAGCTGGATCAGTGGTACAGGTGTCACGCTGCAATGTGTAAGGCAGACGAAAGCCCCAGCATTATATTCACAGTCTTCATGGCTGATCACCGTGATGATTGCCAATATTCAGAATTGGATAGGGCACAACAACAAGAAGTCTTTTAATTAATGAGGCTTTCTAAAATGACACAAGAATTACTTTACATAAATTTGCTGTTTTAGCAACCCATGGTTAAAATCCTGTTTGTTTGCAATGTTTGTGCAAGGTGGACGATGTCAATTTCTGGGCAATTAAACATTTCCCTTCCTGTCACAAAGCCCTACAGTTTCCAAGTCATCACTTTCATTGTCAGGAAACTGTCGAGTTTGAGGAATGGGAGGGAGAAGTCTTTAATTACCTGGAATCACTGCTGTGGGGATGCAGAAGAAAATACTTCTCCTCCAACAATCCTTAAAGCAGATTGTACCTGTAAAGGGATGTTTTATGGCAGGTAAAAGAATTCTGGGGAGGTTTGGGGATCAGGTTTTGTGTGCACTGGTGATAGGAGTGAGAGCAGCTGTGGTCCCACTTTTTCCTCTCTTCATCACATCCTGACTGGAAAAGCCTTGGTCTTTGACAGGCTTGGCACAGAGAATATTGCTATTCATGTGCAGTTGTCATGGTCTTCTCAGGAAATTGCAGTGTCATGTCTGCAGGAGAACATGAGTCAGTTGAGAGTCATAATCTGGCCTATGGAGTGAACAGACCCTCCAAAGTGGTCCCAAAAGTAGAAAGGAGGATGGTATAGGTGGGAAATATGGTGGTGATGTGATGGGTCTATGAAGTAGATACAATGCGTAGCCCCTACTCAGCTGTTCATTGTAGGGTGATACTTTCCTGAGGGAAAGCACACCGGCTTCTGTTGCACTTAGCAAGACTGTCTGAAGATGTGAGGCCCAATTCACATGGAAAGTCTGTATGCAATTGAGAACTTAGGTTCATGGCCACCTGGAGGGGCTCCACAAAGGAAAGAGGTTCTCCTCTTTTGAGTCTTATTGTTTCATGTACAGTAAAACCCCGAGTTACATAAAATTTGACTTACAAAATGATTTTGTGCTAAAACCATGTCCCGATTTACACTATTTCCTATGGGTTTGCTTCAAGTCACATAAAGTTTCTTTTTCCTATGGGTTTTCCTATACTTTGATTGACATAAAAAATTTCATTTTTCATATGGGTCTGCTTCGAGTTACATAAAAAATTCGACTTAAGAAAAGCCTATGGAACAGACTTTTTTTTCGTAAGTAGGGGTTTTACTGTACTCCTCTTCAAAATTTCTATTCAATTCTTTTACTAATGCCCAGATAAAGGACTATTTTAGGAATAATCTTTGTAGTAAAAGAGACTTGAACAATACTCCTGCCTCAAACGGTTTCTTTCTCTTATTTGCATCTGCACCATTTGGCCTTACTTTTGTTTTTATTCTGTAATTGTGTGGCACCATTTGTTTAAAACTAAGGGAGAACAACAAGGATTTATGGCTAGTTTGTGAGATAAAACTTTATAGTGTTTCAGTGACTTCTGTTATAAATTTTGGAGCTGTCTCAGTTAAGATGATAAT
The DNA here is from genome assembly GCA_035047345.1 of Bradypodion ventrale. Taxonomy (NCBI): domain Eukaryota; kingdom Metazoa; phylum Chordata; class Lepidosauria; order Squamata; family Chamaeleonidae; genus Bradypodion; species Bradypodion ventrale. The sequence continues at coordinate 194,245,691 of JAWDJE010000004.1, forward strand.
ATTGATAAGAGTCAACCTGGAGGATAAATGTTGGCATAATGTTTTAGTATGCTTTTAGTCAGAAGCGCAGTTATCCACTCAAGAGATGTTTGGACTGGGGGAAAAAATTGGATTACTATATTTAGTACATCTCACAGTAGGATCAAGTGCTTTCATGGTCTTAAGCACTCTAAAAAGTGGGTTGAAATATGATATCTAGATCCAAAGTTCAAAGTGCTTTCTTCTTCTTCTTTAGTTCCTCTCTTATCCTTTGGGTGTTGAGGGACAAAGTGCTTTATTTTCATTATCAAAGTGAAGATGCAGCCCTTTCAAAGATGACAGAATCTTCAAGCCTATATTGCAAATAGGCAGGATGGGAGTGGTGATGGCAAAACTGAGTCCACGCCTGCAAATGCAGATATCGCAGGCTCCTCGGCTATGAAACAGAGAGAAGCACTGAACCCTAGAGTCAGATATGACTAGCTTTTGCGCAAGGGTGACCTTTACCTTTAAACCTTTACAGCACACTTTTAGTCAATATGCAATGCTAGTTTTGTCTCCCAAGCATGAAGAACAAGAAGGTATTTCTTCATTTTTAGGTCAATGTTTCATGTATTTTTTCACATACAGTAATACCTCATACAAAGTCCACTTCGTACAACATCGAATTCATACAACATCGCCTAATTCCTTGAAAAAAGTTGCTTCATACAAAGTCGCTGCGACTTTGTATAAGGCATTGGGGTTTTTCCAAGGTTGCATTGTGCCTGGGCAGTATAAAAGGCAGGACACATACGTGCATTGTTCTTTTGGGTAGTGCACGAGGCGAAGAGTGTTTAGCAGTGGTTTTGAACGCGATTTTGGAAATTGTTTTTGATTTTTTTTCATCACAATTTTTAGAAGCATTCCTGGGGTTTTTGCAGCATTCTTCAGGTTCTTGGACAATCAGAGTTGTTTGACATGTTTTTGTAATGTATTTAGCCTTTAGACAATGATTTCTTAAAGTTCTGTCAGTTTCCTGTCTGTTTCCTTGACTTTGCCCTGAAATCTGTGCTGTTACAGTAAAATGTATCTCTATGGAAACTATGTTGTATGAGGCATCGCGGCAAGGATTTGGATGTTGTATGAGGCATCGTGGCTAGGATTTTGCATGCCTCATACAAAGTCCAAATCCGTATAAAGTCCAAACTTGTGGAACCAAGTTTGGACATTGTATGAGGTATCACTATACTGCACTATAAACAGGAATTCTCCACAGTACAGTAGGATTTATTGAGAGAAAATTTCAGTACAGGTTAGTTTTTGTACATGCGAGTAGCATGTACAATGAAGGAGCGTTGCCCATTGATTCTCATTATTATTATTTTGCCATTTTACTTGACAATGTTTATTTTAAACTCGGGCCATTTATACACTGCAAAAAAAAATGTATGTCAGTGTTAATATAGTTTTAATATTTAGTCTGGAAATGTTCACCTTTTAAACTTGCTATTGCCCATGGTAGTGCAACTTTGTTAGTATTATAATAACTTAACTGTTCTTTTCAGACGATAAACAGCATCTTAATAACACAATGAGTTTTTATATAGAGATCTACACAGTCAGTCAAGAAGAATCTAATGTGGTTTCTTTAAAATCCAACATTTTTACAGTACAGCAAATAACATTTTATACATTTTTTGGGGGGGAATCCATTTTCTTAAGTGGGCTATTACACATTGATGAGTAAAATATAAATTCTTGGTAAACATTTTTTTTTCAGTTGGAAAAAACCCTGAAAAGGCCTTAAATTCTGGATAGATGAAACAACTCTGGTCTGTCCAAGTGGAATGCAATTTGGTAACACTCTGGGGGCAAAAACTCATTACTCTGAAAGGAAAAAGCACCATGTTAATGTGTATTATATGAGATGGCAGGACAGAGGCAAGGATGGATAATCAATACCCAACAATAATGGTATTATTAAAACAGAAGAAAGCTAGAACTAAAACCAACTATTAGTGCCAATTAGCATAGACCAATTAGTTGAATCAATGGGGTTTACATTAGTGTTGTCTGAACAATTCCAATCCATTCCACAGGTCTATTCCAGTAGCAATAAACAATTGGATTTACCCTAAAGAAGCAGCAGCTACTGTAAAAACAATTCTCTAGTAGAACCTGCTAGTTCAGCACTAACCCATTCTGAATCTGTCCTTTACATTTACCTACATAATTTTTACTTTTGAAGCCCAAGAGAGTGCAGGTACAGAAGGATGGATGCATCTCATTTAGCTGTTGAGCCCTCTTTGTTGTTTATTTGTTTTGACACTTGCTTGTTTTGCTAGACGGCAGTATCTTGATTGCTTCCAGCATGGCTTCCACTGCTCTCTGAACTTTCTGCATGAAACAACTGCTGTTCATCTTTAGTACAGCCTTTAAAAAGAAGTTTTTTTAAAAATCCTATTGCCACCCCAGTTTTCCATTAATATCCATCTCTCTAGCTCAGAAGAGCAAACACATAAGTGCTGCTTTTAATATATCTTTCTATCCTGATCTGTCCACAACAAGTTCTTGGACATTTGTTGTAGACAAGAAAACAGGATTTGGGAACATGGATAGGAGCCTGCAGTCATTTCACCTATTAAGCCTGTCAGCCCTTGCAAACAACAAACATAGGCGGGCCTATCCACACTCCCAGGAGAGCATGACACAGGAGAGTTGGCAGTAGCAGATGTTCTATTTTCCTAAGGGTTTATGGCCTGCATTTCTGGGACACACACACACACACACAAGTTGGTGATAAATGGGAAAGGACAGCTTTAGGTGACACTTGCCAAGCACATTTTTTTGTGTCATGGATTAGGAAGGACCCAAAGAAACATGATGGCAGTGTGTGTGTGTTTATGTATCTCTCTCTCTCTCTCTCTAGGAGGAGAAGAGGAGACATGTGCTCTGTGTGTGTTTAACATCTATTTTTGAGGGAAAAGGAAAGGAAGCAAAGTTGTGGGAAGGTCACAGGGAGGGAGTCAACTCCCTTTACAAACTCTGATTGTTCTAAAAAATAATCTCTTCTGTCTGCTTTTGATTTGATGGAGCAGACATGGATTTGAACAAGTGGGTCTCCTGCTCTCAGGTTTGTTGCTTGTGGGTTCCTTGTGATCTTTCTGGGGGAATATTTGAACGAGAAGCAGCATGGGAGACAGGAGGTGGAGTGGATATGAAAACATTGATGGAATAGCTGCAAGTTCCACTCAGGGCTTTAAGGAACACTGAAACAATTACAGTGGTACCTCAGTTAATGTAATTAATGCGTTCTCCGGGACGTTTCTTACAGCAAAAATTACTTTAACCAAATTTCCCATAGGAGTGCATTGCATGCAATTTCCCATAGGAATGCATTGAAAACCAAAATATATTAACTGAAATGCAGTTTACTATAAGAATGCATTGAAAACCAATTATTTCATTTATTATTTATACCTAATCTGGTCCAAAAAAAATTCCTTAAACTGAGCCACTATTTTCTATGGATTTTCTTTTGTTATGCAATTTTTATGTTAATCGAGCCATTTGTTAACTGAGGTTCCACTGTCCATGACAATTTCAATGTTTGGTCACTGAACGCACCTACCTACTCATTCCCTCAACCCCTTCCCATTCAAATGAATGCTGTGATATATACAATAGGCCCAGTCAAAATGTGGCTCTTGGGTCAATGATTCTCAAGATAGCGACAGGTTTAGAAGCCTAGATTTAGTTTTAATTAAGTGAATTTGATTTTTTTTAAAAAGGAAAATGACAATTTAGTAACATCTACTGTAAGTGTATATTTAAATTATGTTGAGGTAATAAAACATGAACAACTAGTGTCTAAAACTGTGTGTGTAAGAGTATGTATTTACTTCTGTACATGTGTACATATAGCTGTCCACTGAACATTTCTCTCTAACTACATTTTCTGCGTATTTTCCCCATTTTTCTAAAATAGGGGAACTAGATCTTTGTTATATCCTGGAAAGGTTTGCCTGAAAACATGAACTGCATAGGTTTATTTCTGCTCTACTCAGTAAACATTCTGAAATATTTTCTTACCTTAGTGATGAAAGATCAGGCAAAAGTAAAACAGTTATCAATGATTAAAAACATATACCTCTGTTTCTTAAAACAACATGTAGTCTGAAACTTACACAAAGACTCCTCTCCAAAAAATTGTATTACGTGACCATCACTTACAAGAAATCTTAATTTTGCCTTTCCTATGATAGTGTCATGTTACTATAATTTACAGCATTTGAACATCAGATTCTTCTGCTGTTTTGATGTTCCTCAAGCTTTTTTATTAACTGAGGATTATTGCGTATCAGTTCTCCTGGCAAAGATCATATTCTTTTCCATTCATTGTTGTACTCAGGACACTGCTGATGTGAAATGTTAAACAGAAGTAGCTGTGGTCTGCTTGTGCAAAAACTGGATGCTGAATCAGCACCAAACAATCGCAAGTATGATAAAATTGTAAAAACCATACTAGAGTAGTTTTATACTTACCAGTGAACTATCACATTATGTACCTAAACTCACTTCTCCAAATAATATACCCCAATGTTGTCTGTTGCACTTTTTCATTTTCTCAAACGATTCACTTTCCAATTGCTTCTGTAATACCTGATTTTCAAATGTTGACTGATGATTGTTGTTTTCTACAAGGCGCCTGTGTGTGTGTGTGTGTATGTGTGTGTGTGGGTTTGCATGGAGTGGGATAAAAGCCAACGTATTGTTCTCATCTCTTTATAAAATTCTGGATAACGTTTCCTGACCCAGCATACAATTCTGCAGGATTAACTTGCTTCTGACTTAGTTTTTACTGGGAGATGGGCTCGGGTTTAGGATTTAGTTAGAGTTGGCCCAGGAATGTCAATTCACACTGGTGGACAGACCTCCATAATGCAGAGCTCCACAAGATCCCATTATGTAGCCTGTATCTTATGGGAGCTAGGGCCAAATCTGTTTTTAATCATCTGGTTTAACTGAGTTTAAGCTACAATTTGGAGGTTTTCTTAACATTAATGAAAATGAGAAAGTGCTTCATCATTCAGGAATTTATCTCTGCACTGGAACTTACAGAGCAGAGCTACGAGTTCCCTTCTCACTGGGGAACAGTGAGGGGACTTTTAAAGGGTCTGCAATTCAAGAATGAAAATGAAAAATTCTTTATTTTGACCTGGGGGTCACTAATGACCAGCTCACAGTAATGAAGGGAGAGCAGATCATGGAGGTTTCCACTGTAAAGGAAAATATATGAACACACACATACAGTTTGAACAAAGATCGCAATGGGTGGATCAATGTTGCCAGATTCTGCTGGAATCCTTGTACCATAGTCTCAAAATTGTTGGGTTAATCCTGCCCCTTAAAAACATCAGAATTTAACTGGGGGAGATGCTACATTGTTTAGAGGTTCTTCATCTCAAGCAGCAGAAACCTCACGGATATGTGCAGTCCAACACAACTAATCTAATAGAGGCACTGTGTCCACCCAGCTCCATTTTGCTTTGTATGTGGGTGTTGCAAAATCACCCAGTATTTTCCACTTTAGTTCCCTAGTGGCATGACGCTGGGCAAAGCGACAAACAAATTACTTAGATAAATTGAGAGAGAAAGAAGGCCTTTGCATCAAACAGTGTTGGAATTGCTATACATACGCACCCCCTCCTCATGGAGCTGGATTGTATAGCAGCCCCATCCCTCATTGGTTGGGGACCGAATGGCACTAGACAGGAAAATACCCTCTCGCCTACCAACACAGCCATACAATTTCTATTCACACTTTTGCTTACATCATAGGGGGCTACTATTGTGGTGCCCTTCCCCTAAAGCTACTTACTAACAAAATTATTGCTGTACCAAGCAAGCCTGAATCTATGTTTATTTGTGTACAAGAGTGCAAACTATCTCATGCCTCTTGTGAAGGCCTACAGATGAGAATTGGCTCAGGTCTGGCAACACTGAGATGGTTTAGCAACTGTTTATGCTACACAGACATTCACAGAGAATATTATGCATACATGGGGACATATACACACACATACACACACACACACACAAGCAAGAATGTGTATTTTGATGGAAGATTATTAGAAATAGACATTCTTAGCAGATATGGATGACAGATCAATTGTAATTTATTTTCTTTTAACACTGTATCATCATAAAGAAAACTGGTATAAATGAAAAAAAATCTATTTCAAATATCTACATCTAAAAGTTTAGGCAGTGAAAAAGCACTTTGTTGACAAGGAGTGTGGAATGATGAATGTTAATTGTCAGAAACTGCTGAATGCCTTTTTTTAGTTGCCACAAGCAAATTCACATATCAGAACGAACAATACTGCTAAATATTCCGTTTTTGTTCTGTCTTGTTAGAACGCACTGGGGAAAGAAAAGAAAAAAGTAAAAGAAAAGGAGAAAAAGTCCCTCTCCCACCCCTGGAAATTCATACATATTTCAAAGTTTTGAAATCGAAGCAATATTTAGAACCATAGATGAAGAAACACTGTGGCATTGGTGTAATATACACAATGCACTTCTCTCTCTCTCTCTTTAACTCTGTAATGTACATCAAATACTTTACAACAATGCATTAACAAAAGGCAAGAAACATCTTGCTGTACAGAGGAAACCCCAAATGCAACTTGAAGCCTAGATTCACAATGGATGAGGAGAGGAAACAAATTGTGAGAAGCTTGTCCCCCACAAGGATTGTAAACTGTTCATTTACTTGTGCTTTACTCTGGACCCACTTTTCAGTTGTTACTTTCCCCTATTCCCTTCAGCCACATTCGATTTACAGCACAATTTATTTTAAACTCTACATACAAGGCCAACTGTAAAGCTGCTCCACCCCACACAGTGTATTTCTATATCTATAGAGAGAGAGGCAGGATAATATAGATACAGAAATAGATATACATTTCTCCCTTTCTAGTGACACTCCTGTGCTTAATTCCGATTCTTTGAGCCATCTAAAAGCATCTTAAATTTCCCACAAGGATTATCAGGGCCTTCCTATGGAACAGGCTTTAACAAACTAAATCTGCAGGAAAAAGAATGTCTTGTGGTATGCATGCACATGCACAGTTCCTGGCGCTGATATTTTTTTCTCTTCTTGCCCAAATCTCAAACCCAGGAATCCGGAGAAGCTGGATAATGACTTGTTTCATAATTGAGTTCACTGTAGGGCCGAGCAGCAGAATAGAAGTCAACGTAGTTGCCGGTGGACTTGAGTCCTAGATGCATATTGTACTCGCTTGCAGGTGGGCGGTGGTGGACTTGGTCCTCAAAGAAGGACTCATCATAGTTTCTGGTTGAATTCTGAAAGGGCTGGTACGGTTCATAATCCTTTCTAGTGGGCTCCTGTGGAACGGGCTGTGTTGAAACCTATCAACAGAACAATAAGCCTCAGCTTGTTAGGCATGATGATAAGTATGGGAAACATTCTGCCAACTAGAGTGCATCTACAACACTTCTGTCTTGGTGTTGCTTTTGAGGCTGGTGGTTTTTTTAAAAAAAAATGCTTGCAGCATTTCAGCAGCCGCATAAAACATCTCCAAATCTTTCTGAATTAATTCTACAGTTTTGCTTGAGTTCTCTGGAATGATTGTTTACATTTGCATTTATTACAGCTCCTAATGCTTAAAGGGATGGGTAAAGAGCACAACTGAAATAATGTGAGATTATCCAGGGTCCCAGATCCTAGAATCTTATAAATTCCTGATACTGGGGGTGGAGAACGTTTAGCCAATGGGCCAAATGGAGACCTCCAAGCCTCTCAGGCTCTACCTCCAGAGTCTTTCCAGGACATCTTCCCTCTTCCAAGGCCACATCCTTTTCTAACCTTGTTTCTGCTTAATGAAATTGTTTCTATTGTCCTCCTCTTCCAAGGCTGATTGGAAAAGTCCATGCACAAGTTGGGGAAGGAAACTGTGAATATCTACTGCAGTGGTGGCAAACCTATGGCATTTGTGCCAGAGGGGGCACTCAGAGCCCAACCTGTTGGTACATGTTCTGTCACCCCAACACAGCGTTTGTCCTGCCTCTTTGCCCAGCAGCACAATGGGAGCACTTCCTCCCTCCTCCAGCACTTTCACCCCACCCCTCTGCCCAGCAGCCCAATGGGAGTGCTTCCTCCCTCCCCCAGCACAGAGTTTGCCCTGTCCCTCTTCAGAGCAGATAGCAGCCTGTTGAGTTTGGTGTCTAAAAAGTTTGCCATCATTGATCTAGTATCTAAGGATTGATTCTTGGTAATCTTGAATCACAAGACACCTACTCAAGGAATTTTCAAGCCATATGTCATTCCTTGCATGCAATGCAAGATTTTAAAAAGTGTGTTTTCCCTATCTAGGCTTTAGTAATATATGTTAAAATGTCTCTGGGCAGTTTAGACAAAAATTGTGTCATTTCCTTCTAAAATGCAAAGCACATGTACACACAGAACAGCCACAGAAGTCTTAACTGGTTGCTTTAGAGATACAAAAAACTCATCTGATGTGAAAGATAATTAAATGTCCAAGATACAAAAAAGTGTTTCACAACTTGCATGGAACCATTAAGTCAGCAGCATGACAAAATCTCTCTCTCTCTTGGTGAGGGGTTTTGTTTTTGAGGGGGAAGGGAGTATGGGCAAGCCTTTGTCCTTGCAAGAACAAGATGATTAAGGATTTTCATCCCCTGTGACAAAATACTGATGTCTAGAAATGGAACTAGAGTAGAATCTCGCATAGCAAAAAAGTCTCAGTTCCACGGAACTCTTCGCTATGCGTTTTTTTGTTATGCAGTTCCCTATTGGAGATGCCCCACATAACAAAAAAAGTTCATTAACTGGGGTTCCCATTAAGTGAGTATTCCCTGGTTACCAAAACCCCCACATAACAAAAAAAAATTCATCATGTGAGGTATCGCCATTGCATAACGAACGCTTTGTTGTGTGAATTTTTCACTATACGATGCGTTTGTTATGCGAGGTACCACTGTACATCAAAAACTTTTTCCCAAACAATGTTTTTGATGAAATCAATAAGATATTATCATTAAAACTATGCACGAATCTGAAAATAGCATTACTGATGGATTGAAATGATATTAAAATTGACAAAAATAAAAGTCAGTTCGTAATAATAATGCTAAAAACTATGAGACTTTTGATCGCAAAGAATTGGAAAATGAACATCTGCATAGATATAAAGAAGTGGTATAAAGAAATGAGGAAAATAGCCTTGAATTACAAATTGACTTGTGATCTGAGGGTTAAAAAAGGAATGACTGAAAGAAATGATTTTTTTTTTAGTATATGGGAAGATTTTGTCCAATATGTTCTACAAGGTTCAAAAGGAATTAAGCCTAATAAAGAAACTATGAGCTTTTGGAAATAGGGGGATATATTGATATACAGTGGTGGTGGTGGTAGAGGGGGACGGAAAAATGTATGGTTCCAAGGGTGGAGGGTGCACATTAGTATTGTTATAGAGATAGATAATAAGGAAAATGTGTGTGTAAAGGTTCTTTTCTCTGTTTTGTTATTCTGTATATTTTTGTATATTTTAATGTATTGTTATTATAATTAATTTAATAAAAAAAGAGATGGAACTACAGTCCAATTTTATAACAAAGATAACTGTAATTCTATTCAGTAAATCCCACTGAAAGAACAAAACAACTGTCCCATCCCCTCTGATCCATAGTTCCCTTTACACAACCTATATTAGATAAGATGTCCGAAACCCCTTAAATAGAAAATTCTAACTTTTGGGCAGGATGCTAGCAATCATAAAAAGATTTTGACACTCACTAATGTATTTCAAACCTAACTGCTTTTACCAAATGAGCAAATCTATTCCCTTATCCATCTTTTATCTGTAAAGAATGGCATTTATTCATCATATACTGTAAAAGGCTGGTAAATTTATAAAACAGATATCAAGATACTCTTCCATGCAAGTATTTCTGACATTTACTGATGTTTTTTAAGGATTCCTTGACCCCACCAACCCCCTTAAAACACACAAATAGTTGAAAATCACCCCCAATTTCATAACTTACTAGCATATGTGGCATTTATCAGAACAGACTGAGAGAAGTTCAGAATTATGAAGCAATGAATTGTTTTTCAGATATTATGGTTCTTCTAGTTTATTTTTTCAGTAAAACAAGTAAAGTGAACAACATTGCTATTAGACATTGTCTTTCATTATACAATAGCAGAATGCTGCTGTACTAGATTAAGAGTATTGGACTTAAAAGGCTTGGGTTTCAACCTCTTCTTGGAAACTCACTGATGTGTTAGCAATGGTTAACCCCTCCTTAAATATCTGACATACAGTATTTGAAAAACTCATTAGGGCTGCTATATGTCAGAACTGACATGGTGACATGTAACAACAATAAAGATCCAGACTAAGCTACTTCAAACTGTTTTCTCCTAATTATTGCAGTGAAACCATGGGATTGAACAATAAGGCCTTATAATGATATAAAAGTGAATTCCCGACCACTTTTCATAGGGGCTGGTTGGCAAATAAGCTTTAGGTCACCCCAAAGTTTTTGGAAAGTAACAGCTGTGTCCCTTGCTCCAGTGATGAGCAGTGGCTAAATGGGACTAAAGCTTGATGACATTTGTCTGTTCATAGACAATGTGATATAGTCATTTGGATCCTGGAATAGGATGAAGCTACTAGGCTGAGCAGGTATAGTGGTACCTTGTACAATGAAAAAAGTGTGTTCCATGGGGTTCTTTATTGTACGATTTTTTCATTATATGGGACCACTGGCTACGCATGCAAAGGAAGCTTTCCCCAACTTCCCTGACTGGTGCTGGGTGCTCACGCAATGGCTGGTTTGGGGTAAGAGGGGCTGGGAGGAAGGTCCTCCCAGCTTCCCTGACCACTGCTGGGAGCTTGTGGTGGCCTGTTTGGGATCAGAGGGGCTGGGAGGAGGGTCCTCCCAGCTTCCCCGACAGGCACTGAGCACTTGCGGTGGCCAGTTTGAGGTCAGAGAGGGCTGAGAGGAAGATCTCCCCAGCTTCCCTGACCGGTGCTGGGCACTCACATGGTGGCCTGTGCGATTGTGCATGGACAATCAGGGAAGCTGGGAGGGCTTTCACTTAGTCCCAAACAAGCTACAGCAAGCATCCAGCGCCAGTCAGTGAAGCTGGTTGGACCTTCGTCCCAGCCTCCTCTGACCCAAAACCAGCCACCGCATGCTCCCAGCACCTGTCAGGAAAGCTGGGAGGACCTTCCTCCCAGCCATCTCCAACCTCAAAGCAGCCACCGCAAGCACCCAGCACTGGTTAGGGAAGCTGTTTGGACTTTCCTCCCAGCCCCTTCCAACCCCAAACCAGCCACTGCCAGCACCCAGTGACAGTTAGGGAAGCTGGTTGTACCTTCCTCCCAGCCCAAACCTTTGGAAGCAGTGGTGGCTGACCAGGAAGCTAAAAAATTGTACAACGAAAAAAATCGTTGTACAGGGCACACTTCCCCTCTGATTTCCTTTCATTGTACAATTTTTTTTCACTGTATGATGCATTCATTATATGAGATTTTACTGTACTTGACAAATGTCAAAGTGTTGTTCTAAGGATAAGATAGCGAAGAAGTTTACCATACACCCATGATGGAGAACCTTGGCATTCCAGGTGTTCTTGGACTTCAATTCCCAGAAGTCCAAGAATCTGTGAATCGACAAAAATGGGTCCAAATCCAAGAACACCTAGAGTGCCAAGGTTCGCTATCACTAACATACACTGTGCCTTGAGCTCCCTGGGGGAAAGGTGAGAATAGAAATGTAATAAATGAATGAATGAATGACTAACTTCAGGTAGATTATATTATTTACAAATGAAAAATAGCTGAAAAACATACTTTTCTTAACGTGGGAAAGGGAAAAGGAAAATACATTTGGGGATTTATTGGAAATCTACAAAGGCTGCAGAAAAAAAAGTCTTCTGCTCCAAAAGGCTAGTTGGCCTCTTCCCCATGGCTTGTGAACATAATTAATAATTTTTGTCTGTGTCTGTCTTTCACCACATACCTGGTTGTGTTTTATATCTTCAGCAGGTGCACCATAAGAATTTCTGTACAAAGTAGCAATTCCAGTGTTCTGAGCTAAAAATGGAAGTGGAAAAGAGGAATCCGGTTACTAAACAAAATGCCACCTGCGTGTGCAGCAATTATAGGGTAGGAAAATCAAGTGTTAAACAAGTAAGAAAAGCAATGCTATATTGGTAATTCATGATGCAATTTTTTAAAAAAAACCTATATAGTTCTGGCCCTTAGAAGAAAGGCTAAATTGCCATAGGAATCCCCTCACCCACAAGATATGTGGAGCCATGATAAAAGTCTATAAAAATTGTGTTGCAGGTATATTATGACAGGATTTTCTTTCATTTCCATCTTACACCTTGAGAATCAGCTAGTGAAGTTGCTTAGGAGGATGTACAGGATGTTCTAACATTACATAGCATTCAAATCAAATCACTTTATTACAGTTAATAAAATGATTTGATTTGATTGAGCATTCAATGTCTTGCTGATTAACTTGGTACCCATGGAATGTCACATTGTCATCATCAGAAAAGAAGTGGATTTTTATTTCCTGCCCATCTGGGATATTCTCCCACTCCAGGCGGCATATAACAAATCCAAAGATTTTTACAGTAACAATATAGAAATAACATAAATAATACAATAAGCCAAATAAATTATGGGCAAAAACATAACGATGGCCACAAAACAACACAGATTGGTGACAGTAAATTATAAATTAGTTAATCCTATTGCTCAGCAATTGGTAAGATCCCTTCAAAGTCTCTTTAAAAAGAAAGGATTTCAATTGTTTTTAATTATAGGTAAAGATATACCTATTAAAGCAATGTTTCTAGGAACATTGGACCTAGTATCTCCCTCCATACCAGAAGGGGTAAAAGAGGAAGTAAAAAAAGAGAAGACTAAGAGGCTTGGAACATAACAAGAATATCAAAACCTCAGAACATTTATGAACACAGCTTTTTAAAAGTACCTAGCCCCTCTCTCTGAATTGCCAAGGACATGATCTTTCCCCAGATTGGGAAAGATGGAACTTTGAGAATCCTTATGAAGGATAATAGGGGTTGGGTGCGCTACTCAATCCATTATGGAAGTCAGTGTATTCATATTTGCTGCCACTTATTTCACTACTGATGACCACTTTATAGCCTGAAAGAATCCTTGTGAACAGTAACATCGCAAAGTAGTTATTGCAACAAGTTTTCATCCAAGAGTAGATGAATGTAGCTGTTTAAAGGTTCATCTACACTGTAGCAATAAATCAGGAGCTAGTTTGGGTTTTTTTGAAATCAATTTAATGTTATGTAGTCTTTGGGTTGGTGTGTGCATCCTAAAGGAACAATTTACAATCCAATTGTAGGCTGTGCCGTATATTGGCATAGAGGGCTACAGTCCTGCTTTAAATATTCTACTATTATTCCAGTACCAAAAAAAAAAAAACACCTTTTACTAAGGAACTAAATGATTTTAGACCAGTTGCCTTAACATCTGTGGTTATGAAAACTTTGCAGAGGCTCGTGTTGGCACATCAGAAATCCATCATAGATCCATTATTGGATCCGCTGCAATTTGCTCATTGTGCAAATAGATCAATGGAAGATGCTGTAAATATGACTTTATATTACATATTAGACCATCTTGAATCTCCAAAATCCTATGCAAGGATCCTTTTTGTTGACTTTAGTTCAGCATTCAACACCATCCTTCCGGACATCCTCAGAGCTAAATTAAGACAGCTGGCTGTACTGGATCATATGTGTGAATGGGTTATGAGTTTCCTAACGGATAGGAAGCAGCAGGTGAAACTGAGTACAACTAGATCGGAAATTAGGACAATCAGTTCAGGAGCTCCTCAGGGCTGCATGCTCTCTCCGCTTCTCTTCTCCCTGTACACCAACGATTGCATCTCAAAAGACACTTCAGTTAAAATAGTTAAGTTTGCAGATGACACCACAGTGATTGGACTCATTCGGGACAACGATGAGTCCATATACAGAAAAGAGATTGAACAACTAGTCCTGTGGTGTAGCCAGAATAATCTTGAACAGATCTAACAGCCCCAATTAAAACCAACATTAAAAACACAAACATATCAGCATTGACAAACAACCCACCCCCACCCTACCCCCATTAAAACCGAATACTAAGCCGGGGGCAGCCCCTCACAAAGGCTAAATCATCCACCAGACTTGACTGGTGGAGTCAAGCATGCCCCAAACTTGCTGGAAGAGCCATGTCTTCAGCAACTTCCTAAAGGGGAGTAGTTCCGTCTGGAGCCGCAACTCAGGTGGTAAGAGGTTCCACAGGGCTGGGGCAGACACGGAAAAGGCTCTTTTCCTGGTCCCAATAAGATGTACCTCTTTCACTGATGGGACCACCAGTGAGCTCCTCCTGTCTGCCCTAGTAGGACGGCTAAATTCCTTGTGGCGATGTGGTCTCTTAAGCAGCCTGGTCCAATGCCATATAGGCTTTAAAGGTCAAAACCAGCACCTTGAATTGCACTCGGAGGCACACCGGCAACCAGTGCAGCTCCTGGAGAAGTGGTGAGGCCCGAGTATGACGCCCGTACCCCATCACAACCTGGGCAGCCACATTCTGGACCAGATGAAGCCTCCGAATGGCCACCAAGGGCAGCCCCATGTAGAGTGCATTACAATAATCCAAACTGGAGGTGACCAGAGCATAAGTGACCATGAGCAAGGAGTCCCGGTCCAGGAGCGGACGCAATTGGTAAATAACACGAAGCTGTGCAAAGGCCCTCCTAGCCATGGCTGCCACTTGCTCTTCGAGCAGTAGCCACGAGTCCAGGAGGACCCCCAGATTGCGCACCAGATCTGACTGTGGCAAAGATGTTCCAGCCAAGACCAAAGATGGTAACTCCTGGGATAACATGGGACCCCGAACCCAAAGCCACTCAGCCTTGCAAGGATTCAGCTGAAGCCCGCTGCCCCCCCCCATCCAGACCCGAACAGCCTCCAGACACCTGGTCAGGACTTTGACTGCATCACTCGAGTCCCCACGAACTGAGATGTATAGCTGGGTATCATCTGCATACTGATGATACCTTACCCCATGGGAATGAATGATCTCTTCTTATCCCTTCTTATCAAGTAGACTCAAGGAATTGTGCCAGTAACCTATCGTTAGTAACCAGGTACAAGTTTAGTAAGAGGGAAAAGTCCCCTTTATACCCCACCCCCTTATTCTTTTTCTGAAAGACTAATCCATGTATTCCTTAGAAGCAGCACCCCTCTCAAACATATTTGGGAGAGTTAACCAAATTTTCTTTTTTGCTTCCTTTTCTTTTTACAAAAGAGCAAAGATAATAGAGTGAAAAAGATTATAAACCCCTTTTATCCTCTACCTCCACCTTCTTTCAGTTTCCCTCAATCTGGCTCTTTGAGAAAACATAGCTTTTTCTCCTTTATCCCTGATCCAGTGAATGTTGGCAATTTGGTCTCTAGCTCCCCTGCATCTTTGGAACCCAGCTTGTACTTCTGGAAGTTCTCAATCCATGTACTGCTGAAGCCTAGCTTGTAGGATTTTGAGTATGATGTTGCTAGCGTGTGTGATGATTGCAACTGTATGATAGTTTGAACATTCTTTGGCACTGCCCTTCATTGGAATTGGAAAGTAAACTGACCTTTTCCAATCCTGTGGCCACTGCTGGCATAATGAGTGCAACACATTAATGGCATCATCCTTCAGGGCTTTAAATAGCTCAATTGGAATGCCTTCATCTCCACTAGCTTTGTTGTTAGTAATACTTTCTAGGGCCCACTTGACTTCAAACTCCAGGATGTCTGTAGAGTTCTTTTGTGTATTCTTGCCATCTTTTCCACATTTTTCTGATTCTGTTCTACCATTCTTGTCCTTTATCATGGAATTTTTGCTTGATATGATCCCTCAACTCTTTGCCCCATGCCAGTTTTTGATACATAAATTTCTTTAATTGGATTTTGAGAAATATTTTTTAGAGGTCGTAAGAACATAAGAACAGCCTTGCTGGAACAGGCCACAGCCCATCCAGTCCAGCATTCTGTCTCACACAGTGGCTCACCATTTCCTTCAGGGTATTCCCAAGGAGATGCCTTCACCTGCTTAGGATTCCCTGGAAATGGCATTGAGAGATATCCTGCCTATCTCTCCAACCCCGAGGTTGTCCTTAAGTATCCATAATTATAGCCATTGATACCCTTGTCCTCCATGAACTTGTCTAATCCTTTCTTAAAGCTGTCAAGACTGACAGCTGTCACCACTACTTCTGGCAGGGAGTTCCATAGACCAGTGATCCTCTTGGTGAAAAAGTACTTTCTCTTATTTGTTTCAGAACTAGTACCCAAAAGTTTCATGGAGTGTCCCCTAGTTCTAGTGTTATGCAATAGGGGAAACAGTTTTTCCTTATCTACTTTGTCCACACTGTGCATGATTTTATAAACTTCAATCAGGTCACCTCTTAGACGCCGTCGTTCAAGAGTGAAAAGGCCCAACCGTTGCAGCCTCAGATGGTAAGGAAGGTGTTCCAGTCCCCTAATCATTCTGGTTGCCCTTCTCTGCACATGCTTCCTTTCCCCAACAGTAAGGCATGGACCTGCTCATGCAGGGCTTTAATAAACAGGAACACAGATGGAAATGCTGCTTTTGGCATTGCAGTCTCAGAATCTCCAAGCTAGTGTGGTTAGGGTCCATGTTAGCATAGGGTTTCGGGGACCTCCAGTGAGGAAGCTGGCTCAGTAATTCTACTGACTCCTGAATTCTTGGTTGAGTCACAAATCAACCTATGTAGGGCTTCCTGAGGTAACACTTTTTGCTTGAGTCATAGCTATGTATTAATACTTCAATGGAAAGATGATGTATTGTTTGAGACCGTTGGAAAAACTACAGGAAATGATTAATTTGGAAAGAGACTCTGGAACTGAGCAAGTATTTGATGATGTCCTCCTGTTCATTTCTGGCTTGGAAGTCATCTGGAGGATTCAGTCTTACTTTTCCTTCCTGCCCAATATTTGAAGCCAATTTATGAATGTGCTTCAATATTTAGAGCAAGGTGTCATCACAGATGACATTGACACACTACCAAATGTACTTGTTCCAGCATTGGTACTTTATTTGTGTCTTTTGTACTGAAGGGCATGATAATTGGTTTGTGATATAAATCTGAATCTGAAGATTAAAATAGATCTGATAATGTAGAGAAGGGTGTAATCTATACATATAACTGATAGCTTTGGCAGCAAGTTTTGTTACTATGACATTTAGAATAGCAAACTCAAGGATCCTCAACAGTGTTGAAATAAATTGGGAACTGGTTTGGGTTTTTTGAAGTTGATTTAATGTAACATGGCCTTTTTGTTGGACACTGGTCTAAATTGCCTTATTAATATATTTAATAGTTAATTTTAATATATATATGTTTTTATAATGCATGGTGCTAGATCAGTATTACAGACTGTTTTACTTTAAACTTTGAGTTCAATTTGATCCCTCTTCTATGCACTAAAAGTGTTGTTCTTTAAAGATTTACTATTTTTTCCTCATGTCCTGAGTCCCCGTGGTGGTTTATATACTTGTACCTTGTGGATCCCAGCTAAAGGTATCTTTGAGGTACATAAGAACAGCCTTGCTGGAACAGGCCACAGCCCATCCAGTCCAGCATTCTGTCTCACACAGTGGCTCACCATTTGCTTCAGGGTATTCCCAAGCAGATGCCTTCACCTGCTTACAATTCCCTGGAAATAGCATTGAGAGATATCCTGTCTATCTCTCCAACCTGGAGGTTCTTAGGTATCCATAATTATAGCCATTGATACCCTTGTCCTCCATGAACATGTCTAATCCTTTCTTGAAGCTGTCAAGACTGACAGCTGTCACCACTTCTTCTGGCAGGGAGTTCCATAGACCAGAGATCCTCTGGGTGAAAAAGTACTTTCTCTTATTTGTTTGAGAACTAGTAACCAAAAGTTTCATGGAGTGCCCCCTAGTTCTTGTGTTGTGCGATAGGGGAAACAGTTTTTCCTTATCTACTTTGTCCACACCGTGCATGATTTTATAAACTTCAATCAGGTCACCTCTTAGACGCCGTCATTCAAGAGTGAAGAGGCCCAACCATTGCAGCCTCAGATGGTAAGGAAGGTGTTCTAGTCCCCTAATCATTTTGGTTGCCCTCCTCTGCACTTTTTCCAGCTCCATAATATCCTTCTGGAGGTATGGCGACCAGAATTGTACACAGTATTCCAGATGGGGCCTCACCATAGATTTATAAAGAGGCAAAATGACACTTGCTGACATTTTCTATACCCTTCCTAATGATCCCTAGAACTGAGTTTTCTTTTTTCACTGCTGAGGCACACTGGGTTGATACATTCATTGAGCTGTCCACCAGGACACCAAGCTCCCTCTCCTGGTTTGTCGCAGAGAGTTCAGACCCCACCAGTTTATAAATGTAATTGGGTTTTTTGGCCCCAACATGCATCACTCTGCACTTACTAATGTTGAAGCTAATTTGCCACTGTTTTGCCCACTCCCCCAGTGTCAAGAGATCCCTCTGGAGCTCCTCACAATCTCTCACAGTTTTCACTACCCTGTATAATTTAGTGTTGTCTGCAAATTTGGCTACCTTGCTATTTACTCCTACTTCTAGATCATTTATGAAGAGGTTGAAAAGCAGGGGTCCCAGTACTGAACCTTGGGGGACCCCACTCTTTATTTCCCTCCACTTGGAGAAGTGTCCATTTAGTGCTACCCTCTGTTTCCTGTCCCTTAGCCAGTTGCCGATCCAGGACAAGACCTGTCCCTTTATTCCATGACCCTTTATTCAAGAGCCTTTGGTGTGGGACCTTGTCAAAAGTTACAAGAATATAAACCACCAATGAGGCATCTGACTGAAATTTTCAATGTTTAAGTGATGCAGGACTAAAGCTGAAACAGATTAAACAGAAGGGTTATGTGTTATCTGGCCACCCAAAAACTTGGCAAAATCAAGAGACAATTTATTCTGACACAGGCAATCACACATACCAAAACAGTTTAAAAATGATTTAAATTGATTTAAAATAAACAACTCCCTTGATGTTTAACCCCCCCCTTCCTTGCTGAAAAATGTGCACTTAGCTGTATGTTGTGCATTTGGTGATATTTAAACTGATTTCAAGTATGGCAAACCTGATGCAAAAACAGAAGATTGTGACGTGCAGTCAAACCCTTAGCTTCTTAACCCGTATCCCATCAAATATGAAGCCTAATGGACTCAACCCCTTCAGAGTCCTTGCTGCCACCACTTTCTTTTCCTTTCCCACTGAAATGCATCGTGAGGCAGGAATTTTAACTCATCCTCATCATGATTACAGAGAAGATGTTTGATTTATGTATGGCTATAAACACCCTCATAACATTGGCCTTGCAATACATATATAACAACAACTATGCAACAGATGTGTAAATCAGCCAAAAGGAAGACATGAGTGCCAATTATCTGTAGAAGTTATTCTTGTTTTGTTTTGTTTGTTTAAAAGGCACACAAAATTGAGATTCTGTATTATGCTTATGCTTTATTGAACAACTTTTATGTGGTTGATCCTTCTTCCTTTTCATGCTTGTTGACATTGTTTTTCAAGGTGCTGTAAACATTTCACACACAACCAGAATAATTTTTCTGTCAATTATTCTTCCTCTTTTCTTTAAATGAGATTTTATTTGATGCTGTAATATCTTGTCCTGAGCTCCATTTAAGTAATCTAAAAAAACAAATAAGACTTGTGATCTCCATTCTCAATCAAATGAGACAAACTATTGTAGATTACATTTTCGCTTGTCTAAGCTTGTCTCCAGAGAGGAACATCTTATGTAGGGCAACCATGAGATGAATGTTTGTGTCTCAGTGTGTGTGAAAGTATGTGTGAAAAAAACCCCAAGAGAGAACTTCAAGCAAAATGGAGGAAATATAGGATCAAATATAGACAAAGAGGCACTAATGTTAATAACAACATCATAGGAGTGAAAGAGGAATAGCAGTTAAGAGAGAGCTACAATGGTTTTCCTTAAAGTGAAGATAGGTGTTATGTATGATGCATTTAATTTGTTTCCAAAAATTGCTTAATATTAGTGTTCATAATGCAACACCTATATAACATTAACACATGTGGTCACAGTGTTATCATATTTGATTCTGATAAAGAGGACATGTGTGTCCTTCAGAATCCAGCTGTGAACTGCAGACTGACTGTCAAAAACTATAACCCAACATAAGGCTTACGTCATACATTTTAAGTTTTGGAGAGGGTGTACATTTCAGATGTTTCACATAAACACATGGAATGTAATGTATGAAAGAGACAAGCACACATAGTAGTACAGAATGCAATTGCCAGCAATCTGGAATTAGTCAGGCAATGTATGAAATGAAACTGTCTTATTTTCACTGAAACCCAACACAAAAATATAATACCTTGTCATTGTCTTTTTCCTGGTTCTTCAGCGTCCAGCTCAATAGGAATCAAAATACAGTAAAACCTTGCATAAAGAGCCCCTCACAGACTAACTTGCTTAAAGAGTAGAATTTTCTCTGAATGGTCACCTCACTTAACAACTAAAACCAACCCAAACTCACTTAACAACCAAAGAGCAAAGTCGCTTAAAGAGCAATCCCATGGAATGCATTTTGCTTTTTAAGCGAGGTACCACTGTATAATAAGGAATGAGGGTACCACATCTTCCAAAGTGGCTTTAAGAAATATGATATATTCACTGATATTACCTATTTTATTTTTTCTTTTGTTTCTTCTGGTGAAAATCTGAAGGGTTTAGCAATCCATACCAAATGGTACTAGATTCTAAATGTAACAGGGTTCTTCTTGGCAAAGAAGCTGGGAATGACTGCTTTTGAAAGACTGTGAAGTATCATACCTTTGATTGGTCAAATAAATTGTTATCAAGCATCATGACCAAGAGTTCTGTGGATTCATCTGCTCTGAATAGTCTAAAGTTATAAACAGTTATGTAGTTATGGATTTATTAATCTTTGTAAATAATCTTTCACATCCTTTCTCTTCCAGCTTAGTTAACTGCTCACCTTGGAAATTGTCTGAGATTCCCTTTTGGGTAGGTGCCTATCGTTCCCTCTGCTTCCTCTTCCCAGCTTTTTCTGAGCCACTTACATATCCTGCAGAATGTGTGAAGTCTGTTTACTCCAGCTGCTCCTTAGCCTCTCTCCATTACCAAATAGGCTGGGTCTGGTATAGAGAAACCTTGGGTTTTTCTCTCTTCAAAATACATATACAGTAAAACCCCTACATATGAAAAAGTCCATTCCGTAGGCTTTTGCTTAAATTGATTTTTTTTGTAACTCAAAACAAACCCATAGGAAAAATTATTTTTTTATGTAAATCAAAGCAAACCCATAGGGAAATGAATTTTTATCTAACTCAAAGAAAAACCATAGGAAAAACAATCTTTATGTAATTCGAAGCAAACCCATAGGAGATCGTGTAAATCGGGATGTGGTTTTAGCACAAAATCATTATGTAAGTTGAATTTTATGTAACTCAAGGCATTTGTAAGTCGGGGTTTTACTGTGTTGTATTTTTGTATTTCAACAAACACTGGCCTTACCTTTGCTTGTGAGTAAATACTGGCCTAGAAATAAACATTTGGAGCATCTGGAAGTACCAATTTTTATTTTCCCAATCTGAGGAAGTATTTAATGGATGTAAAAAGTATAACTAGAGTGAGAAATCAAGCCCATTTTTCCTCGGTCTTATGGGAATTCTGTCCTGGATGCATACTCGAGCTGTTCTGCCTCTCCCTCAGCACTGGTAAGAGTGGAGAACTGAAAAACAGTCCTTCAAGAGGACCACTTAATACTGGCAAGAAGCCTATCCACCCCTTTGTCCTTCCCCATTTAAGCCATGCTTGAGTGCAACCTTTTACAGCCCACATGTTTTGGTCCAGAATATCCAGTAGCCAATGCTGTTATTTAATTAAACAAAATGTTTTTATTAATTAAGGAGTGCAAGATAAAAAGGCGTGTGTGGGGAGAATAACTATACTCCTCAAGAATAAAAGAATGCTATAATAACACACACAAAATCACAAACAAACGAAGACTGGCAGAATGCATGAAAGTCTTATTATAGTCAAGCCACAGGACTAGGTAGAGACCATAACATATCCTTATGTGAAATTACACTATAAAGCCAACATGGGTACAGTAAATCTCGTTTATATCTTTCTGTTTGAAGAAAACAAAATTTTCTTCTAAAGTAAGGGGAAATCTCTCCCCTCTCCCCAAGAGAAGTACTATTTTGAGGTTTCATTATATATGAAACTTTATCACTCAATAAACATCATGCTGTCAGAGCAAAAGCCATAATTTATTTTCTACCCTACCCACATTAAATAACATGCAGCTCCTGTACAAATTGGCTCAATACCATGGCACATACAAAACACCCAAGCTAAATTTATCACCAGTTGTAAAATCATAAATACAAGAAATTCTTTTGTCAGTGTTTGACGGTGTTCAAATAGCCTCATAATAATACAGTATGCAATTTCACTATACCGTATATTTCTAGTAGATAGGAAGACTTTAAGATATATTTGAAAGTTTAATATCTATAAACATGCTGAATAAATAGATCGGGTTGACAAATATTAGTACATTCCAGTGCATAATTTTTAATTTAAAGTGTAAAATAGCCTCACCTGTCATTGTGTCTTTCCTTGAAGTGTGTTCTCCTTTAATTCCATGGTAAGCAGCATTTGTTCCAGTTGATTCATAGTCTGTTTTCCTTTCCTTTAAACTGATCATTTCTCGAGGTGAGGCTGGGGCACTTGCTGGTAAACAAAAACAAATACAGATTTTCAAATTCTCATACCATTAGTCCAGGTGTGGGCAACTTCAGAAAGACACACACACACACACACACACACACACACACACACACACACACACACACACACGCACACACACACACACACACACACACACACACACACACACACACACACACACACACTTTTGGGAAGATTAGATCACCCAAAGCCTTGCAAGAGGACATATGCTTAGAGAAGACAAAACACAAGTACTGTACAACCCCTGAGTTACAAATCTCGAGTTACGAAAAACTCGAGTTACGATTTTTTTTTGTAAATTAGCATCCTGATTTACAAAAAACAAACAAACCCCAAAACCAAAAACCAATCCCGACTTATGAAAGGGGTTTGTGTAAAGTTGAGCCCAGCATGAGGAGCGGAAAAGCCATTCTGCTCTTTGGACTGGGCTCATTTCACCCCCCGGTGCCTTTCCAGCCAGCCCAGAGGCTGGGAAGGCACCGTGTGTGTGTGTGTGTGTTTATGTGTGAAGTGGAGTAAAGTCCCAATTTACAAAAAAAAAAAGACTTATGAAAGGGGTTTGTGTAAAGTTGAGCCCAGCATGAAGAGCGGAAAAGCTTTTCTGCTCTTCGGACTGGCTTATTTCATCCTCACGGTGCCTTCCCAGCCAGCCTGGAGGCTGGGAAGCCACGGGGTGGGGGGTGGTGATTTCCGAAGCCAGACTGGGCTTGTTTCACACAGACATGTGCCTTCCCAGCCAGCTGGTATGGCTGGGCAGGCACCAGGTGTGAAGGGGAGCCCAGTCCAAAGAGCAAAAAAGCCGTTCCACACTTCGTCCTGGTCTTGTTTCACCCTGCAGTACCTTCCCAGCCAGACCGGAAGGCTGGGGAGGCATGTGTGTGTGAAACGAGCCCAGTCTGAAGAGCGGAAAGCCTTTCCGCTCTTTGGACATCACTCATCAACCCACCCACCCCGGCACTGCAGGGGTGAAATGAGTGGGGTGACTTTCCGCTCTTCAGACTTCACTCCACTCCACTACACCCAACATACACCCACACACACACACGGTGCCTTCCCAGCCTCTGTGAAGGCTGTGCCTGACTGCCCCGAAAGCCCTGTTCACCCAGTGCTTTTGGGGGGAGGGAGGTGAAGGAACCAGGTCCTATGGGTATGCATTGAGTTACAATAAATAAATAAATATCAAGTTATGAAAGAGGCCATAGGACCAATTTTTTCATAACTCGGGGTTTTACCCTACTTTGTTTGTCCTTTGAGTGCAGTTGCGTAACATGTTGTCATAGGACAAGCTGCGGAATGCTGAACCTTTTCAAAATATTCACATGTATGGGTTATAGGATTTCTCACTGTGAAGTGTTGTGCACATAACTTATCTCTGATATATGGAAATTAAGTGGAGAGACTCATAGCCCATGTCACATGATTAGACACCTTACTGTGTTTAATATAGTTTTCCAAGGCCTGCATTTGCAAAAGCAGTGTTAAAAATCTGTGAACTAAGTGTTTATTTATTTGTTTGTTTCAACTTGTATTCCGCCCAATCACCAGCATGACTCAGGGTGGCTAACAAAGTATCACAGAGTATCACAAAATATCACATATACATCAAAAACACAATATATCCCAATACAACACACCCCAGAAAGTTCAAAAAAGATCAAAAAAATGCTCAACAGGAAAGTCCAAGGCCCGGCTGGCCAGGGGGTGATGTCTGCCCCTCCCAGCCACAATGGCCAAGTCCCGACAATAGCATACCCCCCGGGCATTGGTGGGGCCTGAGGTCCAGGTGGCGGGAAGTTCTCTGCCAATGCAGCGATGCATCTTCCCTCCCCGCAGCAATGGCAGCTTTTCCACCCCAGCCTTAGGTGAGGCCCAGGGCTGGCGGAGGCATCTGGCATCTTTTCTGCCTGCAGCGATGGTGGCTTTTCAACTTCAGGCAGGTGGAGGCCCGGGGGTGGGGTGGCAGGCATCCTTAGCCAACAGCGGGGCTTCTTCTGTTGCTCGAAGCCGGCGTGGCTTTTCAACCCCTGGCCAGGTGGTGGTCCGGGGTGGGGCGGCAGGCATCCTCAGCCGATGGTGGGGCGTCTTCTGCCGCTCATCTTCTGTCACCTTTAATTCGGATTTCCAGTAGCATAGAGCATTTAAAAACTCAAAACATTGTGATTAATTTGACCAATTATTACAACCATCATTTCCCCCCAGAATTATAGTTAATTCTTAGATGAATATACACAGAATTAAAAAAAAAACTGCAGGAAGGGGGCTGTAGATTCCTAGGTTGACAGTATGTCTTGTGAATATCTACTTCTCATCCTCCCCGATGCCCAAATGCCAGTAGTGACTTCAATTAGAGCCCTTTTGTTCATCAACCCTGGGGACCAAAACAATCTTGACTTGTTCCATAAAGGAAAGAGGGAGAATTGTGGACTAAAGAATAAATGGAATTAGATGGGTTACACTGGCCAAACTTTAAAAGCCCATACAGAAGCCCAGTTATATCTGGGATAACAAAACAGGCAGTTCATAGGCTGGACAAACCACTAGCCATATGCTTTGAGGAAGCATATTATTACAGGTGTTATGATATCATGCCAATCAAGTACATGTACATTGTATCTCTGATGGTTAATGGTAAATGCAGCCTCACAGCATTTTGATCAAGGTTAAATAAAACAAATGTGTAACGAGGAGAAGGAAGACTGTGCATATCTAGTCCTGTCCCTCTCTCTATCCCTGTGGAAAGAACTTAAGGCCTTTATGAGCTCAGTGCCAAGACTGGGAAGACACATACATTAGGTGAGTATGTGATTAATTTACTATAGAAAATAGACTTCATTGGAATTGTGAATTTGAGGCTAGATATGGATATTAGAGATAGCCTGTTACTGAAAAGAGTAATTCTTAATTAATGAAACTGTCTGAGTGGAACCACATGAGCTTCCTTCACTTCTGAAATTTTTAATTAGCTTGCTTTGTCTGACAATTGGTTTTCAGGATTGACACATGGGTTTCAGCTAAGGTAGTCTTCCTGTGTTGGTTGAAATTAGAATTCAGTCACCTTGCAGTCACATTAATGTGCTACTAATAGACTGTCTCTAAAATCTGTTCCTGGCCTGCAGCTGACTCAGCCTCAAGATTTCTGGCTCAGGCAGCAGTGGAGGCTGGTCATTTAGAACAAGTGGGATTCTGCTTCACTTCAAGCTCAGCCATGCTAACAGACTGTATCATTAAAAGCCCCAACCCTGGCCAGAGACTGTTTGGTTTTCCTGTTTTCTGATAACAAAAGCAACAATTATTTAAAGGTTACTTATATTTTTTCTGATGCCTCTCTCTTAATAAATTTATTAACTTGGCATAGGGAGTAGCTTTTGTCAACAAGGCAAATTACACTGTGCAGTCCTTAAATCCCAGAAAGAAGCAGACTCATTACAGAGACATTTGTTCAAATTTGTTGGTTATGTTAAAATCCCCAAATCTAGAATGAGTTCCCTGTAACCACTTGGGTGGATGTGGACAAAATTAATTTACCATTGCCAAAAAGCTTGATTTTGAATGTAGTGAACTCCCAAATTGGAGAACAATCTTAATTGTTGTTATATTCAGTGATTATTGGAATTCATTGGATGACATCTCCATGAAAGGTAGGTGCTTAGGAGAGACTGGAAAACTGACCAAACTTCTGTTGCTGTTTTTCAGCTTTGATTGTTCCTATGCTCTTGTTATGTGTTTCACAACAACAACAAGAACAACAATATAATATGATTATGATTACCAAAAAAAAAAAAAGGTGGAGAGTAGCGCCTATAAGCAGTGGAGGTGGCAAGCAATCCACTCGACCCTTCTAAAACATGACATGACATTATTTATTTCAAGGTAAGATATTCTCCTTAATTATAGTGTCTTTTACAGACCCAGAGAAGCATCTTCACTATCACATTCAAAGCTGCAAAACTAGCTGCTACAGTCAGCATCTTCAAAGCAACAGGGCTTGCTTCACAAGCACAGCATTATCTGGAATGGGATATGACAGCAAATAACTATTCTGGACCCAGGCAAGAGACTGTTCTTATTCAGTTATATGCCAAATACACATAACTCATTGCTAATGTGACCTTACAGGGTTCCAGCAGAGATAAATGTAGTTGGTTCCACCTCTGTGGACACCTTTGGTCTGCTTCAAATGACTCTGCTGTGTGCCTCACCAGTCACCATCTGCTATGGCCAGGCATTGTATTTAATCCCGTACATTTGTAGACTTTTCATTCTTTTTGCTAATTTATCAGTTTTTTCCCTCTGATGTGTCATGTAAATTTGTATTTCCTTAAATGATTACACCTTTAGATGGGACTCCTTGGTGCAGTTTCAGTCTTCTCATGTTCTACTGGAGTCATACTATGTGGTGGTCAATAATAATAATAATAATAATAATAATAATAATAATAATAATAATAATAATAATAATAATAATAATAATAATAATAATAATAATAATAATAATAATAATAATAATAATAATAATAATAATAATAATAATAGGACTTATACCCCACCCATCTGGGATGGACTCTCACTCTGGGCAGCTTACACTATTAAAAAAAGTGAAACAAACACCATTAAGACAATAAAACAACCCCCACCCACCTAATCAAAATCAGAACCGGGTCCCAAAACTCTTGTGACAGAAAGGCAATGGGAGGGTCTCCTGTTTGGTCTTCAACAAACTGCTAAAGGCCTCCTCACACATAAATGTTTTCAGTTGTTTCTTAAAGTTACTACAGTTACTAATGCAATATTTTCCATAAGATCACACCCTGTTTTGTCTCATGGGAAAACCATCCTGGCTAGCACTGCTGTAAAGTTAAGGGCTTCTCTCTGTTGCACTTCATCTGTCTCCCTGATAAAGCCCATCAGCAGTGGGAGATTGTGCTCTCTCAGAAACCAAGTCACTAGAAGGGGAGAGTGAGACACTGGTCCTGGGGCCATCAAACTCACCTGTCTGCTCAACTCAGTATCAGAACTGGAGCCTGAGGTTGGAAAAAACCATACGTTTCAGTCACGAGCAAGAAAGAAACAACTAACATATATGGTGATATGAAAACCTTTATTGATCAACATTAGGGGTACAGTGGATCCTGAAAAGGAAGAACACCAGTGGGTCTCCCACCTTGCCCCCAAGAAGGGCTCCTGTGTCCCACATTCTGGCTCAACAGACTTGCCTCACTTTTGTCTTGGAGCAGGCAAGGGATACAGGAGCCTTCAAAGGGACAAGTAGGTTATGAGCTCCACAACTGGTAGGATATGGTTGTAAGCCGGGCCTTCTTTCTCACTTGCAGTGAACAGGATGGGGACTCAAGAGCGAATGGCCTGCAGAGAAAAGAGATGAGGAGGGCTGTAAGCAACAGTCAGTAACTGGAAAACATAAAGCAGATGTTTGTTAGAGAATGAGAAACATCAAGGTGCTTTGCTCATGGCATTTTGCCCAGCCTCCATGTGCTCTTAAGGAGAGGAGGCAATGGCAGTAACTTCCAGTACGTGTATTCCTTTCCCAGTGAGGATTGTCATGGAACTCAACAACAATTTGTCCCAGTGCATCTCTCCACCATGGGGTTATGGCCAGTGGTGGGCATCAGTGGGTTTGCACCAGTTCTCCAAACCTGTAGCAGAAATTCTGGCTGGCCCCACCCATCAAAGTTTTGAAATAAAGTACAGTGGTACCTTAGATAAAGTCCGATTCGGATAAAGTCACGGTTTTCATGCTGACGTGATGCATCACATAAAGTCCAAAACTGCTAAAAAATGGAAGTTATCCAAGGTATTTGGTATAGGAACCTCGGATAACATCCATTTTTTTGATGTTATCCGACACATCGCCCATTTGATTCAGATAAAGTCCAAAATCAGATAAAGTCCAAACTTGTGGAACAGAGTTTGGACGTTATCCGAGGTTCTACTGTAGTCCTAATTTGGGTGCAACGCAGGGCTTTCCCCCTGGCCATGCCTAGCATACCATGCCCACAGTGTGGTACTAAAAAATTTTTGAGACCACCACTGGCTATGGCAGCGAATGAGGTGGAGGGCCTAGCTCTTGCCAGTCAACAGCTTACCTGGGCAAGAGGATGAGTATCTCCTCATATGTGTGGAAGACATTCCAACCCCTTGTTGTATGTGTTTGAGGGATGCAGTTTAGACATGAAACAGTATGTAAATGTGAGAGTGGTGGGAAGAGAGGAAAAGCACTATAAATTTACTACTGTCAGTTACAGTTTGCAGTACACATTCTCTTTGCCTCTTGCTTACCTTATGTGGTGAGTTTTGTCCTGGTAATCTGAGTTGATGGAGCAGAGGAGAATCCAGAGTTTGTGACTGAAGTCTCATGGCGAAGTACCTGAGGAGATTTCTAGGCACAGCAGTATAATTGATTTTCACCATTCCCCTGGGAGTGGTTTAAGGTTGTAGCGGGACCAAAGGGCTCCTTTTCTGTCCAGACCTTGTTCCTGTTTCTTGCCACCAAAGATTGCTCTTGTGAGGTCTCAGGCTGCAGGACGTGACTGGCCCCAATGCGACTGGGACATTTCACTTTGCTAGTGCCATGCTTAAATTACACTAGCAAATGGGAGTATGCCTATGGAGTATGGGCTACTTTTTTTGGAGTCATGGTACAAGGTATTCAAGGGCCTATGAAAATTAATAATCAACAGCTTGAAAAATATTTGATATTTAACTATCTGGAGCAGTGGTGGAGAACCTATGGCACATGTACCAGAGGGGGTACTCAGAGCCTTCTCTGTGGGCACACACCATCACCCCAGAACAGAGTTCACCCTTCCCCTCTGCCCAGCAGCCCAATGGGAGCACTTCCTCCCTCCCCAGCACAGAGTTCACCCCACCCCTCTGCCCAGCAACCCAATGAGAGTGCTTTCTCCCTCCCCCAGCACAAGTTCGCCCCACCCCTTCTGCCTAGCAGCCCAATGGGAGTGCTTCTTCCCTCCACCCAGCACAGTTCACCTCACCCCTCTGTTTGGGCACTCGGTCTCTAAAAGGTTCACCATCATTGATCTAGAGGATTACACAAAGAAGGGAAAAAGATAATTTCCAGAAATGGCAGCTTTGAAGTTTGATGCATCTTGAAGTAGCAAACCAGACATGATGCTTGGTGCCAAGGTGATGATACTACTTTCCAGTATGTTTTGTTCAAACAATATTCTCCTTTCTGATGTCACAAGGAACAAAACCCAGAACTTCTTGGAATGGTCTGTTTTTTTAGAGCAGGTGTTCAAAATGACAATACTCTAGTTTACAGTTCCATGATCCCTACCTAGTATAGTTGTTGGCAAGAATTTATGAGACCTGAGGTCACAAAAATGTCTGGAGGGATGGAGTAGCCCACCTCTGCTTTGTGGGCGCTATAAACAACTGATTTGAATTCAGGTATCTCATTTATTAGTAGACCAGTTCCTTTTTTTTACCAATGTTTCTGATGAAACATTAGCAACATTTCAGGAGCCCTATTGGTTAAGACACTGACTGGAAGGTGGAAGGTCAGCAGTTCAAGACCCGAGTACTGCACAACTGAATGAGCTTCCATCTTTGTCCCAGCTCCTGCCAACCTAGTAGTACAAAAGCAAGAAATTGCAAGTAGATAATAGGTACCACTTCAGTGGGAAGGTAAACAGCATTCCGTGCACTCCGGTGTTGAGGCATGCCTACCACAAGTCCACGGAAACATCTGAAGACACAGACAGCACTGGCTCTTTGGCTATAAACTGAGATGAACACTGAACCATAGATTTGGATATGACTGGCTTTCGAGAAAGGGTGAACTTTACTCTTTACCTAGTGGGTAAAAGATCCTGTACTGCAACCAAAAGGTTGTAAATTCAATCCAGACCAGGGCTCAAGGTTGACTCAGCCTTCCATCCTTCTGAGGTCAGTGAAATGAGTACCCAGCATATGGGGGGGGGAAAAAATGCTAATTAGCTTCTAAACCACCCAGAGAGTGCACTAAGTACTATGGGGTGGTATTTAAGTGTGATCGCTTTGTTTTTGCTTTGATATGTAATACTAAGATTCTGATTTATTTTTTCCCATTATTTGGCATTTGCACAGATCTATGCAGGTCCTGGAAGAGACCAAAAAATAATTGGTCTTGCTAATCCAGGGATTCCCAACCTTTTGAAGCCAGGGGCCGGGTCATGCTCTCTCAGTCAGCTTTGAGGGCCGGATTGCCATTTTGTCCCAACAGTTTCAAAGGGGTGGCTATTTTGTTTCTCAAATGTCCTTGGAGGGGTGGGGGGCTACATGAAAAGGTGACACAGGCCTGTTCTGGCCTGTGGGCTTTAGGTTGGGAACCCCTGTGTGAGACAATAGCAAAACTGTTCTCCTTTCCACATATATGATTAATAGGTTTTATTAACAATAAAAAAAACCTCTCTTTCATTCACCTACAAGATCAAAAGAGGAATTCTTAAAATAACAAATAATGAGGCCCGGAATTGGGAATCATACCATCAATGTGCATCCTGAAGAGAAATATTTTTTTACAGTGGCAGCAAGTTTGAACAGAGTATGGCAGATAATCAGTAAGGGAAGGACTTTCAAGGTGAAGTCTTTATTAAAGGGTGGTTGTGGCATTTTCTCTCTCCACTGATTCTACTAACATGGAAGAAGTATATTATTATGGTGGCCTTGGTCATGTCTTTAATGATAAAGGCCTTTGTAATCATGAATGAATTCATGGCTGAACTGCCAGCACTATAGTCTTGATGACTGCCGCTGGAAGTGAATTATTATCAAGCAAAAGACCTTGTACTCCAAAAATGAAAACGAGTATCTATGAGCTGTATTCAAGGAAAACTCGTAAACAGCACTCTCCAGTTCTATTTTGCTGAAATGTTGCTTTTGTGAATAAAGAGTTGCAAAGCTCTTTAACAATATGAATTAACAGATCCTGCCCATCAACACAAAATTAGTCACAAAGGTTTGACACAAAGAGAGAGCAATGGAGCATGGCTGACTATAAAACATGCCAGTTCTCATTCAGCAGATCTGAGTATCTTGTGGTCCTTCAGATGTTTGTGAACCGCTACTCCCATCATCTCTACCAAGATGGTAACTATTTGCTCATTTACCCAGGATCAAGCCCCACATAACTTAATGGGATTTATTTGCAGTACTTGTGCATAGGAGAACACTGTAAGTTATTAAGAAAGGGCAGCATAATGTGCTGAGAGGCAGGCAGACTTCTGTCTGGTGAGTATGGGACAATTCAGTCAACAATGCTAGAGATGGAATTTAAAACCAACCCTCTTGGCTTGATTTTGCATCCCCTTCTTTGAAACCTGGGTAGACAACTAGTCATAGTTTTTAGAATCCTTGGATTTTTACTACACCATCCCCAGACATGTAGTGTCTAGCCTGATGAAGGCCCTTATAACCCAAAGTCTAACATCTGTTTTGAATATTTTTAGTGGTATCATTCCACCCATCCCCGCCTTAGTGTTATGACTGGCATGGTAGACAATCTAACATTGCACTTCTCATCATCCATGGATAGAAAGCCATGGTTGTCAAAATATGACAAATGCCAGATCAGATACTTAACTATAGATAAAAATAGCAGCTGCCTATTTTTGTATTTATTCCAAATATCCTGCTAATAAAACAGATGGTCTATAAAACAGTAAACAGATAAACACTGAAAATACTTCCCCTGTGCTTCATTGTGGGTAATAATGTATTTGACAGCATTTTAGTCCTTCATGTGACATTGATGGATTCCTCCCCTGCTTATTTGTACCATGTACATCTGACTGGTCTTACCTGAACGATTGTTGGGAGACATGCGCACTGGAGAGATTGAAGGAGTACGTGACGAAGAGTACGGCCTTTGCCGATCCCTCTCTATTGTTGATGATGAAGCTACAAAGTGATACTGTGACCACCCGTCCTGCATAGGGAAGGTGTATAACAACAGAAAGGAAAATATGATGAGCAAGACATAAGTTGCAAATGTAAGAGCAATCTTTTGTGATCCAAGATCAATGTTTCAGAAATAGGCATTGAATGTGTCCTCTACAGAGGGGTTTACAGAGATTAGTGTCCCACAGTTTCCTTACCAAAAAAATAATTTTAGCATGGCTATCACTTTTGACCCATGGGTACAAACATATATTTTGGTTAGGCAGATCAACTGCTCGCACTAAAAATCCTAGGAAGAAAATATTTCAAGTAGAAATTATTATCAGACTTTGAGATTTACTACAGAGTCAACCAACTATGTATTAATTAAGGGGAATCTATGGTTACAATGTTTGCTTAAAAAAAGAAAAGAAAAAAGAACTAGACACAGTTATAAGGTCATCTGACTGAAGAGGTAGCATCCTGTAAGTACTTCGGCATTCACTTCCACAGGTCTACTAAAGGGAGGATGCACAGGAAATTCATCTCAGTTGTAGCTGAACATATGCAAACCAGCTATTTCATTTCTTTCTCACATAGAGAAGGAGGTTCATCCTTGACCCTGCAGTTGGTCTTCAAATCTAAGTTAACTAAAGTTAGCTTGCTTCCTTTCATTTAAAACATATCTTGTTTCCTATATACCCATATATTCTGGAATCTGTTCCTAAATGTGCTTCTAGCTTGGTCCTTAATTTGGAGGTGGAATTATGTTTACCCACAAGTCAGGTCTGAAGCATGGCCTTTGCTATTGAAACCCTATTTGGCACTGCAATGATGTAGATTCTTTTAACTGTCTAACATTGAATGACACCTCTGTTTTCTCTTAGATAGAAGCTTCAATCCAAATGATTTCTGTAGTGTGTTTCTGCATAGAAAAGCTTTTCAGTGATAACAGTTTGTATGCAAAGTCTTTAATTAAGCAGAAGATCCAGGATTCTGAAAGACAGGATTTGTTAGCAGAACCCTAACAGATTATGGTCTCCTGCAGCATAAGGTCCAAAAATCTTTCTTAATAACACATATGCTCTCTAACTTGAGTAAATTGTCAGTGCATTGGTATTGCCCAGTAAATTAGATATCTGGCTACAGACCCTGATGATGGGAGTTCAATTCTTCACTGTGCCTCCTGCAAGTAAAGCCAGCCTTGGGCAAGCTGCAGGATACCCCCAAAAGAAATGAATAGTAAACCACTTTTGAGTACTCTCTATCTAGAAAAACTTGGAAAGGTTCATCGTAAGTCAGAATTGACTTGATGACACACAAGTATTATTAACAAGTACAGTGCAGCCTTCTTTCTGGCAAGAGTTAATGCCATCCCTACCACAGTGATAGCATGGCAACTACTTGGAATTAATAATGTTACAATTCTCAAATTCCTGAAACAGCACACCTGAATTCAGTGGGACTGTTCTTGAGTTGACAGCTTGAGGAGTGAAAGCTTAACACAACCAATGACTTTGAAGTCAATTGAAGTAAATGGACTCCCCCACTCCCTTGAATCTGGATTTTCCCCAAAGGGCTCTTAAAAGCTTGGAATTAGTTGAAAGATGATGACTTTGATTACTGCTTACTGAAAAACAGCTTTGTAATAATTTGAAGTGTACACAGCAGTATGGAAGTGATTAGAGGATGAAAGCTAGTGTTTTCCTACTTTCACACTGTATTCAGTCTCTTTGAAAAAACGAATTGTTGAAATCTCGATGGAAAAGAATCCTACCTCTGACAATTGCTAGATAAGCCAGCATCTCAGAAAATCACAAACACAATCAAGGCTGTAAAGGAGACTAAATCCCATAACTTTTTGATAGTTAGGAGATAAACAGTTTAACATTTCAAATACAGTTCAACGGTACTGAGAAAAACTCAAATACAGTATATGGACTTTGTAGCTGACAGAGAAAGGGAAATATCACAGTGAAATTTCATTGGGACAATAAATGTTTCAGTGCCAAAATATGAAAAAAGAACATAAAGAAATGAAAGAGACATGCAATTAAATTCAATTATGTTTTCTTCTCCCCTTAAACAAGGATGGGCAACACAACCCATTCTGGGAGCTCCTGAAAGCCAGTACACCTCTCAAACATTTTTACATGAAGAATGACAATCACCTTCTTGGAAGCTTCCAAGATTTTCAATTTGCCTTTAGAACACATTGTGTAAAACTTAGAGCTTTAAGAGTGAAAACTCTGTGTATATGCATGTCTATTTACATGCACACACATGTGTACATTCACACAAAATATTAAATGTCAGGGGGGCAATATCAATAATTGTACAAGAAATACAGTACTTGTAATAATTTAATATTTGATTAATTTGGTGGTAATTGTTGTATTTTAATGTTGCAAACTGCCCATATTGGGATGATCTCCCAGATGGGTGGTGTGTGTGTGCGTGCGCGTGCGTGCACACGTGCAAGCAAGCAAGCAAGCAAGCAAACACTTTGACTAGTCATTTGTAAAGCACTTGAAAGTCTCCATAGATTTCTTTGAAGCTGTCACTTGGGGGAGGGGTGAATTGCAACCAGGTGAAACATTTTGGAATCAATGCACATAACTATAGACTTTAGGACAGCAAGATGTGGGGCTGGCATGGAACAAATCTATCTTTCCTTCACAGCCTTGGTTATTAGAGCTACATTCCAATGTTATATTAGTTATTTTTTATGCAGATTCAAGATGTTACTAATTTATAATTATAGGAACTGGTTATGACATAAAAATAACCAAATGCAGTGGCCATATACACATGCTTATAGTAAGTTTGAAACTGTTTAAACATTTCAGATACAATTGCTAACTTATTTGAGTTTATTGTAAATAAGCAGCCCACCTATACATTTATTGTACTCACTTGTTCCTTTCATGTACAATGAATCAGATATGAAAACGTCCACACGTTATCTGAATCTCAACTGCTCTTGAAGATGGAGGGTTGCTACAAAAGGCTTACAAAGCTATTCTCCTTGAAATTCCACAGGGAAGAGTATTTTCATACTATATTCTTCCTTCTGAACAAGGCAGTGCTGTGTCAAAAATGTCACCCATGAGAATGTCAACTATTATTTTGCGATTTGACAGGGGGGGAAAGCCTTTGAAAATAATTTATGTAGAGAAGAAAATTTAGAGAAATTCTCATGGATGAACCTCAATATTTCTGTCCTTATTTTATCTATAAGGTGGCTGAAATTGAGAAGGGTACATGGTATCTGGCATCAATACTCCACTTCTCACAATTCAATTATACCAGAGGAAAGAACTTCTAAGACAGAGGTTCTCAATCTTTTCTAGCCGTGGGCCAGACTACGTCCCCTCAGACAGCTGAGTGGGCTAGAGATGTGGTTCCTCCCATCATAAAAGCTGCCATAAAACCCATCCACAACTGTCATAAATGTGTTTGCAACAGCCATGGGTGCATTTATGGTGTGTTTTGTCTGTTTTCACCACTTCCGTCAGTGGCAGCAGAGGGAGTGAGGATGGCACAGTTTCTTCAGCTGTTTTTATTTATTTTTATTTATTTATTTTCACGCTTATATACCGCCCACTCAGGTACAACCCAACTCAGGGCGGTTTACATAGCGGACAGTAAATACATAAAAAGATACATGATAAAACAAAGTTAAAAGATAAAAAACCCACCCCTAAAAGGTGTGCAAGTACCGAAGGGACCTTGGGGGAAGGCACACTTCTCTATACCAACCACCCAATGGTACCCCCATCCCCACCCGCACCCCAAACTTGGCCCGCCAGCCAGGTCTTTAGTTCCTTCCTAAAGGGCAACAACTCCGTCTGGAGTTACTTACACCATTTCCGGTGGTGGTGGTGGTGGTAGCAGTGGGCCACATGAAATGGCACCATGGGCCAGGTCTGGCCCATGGGCATTAGATTGCAAACCCCTGTTCTAAGGCAACTCATTCCTGAGGGCTTTTCAGTTTGGGAAGTGTGAGCCATCAACATAATGGCAGCGGGATACTGAGCCATGTAATAGAAAGAGAGAAAAGAAGTAGCAATGTGCAGTGTTGTGGTAAACTCAAACATACAACCAAAATATAATCTGAAGGAGCCTGAGAATAAGGCAGAAAAGTTAAGAAAGACCCTTTTCACTGTCAAAAATATTTGGAAAATTCGGGGATCAACAATGGCACAGACTAGGTTTCATCTTTTTCCTGGGGCTGAAAATCACACAGCCCTCCCTCATACACACTAGAGTAGTGGTCCCCAACCTTCTTGAGTCTGGGTGGTGGTCAAATTAGACTTTTCAATGCTTAAAGAGGGCCACATCTTAGATCAGAATGTAACAAAATTATTCTTCTTTACTTCCTCTTTTACCCCTTCGGCTGTCAAGGGACAGAAATTATTAACCTACCTATTTAGATCAAAAGTAAACTTTCAGAAGTCAATGAAGAAATGTTAATGTTATGGGTACCTGAACTCTGCTGGCTAGCAAAGCACCTCAAATGGCCAAAATGCTAGCAAGGTAGGGATGAGGCAAAGAACCATGGAGACCAGGAGAATAAATATTGCTATTTTATTTTTTATAAGAAAGGAACAGGAAAAACCAGCAGTAGATGGTACAACTCGAGGCAGGAAGAACAGTGAGGGTCTGAGGAAAAATGTCTCAAGGGTGATAGCAATAAAAAAGCAGAAAGTGCTCAGGGGCTGCCTATAGGAGACCCCTGCACTGTAGATTTTCAGGGAATACATGCATTATAAGCATCTGCTTATAAACAAAATATATCTATGATGACTCCTCCAAATATAGCATCTGGAAGGCCTGGTGAAGGTGCTAAACACTGAGTCATGACAACCAGTGCTTTAATGACTTTGCTATGTTGTGTTTCTATCACTGTCTTCCTGCATCATGCATAGCAGTTGCAGTATTAACTGTGCAAATTCTCATTAGACCAGTCTGAAATTTGATTTCATAATGTGTTAAACTGCAACTTAGTTGCATTAATGCTTTGTCAGATCACAGCTAATATTACTGTCAGCCTATTATAAATATAGACTTGTACTGTTTGATTTTTCATGTGTCTCTGATCACCCAGTATTTTCTAATGTGATTAATAAAAATCTTACGTTAACCTCCCTTGCTTTAAAAAAAAATGCATTTCCATTTTAAAGGTAAACTGTTAGTAACAAATTCATTAGACTTATTTCATCAACCATTCCAAAAGCTAAATAGTTTTAAATATTTAAACTATTTTTTTTGAAACCCAAAGGGACTAATTCCAATTTAATGCAGAATAACTACCAACTGATGTGCTTGCTACTTTCATTAGTTTGTTTCAGCTCTAGTGCTTGTAATGAAATTTAATTAAATTGCTTTGGATACTTAAAAGGTACAGTATATAAAGGTCCCCTACAGAGAATTAGCAATCTCTCCAGAAACTAAAGCTGCACAGCTCTATTTTTGAACCCAATTTACTTGCCTTCAAGCAAATTAAGAAATTTTTGAAAAATTCTTGATATAGATGAATTCAGTTAATGTTACAGGTAGGCATGGCCTTGTAGGTCATGATAATAGTTAATGACTTATATAAGACTCGAATACTTATTTTA
Organism: Bradypodion ventrale; assembly: GCA_035047345.1. Classification (NCBI taxonomy): domain Eukaryota; kingdom Metazoa; phylum Chordata; class Lepidosauria; order Squamata; family Chamaeleonidae; genus Bradypodion; species Bradypodion ventrale. The sequence goes on from JAWDJE010000004.1 coordinate 194,284,113, forward strand.
GTACCCATTCCTAGAATGTTCATTAGCTGCCACTTTCAGAGGTAGTATATGATTAGTGGGGCTACGTCGCTACTCTAACAATTAGAAAACTAAAACTGTATTCACATGGGTATAGATTTGGCTGGGTAGAAGAATGTTGTCTTCTCCGGCCTGTGTCATCTGCTGACTGAGAAGAACTGCCCCAGCCCCAGTTTATTCGAAAGTGCAGCAGTCAAGGCAAAGTGGGTGCCTCAAACAATGTAATTTACTGGTTAATGTGTCACTTAAAGAATAATTTTGCTAGTGACTACTGACCAGGATCAGACATTTCATAAGCTGACCCACCATTATAAAATGTGGTGCTCATTTCAAAGTACTTCAGTGTCACAGCAGGAAGCTAGATGTAAGCTTGATGATCCATAACAAAAAGAAAGGCAAAGACCAAACAGGAAGTATGAAAATTTCCTCCTTCATGAAAAATGTCACACAGCATATAGCAGGAGTTCTCAACCTTTTTAAACCAGGGACCAGGTCATGCTCCCTCAGACAGCTTTGGGGGCCAGACAGCCATTTTACCCTTCCTGCACCACATGGCACTTCCTGGTGTGGTGGAGGTGGTGGTGGGCCACATGAAATGGTGCTGCAGGCAGCAGGTTGAGAATCCCTGGTATATAGGTGAGAAGAATCCCAGTCATATTTTATACCTTAATTACCAGCACCAGATGCAATTTGCATATTGTCTCATTCCCTTGATTTTTGAGGCACTTCTAAATTAACTAGACAATATGATTTCTGAGATATTCATTGTGGCAAAATCATCTTATTTTTCTTATTGTGTTACACCCTATCTTCTATTTCTCCAATATATTTGCTTATTCTTACTAAATAATGAATCCCTGTGTATTATCACAGTGCTTGGTATGCATTTTAAGAGCTGGAAAGGTTGGCAGTCAACATTTAAATATTGTGCTTACTGTTCAGGGCCACTTAATTTAAGATGTGTTTCCTTGTCAGGCATTGTGGTCCATTTTCTATAAGAGCAAACGTTGCTCAGCAAACCCAAAATCAGATCATAGAAACCTGATATATAATTATTGCCATGGCCCCCCCCCCCCGCTTTACGCCCCAAATCTGGGCTCCCTTTACTTCTTTATTTGGGACCACAGCAGGGCACACAGATGAAGAGGGGGGAGGAACCAAGATCCACCTATTATGGGACGGTTAGGCAGTGTATCAAGGCCCTCCTCTCAGACTGCCAGGCAACAGAATTTTACTCCCACAGTAAGCCTGAGAAGATATCTACAGTCTGAGCTGCTCCTTTGATCCCCCCTTCTCCTGGACGAGCTTCCCAAGGTCTTGCAATGGTAGTCTTGCAAGTTCCTGCACTCTGGTAGCAAAGTTTATCTTGACGTTTGAACCAATAATCCTGTTTGGAAAACAAAGCATCCGTTTGTCTTTCTTGGAAGAGAAACTAATCCTGATTCCCTCTCCTTTTTTATTGTAGAAGCTATGAGAAGTAAAACATAATCAATTGAAATATCCAAATGGAAATCCTAGCTAAACGTACGTTAATAATCTCATAACACACTCTAGAAATAAAATTCCCCATTCCTGGTTTCCTATTTTAATTCTACTCTAACACACAACTTATACTGAAAAATAAGAAAACACGCAGATCCGAAGTATCGTCCTGGACTCATCTCCCAGAATTAAAGTCTACCCTTGCTGTAAATTCGGCTAAGAGTCAGATTTCCTCTATCTCCCAATTAGCGACCTGTCTTGGCCCCATGTCTCTCTTTTCCTCAGAGTTTCAACTCCTTTGAAGAAGCACTCTCCAACTAAACAAATTCAGAGGTTTTTGTACACAATTTCCCCTCTTCCTCCCTCCTAACCAATTTTTCTGGTGGCCTTGAGACCAGATCTTGAGATAACGCTTATCTTCTCAAAATCTTTCATGGTCAGGGCTTGTTGGCAAAATGCCCAGCTCTCATTTTGTTCCACCCTCCCATCTCTTGGCAGGGTCAATGACAGCTGGTTCAAAAGGACAAAGAACTTTAATTACAAAGTTCATTCCAGAACATTGAATTTTGAGAATCCCTCTCAGGTGTTTCTCTGTCCACTAGAGGCACCAACACTGATGGTGTAATGCATCCAGGAATCACTTTGAATCACTGCACTTTTAAAGGCCCATTTCTCAGCCTTGAGAATTGGTGACAAGTAACTTAAAACAAAGTAACATTTCTCAGGTTCATTACAATAATTAGCAGAGAAACTATTTTTAAGCAGATTTAGTCATACAAAAGGAGCAAAAGCCCTACCCATCACAACCAATGGCAAGGAAAGAAGGACATTTCACCTGTAAAAACTAGAGTCACATATTCTCCAGAGATTTTCTGAGTACATGAGACAAAATAAAAGGTGGCACAGGAAATTCAAATTATTATCAACTAAGTTCTTTGATCCACAAGATTCCCACAATTCTGCTACACAAAGGATATGCTTTTGTACACAGTGTGATGTTGGAGGTGTGAATGCACTAGCCCACCCTTTCTCCATTTCTGGGATTCCCCTCTTTGATTGACATCATGTTCTTAATGACGTGTTAATGTGCGAAGTGTGTATTGGAATGTTAATGACGCAAATGCTTTCTCTGCTTGAGTTAGCGTTTCTCAACCTTATAAGATGATACAAAACTATAGTGTGACATATAGTGGCAAATGAGCTTCAACATCAGTAAGTGCAGAGTGATGCATGTTGGGGCAAAAAACCCCAATTACATTTATAAACTGATGGGGTCTGAACTCTCTGGGACAAACCAGGAAAGGGACCTTGGTGTCCTGGTGGACAGCTCAATGAAGGTGTCAACCCAGTGTGCCTCAGCAGTGAAAAAAGCAAACTCAATGTTAGGGATCATTAGGAAGGGTATAGAAAATAAGTCAGCAAGTGTCATTTTGCCTCTTTATAAATCTATGGTGAGGCCCCATCTGGAATATTGTGTACAGTTCTGGTCGCCATACCTCCAGAAGGATATTATGGAGTTGGAGAAAGTACAGAGGAGGGCAACCAGAATGATTAGGGGACTGGAACACCTTCCTTACCATCTGAGGCTGCAACGGTTGGGCCTTTTCACTCTTGAACGACGGCGTCTAAGAGGTGACCTGATTGAAGTTTATAAAATCATGCACGGTGTGGACAAAGTAGATAAGGAAAAACTGTTTTCCCTATCGCACAACACTAGAACTAGGGGACACTCCATGAAACTTTTGGGTACTAGTTCTCAAACAAATAAGAGAAAGTACTTTTTCACCCAGAGGATCACTGGTCTATGGAACTCCCTGCCAGAAGAAGTGGTGACAGCTGTCAGTCTTGACAGCTTTAAGAAAGGATTAGACAAGTTCATGGAGGACAAGGCTATCAATGGCTATAATTATGGCTACCTAAGGACAACCTCTGGGTTGGAGAGATAGGCAGGATATCTCTCAATGCCATTTCCAGGGAATCCTAAGCAGGTGAAGGCATCTCCTTGGGAATACCCTGAAGGAAATGGTGAGCCACTGTGTGAGACAGAATGCTGGACTGGATGGGCTGTGGCCTGTTCCAGCAAGGCTGTTCTTATGTTCTTATGTTCTTATAAGTGAGTATAAAGTAATTTAAAGAAATTATTAACGTCCCTTAAGGATTTTCATGACAGCATTTATGGCAGGCATGGCTGTGTTTACGCATGCACGGGTGTGTTTTCTGGCTGCTGTAAACACATCTGCTTCCACTTCTGGTAGCGGCAGGCCACATGAAATCTCTTCTATGCCATCATCTGTCATTCTTTGTCCCATTCTTTTTCTATCATTACCTTGAAGTTTAATGCCCACATTCCTCTCAATATATTCATTAATCTTCTGACTAGAAAAAACATCTTAAATATAGTGACAGGATGTCTCAAACCTACACCATTTGTGAAGATATGCCCTCTTGTTGGTATCACTATACCTAAGATCAGGAGAGGAGTAGCAGAAGACACTGAGAGAACTAAGCAAGAGAATGACCCTCTTAATGGATATGATCCTCAAGTTCACCAGCTCAGATCTAGGAAAAGCTTTATGGCAAGAACAAATATTCTTGAGGGTACAGAAGAGCAAAATCAAATTAGAAGATGGGGGAACAAGGAACAACATTAAAAGAGAATATAGCTGAAGAGCTAAACCTCCTCTACATTACTTGGAGGACCCTGAATAGGCTGAGGGTTGGAGTCCCTAAAAGCCAACATTAAGTAGCCAAAAAAAGCTAATAGCAAGGTAGCCACATTTGCTGATGACACTAAATTATACAGGGTAGTGAAAACTGTGAGAGATTGTGAGGAGCTCCAGAGGGATCTCTTGACACTGGGGGAGTGGACAAAACAGTGGCAAATGAGCTTCAACATTACTAAGTGCAGAGTGATGCATGTTGGGGCAAAAAACCCCATTTATAAACTGATGGGGTCTGAACTCTCTGCGACAAACCAGGAAAGGGACCTTGGTGTCCTGGTGGACAACTCAATGAAGGTGTCAACCCAGTGTGCCTCAGCAGTGAAAAAAGCAAACTCAATGCTAGGGATCATTAGGAAGGGTACAGAAAATAAGTCAGCAAGTGTCATTTTGCCTCTTTATAAATCTATGGTGAGGCTCCATCTGGAATACTGTGTACAGTTCTGGACGCCATACTTCCAGAAGGGTATTATGGAGTTGGGAAAAGTGCAGAGGAGGGCAACCAGAATGATTAGGGGACTGGAACACCTTCCTTACCATCAGAGGCTGCAATGGTTGGGCCTCTTCACTCTTGAACGACGGCGTCTAAGAGGTGACCTGATTGAAGTTTATAAAATCATGCACGGTGTGGACAAAGTAGATAAGGAAAAACTGTTTTCCCAATTGCATAACACTAGAACTAGGGGGCACTCCATGAAACATTTGGGTACTAGTTCTCAAACAAATAAGAGAAAGTACTTTTTCACCCAGAGGATTACTGGTCTATGGAACTCCCTGCCAGAAGAAGTGGTGACAGCTGTCAGTCTTGACAGCTTTAAGAAAGGATTAGACAAGTTCATGGAGGACAAGGGTATCAATGGCTATAATTATGGATACTTAATGACAACCTCCAGGTTGGAGAGATAGGCAGGATATTTCTCAATGCCATTTCCAGGGAATCCTAAGCAGGTGAAGGCATCTCCTTGGGAATACCCTGAAGGAAATGGTGAGCCACTGTGTGAGATAGAATGCTGGACTGGATGGGCTGTGGCCTGTTCCAGCAAGGCTGTTCTTATGTTCTAAGTGTGGGCTGCTGGCAGACAACAACACATGGTGTGAATGTGGAGAGACACAGAATCGGGCTCATTTACTGGTCTGCTGATTGCTGCCAGAGACATGCACTGATGAGAACTTGTGTTTTGGCAATGACAAAGCGAAGAAAGTGACTTCATTTTGGCAGTCCAGAGTTTGATCGGGACATGAAAGAAAAAGAAGAATCTTTTCTTCAGATGCACTGTTACATTTATATACATTTTCTCATAGAAATCCTGATTCTCTTTAATTTTATCTTTCATTAAATTGCATTTATTCCTTTACCTGTCTTCAATCATACCAATCTCACCCTTAGCTTTTCTCAATTTTGTAGCTCTGGCCAGTAATTTTGAATTGTCATTGGGCCCCAGTCTTACATTTTTGTTATCATATTAAAATTACTTTCTCAATTTCAATAGGTTAAGTGTAGTTTCAAAACTGTGATTCTTTGTAGATGTACCTGTTTAATTTTTCAGAGCATGTACTGTATATTTGATGATTATGTATTTAGTATGCTGGTTTTATACCACAGTAAGTTTTTATATACTACTAGCAAATCCTTATGGCTTTTAAATTAAATTTTCTTTTTTGAAGATGGAATTAGCTACAGGCTGGATGTCAAAATCAACTTTAAGCCTCAATAGGTGTACAAAATAGCTTCGATTAAATCCAAAAGCTGTATTAACAGTCTAGTGTTACTAAAGGAATGAAAATAAATTATCAGCATCTTTTATCAAGCTTTGTTGTCAGATTAAATATAACTTCCAGTTGTATGAACTGAAATTGCCAAAGAAGGTTGATATGAATGTATCAGAAAGTCACAAATATGGAAAATTCTTCACTAGGAATTTATTGTCTTAACACTAATGGGAGTAAAAAACTTAGAGGGTTATCACATTATTGGCATATTGTATTTAAGCATGTAAACATACTCTGGCATAAAGAATGACCTTGCAGTGAATGAATTCATAACTAGATGCTGCAAATATGTAGGCTCAAAACATTCAGCAGTCAAGCAAACACCTTAAAAACATTCTTTGTTAAAACCACATTGTCAAGGAAACATTAAAAAAGGAAAGGCTTTATTTCCCTCTTACCATCCCAGTAAAAGGTAAAGCCTGTATCATATGATTTAAGGCAGTTGTGTCCAAGTGATTTAACAAAATGTAACCAGTAACTTGAGACTTTAGCTTTAAGCTGCCCCACACTGAGTTAGATCATTGGGTCCTTCTGTTCTAGGTTTTTCCCACTGATGGCTTTCTAGGCTTTAAGACCCAAGCCTTTGCTTGGCACCTGTTTTGAAATGTTGCAGTTGAATTTGGGCCGTTGCATGGAAAGTGCCAGTGGTGTCACCCTTGGTTGGCAAAATAATCTGTTACAAGTAAACTGCTGTCTGTTTTTTAATGATATTGCTCTGTTAGTACAAGAATAACCGAAGTCCTCATTTTCCACATTTTATTTTTCACTTGCTATCCTCATCCCTTTCTGTACCTCAAGACTACAGAAGCTTGATCATTTTTATAAATAAGTTTTAACTTTTACAATGCCTATTTTTTAAAATAATTAAAAATATTCTAAGCTTTCATAAAAGAAACTGGCGCGGTGCTATAGATAGCCATTCTATAACAGCCATTCCTTTTGGAATTCCTTTTTCTTAATTAATTTCAGTTTTTCTTTTTCTTATTAGGTTACTTTTGGAATGTATTCACGTAACATTCACTGACTTAACATATGTAACTTGCCCCCTAAAGACTAAATGTGATGCACTGGAGAAGGAAATAGCAATCCACACAATTATCTTTGCCAAGAAACCCCCTGGACAGCATTAAAAGGCTAAATTGTATTATGCCAGAAGATGAACCCCTCAGGTTGGAAGGTGTCCAATATGCTACTGGAGAAGAGCAGAGGACAATTACAAGTGGCCCCAGAAAGAATGAAGCAGCTGGGCCAAAGACAAAAGGACGCTGAACTGTGGATGTGTCTGATGATGAAAGGAAAGTCTGATGCTGTAAAGAGCAGTACAGTAAAACCCCAATTTATGTAAAAAGTCCGTTTTGAAGCAATTTATGTAACTCGATTTTTTACGTAAATTGAGCCATCCCCATAGGGATGCATTGAAAGAATAAAAATTGAATGTAAATGGTTTAGGACCCTGATACTTTATGGGGCATCTCTACTTGATAAATCATGTGAGACAACTCATTTCTCACAGTTAGGTGGACTTAGGATACCTACTCCAAGGGAGGTGTGTATGATCAGCACAAGAAACCAATCACTCTAGGTTGTAGCTACAACATTGTGGAATGTGCATCCACTTCATGTATGTTGAGCCCCATCCTTGCAAGTATTCCACAATGTAGCTAAAGCTGAATCATATAAAGAGGCTTTCAAGAACTTGCTGCCCCTGAATTAATTTTGGTCTTTGTGGGTAAAATATCTTATTCTGCTGCCATTGATATGCTTTCTAAATGTCTAGTGGGTTATTGATTATTTGTAACTTTTTCAGTTGTTTATATTAATATAAATTGTGTTCTTATGTAATTTGCTGGTATTTGACACTGTGCAGAATGACTAAGCAGTTAGATAAACTCAAACAAACAAAAGTGTGGATTATAGGAAATTTACTGTTGGGTGGTGAGCACTGGCAGGCTGATTTCCTGAGCATTTGAAAGAGTCAATGCCACATGTGACTTACACCTACATATGTCTCTTTTTCAAACAGATATTCAAGATAAAGCAAGGAGGTCTTTTGCAGTGACAGGTTTGTCAGCTTGTAACAGTGCAGTAGGTTGATGGGGAGTTGCTTCTTTCCACCCAACTAGGCTTGCAGACATGCAGAGGATTCAGGTCAGGAACAACACTTCCAGGATCTCATGAAAAGTCAAAGGAAGAACATGCTTGGCATAAGACAACACATTCAGTATGAGTGGATTATGCTGGTCGGCTTCTGTAATGCAATTAATTGGAAACTTTTAGGGAGCTATATCTAATAATTTATGTCTAATATGTGGCAACAGAGGTTTCAAAAGCAAGTTTGCCATTGTTTTACCTATCCATAATTAATTATTGATTTTCTGTATAGTGAATGCAAGGATGACAAGAGCTAATCTGATGAACAACCTAGCTGTAAGAAAAATAGAACGGCATGGGAGATAAAGCATGAAGGACAGAACCTCAGTCATAACAAGGCTCATTATTTACATTGTTGATGTTATAGGGACAGGAAAATAATAAGCTCTGTAAAGACCTGCTGTCAAATCATGTTGGCATTTTCCAAAATAGTTCATTTAATGCAGGTTGCTTATATAACTGCTCATACTGCTAGGAAGCCTTGCAACCTTTTTCAAGTATTGTTGAAAAACAATTGACTGGAAAAGGTTAGGAAGAATGCAAAAGGGTCATTTTAGAAGAATTGTTGGGGAAGGCAAAGGAAAATTCAGCAGGAAGTAAAGAGGCCTGTTCTTGGAACCACAATTACAAGAACTAATAAACACTCGTTGAGAGCATTTGTTGTAGTTATTTATACACCTTACAATAACTGATACTGTATCTATACCTATAAGAATGGGGTTGGGCCGTGCGTGTCTGACATGCGTGACCCACCCGTCCCAACTATCATGTAATGCGCCGTGCACACCTACCTTTTGCCCCAGAGATCAGTGCCGCTGGGAGCTGAGAGTGGGGCCAATGCCCCACGAACATGGACAAAAAGCCCCTACAACCCCCAGCATACCCTGCGGCCAGCCTCAGCCAATCGGGAGCCCAGCCTGAGTGCACGCAAGATTCAGGGCAATGGACGAGCATGCAGGAGAGGCGGGGCAGCAGCCGTGAGAAAGCCAGCCCAACAGCCGCTATGCCAGGCCAAAGGTACCCAATGCGTCAGGGGGACAGCAATGGAATGAGGCCTCGGGTGAGCTGCAAAGGCCACCCAAAGAGGTGCAAGCCCTGGCAAGGCACCTGCCACACCACTGCGAGTAGAGCGAGGCAGGCCAACAGTTGAGGCTCTGAAGCCCGGAAGACCTCACCCACAGCAATACACCGCGAGAGAGCCACGAAGCCCACCCAAGGAGCCGCCGACCTCATGAGTAAAGGGGGCAAAAAGGGAGGAATGAGAATGGGAAGAAGGGATGGAGGGAAACAGCCCCCATGCCGGAGCAGATCTCCCCCCCTGTATAAAGGGCCCCCTACTCACCAGGTGAAACAAAGGGAGACAAGGGAACGGGGTTGGAGGGAACCTGCCCCCGGCACAGATTGCGCCCCTGTGTAAAGGGCCCCCCACCCACCGGGTGGGATCATATGCCCCCAACCCCAAAAGAAACCTTGCCTGGCCTCCTCCGGAACCCTGCGCCTGCAGCCATGCTTCCCTCAACTATTCCAACTGGCAACGGTGACAGGCGAGGCGGCGATGGCACAGAAGTGGCTTCAACCCCCACCCCCAAACCCCTTGCTACCTTCTCCCCAGCGAGACGAGGCTGTGGACCCATGGCACAGGATAAGGCCTTGCAGCTCTGGCACCACAGAAAAAAACCTCAATGAAACCTCCCCCCCTCCGAGTTCAGCACCCCCGAAATACCCCCGTCAAAGACGGGCACTATGCTAGTATTCTTTAAAAATAACCCTATAGGGTTTGAAATGGATGTAAGGAGTAATTATCCGGCTCCAGTGATTGCTATATAACATCCTTCAGTATCAAAGCTTGAATCCATAAATATTAACAAACTGGTCTAACTTAGGTGTCAGAAGTAGAAACACAGTGACCATATTTTGATCAAGAAAAGATGGAAAAGAGCTGAGCACTGAAACTAAGATACTTGATCACCCAACTTCACTTTCCTCTGTTAGGTAGTTGGGTCATTCATACCTCACGTTCTGCCATGTGATTGGCAAGATGCCATGTGATTGGCACAATGCTTCAGTATCTATGGAAATTAACCTAAATTCAAACTAAATTTCATCCCTTCTATTTTCTCATTGGCATTTAAAGTCTTCTGGGTATGAAGTTTGCCTGCTTTAGTAGAGGCTTTACATAAATGGATGCTGTCCCAGCTCCTGCCAGCCTAGCAGTTCGAAAGCAAGAAATAGCAAATAGATAAATAGGTACCACTTTGGGGGGAGGTAAACAGTGTTCCGTGCACTTCGGTGTCTAGGCATGTCTGCCACATGTCCACGGAAACATCTGCAAATGCAGACAGCACTGGTTCTTCGGATGTAAACAGAGATAAACAGTGAACCCTAGAGTCAGATATGACTGGCTTTCAAGTGGGCTGTTGAATAATTATGTACTGTATTGGGGATTTATAAACATTCCAGTTCATACAATGGCAAGTGGCAGCATTTGAAAGATAATCAAAAACACAATATGCTAAGGAAAAATTAAAGCACAATCCCTCTTCTGGTCAATTTACCATGATAAGAGAAAACATCTTTTTACAGGTTTCCAAGAAAGAAAAAAACTATTCTAGAAAATGCCTAATAGTAAGAGTTTATAATTCCAATGGCTGGTTCTAATTAATTGAGATAGGTAAAGCTAGCTAATTTGATTACAATGACCTTCTTTATGCAATCTATTACTTTAAATTAGCCCCACTAATGGCTTCCTTTAGGCAGTCCAAAGTTTGAATTGGACACAAAATTAGAAGAATTAGCCACAATATGGATAATGTAAAGATTACCTGCAACTTTCCCCCCTACCAATCAAAAAGTCTGAGTACCTAAAATCGAGAGATGGTATTTTGAGTTTTCTGTAGTAGACTTTAAATTCTTTAACATGAAATAATTTAACATGAGATTTTCCATCTTTATGGGCCTTAGTGGTTTTTGGGTTATCCCAAGTAAAACCTATCCTGTAAAGCTATCAATGATGAATTTGCAGTCACTTTGTATTCATTCTCAGAAAGAGAAGAAAGAACAAGAATGTTTGTTCAGCCTGCTTAGCTGTGTGCATCACTACTTCTCAAATCTGAGGGCGCAATTTTAATCTTTGACTAAACATGTAGACGATTCTTAGTTATTCAATGAATTAAAGCTTCCATGCACAGAGATAAGACAATAAACAACACACTATTATCTGTTTCCAGACAACAGCAGCAAACTCTCCCTCTCTATCCCTATAGTGTGAGCAAGAAAACTAATAAACCGTTAATTCCCACATCTGTTTCTTGAGCAAGTGTGTAACTAGATTACAGTGAATATGAAAAGAGCCACAAATGGTAGCTTATCACTTCCTCACTCAGATGGTTCTGTCAGAATTGATGTTCTCCAGCTGCACACATTGGTTACTTTGTTTCATTTCCCTTAAGAGTAGGGAATAACTAAGCATTATGCTTGGCTTTATTGCTGCACAGTGAGAGAATATCAGCAAAGGGAGCTGGAAAATGACAGATATCACAAAGGCAGTGCAGCTTCATCTCTTTGAACATAGAGTTATTGCTTGAATGGCAAAATGACATATCCCTATTTCTACCATAGGTACCATCAGCACTTTTGCCGTAATACTTGGGGCTGGCTACACAGGCCCACCACAGGGTCAGAGCTCTAATAATGCTTGTGATATCAAAACACTCCTTGCTCATGGTCACACATGTTCTGGTCACTTCCAGTCTTGACTATTTGCTGCCCCCCCGGACTCAGACATCCGGGTGAGTTAGGGGGCGTGGCCACCCCTCTATAAAAGGGGTGGCCACGAGGCAGACGAGCTGCCATTTTAGAAATAGCGATGGAGAGGAGAAGTTTTCTCCATCGCTGTTTGTCCTGGAGGATTAGCGCAGTAGTCTTCGGCTGTTTAGCCCTTGATCCTTTCCCGGCTGGGAAAGGAGGATTAGCGCACGCAGAGCCTTAGTTCGCTTGGCTACTGCGTTCTTTGGCGCTAGGTTTTCGATCCCTGGAAAGGGATCCTACTTCTTCTTTCTCGGAAGACATGCCTCCCAAACGGAAGGCCCCGGCGATGAAGCCGTGGCCAAGGGGGAGGACTTTTACTGGCCCCGCGCAGGACAGGGGACAGCCATCGGGTCAGAGGACCAGGGCTGCGCCCCCGCGGTAGAGCACTGTGCCAGCCTTGCCCACCGATACCGGTGGGGCTACTCAGGCTGGCACTTGGCAGCCGGGCTTGGCTGGCCAGCCACAGGCCGGCCCCTCAGGGGCTTTGGCCCTCGGCCCGCTGTTACCGGCCATGGGTCAGGGCAGCGGGGGAGGGCCTGGTGTGGGCATACAACCCGTTCCTCCTCCGGCCCCTCATGGGCTGGAGTTTTGGCCATGGCCCTATTCTGGCCCTGGCTCTCCTTTCGGAGTACCTTTCCAACTGCCTAGTGGGTCGTCCGGCCAACCCGGCCCGCCTTATGCTGGGGGCTCTGTGGCAGTGGATGCTCTACTAGCACGTTTAGCAGTGCTGGAAGCATCCTTGGGTATTGCACAGCCTCCTGTGGAGGGGGGCGCTTCTCTTTCTGCCGGGGCCCCTTCGTTTGCACCGGCTACCTCGACGGCCGCCATGCTGCAACGGGCGTCTCGCAGCTCCCTGTTCGTCCAGATCTGCAGACTGGGAGTAATCAGGTGTGGCCCCAGAGCTCGATTCCGGTCGCGAGCTCCGATGCCCGCCATGGGCTGGAACCCCCAGTGGGGGCGGCTCACGGGGGTGCACCTAGTGAGTATCAGGTTCAATTTAGTGCACCTACATCACAGCCCACTTCCAGTGGTGGGGTTCAGTGGCCCTGGCCTCATCAAGTTGAGGCGAGTGGGCATCAGTTACCAGTCTACCCAATGCCCCATGGTTTCAAAATGGCACCTCATTGAGGGCGGGGGTTTCCGCCCCTGGGGCAGTGCCGAGCATCGCAGGGGCTATCCAGGTCCCGCTGCGTATGTCCTCTATACATAATGTGCCAGTGACGGCTTTGCCAATGGCTGGTTATTCCTTGCCCCTTGGTGATCATTTGTCCCAGGTCACGAGGGAGAAGATTTGGCGGGGGGAGTACGTGGATATATTCTCCCTATTGAACCATGAGCCCACTAAGGAAGAGAGAGAAGGACAGGATGACAGAGACAAGGAACTGTATTGTCGTCGTAAGCCACCGTGCACCTGGGCCAACTGGTTGCCGGCATATCTTATTTATATGGCGGTATACCTTAGGGCCCGGCCTGATCTGGCCATTCCTATGGTCCAATACTTGGACAATATTTACAGGGCGATGGTGGATTTCCCTGGCACATCGTGGTTGGCTTACGATGAGGAATTTAGAATGAGGGTGGCCCTACACCCGGAGATGAGACGGGATGAGCCCTGTCAAAAATTGTGGCTCTTGTACATGATCCCCACGCGTCCGGCGCCTGGGGATAGGTATCATTGTGGCAATGCTGTGCAGCGAGCTGCTCCAACACAGGCTCGCCGCCAGCCAGCGGGGCAGGGGGTTCCAGCCCACTTTCTGTGTTGGAGCTTCTCAGCTAATGGCGTGTGCAACAAGCCACAGTGCCGATATAAACATGAGTGTCCCTCTTGCGCTGGCCCCCATGCTGCCTCCGCGTGCCCGCGGGCTGGTGGGTCACGGGGCAGAGGTAGAGGTGGACAGGGAGCGGGCAGAGCTTCTGCTGATGGAGCTAGCCAGTCAAAAGGCCCCCTCCCCAGTTAACGTGTATATGTTGGAGCGATGGCTCTCAACTTATCCAAGGAGGGAGGACGCGAGGTACCTCCTGGAGGGTTTCCAGTGGGGCTTTCGTATCCCATTCAAAGGGGTGCAGGGACCCCAAGATGCCCCCAATTTAATTTCCCTGAAGGGTAAGGAGGAGGTAGCCGCGCTGAGTATTGCCAAAGAAGTAGAGGCTAGGAGGGTAGCGGGCCCCTTTTCCGAACCACCTTTTCCTAACATGAAGGTTTCCCCTTTGGGGCTAGTACCTAAAAAGACCCCGGGTGAATTCCGTTTAATCCACCATCTATCGTACCCGGTGGGTTACTCTGTCAATGATGCTATTCCTGATGACCTTTGTTCGGTCAGGTATATGTCGTTTGACCAAGCCCTACGGATGGTGCGCTCTTGTGGTCCTGGTGCCTTCCTGGCAAAATATGACATTAAATCGGCATTCCGATTACTGCGAGTGCACCCAGGGGACTTTGAGCTATTGGGTTTTAGATTCCAAGGGAAGTTCTATGTAGACAAGGCCATGCCTTTTGGCTGCTCTATTTCGTGTTCGGCATTCGAACGTTTTAGCACTTTCCTTCAGTGGGCCTTTGTTCGCAGGTCCGGGTCTCGGTCTGTAGCCCATTACCTCGATGATTTTTTGTTCGGGGGTGAACGGGGCTCGGACACGTGCACGCGTCTCCTCACTACATTTCAGACGCTAATGCGGGAACTGGGTGTCCCTTTAGCGCCCGAAAAGACTGAGGGCCCGTCTACTACACTCACATTTCTGGGTATTGAAATTGACACGGTCGCACAGACATTCTGGTTACCCATTGAGAAGGTCACCCAGATCTCCGCAATGATTTTGGCCTTGCTGGCCAAACGTAAGGTGTCACTTCGTGAGCTTCAGGTACTTCGTGGCCATCTTAACTTTGCCTGCAGGGTGGTGACACCCAGCAGAGCATTTGCGCAGCGCCTATGTGACGCCATATCTGGCCTGTTAAAGTGCCATCACAGGGTCCGACTGACCAGGGGCATGCGGGCTGACCTTTTGGTTTGGCTTACATTCCTGCGTGAATTTAATGGGGTCTCTTTCTGGAGATCCGACCTTTTGGTTTCCCCTAGATTCCAAGTACAGTCGGATGCCTCTGGCTCCCTGGGATATGGGATTTATTTTGAGGGGAGGTGGGCTTATGGCCAATGCCCTCCAGCATGGCGGGGCATGGATCTCCTCCGCGATCTTACATTCTTTGAGTTCCTTCCAATCCTGGGAGCTTTGATGCTATGGGGCGAGGAGTGGGCTGACTCAGTGGTCCATTTTTGGTGTGACAATGCGGTGGTAGTACACATTGTCAACGCTCAGACGTCTAAATCACCCAGGGTGATGGCATTGGTTCGTCAGTTTGTGTTACGAAGCCTACGCCTGAATGTGCTTTTTAAGGCCAGACATGTACCAGGCATTAATAATGATATTGCTGATGCTTTATCCCGCCTGCAGATCCCCCGGTTCTGTGCCTTGGCTCCGGAAGCAGAGGAATTCCCCTCGCCACTCCCGGCCGAGATTTGGACATTTGGTGAGGAGAGGTGAACCGGGCGATCGGCATGTCTTTGGCACCTCGCACGCGTAAGGCATATCAACATGCTTTCGTTCAATTTAGAACCTTTTGTGTGCAACTTCAGTTGCCCGAAGTGTGGCCCATTCCAGTGGAACAAGTTTTACAATTTATGGTTTATTTACACAGTCAGGGTTTGGCTCCTCGCACTATAGCATCCAGGCTGTCGGCACTGGCATTTATGGCCAAAGTGAGGGGTTTTGCTGACTGCGTGAATGATTTCCGCATACGACATGTTTTGGAGGGGTGGACACGGGAACGTGGCCGCCACCCGGACACTCGCCACCCAATTTCACCAGAGGTACTGACCCACCTTGCACGAGGCTGGCATAATCTGTGTTATGATAAGTATGAGGTGGCTCTTTTTCACGCGGCTACCACGGTGGCCTTCTTTTGGAGCACTCCGCATCAGTGAGTTGGTACTACTAAGGCAGATGCGACTCGTAGGGCACTGGAACTCGACTATGTCTATGTCACTAATGAGTGGGCTCAGTTGAGGATACGGTCCTCAAAGGTTGATCAGCACGGCATAGGCAGTGGAGTTAGACTGCTACGATGTTCCATTGCAGACATCTGTCCGGTTGGTGCCCTACAGGAGTTCTTGGCAGTGCGTGGCGCGCACCCTGGCCCGTTTTTCTGCCACCAGGATGGGTCTCCCCTTACTAAATTTCAATTTTGGAAGGTGACCGGTATGGCACTATCCAGTGTTGGCCTCCCCGGGGCTCGTTACGGAACCCATTCATTTAGGATAGGTGCTGCATCCTCTGCGGCTGCATTTGGGTACTCTGAGGCTGATATACGCCGGATGGGAAGATGGGGATCCATGCGTTTTGCAATGTATGTTCGCCCTCTTCAGGTATGAGTACCAGTTAAGTCATTGTTCTCTTTTCTTCTTTTACAGACCCTGTGTGTCCCCGCACACCGGTGGCAGTATGGCTGGTGGGCCACAGTTACGTGCACTGGGCAGCGCAGTATGCTGCGGCGACAGAGTGGGGACCCCAGCTTGGACTGCGTGCAGTTGGTACGGTAAGCGCGGAATGAGATGGCGGGAACTGTTGCCATTCCTGTTTTCCATCAGGGATGCTGAACCACCTGATGTTCTTGTACTGCACCTCGGGGGCAATGACCTCGCCCAGGTCACTGGCCTCTCCTTAAAATTCAGTGACCTAGCTTATTTGCATTATGTGTGGCCGTACACAAGGCTGCTATGGTCGGACATCGTACCGCGTCATTCATACAGGGGCGGTATTGACCTCCGTGCCCTTGACCGCGCTCGCTGCTTGGTGAACAGGCCTGTTGCCCGGTTCTTGGCAGACAAGGGTTTGGGGATGGTCATTCGACACCCCACGATTAGTTTACAAAATTATGATCTTTATGCAGGGGATGGGGTCCACCTGTCGGCTAGAGGTATGAACCTCTTTTTGGAAGATTTGCAAGGAGGCCTGTTGACCGAGCTGATGGTCTGGAGGGGCGGTGAGTCTTCATAGACGCCTCCCCGTGTGGCGGGTAGCACTGGTAAGGTAAAGATTTATGACCCATAGATATCTGGCAGGTTCGCAATTGACTGGCCAACACTTAGACAGGTACAGGTGTAATAGCTTTTCAGCATGCATCACCCCGTGATTTGACGGATACACATCATAGGGTGGGGTCAGTAGATAGTTTATTGACTCCGGTCAACAATTTGTTTGTGTCAACAAACAAATTGATACAAATGGATACATTGTAGCCAATTGCCATTGGCAATTTTGGGAGGAACCTTACCAGTGTTACTGCAACCTGCTTGCCTTAAGAATTACAATTGGATGAATACACCAATTGAAAGTTATAATTCGGACTAGGGCATTATTCAATAAAAGTGGCCCAATGCCTTTATCCATATACCGGTGTCTGAGTCTTTCTTTGGGGGGTGTGCCTGCAATGAAAGCGCGGCGCCAAAATGGCCACCGCGCTCTTTGCGGGCCCCCCCCTCCTGGACTCAGACATCCGGGTGAGTTAGGGGGTGTGGCCACCCCTCTATAAAAGGGGTGGCCACGAGGCAGACGAGCTGCCATTTTAGAAATAGCGACGGAGAGGAGAAGTTTTTCCCTCCACCCCCTCCCTAGTGAACAGTGTGATATTTTGGTCGCTTCGGGGCCGGGTGGGAATCTTTGGCCTGAACCACAATTGGTCCTTGGTTTCTGGCTTTTTTGCCCATCCCACACTGTTGCTAGTGTTTGAGCAAAGGGGTTTTTTCTTTGAATTTGGTCACTTTAGGCGGGTAGCACTGGTAAGGCAAAGATTTATGACCCATAGGTATCCGGCAGGTTCGCAATTGACTGGCCAACACTTAGACAGGTACAGGTGTAATAGCTTTGACCGGTCAACGACGAACCAGGCAAGGGGTGATGGCAGGAGCTTTTCAGCATGCATCACCCCGTGATTTGACAAATACACGTCATAGGGTGGGGTCAGTAGATAGTTTATTGACTCCAGTCAACAATTTGTTTGTGTCAACAAACAAATTGATACAAATGGATACATTGTAGCCAATTGCCATTGGCAATTTTGGGAGGAACCTTACCAGTGTTACTGCGGCCTGCTTGCCTTAAGAATTACAATTGGATGAATACACCAATTGAAAGTTATAATTCGGACTAGGGCATTATTCAATAAAAGTGGCCCAATGAATTTATCCATATACCGGTGTCTGAGTCTTTCTCAGGGGTGCGCCTGCAATGCAATGCGTTCTGCATGGGGCTGCCCTTGATGACCATTTGGAGGCTGCAATTGGTCCAAAATGGGCTGCCCAGGTGGTGATGGGGTGTGGGCGGTATGCCTGTGCCTTGCCACCGCTTCGGGAACTCCACTGGTTACCAGTATGCCTCCAGGTGCAATTCAAGGTGCTGGTAATGACCTTTAAAGCCCTACATGATAGTGGGCCAGGATACTTAAGAGACCGCATCACCCTGAGAACATCTGTCTGTCCCACCAGAGCAGACCAGAGAGGGTCTCTCATTGTGCCATCTGCTAGGGAGGCTCATCTCTCTAGCACCAGAAGGAGGCCCTTCTCAGTGTCTGCTCCGGCACTATGGAACCTTCTGCTAATTGAGCTGCATCTCCAGATGGAGTTGCTGTCCTCCAGGAAAGGGCTAAAAACCATCTCTCCCTCTTTTAATCTCTTTTAATCTGTAGGGGTCGGAGTAATTTTTGGTGGCAGTTTTAATGGGTTTTTATTGGTTTTTCAATGTGATTGGTTTTATTTTCTGTGAGCCGCCCAGTTTCTTCAGAGTTGGGTGGCAATATAAATCAGAAAAATAAAATAATAATAATTGGGCTCCTCTTGTGTAATCTATTCTCTCTGAGAGAGAAAAAAGGCAGGCTATAGCCAAGTCAACCTCTACCACTCAGCTTTGGCTCCCTTCCCATCAGAAAAGACTGTGGTGCAAAATTCTCTTTCTTAGTATGAAACCAAGGTCACCAGAAACTTTTGGGTAGGCAGAATAGTAATAAATATTGGGCTGGGTCCAGAGTTGTGCAAAGTAAAAACTCTGCAGATTACAGACACAGTTTGAATCCAGGCATGGATCCCTGAAAAATTACAAATAGAATGAGCTTTCATGTTCTCCAGGTAAAGGTGAAATAAAACTTGGATGTGATGAAAAATAGTTCAAAAAATGGACCACCCACTTCTTTGTATGTTCATTCTCTGTATATTGATTATTTGGCACAACCTGTCAACCCATGAAGCGAGAGTTATCTTCTTAGCTGCAAGTGAGTCAATCCTTGACTGGTGGTGACAAAGAGAAGAGACTGTGGCCAATTCTTTCCTTCTGTGTTGGCCCCTTAAAATATGGTTTGGATGGTCTTTCCTATTGGAAGACTGTGTTTAGTTGTACTGAGGCCAGAAAATAGGTGGAGGAATCAGGAAGAAATCTCTACGTATCCCCCCTCCCCTCCCTGTGTGTTGAAGCTCTTGCCTGAGAAGTATCAGCTAACTTTTCCAAAAGCACATCATTGGCCTTCTAAACAGACTAGAAAGTCACTGCAGCCTTGACTTACAGAACCCCTTCACACACTTCTGACTCTCTAGCCTGGAGCAAGTTTCAACACCTCATTTAAAAAACTAACTTCAAAAGGAAGGTTGTCAGTCAGTTACTCAGACTTGACGTGTCACACCATATGGAGAATTTACTTGCCTTTCTTTAAAAAGGATCAAAAGAAGATACTCGAGTGTAGGGAAGGATAGTACCATGCAATAATCAAAACTGTGAAAAGCTATTTGAAATATGTTGGATCCTGAATCCACATGTAAGATGCCATGGCTTTCAGAAATGCACAATGCCCAACAGCTTCTCAAAAGTGAACAGAATGTTCAGCGCACTGAACAATTGTACTGGCAATTCTGATTAATATAATTCCTACTGGATGGTTCTAAACACCTCTGTATTTAAATACAACATATTTTTAAACCTTTTAAATCTTTATCTGGGATATGTTATGTTTTGTTCAAAAGAGTAAAGAGACATCATCATTGAGATTGAGCCTTCATCGGTTTGATAATGAAAATAATTTTGTGTTCAAAACTAAAATAGTGATATACATCAAAGCATTCAAAGGCAAAATAGCCTTCAGTTCATGCATATACCACCCACTTCTTTGTATGTTTATTCTCTGTAAATTGATTATCTGGCACAACCTGTCAACCCTTTCCCCAAGAAAGCTTTTAAATTGAGAATGCAAGCGCGGCGCCAAAATGGCCGCCGCGCCCTTTGCGGCCCCCCCCCACAGGACAGAGAATCCGGGTAGTTAGGGGCGTGGCCAGCTCCCTTATAAAAGGGGTGGCCACGAGGCAGCCGAGCTGCCATTTTACCTCAGCGACGGAGCGGAGAAGTTTTTTCCCTGTGTCTCCGTCGCTCGTTAGCTTACCGGGAAGCCTTTTGGTAGCGATTCTGCCTTGCTGGCTTCCCTTTGCTTCGGTGGAGATGCCTTTGAAGAAGAAGGCAGCTTCGAGTGCAGCTTGCGCGGTTAGGAGGCGCGACCCAGGTCGGAGGACCGCGGTGCCGCCTCCTCAGCAGCCGCCTTTGCCCGCCCCTGCCGGGGCCGGCGGAATGGGGTCTATTGCCCCTTCGCCCGGAGTGGGCAACCAGAGTGCGGGCGCGGAAGGGGTTCCGGCCCGCGGCCAGCGAGCGGTGGACACCGCTCCTCCACCTGCCCACCCTGTTCGGCCTGCTCCTCTTGGGTCGCCCCCCCTGCCTTGGCAGGTTTCTTCACCGACCCTGCCGGGCTTTGGTGCTGGCCAATGGCCATATTCGGGTCCTGGGGTACAGGGGCCTGTACCCACGCCTGGACCAGGCGGGCCAGCCGGCCCTTCACCCCGGGTTAACGTGGAAGTCAGGCGGGGGCCCCCCTCCTTTGGGGTTCCTTTTAAGGCGCTGTCGGCAGGAGGACAACAGCCGACAGGGAGGGTTGAGCTGCTGCAGGCGCGTGGCGCGGTTTCGGCCACTGCCTCGCAGCTCCCCAGCCAGCAGCCAGGTGCAGGTTCCCCGGTGATGAGCTCTACGTCGGTCGTGAGCTCCGACGCCCCCAGTGGGCCGGAACCCCCGGTGGGGGCGGCCCGCGGGGGTGCAGCATGTGAGTATACGGTGTAAGCGAGTACATCCACACACATTCCCAATATGGGGGGGGCTTTCCAATCGCCTTGGCCTCGCGCGGGTGGTGCGGCGGTGCGCCCGCTGACGCCTCACCCGGCGATGACAGCCAACACCCAGGGCCCCGTGGTGGGGGGTGTTCCCTACCCTTAGGGGAATGTTTTGGGTGGCCGGGTTGGTCCAAGCCCCTATTCCTTACCGATGAGTGACCACTTGGCACAGGCCGCCAGAGAGTAAATTTGGCGGGGGGAGTACGTGGATATCTTCTCATTCCTAAACAGTGTGCCCACCAAGGAGAGAGGGAGGGGCAGAATGAGAAGGATAGTGGCAGGCACGTTGTCGCAAGCCACCAAGTACGTGGGCCAAATGGTTGCCGGCCTGCATCGTATGCATGGCGGTGTACCTTAGGGCATGGCCGGATTTGGCAATTCCGATGGTCCAGTATTTGGACAACGCCTACCGGGCGATGATTTACTTTCCGGGCTCAGCGTGGTTGGCTTGTGACGAGGGATGCCGTAGGCGGATTTCCCCGCACCCCGAGATTAGGCGGGATGAGCCGGGCCAGAGGCTGGGCTTTTGTACGTGACGCCCACGCGCCCTGCACCCGGGGAGATATACCATTGTGGGCATGCGGTTCAGCGGGCGGCCCCAGCACAGGTCACCTGCCAGGGGGCGGGGCGGGGGGTTCCAGCCCGCCTGCTGTGCTGGACTTTTTTGTCCAATGGCTCCTCTAATGGGAAGACTTGCAAATACAGACAGGAGTGTCCCACCTGTGTTGGCCCCCATGCGGCCTCTGCCTGTCCCAGGCCTAGACGGAGGCGGGGCAGAGGGTGAGGCAGACAGGGGGCTTGCAAGACCGCCGCAGATGGATCGGGTTCACCGAAGGGCTCCCTCCCCATTTAGGTGGACGTGTGGGAGCGTTGGCTCACATGGTGCCTGAAGGGTGAGGATGCGGGTATCTCCTTCAGGGTTCTAGGCAGGGGTTCTGGATCCCTTTCATGGGTAATAGGTCCCCTCAGGATGCCCCCAGTCTTTTATCCCTTAAGGGGAGGGAGGAGGTGGCTGCTGCCAGCTTTGACAAAAGGGTCTATGCGGGCAGGGTCGTTGGCATTGTCCCGCACCCCCGTCCTGGGGAGCATATTATTCAATGATGCCATGCCTTTTGGCTATTCCGTTGGGGCTCGGTATTCGAGCGTTTCACCTTTTTCCTAGATTGCGCTTTTGTCCGCAGGTCAGGGTCCCGGTCTCTAGCCCATTCCCTGGATGGTTTTATTCGGGGCTGAACGGGGCTGGGACACGTACACACGTCTCCTCAACACATTTCAGACGCTAATGGAGGAACTTGGTGTCCCTTTAGCGCCCGAAAAGACCGAGGGCCCATCTCCACAGCTAGTATTCCTGGGGTGGAGAGTAGCACGATAGCGCAGGATTCTAGGTTGCAGCAGGATAAGGTGTCAAGGCTAGTGGCCCTTGTCTCGGTCTTGCTGGCCGGGCGCATGGCATCACTGAGGGAACTTCTGGTGCTACATGGTCACCCCAGTTTCGCTGGCAGGGTCGTCGCACCGGGCAGGGCATTTGCTCTGCGCTGGTGCGACGCCATGGCGGGATTATCCCGGCCCCATCACAGGCTCAGATTTACCCGGGGTATCGGGGCAGACGTGCTTGTCTGGCCATAGATCCAGAGGTAGTTCAACGGGGTGTCATTTTGGGGTCTGATTTCCTGGCTCCCCCTTGCTTGCAGATGCGGTCCGATGCCTCACGATTCCTGGGTTCTGGGATGTACTTCAATTGGAAGTGGGCCTATGGTGGGTGGCCACCATACTGGGCAGGCAAGGGTTGCCTGCATGGTCTCACGTATCTGGAATGTTTCCATATCCTGGGTGCTTTGATGCTATGGGGCAAGGGGTGGGCCAACTCGGTTGTGCAACTTTGGCATGGCAACGCGGCTGTTTTCCGCATCGTCACTGCACAGAACTCCAAATCGCCCGGGGTTATGGAGCTAGTTAGTTGGTTTGTGCTATGCAACCTGTGCCTCAATGTTCCCTTCAGGGCCAGGCATGTCCCAGGGGTTGTTAATGATATTGCTGCTGCTTTGTCCCGCCTGCAGATCTCCCGGTTCCGTGCCTCGGCCCCCGGATGCGGAGGAATTTCCCTCGCCACTCCCGGATGTGAGATGGACCGTTGGCAAGGAGAGGTGAACCGGGCGATTGGCCTGTCACTAGTGCCATGCATGAGTAAGGCGTATCACCACGCATTTAGTTCCTTTAGAGTATTATGTACACGATTCCGACTGCCAGGAACCTGGCCTTTTCCAGTAGCCCATGTTCTGCGGTTCACGATTTACCTGTATCCCCAGGGCCTTGCACCACGCACCATAGCATCTCAGCTGTCGGGTTGGCTTTTATGGCCAAAGTGTGAGGTCGTGTGGACAGCACCAATGACTTCCGGGTGAGACATGTTGGGAGGGGTGGGTGCGCGTGCCCGGGCGTTTCCCGGGCGACTGCCACCCCATTTACCCAGGGGGTTTTTGACCCAGTTGGCCCGGGGCTGGCCTGGCCTCTGTTTTGATAAATGAGGCAGCCCACTTCATGCGGCTACAACGGTGGCCTTTTTGGAGCCCTCCGCGTCGGCGAGCTTGAGATGCTGAGTAAGGCGGATGCAAGAGTTTCCCAGGGTTTTTACCCAATTGGCCCGGGGCTGGCCTGGCCTCAGTTTTGATAAATGAGGCAGCCCACTTTATGCGGCTACAACGGTGGCCTTTTTGGAGCCCTCCGCATCGGCGAGCTTGAGATGCTGAGTAAGGCGGATGCAAGATTTTCCCAGGGTTTTTACCCAATTGGCCCGGGGCTGGCCTGGCCTCTGTTTTGGAAATGAGGCAGCCCACTTCATGCGGCTACAACGGTGGCCTTTTTGGAGCGCTCCGCGACAGCGAGCTTGAGATGCTGTATAAGGCGGATGCAAGTCGTAGGGCACTGGAACTCGAAGATGTCTGTGTTGCCAAGGACTGGGCCCAGTTGAGGATACGCTCCTCTAAGACAGATCAGCATGGCGTAGGCAGTGGTGTAAGACTGCTACGGTGTTCTTTGGCAGACATCTGTCTGGTTGGTGCCCTACAGGAATTCCTGGCACTGCGTGGCATGCACCACGGCCCGTTTTTCTGTCACCAAGATGGGTCTCCCCTTACTAAATTTCAGTTTTGGAAGGTGACAGCCAGAGCCCTCACCAGGGTGGGCCTACCAGGTGCCCGTTATGGCACACATTCGTTCCGTATTGGTGCAGCCTCTACAGCAGCTGCTTTTGGGGTACTCTGGGGCTGACATACGCAGCATGGGGAGGTGGGGCTCGCAATGTTTTCAGTTTTATGTGCGCCCACTCCCGCCATGAGTACCAATCCAGTCACCTTACCGCCTTTTTTCTCAATTTTCTTACAGACCCTGGGTGTCGTATTACACCGGTGACAGTATGGCTGGTGGGCCACAGCTATGTGCACAGGGCAGCGCGTTACGCTGCGGCGACAGAGTGGACCCCGACTGGGACTGGGTGAACACGCCAGTCTCGCATGGCATGGTAAGCCTGGGATGTTATGGCGGGAGCTGCGGCCTTTCCTTTTTTCTGGCCTGGGTGCTGACCCGCCTGACATTCTCATCATCCACCTGGGGGGCAATTATTTGGGCCAGGTCACCGGCTTATCGCTCAAGCATGCGATTTGCGAGGAACTCGCCTACTTGCATTATGTCTGGCCTGCCACAACCCTGGTTTGGTCGGACATTGTTCCGCGCCATTCTTACAGAGGGGGCGTTAACCTCCTGGCCCTTGACCGCGCTAGGCGCGCGGTCAATAAGGCAGTGGCGCGGTTTCTTGCCACCAGGGCTTGGGGACGGGTTAGTCATCACCCCGATATTAGTCTACAAAATTATGACTTGTACGCAGGGGATGGGGTCCATCTGTCGCGAGGAGGTATGGACCTCCTGTTGGGTGATTGGCGAGCAGGCCTGTTGACCGAGCTGACGGTCTGGGGGGGGGCGTCAGGTCTTCTTCGAAGCCCCTCCGTGTGGCGGGTAGCACTGGTAAGGTAAACAGTATGACCCACAAGTATCCGGCAGGTTCGCAATTGACTGGACAACACTAGACAGGAATAAATTAGTTAAACGTTGTCCGGTCAACGACGAACCAGGCGATGGGGTGATGACGATTGCTAACCAGCATGCATCACCCCTGTGATTTCACGGATACGCGTCAGAGGGTGGGGTCATAAGTTAGTTATTGACTACGGTCAACAATTTGTTTGTTGTCAACAAACAAATTGATACAAATTGATACATTGTAACCAATTGCCGTTGGCAATTTTGGGGTGGTACCTTACCAGTGTTACTTCGGCCTGCTTGCCTTAGGAATTATGATTGGTCGTTTTACCAATACAAATTTATAATTCGGACTAGGGCATTGAATCAATAAATGTGGCCCTATGCTGTTATCCACTTTCAATGTTGTCTGTGTCCGTTATTGGGGGGGTGCGCCTGCAATGCAAGCGCGGCGCCAAAATGGCCGCCGCGCCCTTTGCGGCCCCCCCCCACAGGACAGAGAATCCGGGTAGTTAGGGGCGTGGCCAGCTCCCTTATAAAAGGGGTGGCCACGAGGCAGCCGAGCTGCCATTTTACCTCAGCGACGGAGCGGAGAAGTTTTTTCCCCTCCACCCCCTCCCTAGTTAACAGTGTGATATTATGGTCGCTTCGGGGCCGGGTGGGAATTTTTGGTTGGGACCCATATTGGCTCCGGGTCCTGGCTTTTTTGCCCATCCCACACTGTTGCTATGGTTTGATATAGGGGTCTTTCCGTGTTCCTACTGTTGACTTTGGTCACATTGGCGGGTAGCACTGGTAAGGTAAACAGTATGACCCACAAGTATCCGGCAGGTTCGCAATTGACTGGACAACACTAGACAGGAATAAATTAGTTAAACGTTGTCCGGTCAACGACGAACCAGGCGATGGGGTGATGACGATTGCTAACCAGCATGCATCACCCCTGTGATTTCACGGATACGCGTCAGAGGGTGGGGTCATAAGTTAGTTATTGACTACGGTCAACAATTTGTTTGTTGTCAACAAACAAATTGATACAAATTGATACATTGTAACCAATTGCCGTTGGCAATTTTGGGGTGGTACCTTACCAGTGTTACTTCGGCCTGCTTGCCTTAGGAATTATGATTGGTCGTTTTACCAATACAAATTTATAATTCGGACTAGGGCATTGAATCAATAAATGTGGCCCTATGCTGTTATCCACTTTCAATGTTGTCTGTGTCCGTTATTGGGGGGGTGCGCCTGCAATTCCATACTTCCTTTTGTCGATTATGGCCACAGTTATCAGCAGCCTTCACTTTGAGACTTGTTTCTTTTAGTAAACTATACCTATACTAAATAGTTATGTGAAGGCAAGATACTGGAGCAATCTACAAAAGTAGGTATCTGACTTCCTCCACCACTTGATTATACAATAAGCAATGACTCGTAGCTCACCAGTGTGACCCAGCTCCACTGGAAAGCACTGTGTTAGCCCATTCACACATGCAGGTTGTTCAGTGAAGCAGTCATTAAATCTCAGTTAGCCACAAAGAATGCAAATAATAAGAATGCCACTGTAGTCTACATTATGGTACACAAGACAACTAATCCTCTTTGTCTTCTTGGGCTACCTAGCTTGCCTAGTTAGACAGCATTCCAGTACTGGAAAGACATACTGAAGTGTAAACCTGACTTTATGGTACAATGAGTCTTACATTCAATCAAAACCAGAAAACCTCTCTGCTGCCTATATAATATGCTCACCTGTACATGCCATGACATATCTTTCTAATTAAATTACAGAATCTTACTTCAGTCTCAGAGAAGACTTATACAATGACACAGAAGGAAATCTACAATGACATGCCGAACTGTTTTGTGCTGTTAACTTTTAAGTCATGCTGAAATGTTCAAAAAGTGTTAGCATGATAATATCAACCCTCATTCTTTTGTTCTACTGTCACTCAAAATAACAAGATTCAGGAGGAGTCGCAGAAATATTACTTGGAAAGACAGAATAATAACAGTTTATTCTACTTTTGACAGTCAGGCAATTTGGGGGGGAGGAATGGAGAACTTTTGACCCTTCAGAGTTCTTGAATTGTTGCTCCCATTACTGTATTCCTCTTCATTGGCTATGCTGGCAAAGGATACGAGGAAATGCAGTGCACTATGGAGAGCCATATATTTCTCATCCCTTGTTTAGAAAGATGATCAGCTCAAATCATGAATTAATTAAGATGATCAGCTTAAATCATGAGTTAATTGATCAGCATAATTTATTGAGACTCTAGGTACAGAGTCTCAATAAAGTACAAAGCAATGGACCATCTTTATCTCCATTTCTACCTTCATCTTTCAACAGTTTCATTGTGGGATGCATTATCAGCCAATTTTTCTAAGAGTGCCTATAAAATCCTACCTACAAGATGCAAATTTTCACATACATGCTGAGGTGCTGTCATAAAGAGTTAACATATTCATAGACAAACTTGCTTTTCTGAATACACTCATTTCAAACCCTTGTTAATAGCAAAAAAGTGCTATTTTGTATAACTTCACATATACATATTGCGATTAATTAGATTCTGCTGCATCTAACCAGGAACCACGGTCACAAAGGCTGTTTTACAAAAAGAGGATGTTGAGGAGGAAGGTTGGCAAGATGTGCATTTTTCTAGTTTCATTTTCACTTATAATATTGCACAATGAAGGCCTAGAAACAACAACAGCAGCAGCAGCAGCAGCAGCAGCAGCAACAACAACAACAATAACAACTTGGTATAAAATTACTGTTTGTGTCAGCCAGAACCTCTTTATAAAAACATGTTATGTTCTTGCTTTCTTTATAAGTCCTCAAAACATTTCACAATAGATCATAATAAAATAATACAAGGAAATAGCAGGCCAATGGTATAAAACATTCAATGAACAAGCACCCCATTTATAGACAGGAACTCAATACCATAACAGCCTCCTGTGCTTTGAAGTAAGGATGACATGAACATTTGCAGATTTCCTCATCTTTTATAAAAACAGTATCTTGACACAGCAAAACATTCCAATGGGGGAAATGTGCAGCTGCTCTTCTGCAAAATTTTACTTCTATACCAGAGTACTTCCTCCATCCAAGTCACTCATCAAGTGGGCAACCAGTTGCTACCCTTCACTTTGATGCCACATGGCTGCTTTTGGAACATGACAGCCGGCTTGATCACACTGGTGTTCCTGCTCATCTGCTTGGGCCAGCTAGAAACTTGTCTGATCTAACTGATATTGCTGCTTGAGAATTTGACTCCACTCTGATGTATACTCCATATTTACCCTTGCTCTTTCAAGTAGCAGCTTACAGACCTGACCTTACAGGACCCTGATATTCTTAAAGAATCACATGAAGTCTTTGGCCTTCTCATAGGCAGGAATTCCCCTGTTAAGGGGATGCTATCAAAACTTTCCCAGAACTAAAATTCCTGTTTTAGTTTTAAGGATTTTTGGGTAGATCCCTTTAAGAGGAGAATTGCCTGATTGTTACCAGTGATGATATCCAGTGGTGATATCCATCTTATTTCTTTATCTCAGAACTCAGGGAGACAGATCCCAAATCTGTAAAGAGATCTGCATGTAGGGCTTTGAAGTGCTAAATGCAAAGTCTCTCTTTCCTGCCTAGGCTCCGCTTGTGCTGGATAACTAGGTGCATACACTATATTTCAATATAAAGTGATGATTTGGCTTCTTGTACAATGACTTTGGCTCCCTCCTACCAGTGTCTAGGTTTTGCTCCTAGGATCACAAGCATTATGATCACATAGCTGATAGCTGTTTTTTGTTATGTTACAAAAATGTTCCAACAAATTTTCATGATGCATCAAAGCATAAGTGAATGCTCTTGAAACATTCAACATAATTCAAATTTCTTCAGTGGATGTGTGCATGTATCAGGAAATACATCATACTACAAGAAGTGGCGGTTTATTTTACTATCACTGATTTTATTTTTCTCTACCCCACGTGTGTTTTCTAACTTTGGGTGTTTGGGTGGGACATACTTAACTCTACATACACAGATGCTGTTCTGGATATAGACATTTTTATATCTTGCAACACACTCATTGTCACTAGTGTGACAAAATACACCACAATTTATAAAACTAAGCTAAACCTAGTTAAAACATTATCCAGGTTTAAATTATTTATATCTACACAATGCATATGAAACATTCAAAGTATTCTGGACTCATTATCTCCATAGAAATGTTGTGGCATAGACGAGCACTATAATACAGAAATGATAAAGTAAAGGTAAAGATTTAAACCAGGGGTTTTGTGGATTCACAATTTCAAGGCATATGCCAAGTCTATCATATGCTAGTAGGATATGAGTCTACAAGCAATTCTATCACACTTTTTAATACTTCCTTGCATGCTTCGAGGGATGCACTAGTTAATTCAACTTTATATTCACACATGGTCATCAAAATGAAAATGAAATATGAGTTCACAACACAAAATTCTTGACTAACAGATTTTTTAACTTCTAACAGAAGTTTTGAGAATGTAAAAATGACATAATATATTATAGAAAACAGGAAAAAAGGACAAAAAATTTCTCCATCCTTTCCTATTTTGTTACTTTATACTGACACCTCACAACCAGTAAAACACTAGCATAAGAACTCTTAGTTCCATTACTAATATGAGTGGAGTGAGGGAGATTTGACTGCTGATGCAAGTAATGTTAAAATATACTCTAGACATTCTATTTATAATAGTAGTTTGGTTTATAAACACACTTGTCAGTGCTCTTATAGATGCTAATCTAGGTATGCATTCAACATCATTCAGTATTTTAAATGTGTTAATATTATGTTAGCCACTACACGAGGCATTATTTGTGGCATATAAATTTTAGAATAAATAATTAAAAATATAAAAAGTAATTAATTTTTTATTAAAAAAATCAAAAAAATTAAGACTGGTCAGTTGACAGCCAGAATACCTGGGTCTGGGAATAGATTCTGGTTTCTTGGTTCTGGGAGAGGGTTTGCTGAGCGAGCCATGACTCAGAATGATGGGTAGGTGAAAATCCTCTGTCCTCAGCCACTCTGAAGTCTGGGGCCACCCGCTGCCATAAATCAATCAGTCAGTCAATCAATTATTTACTTCAGTGAGGTATTTTCTACAGCGATACAGAAATATGGGATCTAGGGCACAGTTCTTCAAAACAACAATATCAAATGATACTTTAGAAATGGATCACACTGCTAGAGATTTACTCCTAACGGGAAACAGAGAATGTTCAGCTTACCCCCAATTGTATACATTCCAAGGTGCACAATGAAAAAAGAATATATGCTTAAGAAAGCTTAAAATTAGAATGAGCACCTCATTTGTTAGCTGTAGAACAAACAATTGGCTCATTACCTATGATTTTTCTTCATGAAGTTCTATAAAGGTAGAGGTAGGGGAAAGCAGTTACCAGCCAAAGTGCAAATGAGAATAAAAAGATAAAACCTCTCACTGCTCTTTTCAAATCTCTTTGAAATAGTGGTGGTGGAGGAGTTGCTTCCTAGCCTGGTAACTGGGCTGTCAGTAATTTAGAGTAAAAATACTCTCCCAGCATGACTGTGACTAACTTCTTAAAAGACGGGTTCCCAACCTATGGCCCGTGGCCCCATTTCATGTGGCCTGCCCATGCATACGTAAACACGGTTACATCAGCTGTAAATGCGCCTGCGGCTGTTGTAAATGTGGAAGCAGGCACCTTTACTTCTGCTGCTGGGGTGTGTGGTCTGGCCCACTCAGTTGTCTGGGGTGTGTAGTCAGGCCGACAGTGTAAAATGGTTGGAAACCCCTGTCTTAAAGTATCAATAACATGCTACATAGTAAAGGTAAGATGTAGCTTGACTGTCAAAATGAATATGAGTGTGTGAATTATAGATTCCTTTGTTGTCAGTTTTCTTTGCTCAAAATGCTAACTTTCCTTTGTCAGATAACTTGAATCCCTTGGTTATTTATATATTTCTAGATGACCTATTATTTACATTTTGAAATCTGATGGCCAGTATTCTCCACAGCTAAATGTGTCCTTGTACACCACAGATTTGCAACGTTATCATTTTAACATTAGCTTTCACTCCTCTCATTGATATAGTTTCAGTATCTTTCCCCATACCTTCCAACACTGAATTTGCCTTTTCCTGCTCTGCAATAGGGAGGTGGTTTGAATCTAATGCTCTTTCAAGGAAACAAAAACCAAGTGTTGTGGTGCCATTTTAACCAAAACTAGCTTTTAAAATTCTAATCCAGTACTTCAGACATATCCTGTGAGATCTGAAGAAGTGCACTGTAACCCACAGAAACGCATACTAAAATAAATCTATTAGCCTTAAAGACATTGCTAGTATTTGGTTCTAACTCTTCTTTTGTTTTAGTCTTTCCTGGAAGAAACTAACATGCCTACCTTTATCTCGTGATTGTTTCTGTCAGTTAAACAGTGACACAGTCCCCACAAATCTGCTTCAAAGAATCAAGGGATTCACCAGCACAGCGGGGGGCGGGGGGTGGGGGCGGGCGGGCAGTGCTGCAATAGGAAACAAGAACTAAGAAACATGTTCTGTTTCCTAGTTCTGCGGGTGAACATGTCTTCTCTTCCCGTTCTGCTGGTGGAAACCTCCAAAGAGACTTGGGCAGCAGAAGCTCAACTTTAATTACAGAAGTTCAGTGCTAAATAGTGAAGTGACATATTCAATTACTTTGCTACTGTGACACAAAGATATATCTTTTGAGTAGTTACAGCAAGCTCAGATCTCATAATCACATATGGGATATTGACATTTTTGTTTTGTTTTGTTCCAAATGGATATAATTTTACACTGACTTAAAGTGAATCTTATCTGACAGCGTGTCACTCAACCACCACTCTGAAGAGATCTTTCTTACAATTTAGACATCTTGCAACCTTTATGAATGATGACTAGTAGAATACTGTAGTTAAAAATAGAGAGAGAGAGAGAAAAATGGAGCCTCTATGCCAGGAGTACTCAACCTTTTAAAGCCGGGGGCTGGGTCATGCTCCCTCAGACAGCTTCGGAGGCCAAATAGCCATTTTGCCCTTCCTCTACCACATGGCACTTCCTAGTGTGGTAGAGGTGGTCGGGGGCCACATGAAATGGTGCCGTGGACTGCATTCGGCCCACAGGCCGCAGATTGACAATCCCTGCTCTATGCTGTCATTTCCCCTAATCCTTGTGGAGCTCTCTCATTTCTAGTAGCATTTAGTATCTGTCTCTTTCTCCATGGTCATCCTAACTTGCCTCAGTTGGATACTTAGTACAGGACCAACAATCTAAGACAGGGATGGCCAAACTGTTCAGGCTGCGGGCCAGTCATGTGGTAGAGTGAGCCGGTCACAGGGTTTCCTCTCACTGAAAGTGGAAGTAAAACATGCCCACACATGCACATAACACTGCTATAAATGCACCAGTGGATGTTGTAAACGCATTTATGACAGCTGCAGGTAATTTATGGCAGTGTTTTGTGCATGTGTGGGTGTGTTCTACTTCCACTTCCGGGAGTGGCGAGGGCATCACAGGCCAGATGGAATGGCACCATGGGCTGGATCTAGCCCATGGACCATAATTTGGGCACCCCTGAGCTAAGAGATACTTGCTATCCATACTTGATCTCCATCATTGAAATGTAAATCATAAATCATATTAAGATATAAACTACAAACTATATAAATAAAAATTTATTCTTGGGTCACTATTGTATTCAGAATTTTAGGAGATGGCTTGTCTTTATATATTTACTAGCAGAGATTGCCTGGCAGTGCTGAGCTGTTTTAAACTGTTTTGGAAGGTTGGGGGTTTTTTTTGGTTAATGTTTGTACAAATGAGGTTAGTCTGTAACTGTGTTTTTTAAAATGTTTATTTATACACACGGGCTGTTATAAACTGTGATCAGCTTTTTTGGGTTTGTTTTTGTGGATTAAAAAAGAGGAAAGGATGATATATTTTTTTAAAATTATTTTTTTAAACCAAATAATGTTTAAGTATGTGAATTTTTTAAATAGTTGTACCTTGGATAATAATTTTAAAAATGTGAAAGTACATGTTTTTTTACATTCAATGTTTTTAAACTGTTTAGATGTTTTGGGTTTTTTTGAGTGAAAACTATACACAGGATTTTAGAAATGTTTTTATTTTATTATTTTGTGATTTGTTTGTGATTTGTGTGAATGTGTGATGTAATGTTATGTTTTTGACTGTTTTATCTCTTGTGGCCTCTGGGTGGGGCTATTGAGTATTTCTTTTACTTTGACTGTTTTTTCTCTTTTGGCCTCTGGATGGTGCTTCTTCCGGTATGTAGTCTCTTTCTTTCCTCATTTCAGTTCCGGCCGTCATGGAGATAGGACATGCTGGTAAGTTGGCTGGTTTAATTTCTTTTGTGGGTTTGTTTTGTTTTTCTTTTTTGGTGTTTTTCTGTGTGTTTTTTCTGTTTGTTATTTTGGGTTTTGGTTAATTTTGGATGTTTTTGTTTTTTTAATTAATGGTTTATTTATTTTAATTAATTTGGTGTTTGTTTGTGTTTTTTAGTTTTGTTTCTCTTTCAAGGGGGGGAGGCACTGGTGCCTTGGCCCCCTCTTGAAAGCAAAACACTTTTTTCGGTAAGTAAAGTCAGCGGGAGGATCGCCATCTGCTGGCTTTCCTTCCCTGGGAATGGGTTCACTTTCAAGGGGGGGTGTCAAGGCACCAGTGCCTTGGCCCCCGCTTAAAAGCAAAACACTTACTCGTAAAGTAAAGGCAGCGGCCGGAACGCCGTTCGCTGCCTTACCTTTGTAGAGGAATTGTTTTGCTTTCAAGGGGGGAAGGCATCAGTACCTTTCCCCCCTTGAATCCCCCCTGTATTTGTGGTTTTTTCCACCCCGGCTCAACTTTTCTTGGCGGGGTAGCATGGAGGAGAGGGAGTGCCTTTTCTCCCCGTTTCTCCGTGAAAGAAGGCTGGCGGGTGTTTGCGTGGCTGTGAGGCACTGCATCCGCCTGCGGCGGACTTGCCCTCATGTTGTGCTTTTTATTTTTATTTTTCACGCGGCGGCCTTCTTAGCATTCTGCATGCTCATTGCGCGCAGGACTCTGGGGCTTGTAGTTATGGGTTTGTGCAGCGTTTTTTTTTCCTGCGGCTCCATTTTGATTGGCCGCGGTGCATTTCCGAACATTCCTTTTGCTCATACCTCTCAGCCTGATTGGCTCTGGTGCGGCATGGCGCAAGGAACATTGGGAATTGCAGTTCTTTTCTTTTGCTTGTGTTCGGGGGGCTCCTGCTCCACTGGCGCATTTTCTCAACTCCCCAGTTACCTCTGTACCCAGTTTGGGCGAGTGCACGAATGCTCGGTATGGGCTAGTAGGGCCTGGCTAAGGATCTTTTGTCAAATTACAATGGTTAACACATGATTTTATAGGTATAGATTCCTTTCTTACCACAAATATTTAAGAAAAAGGCCAATCCTGAATATCAAGTCAGTATCATGGAAATTTGCTGATTACAATAACAGCAAATTTTCTTCTCCTTTTAAGGACACAAGAATAATTTCAAGCTATGGATGCCCCCCCCCAGTCAATCAATCAATCAATCAATCAATCTCTCTCTCTCTCTCACACACACACACACACACCAGTGTTTCCTGATCTTTGGTTTCTGGACTTCAATTCCCAGAAGCCTAAGTTAATTCCCCAAAACACTGATCAGCCAATGTACTGATTTAGGTTTCTGGGAATTGAAGCCCCCAGTGGGGCTTGTGCCCCATGTTGGGAACCTCTGCTCTAAAGACTAATTCTGCACATACTGTGTGAAATAGAAACAGTGCCTGTGCCTCTTCTTATATCATTGCGTAGTTCTACTGAGAGACAAATAAGCGTTTGTCTGCTCACTTTTGTGCAGTAGTTCCCAACTTTTTTTTTGTCCATGCCCCACCTAAGCATCTCTAAAATCCTGATCCCACCCCCCAAGTGACATATAATTCTTATTATTCAAAAAGTGAACTATTCACGTGGAGGAAGCCTAAAAGGCCATTCACTGTTAATAACTCATTCACAAATTGCCCCCCTTAAAAATCAAATTGCTTCCCTTTGGGGCATGTGCCCCACATTGGAAACCATGGCTTTAGTGACTACTCATATTATTTTGTAAAAGAATCTGAGGTAAATTGTTCCATTTTCTGTGTTAATTAGACCCTCTTGCAAGTAGCTCACTAGCAAAGCATTCACCAATTTCTCTGTTGTTGTGCCTTGTTGCATCCCAGAAAAATGGGGGTGGGCTAAAAAGACCACCAACAAGGAGGTATTTCCTATATTTTAAAGAGGAGTGTTGAAGAATGACATATATGAGTGACCTAATAAGACTGGCTTGATCATGGTTCAGTTTGGATTGTGGAGAAAGTCTGATATTTTGCTATGATTTAAGACACCATTTAAGACTAAAATAATACACCTAAGCTACTGTGATATTCAGGACAATTTTAAAATTTAAATCATATGGAATATTTTTTGGAAGGACCCACCCTCTGGCCAAAGTCACTGGTTATACTGTTGGATAAATGTCTATTATTATTATTATTATTATTATTATTATTATTATTATTATTATTATTATTATTATTATTATTATTATTATTATTATTATTATACCCCACCCATCTAGGAGATTTTCCTACTCCGGGTGGCTAACAACAGAAAACTCACACATTAAAACAATTAAGTGTGTGTATGCACTGGGCATCACGACAAAAGCTCTCTTTCTCTTTTTAAAGGTACTGTTCTTTTTTGTGGAAAACCCTTTTAGCTATTACAACTATAAGAAGTATTTTAACATGCACTGCTCTCTTGATGTGTCCTAGGACAAAACTTGGTTCTTGCCAAAATCCCAATTTCATATCTTGCCCCATATATTCCAAGAACAGAATTTCCCACTCCATTTAAGCATCCACACATCCATGTGTGTGTGCAGGCTCATATCCATTTGCATATGTGTGTTCAATGGTAGCATAGGAAGTTGTATTAACGCCATTATTTCAACAATTAGGTTCACACTCATTTTTTAATTCAAAACTCATCCTCCCACCCACAGAGATGCTAATGTTAAGAAGGGAAAAAAGATTATTAAATAAATCTTACCTTCTTGTAGAGACTTCTCAGGTCTCTGTACTGCCACATGCTATTTAAGACCTGAGATGCTGCCTTTACCACTTTTGGTGAGTGCCTATTTGGGAGAAAGGGGGTGGGGGAGAGAATGACAATTGAAAACCTCAAAAAACAGCCTAATGTTCATTAAGTCAACCAGTACTTTATGAGATGAATCAGTATGTTGTGAGATTTTTGCTTAGTTATTAAGTGAATACTGAGGCTTCTTTGGTCAATGTGCCGTATATTCATCCCTTTTAAATAGTAAAGGTCGCTCTTGCTCGAAAGCCAGTTGTATCTGACTGGGCTAAAAATTTACCCCATGAAAAATTTTGACCATTCTCTTGCAATGTAATAGAAAAGACATTCCCTTCATAATGAAGGTCAAAAGAGAAGAGATTTTAGAGAAATTTTCATGGGTGAAGTTCAGAATTCTTGTTCTTCTCTTACTTATTTGATGGCTGGCAGGTATGTGCGTGTATGTTTTGGCTTTCATTCTTGGGTCATCTCTGTAGCAGCCCACCCCAGCTTCCTACCCTTCCGGTAAAGCCTGGGTAACCTCTTCCACAAAGTTGGCTGGACCATGTAGTGGTTCAGTAATGGTTGGGAGTTTGAGTTCCCACTGTGCCTCTGGCTCATGTAAAGAGGCTAGCCACATATAGCAGACTTCCTCTGTCCAGACAGTCATGTTTCTGTAATAAACAGACAGTGAAGCAGGGTGGGACCAGGATACTCCCCTGAATGGTAGCAAGTTCCACATTAGAGTGTGTAGGTCTAACTTTGACCAGAATATCACTTTTGGTACATCAGACAAGAAACCAAACCAAACTACAGTAAATACAAACAAAAAAAGAAGTCAGAAACATTTTGGCACCTTAAAGACTAACAGCTATATTTTAATGTAAACTCTTGTGGATCAAATCCACTTCCTCAGACATAAGAGTGAGATAACTCTTCCTCTTAAGTCTGGGGAAGGGGCATGATCCACAAAAGCTCACATTAAAATATAGCTGTCTTTAAGCTGTCACATCTTTTTTGTATGTGTTTTTGTTTTTACTTTTGTTTTGATTTGTTTGCTACCACTTCAAACATTTTTTAGTATGGTTTGCAAAGGCAAATCTGCATTTCCTCTGAGAGTTTTCACAGTCTCGCTTCCCCATAACCCATGGTACTTCAATGCTTCCATTTCTAACACCCACCTTGAACTCTGCAGTCTAAATATCTCTTATCTTTCAGAATGTTACGTTTTCTCAAAACCTAGTCTCCACCATGAGGCAAGACCACCCTCTGCTCCCAGCTCATGTCGGAGTTGCTAAGAAATCAGTTAAAGTACATTCAAAAATGGGAAACTAAATCAGCCTGTTTCCAGATGCTTCTTCTCAGTCACTCAACCCTCTTTCATGTCATCAACTCCAGACACTTTGCAAGATTATCCACTTACTATCCTGTGCCAGTTCTCCATCAACTGTCAAATTTACTAATGCATAATAAACTACAGTATTCTAGGAAATCATTAAAGTACTAATTAAATTATAGCTAATAGGCATGAGATGATTTGCAGAACGTACTTGTCTCCTTTACTTTTGGAAATGCCAACAAGCTTTTCAATTCCTCCTGCGTCTCGTAAGGCCTTGGCGTTCTCCATGTTTTTTGTGATGACTTCATGTAAGGTGCAGCAAATTGCAGTAACAGTATCATCTGACATGGCCTTGCTTGCCGAACTGTTACTGTTATTACCTCCTGGAAGCCGGTGAACCAGGTCCCGCATGGCATACTTGCCTGTCGGAAAAAACAACAACAGAGAAATCCTCAGTAGAAGCAATGAACAAAGGAGTTTGACAAATGGAAGATAAGCCAAAATGAGGTTAGGTATCACATGGTGGGGCATTGGTAAAGCACTCAAAAAGATAAACACTATAGGATGAATCCAACTAAAGTCTCTCTGTGGTCTGTCTGGAAACTGAGACTATACTCTTCCTGTTGCAGAATCCAACAATTCTCAAGAATCCTTAGGAGAGGAAATTCAAGGGGAGATCTGGGCAGGGGAGGGGAAATCACAAACAATCACTTCCCTCTCCATTCTGTTGACAAAAATATCAACTGGATCAAATATCCTTCTTTTGCAGAAAAGACACCAATTTGCACAATCTGTAAAATTTACAAATTAGTCAACATTTGGAATAGAAAGGATGGAGCTGTGCAGAATACATATTTGCATGACGGACAGTACTGTCATCATCATATTCCACACATCAATCATAAAGTAAGTACAATATGCAAGATATCAATGAAAGCAATGAATTTCTCTAGCAACAAAACACAGAACTGATATTTTGTTCTAAATATTTGTAGGCCACTGTAAGGCAGCAAAAGACCCATTTCTGCATCAGATGGCAATCCTGAAGTACACTACATGCAACAGGCAGACTGGAAATACACTCTATATTGGCATTAGTAAAAAACAGATGGCCCTTAATAATCTGTTAAATCTCATGTTCATGAAATATCTATTCATGTCTATAAGATTGCTACATAAGAGTACTGCAAATGATATTGAGTGGCAAAGTAAATCAACATTCTACAAAACAGTTCTAAAAATGGGGGCGCACTAAACACAAATTTATAACTTTGGATCAGGATGAAGCTTGGCACAGTAGGAATAGACAGACTGATGTTGTTCTGTGCCAAATTTGGTGACATTTGATGAAATAGTATTAAAGCTATGATTTTCTAACTACAGAAGTGATTTACTCCCCTGTTCAGACAGATCCAATCTTGTTCTGCAGCATATACAGAAACTGGTGGAATATATTTCAAATGCCAAATTTTTAAAATCTTAAAATTATATTAATTATCTTAGCTCAATTTTAAATAATTTGCTGTAGTTGTGGAAATATTCAAAACAATTATACTGATTCTTTTAGCAACACCCCCCCCCCTCATGTTAAGGCACATTATCTTAGTAATACTATCCAATGCTTTTGTTGTACATGTTATTTTAGAGGATTGTAATTTAGGCTTCTGGTAATTGAAGTCACCCTGTAGGGTGTGGGCCACACATTGGGAACCACTGGTTTAGGGGCTTGCTATCCATGAAGTGAATGGGGTCAGTGCTGTATTTGTTATGTAAGTTTGGTATCCTTTTTCCTCCTAGCAAAATGGGCACATTATTGCATGGAAATTTCAGGCCATTCCCTGGTGTTTTGAATCATGGATACAGAAGCACAACATCCCACATTCATAAATCTGAGGTTTTTTTAAAAAAACAACAACAACTAAGAACTGAATGTTTTATATACTACCTTTCACTGCCAATGCAGACCAGGTAGATTTATAAAATAAAATGCTAAAGTAAAAAGAAATTAAAAAAGACTAAAAACAATAAAATGATAAGCAAATGAGACTATCCAAGACTACCAATGGTCTTTTCAGTCTGTCTGGACTGTTCCTGGTTTCATTTTCTGACTGCATGGAACATCATAACGAAAACAGGTTGGCAAAACATCCCCTCCTGCCCTAATCTATCCTGCTAACTGCAACCAGATATGGGTGGGGAAACAGAAGTCTGCTTCTGCAAACAGATCTGTTTTACAGAATTGGGATAAACTAAAAGAAGAAATACAAATAATCCAGCATAAGAATAAATAATTTGAAACAGTCCAAAGAAACCTTTCTCTTGGTTTTGACCATTACTCTCAAATTGCTCTGAAATTACAAAAGTACTTGAAATACAAATATTCAGTTTTATGTACTTAAAATCTGATATCCATTAGAATATTTATTTAAACAATGATAAACAGATGATTTACTTCAATCTGTTAATGTGGAACAGAGTTCTGTGAGGAAAAATGGTAGATGCTTACTCAAAGGATCTAGGCTCAAAAACTATCCTTGAACTTGAAGCACCCCTGACGTCCTGGGCTGAGGCAAGAGAGAGAAGACAATGTGCTGTAATCCTGCACCACAAAATAAGCAACCTTAGTGTTTCACAGGAATCACTGCATGTTAGTGGTCACAGTGCTGGATTGGCAATTAGGAAATCCAAATCTCCACTGAGCTGTGAATTTCACTAGGTAAGCATTGGACCAGTTGCTCTCCCTGCATGACTTACCTCACTGAATTTTTGTGAGGACAAACTGATTTGAAAATACTGGAGGAAAATCTGAATATTGTTGTATCTAATGAACATATTGTATAATAATTTGTATTGTCAGCGCTGGTGAGTTGTGAGTGAATGAGGTAAGGTGGTCTGTTGGGGCCCCAACAACTGCTTCATGACTCCTACCTCCATTAGTCTGTCATTGTTGTTCAGAGATGTCTGCCCAGATCATTTTGGGTGGATATGGGGCCCTGTGTATATCAGTCATAGTTAATTTTAAAGTAAACATTTGTACAAACTCCCTTTAATCTGTATATAAACATTTACTTTCAGTAACTTAAAGGATTTGAATAATTGACTAAATATGTGTCTGTATGAAACTTTATCGTCCAAGGTTTACTGGGAATGTAAGACTGGAAAAAATCAGAAAGGTAACCTCAGAATAGCAGTCATCTGAAAAAATACAGTTGTAAACGTGAATTTCTGATGTTACAAAATGAAGTTATTCAACACCATGGCTATTTTAGTGTAATTCCAGGGGTCACAATCAGTCTTCTATTGTTTCTCTGCCCTTGTCCCAACTGTTATTATAATAGCTATTAAAAGTTAAGCAAAATGTAATTGCATTTTTTATTAGAATCTATAGAATGTTTTCAAGCACAGGACACCCTCATGGCTGACAGGTTTCTTTCTAGATTAGACATTCTTAAAGTAAGAACTGGAGCTGACAGTGGCTTGCAGTTATCTTTCAAATAAAACAGATTTCAGCTCCATTTTCCTGGCAAAAAGTTGATTTATGGTAGAAATCACCTTGGGAGAAAATTATAAACTTAGGAAGAAATTATATATGGCATATACTGCTGAAAGCACATAGATGTGCCTTCTGAAATACACCGAGCTCCATCTGAAAAGTTGATCAACTCCTTGACTGGATGAGTGTATATTGTTTCATAATTATTGCAAGGATTTCCACTCTTTTATTTAATGAAAGAATAAGGCTAAAAAGATTAATATAAAAACAATACCCAAAATTTTACTGTTAAATACCACATAAATAAATTTGCCAGCTAAATTGCTAAATTTGAGCACAGTGAGTACACTAGTGACTTCATGTGCAACTCTGTCACTGCTAGAGGACTTTGGAGCATATGACATCCAGCTAGCAAACTGACTTCCATTTCATATTGCAATAATATGCTGCCTTCTTTCTGTTATCAGGAATAAAAGGCACAAAAAAGCTGGGGTGGGGTGGGGATTAAGAGGAAAGCAAAAAGAAGAAAAAGGTAAACTCAAATTACAAAGTTCTTATAATGACCAGTATAAGAAAGAAATAGAAGATGAGAGTAATTCCTGAACAGAAGGCAAGACCCTGCTTCCCTCCAAATGGTCTGTTCCCAGCTGATAAGACTGAGTACTGCCAGGTAACAGCTAAAGGGTGGATGGAGGAGAATGACAGAACTGAGTTCTTATGAGAGCCATGTATGTGTGTTTTCCCACGAGAAAGAGATATGTGGGAACACTGTTGTTGATTTGAGCACTGCACAAAAGGAGGAAGAATGAACAGGCATGTGGCCAGACACTGGCAATAGGAAAACAATATTATCTAGGAATCCATTATGCACAAAAAATTGGGTATATGTAAAAGAAGAAGGAGAAGGAGAGAAATGAAGGAAAGAAAAAGCAACCACTTCCACTTGTATTAGTATAACATCTACTAATGTTATAGGTGACAATAACAATGACATACCCAGTAGATTCTAGCAGTGCTCTAAATAAGGATGGGAAATGTGTGGCTGCTTGGATATTGGTGACTGTGAATTTCATAATTCCTTAACTTTATTTTTGGCTGGCTGGGGACAACAGGAGTTGGAATTCAGCAATGTCTGATGTGCCATGTATCCCTGCATACTTCCACTCTATAGCCTATAGCAGGGGTTGGCAACCTTTTAAAGTCATGCTCATTCAGACAGTTGAGGGGGCCGGACTGGTGGTTCCCCCTCTATAAATGCTGCTGTAAATGTGTCCATGGCCACTGCCAGTGGCTGGAGCAAGTGTGTGGGCCAGATGATTTGGTGCCACGGGCCGTAGGTTACCAATCCCTGGACTGTTGCTTGCTCACTCTGCCTTGTGCCTACACACAATGCTCCCTTCTTGTCAGCAATTTAGGTTGGAACAACAACATCATTTCAGAACCAGAGGTTTTAGATTGGTCTTCATTTCTAATTATCGGTAATCATAATGTAGGAATGCCAGGCCAAAATCTATTTAATCTGTGGTCATTTAATTTCATCTGACATGTCACTGCAGCAAATAATTGTTTTAATGTCTAGCAATTTCCAGCTACTATAGTTTCTTCCCCCATTCTGCTTTGGCTGTTAAGAGCTGACAGAAAGCACACAGTGGATAAAAGCTATTATTATCTCTCCTGACATTTAACTTTTATTTATCTATTATCTGTATTAAGGTAAAAATGGAAAGTAAGGACTAGAATCACAGGCCCTTTGTATTTTTCTGTAAACATGTATCAAAAAGATAGCTTATACTCCTACAAAGATAATATGACAATAGTGAATAGGTGGGAACAAAAAGTATTACAAAAAAGATTGTGTTCCATATGAAATTCTGTGATCTGTGGGCAGTAGATGGCTAGTGTGTGCTGAATGTTTTGTACGAATCAGGGCACAGAGGAATGCTGATGTGCGTTAGAAATAGAATACAGTAATACCTCATACGACG
The DNA here is from genome assembly GCA_035047345.1 of Bradypodion ventrale. Classification (NCBI taxonomy): domain Eukaryota; kingdom Metazoa; phylum Chordata; class Lepidosauria; order Squamata; family Chamaeleonidae; genus Bradypodion; species Bradypodion ventrale. The sequence goes on from JAWDJE010000004.1 coordinate 194,327,329, forward strand.
TCGGATCCATACAACGTCACCCAATTCTTGGGAAAAAGGTGCCTCATACAACGTCGCTGGACATTGTATGAGGTATTAGGGCCCCCGGCGTGTCAAAAGACTCTGAAGTTGGCTGCCGCTGCCTCCTCGCCTCAGCCCTCTCCCCGGTCCTGCTTGGCCACGGGAGTTTGGACTTGCAGCACTGTTTTGTTGCTCTTCTCTGGCTCCCTGTCTCATCCAGGGGGCCATGCCATCGGCTCCCGGGAGTGGAGACAGGTGGGAGACACTGCTGCCCCCCCACAGCTGACTTCGCTCTCTGGGCTGGCCTGCTCAGAGAGCAGAAAAGGCAGGAGAACGGCGTCACCGCAAGAGGCTCCCTGTCTCGCCCGGGAGCCCATGGCATCAGCTCCTGGGAGTGGAGCCGATGGGTCTCCGGCTCTCCGGGCGGGCCAGCCCGGAGAGCGAAGTCAGCTGCGGGGGGTGGCAGTGTCTCCCATCTGTCTCCACTCCCAGGAGCCGATGGCATGGGCTCCAGGGCGAGACAGGGACCCTCTTGCGGCAGCGGCATCCTCCTCTCTTTTCTGCTCTCCGGGTGGACTAGCCTGGAGAGCAAAGTTAGCTGTGTGTGTGTGTGTGTGAGGGGAGGGGGCGGCAGCGTCTCCCACCTGTCTCCACTCCCGGGAGCCGATGGCATGGGCTCCCGGGCAAGACAGGGAGCCTCTCGCGGCAGCGGTGTCCTCCTCTCTTTTCTGCTTTCCGGGCCTGCCAGCCTGGAGAGCGAAGTCGGCTGTGTGTGTGTGTGGAGGGGGGGTGCGGCAACGTCTCTTACAATGTACAGTATCGCTATGGGAACAATGTTATACAAAGCATCTGTGGCAATAATTTGGACATTGTATGAGGTATCGCGGCTAGGATTTTGCATGCCTCATACAAAGTCGGAATTTATACAACGTCCTAACTTGTGGAACCAAGTTTGGACGTTGTATGAGATATTACTGTAATACTGTAGCACAATTTTGCAGCTGACCAGGGGACATCACAAAGGGCCTGGGGTGCAACATTGGGTGGAGAATGTGACCTGTGACTAACACAACCCACATGGCTACAGAAGATACAGTAATTCACTAACAGTTCAGAGATAGAGGAGGGGGCAGATACAATCTCCCCGTATAGCAATGGAATCGTATAATAATTAGGTTTTGGGGGGAAATGGCATCCCGGATAGCAATTTTCCTATGGAAAAAAATCGTGCAACAATTTTTCAATGGGAAAAACCACTTAGCAAAAAGCATAATTGTACGACGCATCCCATAGGGAAAATCACTATATGATGCATGCATCATATAGCAATTGTTTCATACAACAACGTACATGCAAAAAACTAGATGGGGAAGCCCTCATAGATTCAGTATGAAGCAAACATTATCTTTGGTGCAGCACTGCAAATAAATACATGGTAATAAATAATCTTATTCTAGGTGATGGAAGTGAAGACTCTTCGATCAATTTAATTAATTTAATTTAATTCTCACACTTGTATGCCACCCAATACAATAGTACAACGGCCTCTCCACTCTGGCCACAGGCAAGTCCGAGGGCGGTGGTGGCAAAGTCCTGCCATGCACCACTGTAGCAGCCTTTTTGTGCCCTAGGGCAGGGTCCAGATGCCAACGGTGGTGGAGGGTCCCATCACCAATTGCTGCAGCAGCCTCTTTGCCCCGGCCACAAGAAAGTCCTGGGGTGGTGGTGGAGTCCTGCCACCATAGTGGCCTTTTGTGTCCTGGTATGGGGTGGGGCCCAGGACACCATTGGTGGTGGAGGGTCCCAACACCTGGCACCGTAGCGGCCTCTTTACCCCAGCCGCAAGAAAGTCCGGGGTGGTGGTGGTGGAGTCCTGCCGCCATAGTGGCCTTTTGTGTTCTGGCTCGGGGCAGGACCCAGGATGCTGGCAGTGGTGGAGGGTCCCATCACCTGTCACTGCAGTGGCCTGTTCGCCCTGGCCGCAAGAAAGTCCAGGGGTGGCGGCAGAGTCAATTCCTTATCCTCATCGGTTTTGGCTATTTTGATTACACAGAATAGCTCAGGTTGTGATAGATTCCTCTGTTACCACAAGAAAAGTGGAAAGGAGATTTTCTTTTCTCTCCTTAATTTCAGCAAAGTGAGCAAAGCAAAACTTGTGTTCACACATACAGCAAACACTGCCTGTTAAAAAAAGGGCAACAACTCAACTTGACACAAAATGCCTGTGAATGCAACCTTCTTTTCCTATTTCTATTTCCCTTCTGTTAGAAGCAGCTTGCATTCTGCAGCCTACTTTCCCCAACTCAACTCAAGTTGGAGACACTTTGCTGCTGTCATCCAGCCGGAGCTTCATCTCCCAGCCAGGAACTTTGAAGGGAAGCTAAGTGCCCCCACTTGCACTGCTTTGCAGGCACCAGGATGAGTAGGAAGACACACAATCCCTTCTCTTTGACAGAGCTTTTAACTGTTTTTGCACACTCAGAAGCCAATAAGGAGATGACTCCATAATCCTACTTTGCTCTGCCATGGGGAAAAAAATAACTAGAGATATGGGGCTGGTCAACTCCTCCCTCTCTAAGCTCAAGGTTATTTATCTAGGATTTTGCATGCAAGAACGAGGACCAAGAAATGCAACTGGGCATCTTCTCTTTTGGCATCTGATCAGGTGGCAGTGGCAAAGTTGCCAGAGAGAAGAAGCTTGGCTCATAGCATGCAGGATGAAAAAGATGATCAGTAGCAGCTGTTCTCTGTCTAGACTTCTCTTTTCTGTATGCTGAGAAGTCAGCAAAGGCTTTGTACAACTCTGGTGTACTACCCTGAGACAGATGGCTGGCCAGCTGCTACGTTGCCAACCTCAATGCTGGATGGTGGTATTATCTCAGGCTCTGAATGCAAGAGTGGATGCCAAGAATCCAAACTCCCATTCCTGCAACTAGCTTACCACCCTTGTCATCTCCTTCTGACCTCAGTTCTTGGTTACCTCCTGAAATATGAAAGGCACCAAAGAGAGTGAAAGCAAGTTTTAAAGAGCAACAGTTTGTGCTCATCACTTCATTTCCTTAGGGATATTAATTGCAAAAGCCACTGGGCACCTTAAGAGAAACAGAAGGAAATGACAGCTAGTGGCAAGAACAGATGTTTGGACTCTTGTCCTAATGTCAACTAAGCTATATATTAAAGCATGTTTCTGCAATGACAACTGTGCTGCAGATCAGACGTTCAAAATATAACATGGCTCGCTGGATACCTAAAGAAGTACCAATGTGTATCATATTTCACTCATCAGTTTGTAAACATCAAAAATGAGTTCATTTCCAGAAGTGGGTACAAGACATATTTGCACAGAGACATTTTAATCTTTGACATAGGCCTATTATCTCATGGCCTTGTAAGTAGCAGGCAGCTGTGGATTTCATCCACTCCACAGCTACTTCTGCTATGCTGAGATGGGCTGGATGAATTGAATCATACCTGTCAACCATCCCGATTTGGCCGGGATTACCCCGTAATTCGGCGCTGATTTGCGCCATTTCACGACCCACACTGCCAAAACCCCATAATTTTGCAGCGGGGGAAAGGAGGCACTGCGCAGCCCATCTGCGCAGGTCATGTTGCACGCATGCGTGGAAGGGCTCTACACTTCCGTAGCTCCCTTCCACGCATGTGCAGAAGGCTATGCCGCCTGCGTAGAAGGCTACGCAAGTGGCGTAGCCCTCCACACGCATGCGTACAATGTGACATGTGCAGACCCGGTCTGCGCAGGTCCCGGATTCGACGGAGCCGCGGTTGACAGGTATGAATTGAATGCATGCTGGTGCCAAGCACTCCCTGTTGACTAGCATTTCACCTGCCACTGCAAAAGCTCTAACACTCTCCTTGCAGTAGCACAAAAAATTAAAATAAATAAAATAAAAAATGACAGCCAAATGGCTCAGAGTTCTGCATATGGTCGCTGCAGCTGATATTCAACATTCATAAAATGGAAACAGACTCATCACATGTCAAGAGAGGCATAAGAAGTGGCCTTATGTCTGGAATATTCATAGAGTGACCAAAAAGAGCTGAAATATCTAAAAATCTGAGTAGGCCACTTGGGATGTACATGAAAATATTAACAAAAAAGCAGGTATGCAGGCTAAGAAACAGGAAGGAGCAATGAGTTAATTTTATCTACTGTACGGGTGCAGTAATGCCATGCCATACAGAAATAGCAATGCCCCTTCAGAAGCTATCCTTACAACATATAAGGAATCAATATATGCCTGAAATTTATAGAACTGGTATTTCTGTATATCAAACAATAAATCACAAATCAAGACTACCATGGAGAAAGAATGTAGATGGCTGACCCATGACTTCAAAAATACCTGTACCAATATTTATGGTGACACTGGTGGGGGAAAAATATGCCATTCTGATTTAATCACTCTATGACTCTGTATTTGGTGTACATAAGCTCATGCCTTGCCATTTCATTCCTATGTCTGATGAAGTGGTCTTGCTTTACTAAAGCTCACATTAAAAATACAACAGTTAGTCTTTAAAGTGCTGCACTGTTTCTGTTTTTTGCTTTTGCTTCCTAATATGCCGAAACAACTATAATATAGTTTCAAATGTCAGGGTGGGAAAAATTGGGTTTCAAAAGCTAATTTGTTAATGCTAAAATTTAGAAATGGGGACATTAATTCCATGCTCTTAATGTTGGGAGATGAAAGTTTAATTTATTCAGTTGGCATTGATTAATTTGTTAATTAAATGGTTACTTCTGAAACAGTGGGACTTACAAAGAGCAGCACACGGGTTGTTAGAGTTGACCTCTTGTGGCATATTTGCAGACAGCTCTCTATGTGGCTAACAGCGTTTAATGAGAGAAAACCTTATTAACATGACACAAACTGATGATATTATGGTCTTTAAAGCAATAAGCAAGCCAGCAAGCAAATAAATAAATAGGTTTTAATGAATTAGAATTAATGGATTATTTCCCAGCTCGGAACATGCTGCAACCAGTGGTCTATTTGGTAGAGTCTATTCTGGGACGTGTTCACTTTTGAAGTCTTACTATGGAGCTGAAAATTCAGTCAAAATTTTATGGAATGAATTAAGTGATCCAATTGCACCTTTGTCCTAAACTTTCAAATTGCACACATTATAAAACAGTTTATTGTGTCACAGTTAGACTGATCTATCATCACTTCTTTGCCCTGCCTAAGAATTCAATTCTGTTTCTTCTATATTTATAATAATAATAATAATAATAATAATAATAATAATAATAATAATAATAATAATAATAATAATAATAATAATAATAATAATAATAATAATAATAATAATAATAATAATAATAATAATAATAATAATAATAATAATAATAAAAAAAGTCCCTATTAGACAATTTTCATGGGCAAACCTATCAAAAGAAATACATGTATTTATAATATTTATGTTACTCCATTATGTGACTTAATATATATGATGTTACTCCATTATGTGACTTAAATAAAAGTGACATTAGACTATAGGTAATAAATAACAAACTGCTTTATACTATATAAACTGTATAAAACTAAACATTAATTTTAAAACAAACATCTGAACAATTTATATATTCAATTGCACCAGGGGTCGCCCTTAGAAAATCTTCTCTATTGCCCACATATGCTCTAAGACTAAATTGTCTTATATGTTGCATAGTTTGTTGTGGTGCCCCGCACTCACATGCTGATAATGGTAGTTTCCCCCATTTATGCAAAAAGTCCACACATCTACTGTGCCTTGTACATCTTCTATTAAGGCTAGCCTATATTTTGTGAAGTTGATCAAAACCGGGTGGTGTTTCAGTTACACGTTAAAAGTTCTGGTGTGGTGCTTTTTTCAACCATTCTCTTCTCTATGTGTCCTGCAGGTTGAACTTTTAATTGCCTCTAATAGTGGTGCTGGATAAAGGTGAATGTCTTGAGCAGAGTCTGTTAATATTCAGATTTAATATGTAACATTTTTATGGTAGTTCTGGATTCTGAACTATTTTGCCATACTCTCTTAAAAGACCATTTTTCCTGTGAAGTTCTGGTGGAAGAATGTTACTGAATGCTGGAAGCCAGTAAGTAGGTGTGGATCTAATTGTTCCGGATATCATGTGCATGGTGTTATTAAGCTGCACATCAACCTTGCTTACATGAATGCTGTTTAACCAAACAGGGGCACAGTATTCTGCTGTGGAATAAACTACACTTAGTGCAGAAGTTCGTAAAGTAGTGGCTGAGGATCCCCAAGTTGTATTGCATAATTTCTGTATGATATTATTCCACGTTCTAATTTTGGCTGCGGTTTTTAGGAGGTGTGTTTTAAATGCCAAACTACGATCTAGGGTGATGCTCAGGTACTTAGGCTCTTTATTATGACCAGGACGTTTCTCATTCATATATACTGTTAGTTCTCTATGTGCTAATTTATTATTTAGATGAAAGCAAGCAACTTCTGTCTAGGTGACATTTGGTTTAAGGCACCATCTATGAAAGTAATTTTTCATTGCAGATATATCAGTTGCAGGAGATACAGCCTTTCTGCTGTTTTAAAAAACATGCTTTAAAATTCATACAAAATACTGATTCACAGAAGAGGAAACATTGAAAAGACCTGTAATAGATTAGTTTAATAAAATTGATTTTAGATTCACTCTGCTCTGCATTGAGGTAACTTTTAGCAGATGAAAGCATATCTCAGTGTAACAATATCTTATAAAGATAAGCCTCTTCTGATATGTGGAGTGTATTTGTGCGTGCAAACTCCACGGTAAAGTTATCACACATTTTTAAATAAGCTTTAGTGGAAATTCTATGTGGGGCCATTAGCGTGATGAATCTGTTTTTGGTGAGAAAACAACTGTGCACAGAGACCATACTACAGATTTACACTGCTTGGCCGCATCACATAAATTAAAATTAAAATCATTCAGGGATAGCATACAATGGGTGTACAGTGCTCATGAACGAAGCAGCACCACAATGAAAATCTGCTTTCTCTCCTCCTCACTTGTGAATTCATGCTGAGCTGCCAACTGAGTAGAAAATTCTCCTAAAATGTGAAAGTTTTCTATAGGTAAATGCGACAACTGAGGCTGATTTTTTTTCTAGTAGAGGTCTGCTAAAAGGAAAAAAATTGCAAAAGGAAATACCCTCCTCTTGCAGGATTTCATTCCCTTGGAAGGTTTAAGGAGATACAAACATTATTGATCCCAAGTCTTCCCTCTCGGAAAACAGAAAAGCTTACTAGGAATGTAATACATATAAGCAGAAGAATCCTATAGAACTCAACAAATCTCTATCTTCCCTACCTTGCCAATCTGAGCTGAGAAATAGCATTAGCAATTAGATTTAGCACTTAGTGCACTCTCTGGGCAGCTCACAAATTACAGTGATACCTCATTCAACGTTCAAACTTGGTTCCACAAGTCTGGACTTTATATGGATTTGGACTTTGTATGAGGCATGCAAGATCCTAGCCGCAATGCCTCATACAACGTCCAAATCCTTGCCGCGATGCCTCGTACAACGTCATATCCATAGAGATACATTGTACTGTAACAGCACAGACTTCAGGGCAAAGTCAAGGAAACAGACAGGAAACTGACAGAACTTTAAGAACTCATTGTCTAAAGGCTAAAAACATTACAAAAACATGTCAAACAACCCTGATTTTAGGGGACAAACCATCCTGGGGACTTTGTATGAGGCAACTTTTTTCAAGGAATTAGGTGATGTTGCATGAATTCAATGTTGTATGAAGCGGACTTTGTATGAGGTATTGCTGTAGTCAGTATTTGTCCTCCTACAAGCTGGGTACTCATTTTACCAACCTCGGAAGAATGGAAGGATGAGTTGACCTTGACTCCTAGTCAGGATCGAACTCACAATGTTCTGGCTGCAGAACAGCAGTTTAACCACTGCACCATCAGGGCTCTTAATACACACAGGTCCGTAAGCACTGTTGGTGGTATGGAAAGGAATGAGAAACCTCTGCACATTTCTTATAGTTACAGGGTTGTAGAAAATCACAGACTTGTCTGCCAAGCCTCTGTCCTCTGTTCCCCAAGCCAGAAGACATGATTAAACCTGGGATTATTAAGCCTGTAAAAAAACCCAACACATTTTGGCTGAGAAATGGTCAATAGGGCATCTGCCCTGCAAACTAACCTCACTGTCCTTTTAGAATCTGTTCAGAAAGTCACCAATAAGTAGGCCAGGCAATGAAGTTAACTGCTGGATTTTTGGTTTGGATATTTGGTAGGTGGTCCTTTTAAAAATAGACTTAGCATTCATGAGATGAGGCGACAGGGGCTTTGATGAACTTTAACATCAAAAAAGAAGAAGCATAATGTATCTGTGTAGGAACTGATGTTTTTAAACTTACAAATGATGTAGATTCATAGGTGAGGAGTAAGGAAGCCTCATTTATTGGAAAAGTGAACCAGAAAACTATAAATGGTTTTATGGCCATCTTCTGGAACTCAGTAAATAACAATTATATCTTAATACTACTGAGACTAGCAGGCCATAGATGTCAGTAAAGTGTTAACTAAGATTTAATATAAAAAGCTGAAAATCAAATCACAGTGTTACATCTACAGTCCCAAGGTATGAGTTGAACTGGTAGATAACCCACCCAATTTGGCACATACATAGAAGGAAATGTCAGCCAGTCATGTCAGGTCTTATTTGAAGACAGGGCAAGAATAGAAGGGTATGTGTTATGTCAAGTGAGCCAGCCCCATTTGGAACACAGTGCATATAGTTCTAGTCACTCTTGTCTCAAAAATAATATCTTACTTCGCAAAACATACAAAATGAACAGCCCAAATGATTCAAGTGGTTCTAGCACCTTTATTGTAAGGCAGGATTAAATTTTTTAGGGCAAATCAATGACCAAGTAGGGGGAAATAGAAGAATTGAATAGTATTATAAATATTATTGTCAAGAATGGAGGGCGGGGGGAACTACGAAAAGGGAGAAATGTGCAATAATATGTTCCACAATGCATGGTTAGCATGTGGAGGGTCCAGACCACAAGTTTAGACAAATGATTCCAGCAGGGTTCTTGCAGAGGAACAAATACCTCCTAAAGTTTTTGATAGACATAAACAGGACAGTAGTTAGTTCTAACTTGGCATGAAAACATATTTCACGATTATAAAATAAGTGAGAATGAAGACAGAATGTTTAATTCCAATGTGAAACAAGCCCCCCCAAAAACCCCACCCTAAGCTGATCTTCAGTTATTAATCTTTTCTCTTCTTTTCATTTGAAGTATGAACCCAAGGTGCTATTCTTCCCCCTCCCTCTAATCATTTCTCTCTCTTGGCTTTGAAGTCTCTCTAAGCTGAGAACAGCTTATCTGAAAAGTCCTGGAAAATGAAAAGGGAAAAAAAAATCTTAAACAGGGGAAAGTGAATAAGGGGAATTCCAATATTCCAAGGAAGAGGCTGAGCTCTTTGGTAAAAGGCAAATACATATTCAACCCTACAGCAGTAGAAAGCATTTTACTACATTGGACAAAGTACTGAAATCCATCCTTAGAATCATAATCTCTTGAAGGCTTTGCTTAAGATGTACTTTGTACTCCGGGCTGCTACGGACTCAGAAGAACATCTGACAGACTTTTTCATAGAGCTCTGTATAACACAGGACAATAGTTTTACTATTGAAAGACTTAGTACCTTTAGAGGGCTTGTTTCTGCTGGCTCAACAACTCATTTTACCGCATTTTATTCCACATTGGTGCCTTTCAACCCATAGGTCAGTTAAAACTTTTGTTCTTGGTTATAACATATGTTACTATGGAATACAATTCACATCAGAGTGTTGTGTTGCTCTCTAGATCCCCACCCAGCAGGGATGATTAGAAGAAGAGAAAAAGATGGGAGAAGACCTGTATATCTTTTCGCTACCTAGCTTTCAGGGAATCTGCTTCTCTCCCTCTGCCAGCAGTTGTTTTATTAGTAATACCACAGGAGAGAAGTAACCAAATGGCCCAAAGGGAGGGGCACTTACATTAAAGTAAAGTCAGTACATAGACCCAATGCAAGGATTTGTTGTTGTTGTTCAGTCGCACATTCGATTCCGACCCTTTGCGACCGCCTCCAGGTACTTCTGTCCTCCACCGTCCTCCTCAACCCGCCCAGCTCTGTGCCCATTGCATCTACAATACCATCTAGCCATCTCATTTTGGGCCGCCCCCTTCTTCTTTTGCCCTTCACCTTTCCCAGCATCAAGGCTTTCTCAAGTGAATCCTCTCTTCTCATTTGATGTCCAAAGTACTTCATCTTCATCTTTACTATTTGACCTTCTAAGGAGCAGTCAGGGTTGATATCTTCTATGATCGACCTATTTGTTCTCCTCACTGTCCAGGGGACTCTCAAAACTCTCCTCCAACACCACATCTCAAAGGCATCTATTGTTCTGCAAGGATGTTCTCACGCAATTCACCCTATTCCAAGGAGATCTCGAGGGTACATGATTTAGGGAGAAGAGCCATGCCAAATGTCAGTACATACAGGATATAGGGTTGATCCTTATGTAGCAAGGGAAGTACTTTGAGGTGAGGTCGCTAGTCATAAAGCAGAGGGGGTAATAAATATTTACAACCTCTCTCTGTTCCTTGGAAGAACTTTCATGGGGAAGTACAAGATTCCAGACTTTTATATAAACAACCAGGAGTATTTTTCCATCATGGGGCCTGAATATCTAAAAGCCCAGGGAAATCTCACATGTTGCAAGGATAATGTCAATAATACAAAACATGTTAGCCAAATTCCTGTAAAATAGCATACTTTGACCAAAAGCCTACTAATGTTTATAACAGAATTGTGAAAGTTGCTGAAGCTGTTTTTGGAGATGCCTTGTGTATGCGGAGTGTGTGCCTGATTGTGTACTATGGCACAATGACAATTACAGTAGCTGCAATTCACCAGGCAATTTACAAGACCCAACAGCAATACAATTCTGGTTCCTCAAAAGTGTCCAGGGTTGCTGTCAAACTATTATGTTCCGTCCAAGCCCCTGAAAGAAAATGCTGTCTTAGTGAAAAAATAAACAGCTATGTTAATTGTGTGATTCCTAATTTATCCTAGTTACCTTTTACTTTTTTGCACCATTTTTTAACGATAGAGTTGGAAAGATGTATCATTTCCCCCAAGGTTTTTCAATTAACTAAAAGAATGCAAGCGCGGCGCCAAAATGGCCGCCGCGCCCTTTGCGGGCCCCCCCCATAGGACGAAGGCATCCGGGTAGTTAGGGGCGTGGCCAGCTCCCTTATAAAAGGGGTGGCCATGAGGCAGCCGAGCTGCCATTTTCCGAAGCAACGGAGCGGAGAAGTTTTTCCCCTCTTGTCTCCGTCGCTCTTACCTTGCCAGGGAAGCCTTTTTGGCGGCAAATTTTCTCTTTTGGCTTCCCTTAGATTTCCTTGCGATGCCTGCGAAGAAGAGGGCGGCCGCGAGCGCGGCTCGCGCTGTTAGGAGGCGCAATCCGGGTCGGAGGACCGCGGTTGCGCCTCCCCGGCAGCCGCCTTTGCTGGTACCCACCGGGACCGGTGGAATGGGGTCTATTCCCCCTTGCCCGGAGGTGGGGGACCCGAGCATGGGTCAAGTGAGGGCTGTGGCCCGCGGCCCGCAAGCGGTGGACGCCGCTCCTGGTGCTTCCCATCCTGTTGGGCCTCCAGCAGCGGGGGCGCAGCTCACCCTGGGGCCTTCTAGCCTTGGGGGGTGGTGTGGCCCCTTGCCCTGGCAGGTACCTACATAGGCCCTACCGGGCCTCGGCGTGGGGCGATGGCCCTATTAGGGTCCCGGGGTACAGGGACCTGTACCTGTGCCTGTAGCAGGAGGGCCGGCCGGCCCTTGGCCCCATGTCAGCGTGGAGGTCTTACTGGCCTGTGTTGCGGCCCTTGAGGCGTCCTTGGCTCGGGCCAGCCATGCTGGGGCTCCCTTTGGGGTTCATTTCGACGCGTCGTCTGCTGGGCAGCGGCAGGCGACGGGACGGGTTGAGCTGCTTGAGGCGTGGCACAACCTCGGCCACTGCCTCGCAGCTCCCCAACCAACAGACCGGTGTGGGTCAGCCCCCAGTGACGAGCTCTATGGCGGTCGTGAGCTCCGACGCCCCCAGTGGGCCGGAACCCCCGGTGGGGGCGGCCGCGGGGGTGCAGCACGTGAGTATGCGGTCCAAACTAGTGCACCTACACACGTGGCCACGTTTGGGGGGGGGGGGTTTCCAATGGCCTTGGCCTCGCGTGGGTGGTGCGGCGGTGCACCCGCTGACGCCCCACCCGGCGATGACAACTACCACCCAGGGCCCCGTGGTGGGGGGTGTTCCCTACCCCGAGGGGAATGTTTTGGGTGGCCGGGTTGGTCCAAGCCCCTATTCCTTACCGCTGAGTGACCACTTGGCACAGGCCAACAGAGAGTAAATTTGGCGGGGGGAGTACGTGGATATCTTCTCACTCCTAAACAGAGGGCCCACCAAGGAGGAGAGGGAGGGGAAGAATGAGAAGGATAGTGGCAGGCACGTCGTCGCAAGCCACCAAGTATGTGGGCCAAATGGTTGCCGGCCTGCATCATATGCATGGCGGTGTACCTTAGGGCCCGGCCGGATTTGGCAATTCCGAGGGTCCAGTATTTGGACAACGTCTACCGGGCGATGGTTTACTTTCCGGGCCAATCGTGGTTGGCTTGTGACGTGGAATGCCGTAGGCGGATTTCCCCGCACCCCGAGATTAGGGTCCAGCAGGCGGCCCCAGCACAGGTCACCGGCCAGGGGGCGGGGCGGGGGGTTCCAGCCCGCCTGCGGTGCTGGACTTTCTTGTCCAATGGCTCCTGCAATGGGAAGAATAGCAAATACAGACAGGAGTGTCCCACCTGTGTTGGCCCCCATGCGGCCTCTGCCTGTCCCAGGCCTAGAGGGATGCGGGGCAGAGGGTGGGGCAGACAGGGGGCTGGCAAGACTGCCGCAGATGGATCTAGTCCACCGAAGGCCTCCCTCCCCAATTAAGGTGGGCATGTTGGAGCGTTGGCTCACATTGTACCCGAAGGGAGAGGATGCGGGTTATCTCCTTCAGGGTTCTAGGCAGGGGTTCCGGATCCCTTTCATGGGTAACAGGTCCCCTCAGGATGCCCCCGATCTTTTATCCCTTGGGGGGAGGGAGGAGGTGGCTGCTGCCAGCTTTGACAAGAGGGTCTATGCGGGCAGGGTCGTTGGCCCTGTCCCTGCACCCCCGTCCCGGGGAGCATATTATTTCAATGATGCCATGCCTTTTGGCTATTCCATTGGGGCTCGGTATTCGAGCGTTTCACCACTTTCCTAGAGTGGGCCTTTGTCCGCAGGTCAGGGTCCCGGTCTGTAGCCCATTCCCTGGATGGTTTTATTCGGGGCTGAACGGGGCTGGGACACGTACACACGTCTCCTCAACACATTTCAGACGCTAATGGAGGAACTTGGTGTCCCTTTAGCGCCCGAAAAGACCGAGGGCCCATCTCCACAGCTAGTATTCCTGGGGTGGAGAGTGACACGGTAGCGCAGGATTCTAGGTTGCAGTGGGATAAGGTGTCAAGGCTAGTGGCCCTTATCTCGTACTTGCTGGCCGAGCGCATGGCATCACTGAGGGAACTTCTGGTGCTACATGGTCACCCCAATTCCGCTGGCAGGGTCGTCGCACCGGGCAGGGCATTTGCTCCGCGCTGGTGCAACGCCATGGCAGGATTATCCAGGCCCCACCATAGGCTTAGATTTACCCGGAGTATCAGGGCAGACGTGCTTGTCTGGCCATAGATCCAGAGGTAGTTCAACGGGGTGTCATTTTGGGGTCTGATCTCCTGGCTCCCCCTTGCTTTCAGATGCAGTCCGATGCCTCAGGATTCCTGGGTTATGGGATGTACTTCAATTGGAAGTGGGCCTATGGTGGGTGGCCACCATCCTGGGCAGGCAAGGGTCGCCTGCATGGTCTCACGTATCTGGAATGTTTCCCTATCCTGGGTGTTTTGATGCTATGGGGCAAGGAGTGGGCCAACTCGGTTGTGCAATTTTGGCGTGACAATGCGGCTCTTGCCCGCATCGTCAATGCACAGATTTCCAAATCGCCCGGGGTTATTGACCTAGTGCGCGAGTTTGTGTTATGCAGCCTGTGCCTCAACGTTCTCTTCAGGGCCAGGCATGTCCCAAGGGTTGATAATGATATTGCTGCTGCTTTGTCCCGCCTACAGATCTCCCGGTTCCGTGCCTCGGCCCCGGATGCGGAGGACTTTCCCTCGCCACTCCCGGACGAGAGATGGAACGCTGGCAAGGAGAAGTGACCCGGGCGATTGGCCTGTCACTAGCGCCATGCATGAGTAAGGCGTATCACCACGCATTTAGTTCCCTCAGAGCATTATGTACCCAATTTGACTGCCAGGAACCTGGCCGATCCCAGTAGCCCATGTTCTGCGGTTCATGGTTTACCTGTATGCCCAGGGCCTTGCACCACGCACCATAGCATCTCAGCTGTCAGGGTTGGCTTTTATGGCCAAAGTGGGAGGTCGTGTGGACAGCACCGATGACTTCCGTGTGAGACATGTTTGGGAAGGGTGGGTGTGCGTGCGCGGGCATTTCCCGGGCGACCGCCACCCGATTTACCCAGGGGTTTTTACCCAATTGGCCCGGGGCTGGCCTGGCCTCTGTTTTGATAGATGAGGCAGCCCATTTCATGCGGCTACTACGGTGGCCTTTTTGGAGGCGCTCCGCATCAGCGAGCTTGAGATGCTGAATAAGGCGGATGCAAGATTTTCCCAGGGTTTTTACCCAATTGGCCCGGGGCTGGCCTGGCCTCAGTTTTGATAAATGAGGCAGCCCACTTCATGCGGCTACAACGGTGGCCTTTTTGGAGCGCTCCGCATCGGCGAGCTTGAGATGCTGAATAAGGCGGTTGCAAGATTTTCCCAGGGTTTTTTACCCAATTGGCCCGGGGCTGGCCTGGCCTCTGTTTTGATAGATGCGGCAGCCCATTTCATGCGGCTACTACGGTGGCCTTTTTGGAGGCGCTCCGCGTCAGCGAGCTTGAGATGCTGAATAAGGCGGATGCAAGATTTTCCCAGGGTTTTTACCCAATTGGCCCGGGGCTGGCCTGGCCTCTGTTTTGATAGATGAGGCAGCCCATTTCATGCGGCTACTACGGTGGCCTTTTTGGAGGCGCTCCGCGTCAGCGAGCTTGAGATGCTGAATAAGGCGGATGCAAGATTTTCCCAGGGTTTTTACCCAATTGGCCCGGGGCTGGCCTGGCCTCTGTTTGGATAAATGAGGCAGCCCACTTCATGCGGCTACAACGGTGGCCTTTTTGGAGCGCTCCGCATCAGCGAGCTTGAGATGCTGTATAAGGCGGATGCAAGTCGTGGGGCACTGGAACTCGAAGATGTCTGTGTGGATAATATTGGGCTCAGTTGGGGATACGCTCCTCTAAAACGAATCAGCACGGCGTAGGCAGTGGAATAGACTGCTACGATGTTCCTCGACAGACATCTGTCCGGTTGGTGCCCTACAGGATTTCCGTGCACTGTGGCACGCACCATGGCACGTTTTTTCTGTCACCGAGGTGGGTCTTCTATTCCTAAATCCCAATTTGGAGGGTGGTGGGAAGGCACTAGACAGTGTTGGCCTCTCAGGGGCTCGTTGCGGCGCCCGTTCGCTCTGCATAGGGGCGGCTTCTGCTGCAGTTGTTTTTTGGGTACTACAGGGCTGAAATACGCCGCATGGGAGGGTCGGGATCACAATGTTTTCAGTTTTGTCTTCGCCCTCCTCAACTGTGAGTACCAGTTTTAGTCACTGCACTGTTTCTCCCCCCCTTCCCTTTTTTACTTGACAGACCCTGGGTGTCGTTTTACACTGGTGACAGTATGCCTGGTGGGCCGTAGCCAGGTGCACGGGGCAGCGCGTTACGCTGCATGGGGCAGCGCGTTACGCTGCGGCGACAGAGTGGGTACCCGACTGGGACAGGGTGCATCCGCACGTCGGACACGATACCGCGGTACGCTTACAGGGGGCCGTTCGGCCTCGGGGCTCTTGACTGAGCCGACGCTCCGTGAACGGGGCTATTGCCCGGTTCCCTTGACAAGGGCGGGGGATGCGTCATTAGCCTCCCCGCCATCAGTCTGCAAATTTACGAGCTTTACTCAGGGGATGGGGCCCATCTGTCGCAGGGAGGTATGGACCTCTGGATTACTGGACTGGCGAGCAGGCCTGTCGACCGAGCTGACGGTCTTGGGGGGGGGGGCGGTGAGCCTTTGCAAGCCTCCCCGTGTGGCGGGTATCACTGGTAAGGTAAACATTATGACCCACAGGTATCCGGCAGGTTCGCAATTGACTGGACAACAATAGACAGGCATAAGTTGGTTAAACGTTGTCCGGTCAACGACGAACTAGGCGACGGGGTGATGGCGATAGCTAGCCAGCATGCATCACCACGTGATTCCACGGATACGCGTCAGAGGGTGGGGTCATTAGTTAGATATTGACTACGGTCAACAATTTGTTTGTTGTAAACAAACAAATTGATACAAATCGATACATTGTAACCAATTGCCGTTGGCAATTTTGGGGTGGTACCTTACCAGTGTTACTTCGGCCTGCTTGCCTTAAGAATTATGATTGGTCATTTTACCAATAGAAATTTATAATTCGGACTAGGGCATGAATCAATAAATGTGGCCCGATGCTGTTATCCACTTTTACCAGTGTCTGAGTCCTTTATTGGGGGGTGCGCCTGCAATGCAAGCGCGGCGCCAAAATGGCCGCCGCGCCCTTTGCGGGCCCCCCCCATAGGACGAAGGCATCCGGGTAGTTAGGGGCGTGGCCAGCTCCCTTATAAAAGGGGTGGCCATGAGGCAGCCGAGCTGCCATTTTCCGAAGCGACGGAGCGGAGAAGTTTTTCCCCTCCACCCCCTCCCTAGTTAACAGTGTGATATTTTGGTCGCTTCGGGGCCGGGTGGGAATTTTTGGCTGGGACCCACAATTGGCTCTCGGGTCCTGGTTTTTTCGCCCATCCCACACTGTTGCTATGGTTTGATATAGGGGTTTCTGTGATGCTGTTGACTTGGTCACATGGGCGGGTATCACTGGTAAGGTAAACATTATGACCCACAGGTATCCGGCAGGTTTGCAATTGACTGGACAACAATAGACAGGCATAAGTTGGTTAAACGTTGTCCGGTCAACGACGAACTAGGCGACGGGGTGATGGCGATAGCTAGCCAGCATGCATCACCACGTGATTCCACGGATACGCGTCAGAGGGTGGGGTCATTAGTTAGATATTGACTACGGTCAACAATTTGTTTGTTGTAAACAAACAAATTGATACAAATCGATACATTGTAACCAATTGCCGTTGGCAATTTTGGGGTGGTAGCTTACCAGTGTTACTTCGGCCTGCTTGCCTTAAGAATTATGATTGGTCGTTTTACCAATAGAAATTTATAATTCGGACTAGGGCATGAATCAATAAATGTGGCCCGATGCTGTTATCCACTTTTACCGGTGTCTGAGTCCTTTATTGGGGGGTGCGCCTGCAATAAGTAGGAATTTTATCCGGAACACCTGTATTTAAACCCAGTACTGAAATGCATGGAGCTTAGCTGTCCCTCACTTCTTAAAAATAAAGGGATGATGTCTCCTCTGTCCATTTCTAGACTTGTCGAGATAGAAACAAAAGCAGGAAAAAAGTGGATGAGAAACTCTAAGAGTATCAGATTATGCTGAATGATGGTCAAAATATGTCAGAACTGGCAAAGGACAGTGAGGAAACTGTCACAACGTGCTTCTCTCTTTCTCCGCTCCCTACTCAAGCAAAGGGATGAATCTTCAGGATAAGCTGAGCTGTACCCAGTCACCTCCAGCAGCTATAGGTGCAATAAAATATTAGGATGAAGCTCACCCTGCTGTAAACACAACTGTTTACAAGCGTGTCCAAACAAGCCAGAAGCAAGAAGTCAACAACATGTGTTAATTTAAAGCAAGTTAATCTTGAACACTTCAGGCACACTTAAGATCAATGAAGGGTTCCACTCGACATCCCACAGCTATGGTGGTGGGGGTGTATTCCCCTGGCATGTTCAACCATGCCATAGAGATGTTGGCTAGTGGTCCAGAACAGTTCTCCATTCTGGAACCACAGGTCTGCGAAGTGGCATTGGGTACTCAGGTAATGCACCTGGCCAGTGCATTGCTCTAACATGGCCAACTTCAACATGAGCCCAGCCAGCTGTTTCATTGTATTGAAAATGGCTAAAGGAATAGAATAGATTTTTAATTTGTACCCTGCCCTTCTCAGCTTGTAGACCGACTCAGGGCGGCTTACAACATAATTAAATATACAATATAACAAAACCAAAGTATAACAAATATATCATATAGTTAAAATGCAAATAAATACAATTCAACTAGAAAGCAGCATATTAACAAAATACCAGAAAACCCTAAGAAACAATAACAAAATAACAAATCACAGTCACTATTAATTTAAATGCAATATTACACAGTAGCATTGTCAAAATATCCCACCCAACAAAATCAAAATAACATATACAAGTACATATACAAGTACAGTTGATGTAACAAATGAGCATAAAAATAATATAAATACCAAAACACTATAATAGCACTATAAAAATCCCCCCCGCACAACAACAAGTCCAGTAGGAGTAAGGAGAGGGGAAAACCACAACCCTCTAACCTTACACCGCATTACCAACCTTAGGACCAGGAAAGGAGCATTGAAAACATGGGCCTCAGTCCCCCATGTGCCATCAGACCTTGCTATGGTAGCAGTAGGACACTCCAATGGCAAGAGCCTGCTAAAATCTCGTGGGCGATGAGGCTTTGATCCACCAAGTCAAACTAGACATGTGAAGTATGAATCAACCAAGTAAGTAAGAAGGTGACTTCTCTGAGTTGATAACCTGCTCTTGTAATGGGAGCAGTGCAACAGTAAATAATGGATATCATTTTGTGGTTATCATAGTTTAGCATGTCAGAATTTCATGATTAAAATGACATGCCACATGTTCATTATTACAGGTTTATAGCAATTCTGAATATAAATTGCATTTTTATAGCAAGGATTACAAAATACTCTCTTTTCTATCACTTGCCAAATGCTGTCTAGTCCAAGAAATTGTTCAACATCTGAGCTGCATTAAATCCTCCTCCTTAAATCTATGATGTGGAACTGATAAGGAACAGCAATGAATCTTCTGTTTCTTTATATTTATCCCTTAACAAAATAATGCTATGCAAACTGAATTTTTAAAAACGATTTACAAGGTTTAACACTGAAGACAACTGCTGACTTATTCAATTTCCTTATGCAAAACTGCCCTGCTATTAAGTGGATTTTTTTCTGTTTGAAGGCATTATATCTTCTTGAGACAGAAACTCTAGCTTATTTTTTTACTGACTAACATTGATTTTTAAAAATCCATCAATTATATTAAGCTTGCTGAGACATTATTTTTTATGAGAAATTCCTGAGTGGTAGTAATCATCTTACAAACTGGATAGTGAAAAAACAGTGTAAGCTCAATAAACACTCAAAAATATTTTTCAAGATTCATCTCATAAAGAGTTTCAGACTCTGAGCCAACTATGAGTGCTAAAGCCCAGCCACTGTCTGGTCTCTGGTTAGGACAGAGACAGCTATTAAATGTCAACCTACTGCATTTGGAACAGCTATGTTGAAGCTAGGTATGCTGGACAGCATTTTGTAGCTTTACATTTTGATCAGAATTATGGTTTTTGTCTAGCAAAAATGAAGAATAGACTCCGCCTCCTGGTACTAAATGGCAACCTTTCCACAGACCATCCAGGTGAATTCACCTTTCTCTCAGGCTCTAAAATTGCACTTTGGACTACTTCTTTGTCTCCAGGAACCTATTCCCCCTGACAGAATAGTTTGACATCAATCTGCATCTTGAAAGTCACCTTTTCCCTATCTGCTTCCAACTTATGCTCCATACTGGGCAAGTCCATCTGGAGAAACAATTTCCTCTACCCACCCTACCATCAGGACAAGGCAAATGCCACATCAGATGGTCCCCACACCTTGACAAGAAGATGGAAAAACCATGAAGAACCTTCAACAGGACCTATTGTTCACAGACACCACCCAGGACCCCGTAACAACTTATGCAAACATAATCCGGGAATGCCAGCAACTTCTAATCCACAAGATCAACCCCCATACCAAGGCAATCACACTCCCCTTCAGGCCATGGTTGGACAAAGATTGCATGGAGGCCAAGAAAAAGCTTACCAACACTTAACTCTCACACAGAAGCAATGATGGCACTTCCATCATACAATCCCTCCACTGCTTCCTAAACCTCAAAAAGGACCAGTTATTAACTCGAAAGAAAAAAAAAAGGAATTGCATAAATCTACGTTTGCTTATAGCATGTTGAGGCAAAAGGAGTATTTATCTATAAAATAAAATAAAATATAAGCACTTACCTATCAACTCCTTATTTCGGACATCTAAGGCCATATTTCGTAAAGCTGTTGCAACTGCGCATACGACTCGGTCGTTGTCTATTCGTAGGAGCTCTACCAATATTGGTAGGCCTTTTTCTTTCCGTACGGCAGCTCGGATATATACCGACCACTGTAAAGAAACACAGATGTGAGAACAAAAAGAAAAGTGGGGCAGTGGAGGCACTGTGGGATTTCACCCACAGTGACTTTTCACAATCACATCAACCACCACTGTGACAAAATTAGGGCAAGGAAACTGCCAGTATGATGGTTCCATTTTCTCTTCTAGGTTTTGCTTCCTGATAATAATAGTAAAACTTAGCACTTTTACAGCACTTTAAAATGTTTAAAGTGACTACCTTGCTATAATCCTACAACAAACCTGTGAGATAAGTTAAATTCATTATCTCTGTATTATGGGGTCGAGATTTAGAGAGTGACATTTTTTAAAAATGGTAAAGCAAAAGCTGAACCAGAGGCTTCCTGATTCATATTTTAGTCTTCCCTAGTCTTTTTACTCTTTTCTTCTTTCTACCTGCTTTTCACCTTACCCTTAAAGTGAAAAATATGTAATAAGAATTAAGATAAGAAAACAGGATTTAGACCACTTTCCAGAGAGGCGATTTTAGGGAGAAGACCTCTGTATTCCACTTCTCAAAAACTTTCAGCCAAAATGAAACACAATGCCTTTCACAGCATTTTATGACTGAAAGCAACCGGAACACTTCCCAAAAGAGAAGGTTGCAAAGATTTTTTATCAACAACGATGGCTTGATAAAAGTGTATAAAATAATGCACAGTGTGAAAACAGTTGATAGGGAGACCTTTTACTATACTTCTCATAATCTTAGAAATCAGGATTATCCAATGAAGTGGAATTGCAGGAAATTCCAGAGAGATAAGAACGTACAGCACAATTCTTAAGCATGGAGATCACTGCCACAAGTTGCAGCAATTCTTGTAAGCTTGAATGACTTGAAAAGGTGTCTAGACAAATTATAGTGGATAAAGCTATGACTGGAAGCCATTACTGAGCCACGCTGGTCACAATCCTGTAAACCGCTTTGGGACACCTAATGGTGAGGAAGGAGGTATATAAATACTGTAAGTAAGTAAGTAAGTAAGTAAGTAAGTAAGTAAGTAAGTAAGTAAGTAAGTAAGTAAGTAAGTAAGTAAGTAAGTAAGTAATCCTAGTCATTCAGGTATAACAAAAATATCTCTGCATCCAAAAGAGGCCTACTAAATGTTCTTCGGGCACGTCTAAGTAGTTCCCTACTTAGAATAATAATAATAATAATAATAATAATAATAATAATAATAATAATAATAATAATAATAATAATAATAATAATAATAATAATAATAATAATAATAAAGTTTTATTTATATACCGCTTGTCTCTTCCCAAAGGAGACTCCAAGCGGTTCACATAGGGGCATGCAGCCTGAAGCTGGCAGCAGTGGGGAAAAATAAAGATACAATATCAGTAAATATACAACATAAAAAGCAAGAAAGAAAAGAAAAGAAGGACTCCCGTGGCCAAGACCAAGCAAGGGAAGCGGGTCAAAACAAGTCGGCAACGGCGCTAGACTGTATAAAATCTCTACCATGCTGATATGAGTCCAGGAGTTCACTTTCACTCTTCCCCGCGGTAAATGCCAGGCTGGGAAAGAGGGCTAAGTCCTCAGGCGGCATGGGGCAGCATCCTTTGAGCACTCTGGACTCAAGAAAGGCCACAGAGAGAAGACCAGAAAGTGGTTGTTACTGAAACAATGATCTTTCTGCTTCCATTTCATGAATTTTACTGATATATTTAAAAAATTAAACACAAAATCTCCTGGTACCTAAATCTGTTCATTATAATGCATTTGTGTGCAATTATCTATGCTTTCCCCATAACAAAAAAAAATTGCATTCTGAAATAATACCAGACAGTTTCTGCATTCTTCCCCAGGAATTGACAAACAGATTCACCCTTGTTTGTCCTGATCATTCTTTCTGTTTCTCTAAAGCTGCTGAGAATCAGCCCTGCATTTTTAATTCCATAAACCTACTGAAGGATAACACACAAGCAGGCAAAGATAATGGACTTTGGGGGACATTTTTAAAAAATGAGTTTGCCAATATACTTAATCATTCATTTACTCCATAAATCAGTCTGACATTCATGTTCAAATAATTGCTCAGCATGAAAAAGGAAGAGATCCCCATGGGAAAAGCCTGCTGTATTTCAGAGTGAGGTAGTGGCAAACAAACTACTTCTTTCACATCCTATTGCTGCTAAATTGACAAAGACACGCATGGAAGTTGCACTGAATTCTCTAACACTCTTTTGAGTTAATGAAATTTGTAGGATATAACTATCTAGTGCTGAAAAATGAGAGCCCATTGTAGTGCCCCCTTTTGTTAAAAAATTCTCCCCCAAAAGAGACTTGGCAATTAAGGAGGAAAACAGTATATTACAATGTTATGACTAAGCATGCTAAAATTATTGCATGCCTCCTTTCTGAGGCTTTATTCTCCATTGGATTTGGTATAATTTAGTTTAATGAGACTACTTGCCTTATCGCCTACATAGGAAAGAAAAGGATGCAAAGCTGTTTGACATGGCAACCGGAGGAGGCAATGTAGGGGATGCTTAACTCCTACTAACCAACCTACTTTCTACCACTATGTGTTCTTCTCAGGCTGCTTCACATTTGGTTAGGTGAATATACAAAAGGTTGACTTAAAGGGAGAAGTGGTTTCCATCAACCTTCCCTTAATTATGGCTAATATTAAAGATATATCATATTGGCATAGAAAAGTCTAATAAAACAGAAAGTGATCTTGGTTATGGTGTTTTTGTGTGTGACTGAACAAGTGTATCATTTTGGTATTCAATGCTTTCATAAATAGGCAGAGTATCCCCAGAAGAAGGGAATGGTATACCACTTCTGAGTATACCTAGAAAATGTTGGAAAGCGTAATTACAATTCAGAATCAACTTGATAGCATTTAATTATTAGTAACTATGCATAAGCAACAGCTATTAACAATCTGTTACAGAATTTTTCTATTGCTGATATTATGGTTACTTTTAGTCAAGCTTATGAATATACTTCCACCCTATTCTTTTTATGCATTCATCCAATTTTTAGTCAAACAAGGTGATGTTTTGCTTTGTACTTGGAAATCACAGGTGTGGATCACTCTGTAAGCTGTTCTGCAACTATAGCTCTCTCTCCTGCTGGGAGGCTCATCAAAGTCTGAGCCTGGATATCTTTAGAAGCACTGCAATATTGGTTTGGGCAAAGTGAAACTGTTTAAGTCTTCTACGTTAAGTTATGCCCAAGTTTTAAAGGATACTCTCCTGAGGATACTTTCATTATCACTGTATATCACATAATGTTGCTAGCAACTCCCACCTTCAGAGATATTTTTAGAGGGAATTTGCTGATTATTATGAAGAATGCTCTAGTTCAGGAGTTCTCAACCTTTTTAAGCCAGGGGCTGGGTCACGCTCCCTCAGACAGCTTCAGGGGCTGGATGGCAATTTTGCCCTTCCTCCACCACATGGCACTTCCTGGTGTGGTGGAGGCAGGGGCCCGCCACATGAAATGGCACCGCAAGCCGCATGCAGCCCACAGGCCGCAGGTTGAGAATCCCTGCTCTAGTCACTGTAAATGTGTTCCTAACTTTTTCTTTTTCTGTGATATAAAAAGACAGTAGGGTTGGCAAACAGAATGACAGTTCTTAAGCAAAAGATACACAAGGGGATTAACCATTTTCTTTTCTCCTGGATACAGTCTCCTCCAGGGTCAAACACATTTGAGGCAAATTGACAGGAGAGAATGAAGAAGCTTAGAGAGACACTGCTTATTCTGTACAGGTTTCCTAGGTAAGCAGATTATTTCATTCACTGTTCAGCTGTCCCAATTTGGCTCACTGACCTCCCATTTCAAAGAATGATTGTTTGGTCAAACATACTTACCTTGAGCATGACAAACCACACATCTTATTGATATGTTGGCTATTTTTAGCAATCTTTGGCAGGACAAATCATGTGTTCTACTTTTTTTGTCCATATAGGTTACTACATTAAAATAACAGCCCTATGCCATGAATAAAGCATGACAGTATAATACAGAGACAAATATATTAAATCATTTGAGTGTTAAGCTATCTGAGCCCATGCATCTTGGTGTGGAATTAATTTGGTTTTGTGGAAGAATTATATGTAGAATCAATATTTGTCACACACTAGATTAATGAAGCAGCTTCAATCTATTCCCTAAACTCACAAAGGATTCCTTATTCTGTTTTCTCATATATCTTTGACTCTCTACTGAAGTTTTGGAGAAATTGAGTTAATTACTGCCAAATGCAACAGTGTCTCTGCAATGAGAACAATCCTTTGTTTTACATAAGTGAGCTGAGTCAACTGAGGGATAAAATACAGCAAAGAGTATATCACTGATGAGTCCCCCCCCCCCAATGATTAAAAAAAGTTTCGAGTTCAAATAACTAGGCCCTGGAATTAGCTATGCAGGTAATTTTGTAACAGGTGTCCCTTTGTAATTTCCCAGTATGAAAGATGCCTATTGGATTTGGGCTCAGTGCTTAAGCGTCTTAAATGTCTGAGTGGAGACACAGATTTCCTACCTTCCAGCTACCTGCAGCCAGATTCTGTAGGGCTCCTGCTGCCCCTTCCAATGTATCTGGATTTGAGCACTCAGAGAGAAGTGTGAGGTAGGGTTTCACTATGGATGGGTGCCACAGCATCTGGATTCCTTTTGGTGGTTCTGCACAGTCAGGAAGAGGACCTACTCCATCCCACTAAAAAAAAGAAGAGAAAAATAATAATGGTTACCTCAAAGAGAAAAAGATTGAACTAAATCTAGAAACATCTCCTTCAAACTACTTTCATTTTAAACACATATTCTATGAGGCACAATGGCAACAAAAGCTTATTTGGATTTGTAAAATAACCTGTTAATTGTTACTTCATTTTACAATGGTTGAAAACCTATATGCTATTTGGCTAATGAGCACAGTCTTCTTCGGGTGCCATATCCATTCCGGATATTGACTGTCATCATGGCAATAGTCTTCCTGATCTTAACTCCTCGTAACAGTTCTTCTGAGGACATGCCACACCAGTCTCCTACGATCTTCAGCCATGAAGTCTGTCTACATCTAGGGCCTCTCTGCCCAGGGATCTTTCCTTGCAGAGCTCTGCAAGGAATGAACTCTCCAAGGAATGAGCACAGTAGCAAGTTAAAAACCAAATCGGGCCCAAGTTACAATCCCCCCTCCTATTAAATGACACAAAATAAAATGGAAACTTTTTGTGTGTAAACACTGATGTTCTTCCTATGGTAATGGAATTGTGTATGATAATGCAAATTGATTTCTGTTAAAAATGAAAAGATTATGTCCCCAAATTACAATGCACGAGTACTTCCAATGACTATAATAGTATATTTCCAGCCTAATTTGTCTGACAGCTGGAAAAGCATGCAAAGCAAAATGGATTACATGGGCTGGGTTGCAACAGATTTCCTCTACAACATTATTTGCAGCTTCTTTGAAGCCTTTTCAAAAGACATTTTACTAGCCTTCCCAAAGCACTTCATTTTATAGTAAACAAAACCACACATTATATTCTTTGATTTTTAACATCTCTCTCTATAGCATTATGCAAACAGTGTGCAATTTTATTTTCAGAAAGTATGAGTCACTTTTGTACTGAAAGTCACAATTATAAAAGTGACATAAGTAATATATATAAACACCATTGTACAAACAGAACATATATAAGCAGGTGAAATTAATAATGCAGTAGTTAGCAAAATGAATAACACAAAAGGAAAAAAATCAACATGATGAATTTAGAAGATCTCAGTCAAACACTGAAACCTGTCTAGAGAAGGGTGCTTACCTTCTGGAAATGTACTATACAAAAATAGCCCTTCTGAAATTTACTAGATAGTTTCCCCCATGCCATTATGCAGCTGAACATTTATATTATTAATAGGATATAGTGAATAATTTTTAACATTTTAAAAAAATATGTTTGTTTTTATGCTACTGTTATGAATGCTGTGATACTGGAGTTAAATTCCTTGTGTGTTCATTACATTTGGATAACAAAGTATCTAAAATAAAAATGTATAAAGAATCAGGTCTTGGATAAAGGTGTTTCTTTGCACATTTGTGTAACCTAAGAGAGTTCCCTGATTTCTTTTAGATCAGTGGTTCCCAACATGGGGCACACACCCAACAACAGGACTTTGATTCCCAAAAGCCTAAGTCACTGGATTGGCTGATCAGTGATTTGGGGAATTGACTTAGACTTCTGGGAATTGAAGTCCAAAAAACAAAGGTTGGGAAATACATGTTTTAGATGTACATGTGAAACTGTTGCCAACACTTATGCAGATCATCAGGAACTGTAACCTTTAAATATTACTTTCATGAACATTCTGAACATAAATTTTCTTTATTCAAAAAGAAATAGCTCCATTCTAAGGTCCTTATACACAAAAATTGGTCTTATTTGTGAAAGCACCTCCTCTGCCGAGGAGATGGGCTTAATGTCTGTCTTCACTACTGGTAACAGGACAGGCATGCATTCAACAATTTCTCTCCATTCCCCTCTTAGGGAACAGTTGCCATCACCTTTGGGAGAATCTTCTACAGGTTCTACTGCACACAATCATTTTGATCATGTGGACGCTTTATTTGCAACACTATCTCCAGGCAAGCACCTATACATACATATAAACATATGGAAATCTCTATATTCTTTTTTGGCACTGCATTCCTTCTTATTTTGTAGATGAGTTAAAATAACCAAAGTGGTTGTGATATGTTAAGGGTTTAAAATGAAATTTACAGCATCCTGTAACATTTTCACACAGCACTGCAAGATCTGTTACCATAGTCTAATTAATGCAGTAATATGAATGCCACAGTCAACAGGAATCAACAGGATTACAGAAGTCATAGTCACAGTTTCTGCACAAGTACTTTCTGATCTAATACTGCCTTGCAGATTATAGTCATACAAGGGATTTCAAATGTACAAAAGTGAATTCTAAGCTGGAAAATATTGCTATTGCTAAGAAACTCTGAGAAAACCTGTCACATTACTGGAAATATTAAACAAGATTTATAAGAGATTTTTGGGTTTTTATCACTATACCAATCTAAAGTCTGTAATCTATGATGCAATTTATCTTCTTGCCATAAAAGTTCAGTAAACATCCATTCCATTAAAGGAAACTCCAGTTCCATTTAGATGCAGCTGCCTTTGTAAAGAAACATTTTAAACTAACTGACACAGTCACCAGCTACTTTGCAAAAGACGTAACACACGGATTCGCAACCTATGGCCCGTGGGCTGGACCTGACCCCTAGTGGCAAACCATTCAGCCCACAGGTGATGACCCCTGGAAGCAGAAGGAACGCATTTACAACAGCTGTAAACGTGCCTGTGCATGCACAAATGTGCCTGCCATGGTTTATGTCTGAATTTACAACAGGAGGAACCCATGTGTGCGGCCTGCTCAGCTGGGATCCTACCCTGCTGTCAAGCTATTCACCACTCCCCTTAGTCATCTGACCACTCCCTCTTTGGTTGCTTTTGTAAGCCAGGAAGGACAAGGATCTAGCACAAATGTGGTTGCATCCACCTCTCCAAGATTCCTGTTCACATCTCCAGGCTGCACCAACTGAAATGTATCCATAATTGGACAAGCAGGTACCAAAGTTGCATCCATGGGACCTGTATCAATTACAGCATCCAAGTCAGAGTGTATCTGAGTAACTTTGCTTGCAGAGTGGGCAAATTTCTTGCAGGAGGTTGCTGAGAAGTTAGCATCTTGTTCTTGTTCTACATTAAGCCATTGACGACTAGAAATGACTCAACTGTGCAGACACAATGGTAGCAGAAAATAACCCTTTCTTTCCTTCAGCTGATGCCAAAGAACAGGCCTTCAACTGAGCTCTAGCCCCTGTCTGGTTAGGTTTACTCTGAGTTTTCACCATTGTAGCTCCATTCACCATCCCATTTATTTTATCACTGCCAGCTCCCAGGCTCTGCTTTATGTGTATGGGCACTTAGGAATGACCTTGTCCTCAGCAATGGCAATTTCCCCATTCCAGATGTCAATGAGGGTTTTGACAGTATGCCTAGCAAGGCAAAAGGAAAATTCCCAAAATTTGTCCTGCATCCAACTAGCCAAATTTAACTTGATTATATTTGGCCATCCTACTTTGCTTTGGAATCATTTACTGGTCCAAGCCAAAATCTTCTCCTGCATTTCTGGCATTCATCCATTTGTCCAAGTGTGCTGGTCTTGCTCTCCATAGGTTTAGCCTAGCCTCTCCTGCCATGCTCAGTCCCTACTTAGGTAAGACTAGTGGAATAAAAATTAAACAAATATTTAGAGTTTAAGAGTTGTGCAGAATAATTTTCCTTGGTGTTCACCATTATGTTCATACCTGTCAACCACGGCTCCGGCCAATCCGGGACCTGCACAGAATGGTTCTGTGCAGGTTGCCTTCTACACATGCGTAGAAGGGTTTTACGCTTGCGTAGCCCCCTTCTACGCATGCGTAGCCTTTTATGCAAGCAGTGTAGCCTTCTACGCATGCGTAGAAGGGTTCTACGAAAGCATAAAACCCTTCTACGCATGCGTAGAAGGTGACCTGCACAGAAGGGCTGCGCAGTACCTCCTTTCCCCCGCTGCCAAATTCCGGGGTTTCGGCAGGACGGGGTGGGAAATGGTGCAAATCGGTGCCGAAAACTGTGAAATCCCAGATAATCCGGGAAGGTTGACAGGTATGATTATGTTAGAATAAGGCAAACACCTTTTCTGAAAATGTACTGTGTATCTCTTGGTCTAGTGAGAACAAGCTGAGTTCTGCAGCATAGCCTGTAAGAGTGATAGAAAGCAACTAGATATTACTGACATTGTTGTGCCAAATGTTGAAATAGGCTAGTGATGATGAACCTTTTAGAGACTGAGTGCCCAAACTGCAACCCAAAACCCACTTTTTTGTCGCAAAGTGCCAACATAGCAACAGGGGAAGAAGAAAACACTTCCAATGGGCAGAGGGGCAGGGTGAACTCTATGCTGGGGGAGGGAGGAATTGCTCCCATTGGGCTTCTGGGCAGAGGAGTGGGGTGAACTCTGTGCTGGGGTGATGCATGGGTCCCTACAGAGAAGGCTCTAAGTGCCACCTCTGGCATGTGTGCCATAGGTTCGCCATCACTGAAGTAGGCCATCAGGCAGCTTACAAAATAGTAGAATTGTGTGCTGATCTTTTGTCACTGTCAAATTGGCTAATGTATGCTGAGGAGTAGTTAGAATGATGTCCTGGGCAGAGGAAACCCATGTTTTTAAATAATGGAGGTGGATCTCTTGTTGGAAGAACAATATTTATCTTCTTGTATCATTTCTTCTTCTGTGATGCAGAGGACTAAGATGGAGTCCTACAGGGTCAGGAAGGGAAGCAATACATTGCATAAGAGATATCAAGCCATGAAGATTTGCTCAGTGTAGTAAATTGGGATTGCAAAGTATTACCGATTTTGTGGGAAGTAGGTTAGTCTTGAAGAAGTAATCAATAGCGGTCTACTCTTTTTAAACTGAGAACGCTTTCCCTATGAAAAGATACATCCTATACCACCATCCTAATGTCCTAAGAACATTACCACAAAAGAATGCAGAAAGAATGCCACAGAAATAACCTTGGCACACAATCGCTTACGGGTTGGGCAGCTGAGGAAAATTATCAATTCTCTGACATGTACATCTTCTTGCCTTTCTTGTCTACAAGAATGACCTGGCATCTGAGCAAGTTTCACTATAATCAAATTGGGAACAGACTGCTGAAATTAGAAGCCAACCTTTTCTTATTGAATCTGGTACAGGTTTTCTATCTGGTAGGAACTAGTAGTAAGGCCAATGGTTTAGCTTACAATTGCTGAACCAAATGGGAGACAGAAGGTAATATTGGTATCTGGAATGAATGACTGTTCCTGAAGCTGATTTTAAGTTGTAGCATATTTTTAAAAAAGGAAATAGAGAAACTTTAAATTCCACATTCTATTAAATGTGGTTCCTTGACACACCTAAAGTGGTAAAAGAGGAAGTAAAGTTTAAATGTGGTAAATCAAGTATTATGGTAAACTGACAATGGGTCAGCAGCCCCCTAGCAAGGCCAGGGGCTACTGATTAACCCCCCCCCCCAAGTAATTCTGCAAATAATATAGGCAAAAATTTCTGATGAGAGGGGTTTTGAATGAGATTGCAGTTAGCTGGATGTTATTCAGGATAAAGGATGTAAACCCATGCTTGCTTTGCTTTTGTGCATGAGAGAGGTTACAAACCTTTCTCTTAATTTGTGAGATATCTTGTGTTGAGTTCAATTCCTCTGGCCACTAAACTGCAATTGCACAAAACTGCAACAGCTGCTGCTTTGATGTAAGTCATTTAAAAAATCAGAAATACCAAATGGATTATATATATCCTTTTTAAAAAACCAATGAGCCAATTCTTTTGCACTTGCTGTACTTTGTTTCACAAGGAGAAAAGATGCTAGTTCTTTATACACAGACATTTTGGGTAAACTACAAAAACTTCAACAACAACAAAATTACTTCTCAAATTCAAAGCAAAACAGATTGAAAACTTCTACATATTTGAGTAAATAATACTAGTCACAAACTGGATGTTATATTTTCATTTAACGTAATATACATATAATTTAGTTTACTAAATCTATCATGAATGATCCAGCTGAAGCTAGGCACTTTTATTACACCCTTTCTACTTCACCAGGACAATCACGCAGATGGTTAATGTCCCAGATGTGAATTATAGTGGCATATTTGATTTTGTAAGACATCCCCTAAAACCAACAACTATCAAATATATCAGTGAAATGCAGATAAATGTTCATATTGAGGCAGTCACAGCCAGACATATTTCCAAACAAATGTACGTAAAGCATGCCTAATTTGGCTACAATGACAAATGTCATAGTTACATCTTGCTTGAATTAGTGTCACACATTCTACATGGAGTTGCCTCTGAAGATTGTTTGGAAGCTTCAGTTGGTTCAAAATGGAGCAGACAGATTGCTGGCTGGGGTCAGTTATAAGAAGCATATAATGCCCCACCCCCTGCTACAACAAGTACACTGGCTACAAGTCAATTTTCAGGCCCAATTCAAAGTACGAGTCTTATACCTTTAAAGCCCTCGATCTGAAGACCATATCTCCTCATATAAGCCTTATCAGCTCTTTGATCCTCATAGTAGGCCCTTTTCTCAGTCCCATTGTCATCACAGTCCCAACCCCTTGAGAAAAAAACGAGCTTATAAATGAGACAGGTAGACTAAACTAAACTAAAATCTATAGTCTGCATTAAAACAATCATTGAATTTGTTCTGCCATTAAAAAAGTTAACTGTAAAAGTCACACTAAGTTTTTTGAAACAGCTGAGGACAACTTGTTCATGCAACCAATAGAACCTTTCTGGACTTCTTCAAGTTGTTGTTTTTTCCTTCCATGACAGCAAACAGACAACAACTCCACACAGTAACTACGTTCACTGCTGCTCGATTATTTGCTCCAACTTGCCACCTTAAAGTATTTTAAGAGAATATAAAAAACTAAATAAATGCCAAAGCATTGAAATACAGTAAAACCCTGGATAACGCTAAAACTGGGTTCCATGAGTCTTAGCGTTATCCGATTTTTAACGTTATGTGATACATTTATTGCACAAAGTTAAAAAATAGCTGGCTTCCTTTTGGAGAAGCTGGGGCTGAGCGTGCTCACCTGCCTTCCCCCAAAGGAAGGCGTGGATGGGAGGCTCTGATCCCCGGCTTGCCTTGGGAGAAAGTGTGTGGGTGCACCCACCCGCTTTCTCCCAAGGCAAGCCCAGGATCAGATGTTGTGATTCTCGGCTTGCCTTGGAAGAAAGCGGGTGGACACGCCCACACACTATCCCCCAAGGCAAGCCGGGGATCACAGCATCCGATCCCCAGCCTCCGGAGATTTCTGCCCCAAAGCCCGCAGGCTGGTCTGCGGGCTTTGGGGCAGAGATCCATGCCCCAAAGTCCCTGCGGGCTTTGGGCAGAAATCAAAGTTGGGAAATTTGAGGAAAACTTTTGCATCACACAACATTAACTTAACATTGTGTGGTGCAAAACTTTTCCTTAAATTTCCCAACATTATCCGGTTTTAATGCTGTGCGGTGTAATACTATTATGAAAACATACACAATGATGTCAAGCCAAAAAATGCTACTTTTTGGAGTAATGAGGGCTTACTGGCATGCTTTTAAAATGTAATGACTGATACTATGATCATTAATTTTTAATGTGATGAATAATGTGCATTTGTTACTCCTCAAACAGTGTTATCAGAGGGAATGTGAAAATATTTGCAAATCCCCCCCAGTGCTTTTGACTGGAATTAAAAAGTAATGAGCAATAATAATGATGATGGGTTCCCCTTTTAAAAAATAACAAGCCAACAGATTATTTTTTAAAACTACTTTGCAGTGGCTCAAGTGGCTAAGACACTGACTGGGAGGTGGATGGTCAGCAGTTCAATTCCCGAATACTGCAGGATGGAATGAGTTCCCATCTTTGTCCCAGCGCCTGCCAACCTAGCAGTTCGAAAGCAAGGAATTGCAAGTAGATAAATAGGGACCACTTCAGGAGGAAGGTAACAGCATTTTGTGCGCTCCAGTGTCTAGTCATGCCAGCCACATGACCACAGAAGTGTCTGCAAAAGCAGACAGCGCTGGCACTTTGGCTTTGAAACAGAGATGAGCACTGAACCCTAGAGTCGGATATGACTGGCTTTTGAGCAAGGGGAACCTTTACCTTTACTTTGAATGACATAGTGTACTAAGCTTAGTAAATGGATAGTTCGAAACTCTGCTTCCTAGGCTTCACTGGGAGCTATTACAATTTCAGGTGTATACAAGTAGTACAGTATACACTGCTAGAGCAAAATAAAGGCAACAGTAGCACCGCATGGTTGCAGAGTGAACAAAAAGGAATGTTTTACCACAGATTTCAGTAAAGGGAACTAAAGTGGACAAGACAGCATGGATGACATTTCTCCAAAGTTCACAACCTGATTATGTGCAACCAATATATTTAAAAACTCCAGGAAGGAAACCTAGGAAACGGACATGAATTAATAAAGCTATTATGTAGAGACTCTCTTGCTAATTTCTAAAGACAAAAAATGTGGCACCTTAAAGACTAACTCCTGTATTTAATTGTGAGCTTTCATTGACCAAGTCCACTTCATCAGACATAAGAGTGAGGCCTCATGGCACCAATTTATATACACATCAGGTAAACAGGCATACAGTACAGTAATTGGCAGTAATCTTGCTAATATCTGTTAGGTTAAATGTGGTTTTACAATATTACAACACTGGAAACAGTCAATCTGCGAAACAACAACAATAATAATTATAACATCAATCATGGACACTTTTACTTAGGTTCCACACATATGGAAAACTGTGGAGGAGAATAGCAATTTAGTACCATATAGTAATTTTTTGAGGGTGTTTGGCAAGGTTAAATAATTTGCATAAATTGAAGGACACATCTTCAAAACTTGTTGCTTATTTAGCAGGTGAAAGCACATTGTCCAGAAGTGTAGGCTAGTAAACACCCAGGTTTTGACCTGATTTATTTAAAGTTAGAGGATTTAGCTATGCTAAAATGAAAAGTTTAAATTTATTCATACAAACCCTAGCTGTTCTTTACAAAAAACCCAGGGAAGACCTTTGGATCTCTGCTACAACCCACCCCACTGCTTGGTTTTAGCCATTCCAGCAAATGTTAAAGCCAAAGCTTTGCCGGTTCAAACAGACTTCAATACCTGGTCTTGGGATTTCTTTTTCTTCTTCTTCTTGCCCCAGCATCCTGAACTTTCTGCATCTTTTCCATTGCTATCACCACACAGTAAACCATCAAGCTCATCAGTTCCCATTTGCTGTCCCTGAGATGTTTCTGCAGCGAGTCTGTATGAGAGGTTCCTTAAAATGCACACACAGTTTTCAACGGTCTGAAAAGGAAAACAGAAAAAAAAGAAGTAACAAAGTCTTCTATAAGTCACTTAGAAATCAAAATTAAGCATTGGGATATTACTTTGGGGCATAATTTTTGGCCTACATGGATTAGGATAGTCACTACTGTGTGTAGAGCCCAGGAAAACCCGCCAGTCACTGTTGTGTTACAGTTCTCACATGAGAGAAGGAAGAACACTAACTGGCTTTTGACTTGCTGAGTGTGTGCGTGTGCACATGTATATACACCCACATGCCCAATCAATGGGCACACACACTTTCAAACAAGATGCCTGTAGGAAATTTAGATTGATGCATGTAATAATACAGAAAGCAGCAAAGCCTTATTTTACTGAAGGGGTGGTCTCTCTGTCAATATACATAAATAGCCCATGCATACACCACTTTGTTTTAGTAAAACATCATTCATACTGGCAGCTTGGAGACATTTGCCCATGGTTTTATAAACCATAGGTTCTGAAGCTCATTGTGAGCTCTGTGGGCATTCACTCCTCTCTTTCCCTATCCTTCCTGCCACATGTCAATTAAGATGAGAGAATCACAGCTGACATTATAAATGCACTCATATCAGATACATTTCTATACCATCTCTCCTTGAGAGCACAGTAGTAGTTGATCCATCTACTCACAGTGCTGAATGTAACTCTTTTCACAACAATCTTGGGAAGCAGGTGAGACTGACAGTGCCTGTACTACTCATATAATAACCAAGGATTTTAGTTTCCATGTTGGTTAAGAAGGTGAAATTATAAACCAGATTATCTCTGTGCAGAAGATAGAGTGCAAAGGTAAGAGGGAAATATAAAGAGTGTACACTTGTGGTACCTATACTAGAATGCTCTAGAGCAGGGGTTCCCAACATTTTCCCATCAGGGGCCAGACCCCCCACCCCTGACACTTCCCACCAGGGCTGGAGGCATTGCTGAACCCACTACTTACGTTTTTGTCATCATCGGTGGTGGTGGGAATCACATGATTTTTCTAGGTTTTTGTTCAGGCTCTGCCTCTTCCCAGGGCAGCAGGAGGCTTTTGGAGCAATTTCGCTCTGGTTTTGGAATTTTCTGCCCCTTCCCCACTGCACTTTGGCAGCTAGAAACAGTGGTGTGCTGGCCCACAGGGATACAGGGATTTGTCCCGGTGCACCCCAGTGACTGGCGCCCCACAGAGGCAGGCAGAATTATGTCCCTGGGTGACATAATTTGCCTGGATGCAAGAATTGTTCATAATTAAATGTGAGATATGCTTGCCTAACTTGTACTTAAATTCTTGCCTACTGCCTCTATTTGGTGAGTCTCCACATCAGTCTGGGAGGATGCAGGGCACCGGTGGTAACAGGAATGCATGGGATTTCTCCACCCAACCCCCCAGTAGGCACCCCCATCACTCCCTGTCCACCGCACAGCACACAGCACACCCCTGGCTAAAAAGCGACCTTGGCTGAGTTCATGGTTCCGCGCTGTTATCCCAAGCACTGATCTAAGCTCCACTCTGCACTGGAAGTTACCCATGGTCATGCTCCAGCTGCTGAAGTGCAGTGGGGAAAGGGTGGAGAAATTCCAAACCAAAGTGAAATTGCTCCAAAAAGCCTCTCGCTGCCCCGTTGCCCTGGGAAGCGGTGAAAAAAAGTCACAATTCCTACTGCTGCCATAGTAAGTGATGTATTGCAACGTCTGATGGTGGAGGGGCAGGTGGGGGCAGGTCTAGAGGTCCCCGGGTGGCCACCATGGCCTGATGAATGATATGCATGGGATGGATTAGGCCTGCAGGCTGGGGGGTTGGGAATCCCTGCTCTAGAAAATTTTCCAAATTTGTCCCTGTGGGTGCATTAATTTCTATCTGACAGTAATATCAGTTTTGGTGAACAAAGGATATAGTTATATTTGCCTAAATGAAAAGGAAATACTCTTTTTATGAATTATTGTATATACAGAACCAGCAATGCACAGGGTACACTACAGCATTAATAGTTTTATTAGTTGGGAAACTTGGCACCAGAGCTCAATGTATCAACTACAGCTTTATTTCAGAACTTTAAAATCTTCCAGAAAAATTTTGAGGGAAAAGATGGCTGCTATATTATTGTTTGCATTGCACATGTCTGTGTCAAAGGGATTGTAAATGCTTAAAGCTATGCTAAATATAAAGAAAGTATGGATTTAGTTGCCCACGTCAGGTTCAGAAGGTCATATCCTCTACTGTTATTCTGAACCCTGCAATGTAATGCATCAGACATCTGGTTTGCTTGTGAGAAGAACCTTTCCTTCAGGGCAAGTACTTCTAAAGGGACATTTCTAGAACATACCCGTCAAGCGTTGTTCCCAAAAATACGGGAAATTTCTGTGCATGCATGCACACACATGCACAGAACCCATTTGTACATGCGCTGAACATGTTTGTGCATGCACAGAACCTTTTTGTGCATGCACAGGACATTTTTACACATGTGCAAATGGGTTCTGCACATGCACACATGTGCAGTAACCCTTTCCCCACTGCTCAAAATACGGAATGGCGGCGGGAAAGGGGAGGAACAAGCACCAAAATCCAGGATTTCCCAGATAAATCCGGGATACTTGATAGGTAGGTTCTAGAACAGAAATCTCTGCTAAAAAGGTTTTAGAAATACCTGAATTTTCCCAACTCTTGTTATCATGGAAAGAAAGTAGTGTGAATTTCATTGATCAAAACAAGTTCGACAGGCCCAGTTCTGAACCATTTCTATGCCACATCTATTTGGCAAAAGCAATTGAAGAAGCTTTGATATGGTAGCATTGATCCAGCTTTTTATGCAGCTTATGAAGTTAGAAAAACACAACCACTTTCTTCACTGCTGGAGACAGAAGGAAGTGAAGTGTTGTTTAGTGAAAGAAGAAATTGATTTTTAAAAATTATATTCTGATTGCGGTGATAAACATGCAGATCAGAATGTTTTACTATCAGCTAATTATCTGCTGTGCACACATCAATTACTGGGCCACGCAAATAAACTTTTACAGAACAAAGAGCATTCTACTAATGATGTGCTGCTTTTTCTTTCCCAAATGTACACAGCCACAAGCCAGTCCTGCTTTTCTCAGCAGCCTAAAAAGTTCAAGGAACTGCATCTCGATACGATATGAATATCTACTGTATCTACTGCAAAATATATAGAAAGAGAAGACTAGTCAAAACTGGCATTGTGTTTTCTTGCGTCTTAGGTATGATGCTGAAACTGACTTTGTGCTGCTTTCGTTTAGAAAATAAAAGCAGTAACATATGCCAAAAATACTTCATGTAAAGAAACTAAGAATATCAAGTCCACACAGAGTGTTTCTTCTTGTCAGCCAATAATAAATTGATTAATATACAGTATAATGAACATGTGGAAGAGCTGTTGTAGTGTCTCACACATCCTTACTGCATTCAATATACAGTAATTTCTAAATGGAATGTATGAATAGTTAGAGTACTTGAATAAACCCAATAAGGCATAACACTCACACTTTGAGCCTGGGGAAGACAATTATGCCACATTAGATACTGCATCAAGTGCATTGAGGTGAGATACAGTAAAGAGGAGAATGTGGGCAGTCATTCTGAACAATATTCTTAAAGATGATGAATCCCCATGTTGACAGAAAATAGTATTTTGTTCATGTTGCATTGTTCCACAGTAAAAATATTTAATAGGGACTAATATCAGAATAAGTTGATATGACCCTTAAAGTTACATTTCTGCCTAACAAGAAGAACCAGGTATTAAATCTTTCCAATTGCTTTCCAGCTGCTGTTGAACTTCCCCCTATTTTCTTCCTTTCTTTTCATCTCCTTTGAATCAGTGTGGAATCTTTACCTATAAGGAGAGACATTAACTGTTCGAATGTAACAAAGGCTCCCGCACCCGGCCCAACCATCCCTAACTGAGCCGCCTGTACTCGCCTTAATCCGGCCTGCAGAGCGCCGCAATGGTCCTGCAGTCGGCAGTAGGGCAACAGCCCCACAAACGTGACCAGAAAAATAAAACTACGAGTCCCAAAATCCTCTGCACTGCACAACCCCTCAGTCAATCAGGCTGAAGGATGCAAGCGCAGAGGAGGCCGGGAATGCGCGGCGCGCTGACTTAAAAAAAAAAACGCCGAGAGGGGAAGACTTTGAAAGACCCAGACGGAGGCCATGAAAAGGTAAGTGTGGTTGATGGGGGTTAGGGAGTAAGAGGCACAGCCCTGGTAACCATGCCCCCTGCCCCACCACCTTGCCCCCCCCCACTCCATAACCCCCACCAACCGCACTTACCTTTTGCCGGCTCCGGCTGGGTCTTTCAAAGTCTTTCCCTCTCGGTGTGGCCTTCTGCGTAGGGAGAAGCACTGGCCCCTCCTTCGTCCCTGTGGGCAACGTGTACTCGACACCCAAATGGACAAAGGAGAGGCCGGAGCACCTCCTGGCTTGCCGGAGAGAAGGACTGGCTTCTCTCTGGGTTGGCTGGGAATGAAAGTTCCGTTGGCTGGGAATGAAAGTTCCGTTCCCAGCCAACCCAGAGAGAAGCAAAGCCCATCCGTGATGGGGATTCGTTCTCTCCGGGAGGCAAAGGTGCTGCAGAGAGGGGACCCCCCCGCAGGACACCACTTTTGTCCCCCCAAACCTCCCAAACCCAGGGGACCAGGGAGAGGGGATCGATTCCACCCCCTCCCAAACACTCCATTTTTAAAGAGAAGAAACCACTTGGTTTCTTCTCTTTAATATGGGAGGTGTCGGGGGGGATTCCCCCTCTCCGCTGGGCCCCCTGGCACTGGAACGGTTGGGGGGGGACAGACCCCTTTTGTCCCCCCCAAACCTCCCAAGCCCAGAGGACCAGGAAGAGGGGATCGATTCCACTTGGTTTCTTCTCTTTAATAACGGGGTATCCTGCAGGGCAATCCCCTCTCTACCCGGTCCCCTGGGTTTGGTTTTTTTTTGGGGGGGGGGAAATAGGGGTCTGTCCCCCCAATTCTCCCAGACACAGGAGACCTGGGAGAGGGGATCGATTCCACACATACTGTGGGACAACCCACTGCCCCCCCCACCAACACACACACACCAAACCTTCCTTCCCAACTTACCTGCACGCAGCCTCAGCAAATAGCCTCCGCCTTCTTTGCCTGTCTCCTCTGACTGTCTCCTCCCTCACTCTATCTAACTCACTAACCCCCTCTGGTGGTCTACTCTATCTGTCAGTCTCTCTTTCTCTCTCTCTCTCTCACACATGCACACACTGCTTCTCTCTCTCTCTCTCTCTCTCTCTCTCTCTCTCACACACACACACACACACACACACACGACACTACTGCCTTGCCAGGAATTTTTAATGTGTGTGTTGGTGGTTGAAGTGGTATTGTATGGGTGGTGGTGGTTGTGCACACCCAAAACCACCCCTAACCACCAACACACACATTAAAAATGACCGGCTGGCTGGGCACAAATATGCTAGTTTAAAAATAAACCAATATTAACAAGACATAATGAACATTCAGTGCCAATAACACTTCTAAGTATAGTGTTTAAAGCAAGGATGTACCAAATGACACCTGTGGTCCACATGCATCCCTCTAGATGCCTATTATCCATACCTGTCAAACCACAGCTCCGGAAAAATGGGACCTGCGCACATCGCTTGTGCGCAGGTCTATTTCCACGCATGCGTGAAAGGGTTTTACCTCTTCCACGCATGTGCGGAAATGTTACGCCACTTGCACAGCCCCTACGCAAGCGGTGTAGGGGCTGCACAAGCGGCGTAGCGCTTCTGCGCATGCACGGAAAGCGTTTTCCCCACTGCCAAATTACGGGGTTTTGGCAGCGTGGGGCGGGTTATGATGTCAATCGACGTCAAATTACGGGGTTTTCCCGGCCAAATCGGGATGGTTGACAGGTATGCTATTATCCCATAGTCCAAAAAGTCCCCTTGTGCACTGTAAGGGGTGGGTGGGGGTGTCAATTTATCACAATTTGAGGGACCCCTGCACTCTGATTCTGCATACTTCTCAAAAATTTTAAACACTGGCTAGTGGACAGTTCCATTGGAATCTTGGTAGAAAATGTTTTTAAATTACTGCATAAGCAAGCTTTTCTAGTAACAGATAACAGTGCAGAATATTTTTTTCCTATTGATAAGAGATGCATATTAAAACAAAAAACCCACTTTTCTTTTTCTTCAGTTCAATAGCTGCTTTTTTCATTGCATACATTTTTCTACCTCTCCCATCATTTTAGTCTCTCAGCTACTTTGAGAGGTAGGCTAGGCAAAATAAGATAGCAACTCCATAAACTTCATGTCCCATTACAGAACTGAGCTGGTAATCCATTGCCCTAATCCAACATACTGACTACTATATGACAGAGATTTTGACATTGAACAATGTTTGCATACACTTTTATTAAAAAAATTAGAACTGATATTACATACTATCAGAAAACCTTGTGAAGCCAACAATTATGTTTAAATTTTGCAATATTTCATCTTCAAGTTTTGTATTTTCTCCGAGAAGTGTTAGATACTTGGACTTTTGGAAACTTAAATACTAAACTGCAGCTATAACTCGAATATAAAACAACTGAAATAAATCTCCACTATACAGGCTTTGATAAAGATTTTAAAATGTGACATGCAGTATTATGTAACCTCAAAGAAATATGATGGGGAGGCTGTGCTGTAGTTGGTTTGACAGACTCAAAAAGAAGCTGCAGAAATATTCTTTGACACTGAGGTATCCCTCAGGGCTTTACTCTGTTGTAGTATTTAATATAGATGTGGAACCACTGGGAGAGGCCATTCAAAGCTTTGGAGTGACACTCAAAAAATGCTGGAACATACAGAGGCAAACAGACAGGCAGACTCTATTAGTATGTTGTGCCTTACAACTCTTATTTTTATATGAAACAAAGATAACAAACCTTGCTATCAATTTCACTGCTTCCTAAAGCAGATTGAATCACATACAGCAAAGCATCAGTAAGTCCGTCACACTCTCTCATTCTTCTGCGGGCTTCTTCTCCAGCAGAGCTGACATTCCTACAGAAACAACAACAACAGTGGTCACTATCTTTTCAGTTTCGCTCTTCATTTCTGGCAAAAGACTTACAGGGTTTTCTTTTAAATAGCTCTCTGTTTGTGATATGAATCTTTTCTTTTAAAAGAACAAAGTGAGGAAGTGAGAATTCTGACTCCAGAGGAGCATTAAAAATAGGCTAACACAGAAGATGATTTAGTGAAGATAACATAAACCTGCATACATATACCTCTACAGTCCTTAGGCCAACCTTGGCTTACCTGTTTAAAACACAATATAAACCTCATACATATTCACTGCATATTGAATTCTATGACTCAGTGTGCTACTGATAATGTATGTGCTGATTTCTTAACTTGGGCATTTTGCCTCCCAAAGTTACACTGTTTGCATAGCTATGAAAAGAGATTTGGGCTATTATTTTATACTCTGTGGGGATCTAAGGGAAAATGTACATTACACACAAAACTGGCATTAAATAGCTGAGAAATATTGTTACATACAAATGGCACCAATATCCTATCAAGTTTCCCAAATCTATTGCAGAAAAATGTTAAATAGAGGACAATGCTGAACAGATCCTCTGCATATCAGTAAGTATCTCAATGTCGTCCAAAGAGAATACTGATTGCTCAAGGACAAGTTTCTCAGCTCTGCCATGTTTCCTCCAAGAGCAGGACATATGCCTAGAAATCATTTTGTATTAAGTAATCTGAGTGTTACTTCTCCTCACATTTAGACTAATAAAAGTAAAATAATATTGTAAAATTAATTAAATTGTTGGTGCATCTTAATCCAGTATAGTCTTGGGACCCCTCGTGGTCATTGACCCAAGTATAAACCATATCTCCTTTTTGGAGCTCATTTTTGGGGCTAAAAAACTTGGCTTATACTCGAGTATATATGGTAACCCTTCTTGATTCTTAGGATTTGTGGTCTAGATTAGATTTTTAAAATGAAGCCATCTGTAGGGACCTGGAGTCCCGTATCTAACCCAGTGTTTCCCAACTTTTAACTTCTCGACTTCAATTCCCAAAAGCCTAAGTCAATTCCCCCAAAGCACTGATCAGCCAAAGTACTGACTTAGGCTTCTGGGAATTGAAGTCCCTCTGTGGGATGCGTGACCCACGTTGGGAACTACAGTGATACCTCATACAATGTCCAAACTTGGTTCCACAAGTTTGGACTTTGTACGGATTTGGACTTTGTATGAGGCATGCAAAATCCTAGCTGTGATGTCTCATACAACGCCCAAATGCTTGCTGCGATGCCTCGTACAATGTCGTTTCCATAGAGATACATTGTACTATAACAGCACAGACTTCAGGGCAAAGTCAAGGAAGCAGACAGGAAACTGACAGAACTTTAAGAAATCATTGTCTAAAGGCTAAATACATTACAAAAACATGTCAAACAACCCTGATTGTCCAAGAACCTGAAAAATGCCGCAAAAATCCCTCCTAAAAAATTGACAAAAAAATCCCCCTCAAAAAAATCCAAAACTGCGCTCAAAAGCACTTCTAAACACTCTTTGCCTCGTGCAAAACCCACAAGAGCAATGCACACATGTGTCCTGCCTTTTATACTGTCCAGTCACAATGCAACCTGGGAAAAACCACAATGCAAGCGCGGCGCCAAAATGGCCGCCGCGCCCTTTGCGGGCCCCCCCCACAGGACAGAGAATCCGGGTAGTTAGGGGCGTGGCCAGCTCACTTATAAAAGGGGTGGCCACGAGGCAGCCGAGCTGCCATTTTACCTCAGCGACGGAGCGGAGAAGTTTTTTCCCCTGTGTCTCCGTCGCTCGTTAGCTTACCGGGAAGCCTTTTGG
The DNA here is from genome assembly GCA_035047345.1 of Bradypodion ventrale. NCBI lineage: Eukaryota > Metazoa > Chordata > Lepidosauria > Squamata > Chamaeleonidae > Bradypodion > Bradypodion ventrale. The sequence continues at coordinate 194,370,836 of JAWDJE010000004.1, forward strand.
TAGCAATTCTGCCTTGCCGGCTTCCCTTTTCTGCTTCGGAGGAGATGCCTTCGAAGAAGAAGGCAGCTTCGAGTTCAGCTCGCGCTGTTAGGAGGCGCAACCCAGGTCGGAGGACTGCGGTGCCGCCTCCTCAGCAGCCACCTTTGCCAGCCCCGGCCGGGGCCAGCGGAATGGGGTCTATTGCCCCTTGGCCCGGAGTGGGCGATCAGAGTACGGGCGCGGAAGGGGTTCCGGCCCGCAGCCCACGAGCGGTGGACACCGCTCCTGCTCCTGCCCACTCTGTCGGGCCTACTCCTCTTGGGCCGCAGCCTCTCCCTGGGCCCTCTAGCCTTGGGGGGTGGTGCGGCCCCCTGCCTTGGCAAGTTTCTCCACCAACCCTGCCGGGCTTTGGTGCTGGCCAATGGCCATATGTGGGTCCCGGGGTACAGGGACCTGTACCCATGCCTGGACCAGGCGGGCCGGCCGGCCCTTTGCCCATGGTCAACATGGACACCTTGCTGGCCCGCATTGCGGCCCTGGAGGCCTCATTGGCTCGGGCCAGTCAGGCGGGCGCCCCCTTCGGGGTTCCTCTTGAGGCGCTGTCGGCAGGAGGACAACAGCCGGCGGGGAGGGTCGAGCTGCTGCAGGCGCGTGGCCCGGTTTCGGCCACTGCCTCGCAGCTCCCCAGCCAGCAATCAAGTGCGGGTCAAGCCCCGGTGATGAGCTCTACGTCGGTCGTGAGCTCCGACGCCCCCAGTGGGCCGGAACCCCCGGTGGGGGCGGCCCGCGGGGGTGCAGCATGTGAGTATACGGTGCAAGCGAGTACATCCACACACATTCCCAATCAAGGGGGGGCCTTTCAATGGCCTTGGCCTCGCGCGGGTGGTGCGGGGGCCACGCTGTCGGCGACCCACCCGGCGACGACGACTGCCACCTTGGGCACTGGGGTGGGCATTGGTACTTACACTGCAGGGAATGTTCTGGGGGTGGCTGGGTTAGCTCAGGCCCCTTTTACCAGGCCGGCTGTCCCCTTTTCGGCTTTGCCGACGGCAGGGTATTCCTTGCCATTGGGTGATCACCTGGCACAGGCTACTAGGGAAAAGATATGGCGAGGGGAGTACGTAGATATCTTCTCACTCCTCAACAGAGAGCCCACCAAGGAGGAAAGGGAGGGTCAGGATGAGAAGGACAAGGAGCAGGCACGCCGCCGTAAGCCGCCGCGTACCTGGGCCAACTGGCTCCCCGCTTATTTAATATACATGGCGGTATATTTGAGGGCGCGGCCGGATTTAGCTATTCCCATGGTCCAATATTTGGACAACATATATAGGGCGATGGTCGATTTCCCGGGCCCCTCATGGCTAGCATATGATGAGGAATTCCGTATGAGGATTCCCCTCCACCCCGAGATGAGATGGGAGGAGCCGTGCCAGAGGCTGTGGCTTTTGTATATGACACCCACACGCCCTGCCCCGGGGGATAGATACCATTGCGGACATGCGGTCCAGCGAGCGGCTCCGGCGCAGGCTACCCGCCAGGCGGCGGGGCAGGGGGTTCCAGCCCGCCTGCTGTGCTGGACTTTCTCGTCAAATGGTTCCTGCAATCGAAAGAACTGCAGGTATAAGCATGAGTGTCCCACATGTTCTGGCCCCCACGCAGCCTCTGCTTGTCCCAGGCCTGGGGGGGCGTGAGGCAGAGGGAGGGGTGGACAGTGGGCTGGCAAGGCTGCCACGGATGGAGCTAGTTCTCCAAAAGGCCCCCTCCCCAATTAAGGTGGACATGCTGGAGCGCTGGCTCGCATCGTACCCGAAGGGGGAGGACGGGGAGTATCTCCTTCAAGGTTTTAAGCAGGGATTTCGTATCCCTTTTATGGGTGATAGGTCCCCTCAGGATGCTCCCAACCTTTTATCCCTCAGAGGAAGGGAGGAGGTGGCTGCAGCCAGCATTAAAAAGGAGTTAGACGCGGGCAGGGTCGCTGGACCTTTCCCCGCACCCCCGTTTCCCAATCTTAAGGTCTCGCCACTGGGTTTGGTCCCCAAAAAGTCCCTAGGTGAGTTTCGCCTTATTCATCATTTGTCCTACCCAGCCGGCCGATCGGTCAATGATGCTATCCCTGATGACCTTTGTTCAGTCAGGTATACATCGTTTGACCATGCGCTGCGCATGGTGCGCTCGTGTGGCCCGGGTGCCCTGCTGGCCAAGTGTGACATTAAGTCGGCTTTTCGCCTCTTGCCAGTGCACCCGGGCGACTTTGAATTGCTGGGTTTTAAATTTAAGGGGGAATATTATTTTGATAAGGCCATGCCTTTTGGCTGCTCCATATCATGCTCGGCTTTCGAGCGTTTTAGTACCTTCCTAGAGTGGGCTTTCGTCCGCAGGTCAGGGTCCCGGTCTGTAGCCCATTACCTGGATGACTTTTTATTCGGGGGTGAACGGGGCTGGGACACGTGCGCACGTCTCCTCAACACATTTCAGACGCTAATGGAGGAACTTGGTGTCCCTTTAGCGCCCGAAAAGACCGAGGGCCCATCGACCAAGCTAGTATTCCTGGGGGTTGAGATTGACACGGTAGTGCAGGCTTCTAGGTTGCCGGGTGATAAGGTGTCCAGGATAGTGGCCCTTATCTCGGAATTGCTGGCCAAGCGTAAGGCATCCCTGAGGGAACTGCAGGTGCTACATGGGCACCTTAATTTTGCTTGCAGGGTGGTCGCACCGGGCAGGGCTTTTGCCCGGCGCTTATGCGACGCCATGGCAGGGTTATCCAGGCCCCACCACAGAGTCAGGCTCACCCGGGGTATCAAGGCAGACATGTTCGTCTGGTTGCAATTCCTGAGGGAGTTTAATGGGGTCTCATTTTGGAGGTCTGACCTCCTGGCATCCCCCAATTTCCAGATCCAGTCTGATGCCTCAGGATCCCTGGGTTATGGGATGTACTTCAATGGGAAGTGGGCCTATGGTGGGTGGCCACCGGCATGGGCAGGCACAGGTCGCCTGCGAGATCTCACATACCTGGAATTTTTTCCCATTCTGGGGGCTTTGATGCTATGGGGCGAACAGTGGGCTAATTCGGTGGTGCATTTCTGGTGTGACAATGCGGCTGTTGTACACATTGTCAATGCACAGACTTCCTAATCGCCCAGGGTCATGGATCTAGTGCGCCATTTTGTGCTGCGCTGCCTGCGCCTCAACATCTTGTTCAGGGCCAGGCATGTCCCAGGGATTAACAATGATATTGCTGACGCTTTGTCCCGCCTGCAGATCTCCCGGTTCCGCGCCTTGGCCCCGGATGCGGAGGAATTTCCCTCACCACTCCCGGACGAGATGTGGATTATTGGCAAGGAGAGGTGAACCGGGCGATTGGCCTGTCACTAGCGCCACGCACGCGTAAGGCGTATCAACAAGCATTCAATTCGTACAGGGCATTTGCTACTCAATTTCTCTTGCCAGAGACCTGGCCTATCCCGGTGGACCATGTTCTGCGGTTCATGGTTCACCTGCATGCACAGGGCCTCGCACCTCGCACCATAGCATCCAAGCTCTCGGCGTTGGCTTTTATGGCCAAAGTGGGGGGTCATGTGGATACCACCTCTGACTTCCGGGTGAGACATGTTTTGGAGGGGTGGGTGCGCGAGCGCGGGCGTTGCCCGGACGACCGGCACCCTATTTCCCCAGGGGTTCTTACCCAGTTGGCCCGGGGCTGGCCAGGCCTCTGTTTTGATCATTATGAGGCAGCCCTTTTTCATGCAGCCACAACGGTGGCATTTTTTGGAGCGCTCCGCGTCAGCGAACTCGTGATGCTGTCTAAGGCGGATGCAAGTGGTAGGGCACTGGAACTCGAAGATGTCTATGTTGCCAAAGACTGGGCCCAGTTGAGGATACGCTCCTCTAAAACAGATCAGCATGGCGTAGGCAGTGGTGTAAGACTGCTACGTTGTTCTTTGGCAGACATCTGTCCGGTTGGTGCCCTACAGGAATTCCTGGCACTGCGTGGCATGCACCACGGCCCGTTTTTCTGTCACCAAGATGGGTCTCCCCTTACTAAATTTCAGTTTTGGAAGGTGACAGCCAGAGCCCTCACCAGGGTGGGCCTACCAGGTGCCCGTTATGGCACACATTCGTTCCGCATTGGTGCAGCCTCTACAGCAGCTGCTTTTGGGTACTCTGGGGCTGACATACGCAGCATGGGGAGGTGGGGCTCGCAATGTTTTCAGTTTTATGTGCGCCCACTCCCGCCATGAGTACCAATCCAGTCACCTTACCGCCTTTTTTTTCTCAATTTTCTTACAGACCCTGGGTGTCGTATTACACCGGTGACAGTATGGCTGGTGGGCCACAGCTATGTGCACAGGGCAGCGCGTTACGCTGCGGCGACAGAGTGGGGACCCCGACTGGGACTGGGTGACCACGCCAGTCTCGCATGGCATGGTAAGCCTGGGATGTTATGGCGGGAGCTGCGGCCTTTCCTTTTTTCTGGCCTGGGTGCTGACCCGCCTGACATTCTAATCATCCACCTGGGGGGCAATGATTTGGGCCAGGTCACCGGCTTATCGCTCAAGCATGCGATTTGCGAGGAACTCGCCTACTTGCATTATGTCTGGCCTGCCACAACCCTGGTTTGGTCGGACATTGTTCCGCGCCATTCTTACAGAGGGGGCGTTAACCTCCTGGCCCTTGACCGCGCTAGGCGCGCGGTCAATAAGGCAGTGGCGCGGTTTCTTGCCACCAGGGCTTGGGGACGGGTTAGTCATCACCCCGATATTAGCCTACAAAATTATGACTTGTACGCAGGGGATGGGGTCCATCTGTCGCGAGGAGGTATGGACCTCCTGTTGGGTGATTGGCGAGCAGGCCTGTTGACCGAGCTGACGGTCTGGGGGGGGGGGCGTCAGGTCTTCTTTGAAGCCCCTCCGTGTGGCGGGTAGCACTGGTAAGGTAAACAGTATGACCCACAAGTATCCGGCAGGTTCGCAATTGACTGGACAACACTAGACAGGAATAAATTAGTTAAACGTTGTCCGGTCAACGACGAACCAGGCGATGGGGTGATGATGATTGCTAACCAGCATGCATCACCCCTGTGATTTCACGGATACGCGTCAGAGGGTGGGGTCATAAGTTAGTTATTGACTACGGTCAACAATTTGTTTGTTGTCAACAAACAAATTGATACAAATTGATACATTGTAACCAATTGCCGTTGGCAATTTTGGGGTGGTACCTTACCAGTGTTACTTCGGCCTGCTTGCCTTAGGAATTATGATTGGTCGTTTTACCAATACAAATTTATAATTCGGACTAGGGCATTGAATCAATAAATGTGGCCCTATGCTGTTATCCACTTTCAATGTTGTCTGTGTCCGTTATTGGGGGGGTGCGCCTGCAATGCAAGCGCGGCGCCAAAATGGCCGCCGCGCCCTTTGCGGGCCCCCCCCACAGGACAGAGAATCCGGGTAGTTAGGGGCGTGGCCAGCTCCCTTATAAAAGGGGTGGCCACGAGGCAGCCGAGCTGCCATTTTACCTCAGCGACGGAGCGGAGAAGTTTTTTCCCCTCCACCCCCTCCCTAGTTAACAGTGTGATATTATGGTCGCTTCGGGGCCGGGTGGGAATTTTTGGTTGGGACCCATATTGGCTCCGGGTCCTGGCTTTTTTGCCCATCCCACACTGTTGCTATGGTTTGATATAGGGGGCTTTCTGTGTTCCTACTGTTGACTTTGGTCACATTGGCGGGTAGCACTGGTAAGGTAAACAGTATGACCCACAAGTATCCGGCAGGTTCGCAATTGACTGGACAACACTAGACAGGAATAAATTAGTTAAACATTGTCCGGTCAACGACGAACCAGGCGATGGGGTGATGATGATTGCTAACCAGCATGCATCACCCCTGTGATTTCACGGATACGCGTCAGAGGGTGGGGTCATAAGTTAGTTATTGACTACGGTCAACAATTTGTTTGTTGTCAACAAACAAATTGATACAAATTGATACATTGTAACCAATTGCCGTTGGCAATTTTGGGGTGGTACCTTACCAGTGTTACTTCGGCCTGCTTGCCTTAGGAATTATGATTGGTCGTTTTACCAATACAAATTTATAATTCGGACTAGGGCATTGAATCAATAAATGTGGCCCTATGCTGTTATCCACTTTCAATGTTGTCTGTGTCCGTTATTGGGGGGGTGCGCCTGCAATGCCTCATACAAAGTCGCAGTGACTTTGTATGAGGCATCTTTTTTCAAGGAATTAGGTGATGTTGTATAAATTCGATGTTGTATGAAGCGGACTTTGTATGAGGTATTACTGTATCCTTAGTTTCCTAGGACAATATTTCATGCCACCTCTTAGGCATAAAGTTTGGGGAAACATAAGTTTTTTTTAAAAAGATATTATTGGAGGAGATATGTTAGTGGCTAGTATTCTACTATTAATTGACTTCAAGTCTTAAACTCACTTATTAGGAAACAAATCTTGTTTAAAGCATAACTGAGTATGCTTGCAATTGTGCTACTAATCATTTTAAGTATTTGTAAAAACCTTTTTACAACCTATTCATGAATGTTATTTGTTCTAGATCACTAAAGGATGTGTTAAACTTTTTAAAAAATCAATAATGGTCATAAAATTGATTTCACAGTTAAGTATTTTCAACACATTGTCTGAAGACCCATTTACCAGATGAGGGATATGCTTTGCTGTTCAGTTGCACAGTCAATTCTGACCCTTTGCGACCCCATGGACCATTAATGCTATTCAGATGTTAAACACATAGGTGAGGTGTTTCTTATGGGGAATATTCAAGCTGAATCAGAATAATGATTTGGGGCAGAAGGTTCTGCTGCATTTCCAGTCCAGAATCATGACTCATGGGGAAAATCTCCCATTGATGTTAATGGAACCTTTACCTACATACAAATAGCAGGAATAGAGCCCTAATTTGAATCAGGGCTGCAGGAGCAGATGAAACATAACCATCTCTACAACACCATGGATCCAACCCAGCTCATGTAGCAATTTAATACTGGGTCTTGGGTTTGTAGGAAAGAAAAAATTGGTATGAAAAGCCAACTATGTAAGTTGACTCTAGAACAGGTGTTCGCAACCCCTGACCTGTGGGCCTAATCTGGCCCACACATCTCATTAATACAGCCCATGTTGGGCACCTGGGCACCTCTAAACCTGCCCCCACCCCCGGAAGTCAAATTGCATCACTTACCATGGCAACCATGATTGCACCTTTTTCATGGCTTTTTCCACAGCCTCTGTTGCTTCCCAGGGCAAGCAGGAGGCTTTTGGGAGCAATTTCGCTCCATTTGGATAATTTTCCAACACTTCCTTGATTCATTTTGGCTGCTTGAATGCACTGCTGGGGAAACTCCGGTGCCAGGCAGAGCTTGCATCAGTGGCTTCATTCCTAGCGCAAAACCAGGAAGTTGCCCAACTGCGCATTTAAGCAGCTAAAACAAACTGGGGAAGCATTGGAAAATTATCCAAATGGAACAACCCAAAAATCCTCCTGCCAGCATGGGGAGTGGTGTAGGTGGTGCAAGAAACTGGAAAGATGATGCAATTGCCACCACAGCCACCTGTAATGTCAAAAACATACATCCAGGGAGCAACCACACCTCCAGCCCCTGGCGGGGAGTGTCAGGGGGCGGGTCTGGCCCCTGGCGGGAAATATAAAATTCTAATTGAATTGTGTAAAAGAAGGACCTTCTTAAAACTGGATTTATGTACAAAATATAATGTTTCACTTTGTAATTTAATTTGAACTCACAAATTAGCAATTGTACACTTCCAACAAAAAGAATGCTAATAACATCTTGATAAAAAAAGAAAAAAGAAAATTATTTTGTCACTGTATGATTTTCTTCTCCATTTATTTCTAGTGCATTGGATATAGCTAAACTTGAGGAGCAAATAATTAAAATTGAATTTAAAATGGAACAGAATAAAATAAAACCTGTCTCCTGCCTTATACAGCAATAGTCCTTAGGCAGATTTCTGACACACTTTATGCAAATTTGAGGAATCTACATGGTGCATTCCCTCTGCACTGTCAGTAATATTCAGCATGTCATGTTTTATTAAGTTAAAAATATGCCACTATAACTTAACACGCGATCAAATATCATTCCTATCCTGGGCCCGGGATTTCTTATAAAGGCATAAAATACTAGCAGACATGTCCTAGCTGTAGAAAGTAATATTTGGTTCTGGACTAATATAAAATGTCTAGAACATCAACAAAAGTTAATGCAAAGTATGTGATATAGTACATTTTCAGTGAGCTGGTAACATAAATTTCAAACAGCTAAATAAGATTGAGTTACCTAGATATAGTTTCTTCCTCCAGTTATTAGTGCCAAATTAGAAAGAGACAATGATTTCATTCAAAATATCACAATTTAATCCCTATGTTTTCAACTACTTCCCAAACACTATGCCAGAATTAACATGGAATCTTGTAAACAAGACTTACACATGCTGCAGTCTGTCCACCAGGCTCTTTTTGCTTCCTCAGGTTTGGAGAAACAGTCTAAAGCAAAGTTGTACAAGCGGTTGCACACTTCACAGTAAGCTAATACATAAAAACCACTGTGTGATTGCTCTTTTGTGTGCAGGCTGTCTCGATAAAACTCTGGGCAATATATACTGTACTTCCAGAGTTCTTAGAGGCTGCACTGGAAGGTCAGCAGGTCAGCAGTTTGAGACCCAAGTAATGTGAAATGGAGTGAGCTCCTGTCATCATGTTGTGGTTTTTGTGAGCCTCCCTGAGTTGGTATATGCTAAGTGGGCAGCATACAAATCGAATAAATCAAATCAAATCAAATCATCTGTCCAAGCTCCCGCCAACATAGCAATTTTAAAGCAACAACTTGCAAGTACCACTTTGGTGGGAAAGGTAATAGTGTTTTTTAAGTTCTGGCATCTAGTCATGGCTGCCTCATGACCATGGAAACGTCTGCAGACACAGATAGCACTGGCTTTTGGGCTGAAAATGGAGATGAGTGCTGCTACCCTGAGCTGGACATGACTGGCTTTCGAACACGGGAGACCTTTACCTTTACATATAAAATATTCTTCCCTTCACCTGGAGATGTGCATGATAAAGGTTGAGGTGAGATTGTGGATAGCTTCTCTCAATCTTTGGCCCAAAATTCTGTTTAATCCCAGTGGCCTGGTTCCGTTAACTCTCCGGGACAGCTTCCAATCAGCATGGAGAAAACCAATCCAATCCAGACTGCAGTATCTTGGCCTCTTCCAACCTCTCATACAGGCCATGAGCCACAACCAGGCAAAACAGGCCATTAAACAGAGAACACTAGAGATGGAAAGGCAAGAAGACCTAGCCAGGGTCCATGCCACCGCCGCTGCCTGCAGTGCTCCCTGCGCGTCCCGGGGGCCCACTCCATCGGCTCCTGGGATTTGGCGCAGGTGGGAGCCTCCACCGCTACCTCAGCCCTCCGGGCTGGACCACCTGGAGGGCAGAAAAGGGCTTAAAGCAGCAGCAGGTTCCTTGACTTATGACTCTGGGACTTCTTTGGGGGCTGGGGTGAATTGATTTGTTGTTTTTGCCACTGCCAGGTTGACTGTTGTACCCTGATATCCTATTGTATTTTTATTGGAACTGTATTTATTGTATTTGATTTACTTTTGCCCTTGCGTACATCATTATGTATTTATGTTGTTTATTGTATTTTGTTTACTGTATGATTTTTCATGCTTTTGATTTTGTATATTATTATTACTGTTTCTTGTACTTTCCTTCATGTAAACCGCTAAGCGGTATACAAAAATAAAGTGAAATGAAAATGAAATGAAATGAAACACCTTCTTGGCTCCAGAGTCTTGGAGACACATTGTTGCCCCAGTCTCATACCTACTCCAACTTGAGACGCCAAGTCATCAGAGGGCATTTACATAAGCCTGCTGCCAGACCCTATCTTCTGCAGTTTTCAAGAAAAAGTTCCAAAAGACACCAATGTCAGAGAGACAATGCCCCTGTGACACTGGAGAAATGGAAATAATACAATACGTTATCTGCCTCTGGCCTTTTTATAGAGACATCCGGAACAAGTTAATATTTCCACTGCTCTGCAGGTATCCTGACTGGTCAAACAGCACATATACCCACTGGATGCTATCTAATGAACAGCCCACCTTCACCCACAACACTGCCAGGTTTTGCACCACAGTGTGTAAGATGAAAAGAAAATTCCTTGTAGGTCTTTCAGCTAAATAAACTACTAGCGCTACATTATAGGCTTAGTAATAGGTACTAATCTTAGGTACTAATTTCACTTCTCTCTAACTCTGAGCAGAAATGCTCTTTTTAAGCACCCTCATTTTAAATTCTGTCTCTTGATATGTTTTAAGTACTCCCATTTTAACTTATGTTCCCTTTGCTGTTCTATGCTAGTCTTGTACCATAATAAAGATTTGATTTGATTTGATAAAATATTCTAAATTTTGGGGAACAGAATGAAACCTGGAAATGCTAGTGTGTTCCACAACTCTCTCCTCAAACAACTGGAAAACCAGTAACAACCTAGCATCCTAGCATCAGAAAATGTTGGAAAGCTGGCAAACTGCTTTTTATACATGCAAATCAGGTCAAGGTGCAAGCCCCATAAACCTCCCATGATGGAGGTTTGACCTTCTCAAAATGCCAGTTAATTATATGAAACAGAACAGATGCTATTTATCACAGATTAATATTTACAAATCAATCAGCAGCTACTAAATTCATCCTGTTCTAAAGGTGTCCCCATCAAGAATTTAAGGTATCTTTTGCAAAATATCTTTGAATGAAGCTGTCTGTCTGACGTACTTACAAGTGACAGCCCTAATTAATCTATCTTCCCTCCCCATGGGGCAGTATGACAGCATTGCTCTGTTTCTTTTCAATGCATTACATTATTTTTTTTTTACAATATTTGAAAATAACTCCTGTGTCCTACATTGTACATGGTGGTTCAGTATGTCTTGTTGCATATTTTACAGTATGCATGTGAGAAAAATCCACTACCACTTAAATCTGGAGACCACAAATAATGAGTGATTAGATTTTGAAGACATAATATAGAATAAGAAACCTAGCAAACCCAGTAATATGAAACAAACCAGAACATCTGGTGAACTGATGGTGCCTATGCAAGTAAATATATACCCTGCCTTTAAGAACTCAGATTCTACAAAAACATATTCATTGCCAAGGCTTCTGTTCACCAAGGATGCTTTTTGCCTAGCCTTCTTCCCTAATTCTTGAACCCGTATCTAGTAGAACCTTGAATACCTAACTAGAAATGTAGGGGGCTCACATTAAGACTAAATTTTTGATGGTACACATCATTTTTCAAACTTAGTAAATTACATTCCTGTAATAATGAGCATCAACAAGCAGAACATTCATTTTAATACTATGATCAGGATACAATAATCTATGGACTGTCTTAAAATTCTTACCCATTTTTGTAGATTTATACATTCTGGTGACTTATAAATTTAACTGTAATGTCAGTGCATTTTATTTTTGTTAAACCCAAACTAAAGGCTTCACTATTATATATTATAATAGCTGTATGTGTGGATGAAGGACAATAAATACAGTAGGTGCTACCATGGAAAAAAGTGGTGTGGGGATGTCAAAATAACTGCAGAGCCTCACAGCAATGAACGATACAGCTGCAGATGTTTACAATATAGAATAATGTAGCCTTCTTAGCAAACAGCTGTTTCTTAAAAAGTGATCATGTATTAGGAAGACATCTGCATAAATCAAAGCCAACCATATTCCCTGTGTGTGAAAATGGACAGTCGCCCCAAGAGCAGGGAGAACACAGAAAACTCACAGATGTTCACAGTTGGCAAGCAACTTGCCTATTTCACTCTATTCACACAGAGATGGGAAGGTCAGGTAACAGGCAGTTCAACTAAGTCTATGGTTAGCTCTCACTTGACCCTCCATACAACACACATTGTTCAAGCAGATAAAACAAGCCTTTTAGCTGAAAGAATCTCACAGCTGGCTTTAGAACAAACAGATGACATGAAGGAACAGAAAGGTTCTGGCATGTGTATGCCATATTGTTCTCAGGCAGGAAAACAAACATTGCACACTTTACAAGTTATCATCACAGAGGTGTCTTTTTGCTCTACAATCCTTGTAACTTTTAAACTTTCTTTTTATTTATATATGACTGCCCTTTGCTTTGTTTTGTCTTCCTTGAAGAATGGTGGGACAGTCCACTGATATATGACTACATATAGAAACAATTTTTTTTGTTAGGGGTCTCCCCTTCCTCATGATGTGTTCAAAGAATGACAATCCCAATTTCATTATTTTTGTTTCCTGAGCAAATTCAGTCTTGATTTGTCTCTTGCCTTTTTCTTCTTCAGGGCAGGGTATCAGCAAAACTCTCTTCCAGAAAAATATTTCAAATGAAACAATTTTTTCCTTTTAAGCTTTCTTCATTGTCTGGCTTTCACATCTGTACACATTAACTAGAAATATAACTTCGTTAATAGACCTGACCTTGGTTTCCACTAATACTTCCTTACGTTTGATGACTATTTCTAGTTCCTTGATTGCTGCTCTTCCAAGTCTAAGTTTCTTCTTACTTCTGCTTTTGGGAGCAACGAGGGTGGCGCTGGCCATCAGGGGCCGGATCTGGCCCACGAGCTGTAGTTTGGGCACCCCTGGTTTAAATTAATGTTCATTAACAATGTTTCTAAAATTACACTCCAGGTTCAAAGGATGGTGATACAACATATCGTAGAATTTATAGTCAACTGAACTCTCAGTGGTTGGAATCTTTAGATTTTTATATTCATACGCTTCATTTCACAACTAGAACAAGACCAACAGGAGAATGAGAGCAACTGAGGATAACAGAGATCCCACTTCTTTTCATATAGCCAAGTAACTGCATTGATGTCAAAAACATTTAGCTTCAATGAACTAAAGCGGAACAATCCTTGTACTTTTTCTAAGCAGAAGAAACTCTACATATTTTAAAATGATTCACCTAATACTTGAGAATTCCATTCATAAGTGAAAATAAAAGTCTTCCCTTGAATTCAGGTTAAAACTGTAACCTTATACAGAGTAAAACCTTCTACACAAATGACACAAACATTTCCATAGTACATCTCTATACACAGTACCCTGTTGGGGATGCGCATGTAAACAACTAATAAGAGAGAAACCACTTGCAAAATATGAGCTGTGCAGATAGAAATCCCCAAGAAGATGCTGGTTTATTAAATTATGCAGTGAACTGCACCACCATATGTTTCCCCCTTAATGTGACCTTAGTTTCTCTTAGAAGAAACAATGAAAATAAGAAAAGGTAACTTAAATTTTACATCCTTTAGTGAGCTGTCATCTGAAAATCCTAGTTCTTGAAAGCTGTATTTATTTATTCATTTTAATTTCTAAGCCAATTTTCTTTTAGAAATTTCAAATATTGTCCATCAAGGCACTAATCAGGCCTCTAACTTTCAAAAACATTAAACACACAGCAAGATTGAGTGCCCTGATGCTACTGAACAGAATGTAAAGGCTGGAGTGCTCTAGTGCTGTTCATAAGAATGGAAAATTCAGAGGATAATACATACTCTTAATAATTACTACTCTGTATATAATAATAATTATAAATTTATATCACAATTTGATTCATAGTAACTATGAATAACTTAGAAAATAACTTAGCAATTCCTGAACTGCATTTGCAAACTGAACACTGTAGTAGTTAGTTGTATGTGTTTGAAAACTAGGAGAGTTATTTGTATTGTTCAAAAATATCTTACATGGGAATTTCAAGCAGCTCTGTAATGAGTTACATCTGTGCTGTAAGCACAACATCATTATAGCTAATGATATAATTACATCTACTCCCAAATGTGGAGGAAGCAGAAGCTGTAGTAATGGTAAGGTCACTGAATTCCTCATATTTAAACATGAGCAGCTCACTCTTTGGCTATAACCTCCTCTTGGTAACTACTTCAAAACAGCAGCCAGAATGGTTATCTTTCCTTCTCAATTTGATTTGTTTTACTAAGTGCTGAGAAAGCTATGCATGGATTACTGCATTTGTTTGTTTTAGTTCTAGCAACAATACCTGTAAATTGCCACCAGAAATAACAAATATAGGAAACTAGCTGAGTCAGACTGGGGCCCAGCTCCACAAACAATGAGAACACCAGCTTTCTCCCTGTGCTACTCTTCAGCAAAATATACTAGTATCATATAGTAGAAATCAGCACATACCAAACAAATGAATGTAGCTCTTAATGAATCATGCACGATTATTACAGGCTGCCTGAGATCTCCCTCTGATTGAAAAAGCTATTTGGATGGCACTGTCCCTCCAGAAGAACGTCAAGAGGTGCTAGCAAATAATGAATGCAATAAGGCAACACAGGACCAAACCCATCCACTTAATGGATGCAAGCCCCCTAGATCAGTGAGGACAAACGTTGGCACTCCAGGTGTTCTTGGACTTCAGTTACCAGGAGCCTAAGTCAGCACTCCTGCTGATCAGGGCTTCTAGGAATTGAAGTTCAAGAACATCTAGAGTGCCAAGGTTCACCATCACTGCCCTAGATTATGGCTAAAATTGAAGAAAAGTTTTCTGCACACATCTCAAGCTTTAAATATTGAACTAGAAGAGGCTAGACTAAACCTATGGAGAGCAAAAACAACACACCTTGCTGAATGGATGAATGCTGAATCTCCCACTAGGACAAGATTCTGGCTAGACCATCTGAAAGTCAGTTAATAGACTTTGAAGCCAAGTAGGAAAATTTATTTTTTTAAAAGAAAGGTCTTTATGTGTATCATTGGATGTGTAATTTGAGTAAGAGGTGTAAAAAAAATTGAACTGCACATTTGCATATGCAAACAGAAGCTCAACGGGGAAAAATCATAGACAATGATGGAGAATGGACACATGGGGAGGAGCAAGGCAGTTAGTCAATGATGGTGGTTGGGGAAAAAGCAGACAGACCTGGTGAGGAAAAATGGGATGGTCCTGTACTGCCTGAAACAGAGGCATAAAATAAACTACAGCAGAAAAGAATGAACTGGGTGCCATTTTGAACTGCTATAGGGCTTCGTATTGTGTGCTACAACAACACTGCAGATTTTATTCTTTTTTTCTTGAGAGAGTAGTTACACTGTTCTGATAACAAATCCCTGTACTTATTTTGGCTACTTTATGACTGACTCAATAAGAACAATGAGAACAAAATATTCACATTGCAGAACGCCTATTTATATAAGATAGGTACAAACCAGTGATTTAAATTTTCATCAGAACTATGGTCAAACAATACTCAGAGGACAAGGAGTCAGGGCAAGGAAGGCTACAACCAGGATAAGAGCTTTTCGGTAGTGGCGCCAACCCTATGGAACTCGCTCCTGGTGGAATTCTGTCAGATCACTTGCTTAATGACATTTAGAAAGCAACTAAAATGCCTTCTGCTTATGGAGGCATCTGAAAAGGGGTCATCATCTGCCTAGTCTGAGGTCTCTTCCTATCCTGTCCCCCCGCTTTAATCAGGCCCGGTACTTTTTTTTAAATTGTGTGATTTTGTGATATTTTAAATATGTTGTTAGTAGCTGCCAAGAGTGGGGATGAAACCCCAGATGGGCAGAGTATAAGTGGAAGTTAATAATAATAATAATAATAATAATAATAATAATAATAATAATAATAATAATAATAATAATAATAATAATAATAATAATAATAATAATAATAATAATAATAATAATAATGAACAGGGCCTGTGCCCTGTTTCTGTGGCTTCGGGCAAGGTGTCCTCTTACTATGCCACTGTGATATTTGTTTATTTACTTAGTTTAAATAAACAAACAGAATTTTGGGGAAAGCATCTGCAATAGTTGCCCCCCTCTTCAAATCATGAAATGGCCCAGAGGCACTGTAGATAGATAATGATGGGAAGAAACACACTTTGCCAATCACGTCTTTTCATATCAACAGATCAATTGACATAATTGTACAAAGAACGAATGAACAAAAGACCGAACGAACTGTAATGGGCTCTCTGTGCTCCCAACACTTTGCTCAACCATGTGGATCAACCTGAAGAAGAAGGTAGTAGCTAGTGATTTCCATTCCATTTTGGTAGAATTAAAATATGGGTGTAATATGGGTGTGTTTATAATCCTGACTATTCTTATGTTTTTGAGAAAGCATTTAATTTTATTTGGCACTTATAAACTTCAGACTGAGAAGGTATAATGCATTTTGCCGCTAGCTTAAAGCTTGTCAAATAAGAAACAAAACACTTCTACTTGTAAATGACAATGCTAAAAAAATCCAGAACAACAATAATTAAATTTCACAAAGATGTGGGCAACAGTGAAAGAATAAATAGCAAGAAAAATTAATAACATCAGGTTGCCAGAATATAAAATAATTCCACAACAAAGCCTATTTTATTTAATTTTGATTACATACATCTACCACTTAGGAATGTGTGTAAATTAGGAGCTTTGGTTACGAAATGAGGTATTCAAATTTGGAAGGATGAATATGAAAGCAATTGTCAATGGTAAATATTATAACACAAATTCATTTAGTCAGTTTGGTTTACTTGATACTCTTTAACAATTCTTTTCTTCCTACAAATTATATCTCTCAGATTTGTCTCCTGTGTAATGATTTCTCCAACCCTGCTTTTCTCTCACAAATTCTTGAAGTCTGCTTCAAAATCAGATGGGAAAAGCAATGGCATTCAGTACTCTCCATGAGGTTATGTCCTAGTACCTTTTTATCACAGTCATATGATGCTAAATAGTCTGCCAGGCATTCTATGTTGCTACTTGTCTAAGATTAGCAGAATGAAAGCGCGGCGCCAAAATGGCCACCGCGCTCTTTGCGGGTCCCCCCCACCCAGACTCAGACATCCGGGTAGTTAGGGGGCGTGGCCATCCCTCTATAAAAGGGGTGGCCACGAGGCAGCCGAGCTGCCATTTTGTAAAAGCGACAGAGAGGAGAAGTTTTTTCCCTCCACCCCCTCCCTAGTTAACAGTGTGATATTTTGGTCGCTTCGGGGCCGGGTGGGAATTTTTGGCTGGAACCTACAATTGGCCTCCTGGTTCTGGCTTTTTTGCCCATCCCACACTGTTGCTATGGTTTGATATAGGGGCTTTGATATTGACTTTGGTCACATGGGCGGGTAGCACTGGTAAGGTAAATATTTATGACCCACAGGTATCCGGCAGGTTCACAATTGACTGGCCAACACTAGATAGTTACAAGTTGGTTAACGTTGACCGGTCAACGACGAACCAGGCAAGGGGGTGATGGCACGAGTTATTCAGCATGCATCACTCCGTGATTTTACGGATACACATCAGAGGGTGGGGTCAGTAGATAGTTGATTGACTACGGTCAACAATTTGTTTGTTGTCAACAAACAAATTGATACAAATGGATACATTGTAGCCAATTGCCGTTGGCAATTTTGGGAGGAACCTTACCAGTGTTACTGTGGCCTGCTTGCCTTAAGAATTATAATTGGCTGAGTACCAATTGAAATTTATAATTCGGACTAGGGCACGAATCAATAAATGTGGCCCAATGCCGTTATCCACTTATACTGGTGTCTGAGTCCTTTTTGGGGGGGTGCGCCTGCAATGCAATAATGAATATGAAACAATGGAAGTCAAGTACTGTATTTGAGAATTAGTCTAATCTTTGAATACTGAGCTTGGAGAAGAAATAATAAAACTGCAACAGTGTACACTGAACAAGGTACAGTGGTACCTTGGATAAAGTCCAATTCGGATAAAGTCGGAGTTGTCATGCACACGTGATGCATTACATAAAGTCCAAAACCGCTAAAAATGGACGTTATCCGAGGTATTTGGTATAGAAATCTTGGATAACATCCAGTTTTTTGTACATTATCCGATGCATCACCCATTTGATTCGGATAAAGTCCAAACTTGTGGAACGGAGTTTGGACGTTATTCGAGGTTCTACTGTATTAGTGAACCTTTCATAAAAGTACCATATGGATTGAATTTATTGAAACTAAGTTGAGACAAAAACAGGAATTGATATTCCACTGTTAAAAAAATACATTGACTTAGACCCAAGAAATTACAGGGAGAATTTGATGTATGCAATATATTATTTTCTTCTCAGTTTAGCCCAAAGATTTCTAAACCTAAATATCTGTCACTTTGGAGGTGCTACTACTATGTTGTCCCTCACTCAAGATACTCCACTGAGAGATGTTGAATAGATAATTTAGCCAAAACAATAATTAAATTCCAAATCAGAGTCAACAAGAGTAAACACCTCATATTGCGTTAAATATATTTATGATATCAGCCACATTAGACAATACAGGTCACCCACCATATTCATAAAGAGACCTACTGTGGATACCTGAAAGAACAGATAAGTGAACCCTACATTTTATATTGTAGTCAGTGGCCTCTAGTGGACAGCTCTGATAGTACACCATAGAAATAAATATTTTATGCATTTCTGAATTTTAATTGAAAAGCAGGTAACTGAATCTGTGCATACTGAACCTGAAGCTATGGCAGGGTGTGTGTATGACCTGTATATTATCTTTC